>CM052711.1:13653924-13727371 GCA_028551405.1 Uromys caudimaculatus | reverse complement strand
GAGTCGACCTCTATCAGCTAAAATTAAGAGTATTTATAGAAAAAATCATAGAGCAGATGGAATTTTTCATGCATCAGGAAAAATACAGGGTCGCAGTTACATAGATATCGAATGTCCATGTGGCTCATCCTTATCTTATGGCAGGGGAGACAGGGTGTCCTTGGTTAAAACTGCCCTTGAATTAAGCTGCCCCTGTGTCAGGGGAGTAACGATGTAAAATGTGCTGACCAGAATGAAAAGGGGAGGGGGAAGCTGGGAGTGTCTGGGCTAGTCTGGGCTAAGAGGAGGGAAAGGGGAAGGCGGGAGTGTCTGGGCTGCCTGCATTTTTCTTTTAACTCTTCAGGCCCTGCCCTTGGTATTTAACAAGGACCTGTAGGAACCATCTGTCAACAGGCATGTTGTGTTCACTGGGCTCAGTGCATTGGTGAACCATAATTTTGGGATAGGAGGAGGATTTTCAACCATTCTCCCTTTAATGATGCTCAGAAAGAATGAGCCTGTCAGGAGACTAGGGACGCCACCCTTGGCTGGTCCTCGTTTGCCCTGCAGGCACACTCCTTCAGTAAGGACATCACTATGCGGACAGTTAGCAGTGGGCTCTCAGTTGCTGCTTTCCACCTCGGAGACCAGACTCCTGTCAGAAGTGCTCGAGAGACAGCCTGGTCTACAGAGTGAGTTCCAGGACAGCCAGGGCTATACAGAGAAACCCTGTCTCGAAAAACCAAAAAAAAAAAAAAAAAAAAAAAAAAGTGCTCGAGAGAACATCACCTGGACTCCACACTGTCAATGCTATTTGAAATTTTTTTTTGTGGTGAAATACAGGAATGTATATATTATATATAGCCTTTCAAAAGAATCCAAATACTCACATATTCATCTTCTAGCAGAAAAAAAAATTACTTTGAAATTCCTCGTGTTTTCTTCCTCCATTTTATTTCACGTGGCCCCTAAAATAACTACTGTTTGAAATGGCAACACTTTTGCACAGAGTATATACATTAGTGATTAGTCCTGAGTCTCTAATACATAGGTAATATCTCATTGAGAGAGAGAGAGAGAGAGAGAGAGAGAGAGAGAGAGAGAGAAGGAAGAAGGAAGAGTTTCCCCTCTGAATTTTTTAACCAAGAGTGCGCCCAGATTTTGAATTCTCTACTTCATGGTCTGTGTCTTCTGTCCTCTGTCTCTCTGTTGTGTGAGCCTGCATCTGTGCCTGCCTGAAGACTTGAATTATGAATCTCTGTGTGTGTGTGCCCCTGTGTATCTGTCCGTCTGTCTCTGTGACTGTGTGTGTCTCTGTGTGAACTGCATGGGTGTGTCTGCTCTAACAAAGGGCTTCTCTTTGTATTTACTGAACAGCATAAAAAGTCTTGCATGGGGAAGGAATGGGATACTTTACAAACATCTTTAGCAGAGTTTTTAAGGGATTAAGTCACTGGCTCCAAGTAGTCCCAAGTGACCCAGACAGTAAACAGTATTCCAGCATCACTTTCGTCGCCCCATATCCATAAACGGTGGCTTTCAACCTTTATGGTGGATTTTAGGCAGCCACTTCCAACTTCTGCATTTGCTGCTTTGGGCAGATGACCTGGGTCCGGAGCATGGAAGAGTGTGTAACTTATGATTACAGCCATGCAACTAGTTTAGGTTGTACAAGTTGATTGCTTGGGGGGACCCAGGACAAGTAAGATTGTTGTTACCTTATTCTCTCTTTAAAGGCAGGCTAAACAAACAGGCAGAGCCCACTGTAGGAGAGCAGCTTTAGGTCTTAAATGACTTTAAGGTGTATTGTTAACTTTGGCTGTGAGATCAGCCAAAGGTCGAGTCTCTTAGCATGTAGGAGATATTTTCACGGTATTGCATGGCCACACTTTTTGACTTTCTTTAAGGAGTGTAGTGTATGTAAGCAACTTAAGCAATATGCGATCCTATTTTTCTTGCTTTGGGTTTTGTACAAATGGACCTACACACGCTAAATGAGTTAAGTAACTCGGATGTGGTTTTTCCCTTGGCACTGCTTTTGAGGCCCATGTGCAAGTGTGATATGTGAGCTGTAAGTTGTTCATTTACACTACTGCCTTGGAGCTCTTATCGGGAGTGCCCTGTAATGTATGTATTTATTTTACCTTTAGTGAATATTTATATTAGTTCTACAGGGTGCTGCTATGAAACATCTTCTACAAACATCTTTGTAATCTTCTTGTCTCCCCACGACTCAACTGCAAGTCTTCCTAGGCACACCTACAAACATAATCATGGGTCAGGTTTAGATTTACTAGGCAATGCTATGCCACTCTGGAGTTGGACCTGCGTGAGGCCACTGCCATTGCTCATAGATGCTGCATACCTATATGGAATCCTTCTTGTGCAAACATTGTGCTGAGTACTGGAGCTGAAGGATGAGGAAGACATTGTTGCTGTCCTAAAGGATCTCACAGGTTCAATGGGCTAAATATTTATGATCCTTCCAAATTTACTGTTCAATTAATTATTATTATTATTATTATTATTATTTATGTGTACATATGTGTGTGCGTGTACACACATGTGTGCACATGTGCATATGGATACCCACAGATACCAGAAGAAAGTGTTGAATCATCTGGAGCTGGAGTTACAGGCTGTCTGTTGCAAGCCACCTAATCATGCCACGAGGAAGAGAACTTGGGTCCTCTGGAAGAGCAGCAAGAGCTCTTGACCACTGAGCCATCTGTCTTGTTCCACTTACAGAATTCTGAAGGTATTTGAATGTGGGGCCTTTGAGAGGTGACTGGTGCCCTTATAAAAGAGGCCTCAGAGGCTGGGGGTGGCGATGGTGGCTCAGTTAGTAAGAGTAGCTGCTGTACACACAAGGACCCAAGTTCAAACGCCCAGTGCCCATGTTAAAAAAAGAAAAAAGAAAAAAAAAAGAACTAGGGCTCAGCCATGTGAGCCTGTAATCCCATCACTGTGGGGTCAGAGGGCAGAGAAAAGGGATGGAGCTTGCTGGCTGCCAGCCTAGCTCCAGGCTCAATGAGAAACTCTCAAAGAAACAAGGTAGTGAGCGACTGCGCAGTACACTTGATGCCCTCCACATGCACATGCATACACCGCATGTATGCATACATGCATACAAGGACAGCATACACAGAGGCCCCAGAGATTTCCTTATCCCTTCTGCCATGAGGAGGTATGATAGAAAACACATCCACTGTGAGACAGCAGATGGCACCTCTCCCAGTACCCTGGCCTTGGACTTCCCAGCTTGTAGACTTTGAAGAACAAACTGCTGTCATTGAGTCTGTGATGTTTTGTTATAGCAGCCTGAACGGACTAAGACAAATAGAAAAGCCAGATGCATGAGGGGATTGTTGTAAAGCAGGGCCTGACACTTGGTGAAAGGAAACACACGGAGTTTGGGCTGGGCTGTGGCAGGTGTCAAGCTCCTGCCTTAAGTTCTTTTCTTGGTAGGGGTAGGGGGCAGGTTTTTTTCAAGGTTTCTCTGTGTAGCCCTGGCTGTCCTAACGCTGTAGACCAGGCTGGCCTCGAACTCAGAAATCCGCCTGTCTCTGCCTCCCGAGTGCTGGGATTAAAGGCGTGCGCCACTACAGCGAGCCACCTTGAGTTCTTAACTCAAGGCTTTTTCTACAAAGGTCTGCATGGGTCAACTTCCCTAAATATTGTCCCTTCCTGACCCTGGAGAGGAGCCTGTCGCTCCGGGCACCATCTATGGGATAGTCTGTTTGAGTTGACCTAGCTTCCCAAGTATGAGCAATTTCAGGGCTTGCTGACCACTACTTAGGTCTTACACCCCAGCCTACCACCTCACCTAAGTGCTGTACAGTGTGCCTTTCAGAACGCTGACCACAGCTCATCAATGAATTGTGTCTTCATGGAGGCACTGAGGACACCTTGAGTCACTCTGTGCTCATCCCAGGCTGCACCAGCTCTGTGACCTTCTGAAAACCGGAGATTTCTGCTTTCTAGAGCCCCTTCCCTCCTCCCCCAAGCCTCTACAATCCCTCCCTGTTTTAAAATCCCAGAGATCTCACTGCATGTAATTGGATTCCAGGGAACAAGATCTGCCTCAGTTATTTCTCAATATGTCAAATAAATCATGCTGCAATAAGGCTCAACTGTAATTCAAAAAATCAAATCTTAAAATGTGAAATTACATGTGTTTACTCAGCTCTAGTTGAAATTTTCTGCCCTTGGAAATTATATAAAAAGGAAAATGACAGAATTTTTGAAGCTATTTTTTTTTAAAGGAAGTGTTATTGAAAAATAAATCACAGCGATTGAAAAGCGCCTGTGTGCGAATACAGTTAAGAAATGTACACTCTGATTAGACTTATGTAACCACTGACAAAGGCACTTGGCTTCATAAGCAGAAGGCTTCCCACCTGGCTGTCATGTAGCTTTGGTTTGGTGAAACTTTTTCCCTCTTGGACTGGGGCAGATTTCTTTCCTCTCCTCCACCTGCCGGGGATAAACAGAATTAACTAACAGTTATGTCTACCTACAGTTGTCTTTCCTACCCTTCTGTGTGTTTTTTAAAAAACAAGAGGATCTTGTTTTTGTAAGATCCATGCCGGTGCTGAGCTAATGAGGATGAAGGTTCTCAGACTAGCAAGGAGGATGCACACTTCCCTTGCTTTGCTATCACTGAGGGACTGGAGGGACAAAGGAAGGACTTCCCGTGTGCAGGAGCTCCCCACATCTGTCAGCCCAGTTACTTCTCTCTGAGATGGCTGTTCCCACACAACCAAGCTCCACTCTTGACAGAAAATCAGCAGCCAGGACAACTGCGTAGGCTTGGAAGGGAACATACTTTTCAGAGGCAATTGTGAGTTTTATGATGTTGGCCTTGTGTTTTAAAATAACTGGGTTTATTTGCTCTGGGAGAAATGTGCTCAGTAGATACTGCACCACGTGGGTAGAGCCCTTGGAACATGACTGGGCTCTGCCTGCCCGGGATAAACGGAATTAACTAGCTAACAACGGCATTACACAAAGCTCCCAACTCTTCAGCCTGGACTTGGAGATCTGTCCTGATTTTTTTTTTCTTTGAAAAAAAAAAAAAACAAACCCACCTTCTTTGTACATACTTATTTATATATGCATCAGTACATTTTCAGTGAATAGCTACCATATGCCAGGTGCTAGGCTAAGGGTTAAGAATACAAGATAATTCACATATTATGTACCTGTATGGCTAGCTGGTGAGATGGCTCAGCAAGTTAAGGCACTTACAGACAGGCCTGAGGATCTGAGTTCAATCCCCAGGACCCACATGAAAGCAGGAGTAAACCAACTCACACAAAATTGTCTTCTAGATTCTATGCATACACCATGGCATATGTACACACACACACACACACACACACACACACACACACACACACACTCCATAATAAATGTAAAAAAAAAATAAAGAGCCGGGCAGTGGTGGTGCATGCCTTTAATCCCAGCACTCGGGAGGCAAAGGCGAACTTTCTGAGTTCGAGGCCAGCCTGGTCTACAGAGTGAGTTCCAGGACAGCCAGGGCTACACAGAGAAACCCTGTCTCGGAAAAAAAAAAAAAAAAAGTAAAGACAGTAAGGCTGTTGGGCTCATCAGTAGGATTTGCCTAGTCCACGAAGTTCTAGGCTCCATCCCCAGCGATGCAAGAAAAAAAAAAAATAACAGCACCACACTTCTTGCCTGGCATCGGTGGCATGAAGAGGCGTAGTGTGTGGTGGAGGCTGCCAGCAAAGCAGTACAGCACTGCTTCCCACACCACAGCCACACTAATCCGCTGGCTCGGGTTCCTTTTTCCTTCATCATGGAGCTTTCTGTCTCTAATCTCAGCCTCAGGACCCAAGCTGTAGTGAAGAGAGAGCATTCACAAGTTAAGAGCAAACAAAGGGGGGCTGGAGAGATGGCTCAGCAGTTAAGAGCACTGACTGTTCTTTCGAAGGTTCTGAGTTCAAATCCCAGCAACCACATGGTGGCTCACAACCATCTATAATGAGATCTGATGCCCTCTTCTGCGGTGTCTGAAGACAGCTACAGAGAGTGAGGCCGGATAGAGAAGAAAAAGTGTCTGAAGACAGCTACAGTGTACTTACATTTTAATAAAGAATTAAATCTTTTAAAAAAAAAAGAGCAAACAAGGGAAATAAATAAGACAAGTCTATGTCATTAAAACACACACACACACACACACACACACAACTGGAGGGAGGCTGGCTATATAGCTCAGAGGTTAAGGACTCTTGGGAGTTTTCTTGTCCAGAGAACCCAGGTTCGGTTCCCAGTACCCACACAAAGACTCATACTGTCTATAACTCCAGTTTCAGGGAATCCAGCCAACGTTCTCTTCTGGCCTTAGTGAGTGTGCACACAGTATACATATGTACATATACATGCAGGCAAAATAAAATAAAAATAAGTAAATCTTTTGTGAAGCTATGAAATTTAACAAATGGCATGGGGAAGTTTTTCGGCAAAAGTAGCACAGGAAATTCACAGAGGAAGTTGAAAAGACCAATAAAGTATACAAGATAGTCAGTATTGCTGGGGGCAATACAGCTAGCTACTCATGTGGTGAAGCAAGAGAGTCACTGAACCAAGAGTTGGGACCAGCCTGGCAGCACAATGAGACTCCATCTCACCAAAAACAGGGAAAAAAGAAAGGAAGGAAAAAGAAGAAAAAGAATATATATTCATTCTTATTGGCAACCCAAAAGTATGTTAAAAATAATAATACTAGGGGCTGGAGAGATGGCTTAGCAGACAGAAGTACTGCTTTTACAGAGGACTCAGGTAACTCACAAGGCCCTGTAACTTCAGTTTCAGGAGTTCTGATACCCTCTTTTGGCCTTGGAGGGCACAACCACATATGGGGTATATATCCACACAACCACACACACATATACATAGACAAAATTAAATCTAAAAAGCCTTGGGATTTTTCTTAATCCCAGTACTTGGACGGTAGAGGCCTGAGGATCAGGATTTCAAGGCCAACCTTGGCTGTATAGCAAGGTAAAGATAAGTCTGGGTTCCGTGAGACTCAGTCTCCAAAATATGTCTATGTGTGGGTGTCTGTCTGTGTGTATGTACATATTTATAATTTATAATATTTAATTTATACAAAAAACTTTAGGCTGTCTTGGTTTCCTTCCTCACTGCCATGATACAATGAAGTGAGTTATGCAGAAAGGGTTTATTTTAGCCGGGCGGTGGTGGCACACACCTTTAATCCCAGCACTTGGGAGACAGAGGCAGGCGGATTTCTGAGTTCGAGGCCAGCCTGGTCTACAGAGTGAGTTCCAGGACAACTAGAGCTACACAGAGAAACCCTGTCTCGAACAAACCAAAAAAAAAAAAAAAAAGGGTTTATTTTACTCACTCTTGGTTCATCGTGGTGAGGAAGTCGAGGCAGCAATGGCTTAAAGCAGCTGTCACGTTAAATCCTGCATTTCTGCAGACAGAGCTGAAGATGAGTAAACCATCACCCATAACATGGACAAATGAAGTATACGTGCTGTTCACTGAATCTCGCTTTGTAGTGGACAAGCTGCAGCTGTTTGTGGACGTCCTCAATACTTCTAAGTAAATGCAATTGTTCCTAAGTTTTTTTTAAAACCTATTGCAAGGGGACAGGTGTGGAGAGATGGCTCAGAGGTTAAAAGCACTGGTTGCTCTTTCAGGGACTTGGGTTCGATTCCCAGTACTCACGTGGCAGTTTACAACCATCTGTAACTCCAGTCAGGAGATATGAAAACATCTTCTGGGCTCTGCAAACACTGTACACACAAGAGATATAAACATTTATACAGGCAACACATGCCTGCAGTTCACACATTGTAATTTGGTCTAGGAGAGTTTCTGTTTTTTAAGTCTGGGATAGCCTAGCCTGCCTGGTTTAGACCCTCTGCAGCAAAGGAGCATTTGCTGAGGTGGATACCCAGGACTAGTTATAAGACAAAATGGAAGGACTCACCACCTAGACTCACCGAGGGCAGGGTTAGAAGACCAGAGCAGAGACAGAGGCAGCAGAAAGCAGATACCTGGAGCCAGTTCATACCTGCTGAATCAGAAAGACTCATGGGCAAGTAGGCCACAGCTCACCAACCAGTTTGCTGCCAGACACAGTTTACCTACACTTTAGGACAGAGGCAAGTGGATCTCTGTGAGTTTGAAGCCAACTTCATCTTCATAGCAAGTCCCAGGCCAGCCAGGGCTTTATAGTAAGACCCTGTGTCATGTTCATATAATTTTATATATGTATATATATATATATATATATATATATATGCGCCAATTATGTTAAAAATCATAGTGCTACATTAAATAAGATATAACAGCAGCAAGTTTAACTATACCCATAACTTCAATTGTTGATAACCTTAAATATTTTGAGATCTCCCATGAAAATATCTTACGGGCGATGGTGTCACACGCCTTTAATCCCAGCACTCAGGAGGCAAAGGCATGTGGATCCCTGTGAGTTCAAGGCCAGCCTAGTCTACAGAGCAAGTTCCAGGACAACCAGGGCGACATGGAGACACCCTGTGTCAGAGCGGGTACGGGAGTTGAGGACATACGACATATGTTGCAACTACTGCCAACTGTCACAGGTACTGCTCGTTCTCTTGGAATTATAGTTATGCATTTAAATTTACTAAGAATGAAAAGTCAGGCTTTAGTTGGTTTTCTGTGCCAGCAACTGGAGGCTGCAAACCAGAATGCCCTACTTAGGGCCAGCTGAGTTAGCTCTAAACCTAGAAAAAAGTGGAAGAGGGTGAGGTGGAATTATTTGAGCGAACAAAAAAGCCTTTCAGGGACAAACGGACAAAAGGGGTGGCGCCTGTCAGATTCCTCGAGCCCCCGCCCCTGCCCCTTCCCAGAGGCAGTGAGACCAGAGCGCACAGGCGCAGTCGCGTTGGGACCCAACCCCCAAGACGCGTGCCGAAGCCCCGCCCTATGATCTTAGGCTCCGCCCCCCGCGCGCGGGCTTGAGGGCGGTCCCGCCGCCAGGCATCAGCAATCTATCCTGAGCGGAGGCGGCTCCGCACGTTTGCGGGGAACCGACACGTTAGCGGAGCGGACCTGCGGCGGCGTCTGGCTGCCGCTGCGGCACGAGAGGGAGGATGGCGGAGGCCTCGGAGAGGCTTTACCGAGTGGAATACGCTAAGAGCGGGCGCGCCTCTTGCAAGAAATGCAGCGAGAGTATCCCCAAGGACTCGCTCCGCATGGCCATCATGGTGCAGGTGCGGCGGGGCCGGGCCGGAGGCGCAGGGCGACGCGGCCCGGGCGGCTGTGTGGGTTCAGGGCGCCGCACTCCCCCTGCGGCTCAGCGTGACCCGGAAAGAAGGGCGGGAAAGGCCCCGGCGCTGCCGCCGAGGTCCTTGAGGCCCACTGGGCCGACCCCTTCCGGGACATTGCGCTGACCCTGCAAGAAAAGCCCGGGAAGTAAGAGCATCTGGCGGTGTCTCTGGCTTTGTAAAGACAAGGGGCCTCTTCTCTGGGTCTGGATGGTCTCAGAGTTCTTGTTTATTTCACTGCCTTCTCTTGGCGTGGGGGTGGAGGGAGTGCGCACGGTCTTTGAAGCTGTTCTGATTTGGGCCTATCTTGTCCTGGAAGATTTTTGTCCTCCGTGGATACAGAAGATTTTTTTTTTTTCTTCTTCCTTAAGCCTATTTTTGATTATCCTTTCAACATCCGCTCACTCTCGGTCTTTCTATTTTAGTTATGCAAAGCAGTGCCGTTTCTTTACAGGGCGTTCGCTTTGGAAGCCTGATTTCTACTTGGAAATAACATTTTCTCCAAACTTCCCGAGGTCTCTTTCTGCAGTTATTTGGTCTCTTCACTGACCCTTCCGAGATGGTCAGGAGGGTCCTTGCAGTTCCAATGGCTCCTGCCTCCTGGGCTTCTGGTTTTGCTGATTCCTGTCTTTGCAAGTGTGGTTCTCACCTGCCCTGTTCCCACCTCCCCCATACACTCAAGTTACCCAAGCTCACACTGCTAATGGCCAAGGTAATTGATTTCCTTTACAGTCCAGCTGCAGTAATGTGTGTTTCAGAAGAGGCAAGCTAGCCTTCACCGGGGCTTCAGTACATGAAGGGGGAAAGGGGAAGAAGACAGTCACCCAGTGCCACGGTACCAAGATACTACATTGCTTCTGTTATTTCTCTTTATGGCAAGAACTGAAGCTGTCATCTTGGTGCCCTGAGAGAGACTGCCTGGCTCAGCATGCTTGGCAGGCAGTCCTCATTCATTCTATACATATTTATTAAGTAGCAGCTAGGCACTGCATTAGTGTCTATAATTATCATTGGTGACAAAAATCCCAAGTACTGCTAGGCACATCTTTGTTGCTTGCATTTATGACTGGACAGGGAACCTACCCCGGGCTCTTTCTCCTTGATTAAGGGGATGTGGGGAGGATTGATAAGCCTTGCATCTGATGGAGCTCAGGGCTAGGCAGTGTGCCCTGGAGAGGAGGAGCCCAAGATGTCCCAGTCAAGTGTGGGTGGGAGCTTTATTCACACAGAGAGACAGTGTGGGACAGGGAGATGGAGATAGCTTAAGTTTGAAGTACAGTTGAAAGAAAGCCCTGTTTCCCACTGAGGTCTTTTAACTTTACTCCACTGTTCCCTCCTCCCTGTGAGAAATTGAACTCAAAGCTCTCTGAGTTTAAGAGAAAAAACATCGACATCCTTGCCAGTTTATAGATTAAACTCATTATTTCCTCCAGTCCTGAGTGTAAGCAGAAAAGCAGAAGTGTCTTAGGCTTATATTTCCATGTTATTTTATGACTGGGACTTCCTCGGTTGTAGCAGCTGTTAGAAGTGTGAAGTAATGGTATCTCCAGAAGTAGGCTGGTTGCTTTTGAGAGCAGATTTCAAGGCTGATGTCTGTGATCCTCTGGCCTCCATCCCTGGAGTGCTGAGAATCGCAGGCCTACCTGTGCCACCACACCCAGCCGATCAGTTTTTGAGACCTGGGCTTACTGTCCTCCTGCTGGCCTTGAACTCAGAGATCTGCCTGACTCTGCCTCCCCAGTGATGAGATTAAAGTCCTGTGCTACCACACCTGGCCTTTGAAATGATTAGTCTCCTCTGTACCTTATATTTTATTAGACATTTGTACTAGCCAGAGAATAGCCCTCTTGTGAAAAATGGCCCCAATACTGCCTAGGAAAAGAGGGATGTTGGGAAGACTGGGGCCACCATAAATAACTTCATTCAAGACCCTCCAGGTTATTTTGGCTGTGAAGAAACTATTATTCAGAGTGAAGGTGGTGCTCTTCCTTAGTTGAGGTTGGGAGTTTAGGTCTGAATTTAAAGTTGGCCCTATGGGCTGAGCTTGAGAGGGCCTGAAAGAAACCTTTTTTTTTTTTTTTTCTGGAGCTGGTTTTTTTTAGTTTTTTTGTTTTTGTTTTTGTTTTTTGTTTTTCCGAGACAGGGTTTCTCTGTGTAGCCCTGGCTGTCCTGGAACTCACTCTGTAGACCAGACTGGCCTTGAACTCAGAAATCCACCTGCCTCTGCCTCCCAAGTGCTGGGATTAAAGTGTGCCCTGCCCTGGCTTGTGGAGCTTGAATTTGAATGCTTTCTTTTACATTTGTAAGAGAGGATTGTTCTCTGAGCATCTGATAGCCTGCTATTTCCTAGCCCTGGGTGAGGGAGGACCTGGGCCCTCAGGCCCTTAGCTGGTTTAAGCATTCTATGCCCAGAGCAAGGTCTACCTCCTGCTGGCAGGGCTCTTTGCCTGCCTTACCTGGAAGGGAATGGTGAGCTTCTTGGTTGTTCGGGGGCTGGGTGAGGCACTTGGTCCATGGCTGGTGCCCTGTGCTTCAAGGTCTAAGTCCTAGATTCTGTACCTGGCCTATTTCATGTCTCCTAGGTAGGGACAAACGACTTAGGACGTCAGCCTTGACTACCAGTCATTCTCAGGCCTCGCCATGGTCAGGGGTTTTGTTTTGTTTTTCTTACAGAGTATGGGCTTCTCTGGTTTTGTATCTTAAGTACACCATTAGGGCGCACTTGTTGGTGTCACCAGTCCCCTGTACCTCGTCTAGGAGGCAGTAAATGTTTGTTCTTGCAGAGCCATAGCTATAGGCTGAGGCAGTGTAAGCCACTTGCCACAGGGGATCAGGGATCTGGAGCTGCTGCCTGGTGTGATTCAATGGAGTGTTGAGAGCCAGAAGCTGAGTCCGCTCAGAATGCCATTTATTGTCTGGTCTAGAGGCCATCTTTGCTGTAGTTCCCCCACCTTTCCTCTGCTTAGCTAGGGACTGAAGTTTGGGTGATACTGCCCTGAGGGAAGCAGTGGGCGGGGCCTTTGAGAAGCCCGAGGAGGTCTGCAGGAGCTGGTAATGACTGTTGGGTCACCTAGGCATATCTTGCCTTTTTAAAGTTTTTATTTACTTACTCAAAATTTTTATGTTTGTGAGAGTTTTGCCTGGATGTTTGTCTGTGCATCACCTACCTGGTGCCAAGAGAGATGAGAAGATGTCAGATCCCCTGGAATTGGGGTTACAGATGGTTGTGAATGGCCCTAGGGGTACTAGAAATAGAAGAACCCAGGTCCTATGGAGGAACAACTTAGCCACCGAGCCATCTCCTCGGCCCACAGCCTTACATTTTAATGCAGCTAAAAGGAGGTCAACTCCATCCTAAAGCTTGGGAGGTTATCTTCAATACTACTTAATGTGTTTATTTCATGGCCTTTCCCTCTGCCCCTTGAAGCAGCCAGAATTAGTACTCACTTTGGTTGGTCAGAAGGCAATTTGTGTTAAGTAGCTCTACTGAAGTCGGGATGGGGGGGGCGCTTGGTATCAGGTTCTTGTCCCATCCGCCTCTCTGTGTCTCCATTGTTGACACCATCTGTGAGATGCTGCTGCTGCCTTCCCAGAGGGTACCAGAAAACTGGGTTAATGTCTTTGTCTCCCTCATCTCTGGCACTGTCACCATCTCTAAAACATAGGAAAAGAAAATGCCTGAAGGAGCACTGGGGATCGGGTGCCTCCCTGAGGCCAGTGTTCAGCCTCTCTCCAGGTCTGGAATTCTTCTGCCACAGGCTCTTTCGGTCCCTCACAGAAGTCATTCCTTCTACTCACCTGTGTATGCCTTGCTGCACCTGACACTCTACTGACACATTTTCTTTGCCTGGCTCATTATCTAGGTCCTGTTCCTTATTATTTTTAACCATAGAGGTACTTCATAGCCATTTCTGGGCCATCCAGACCCTTGAGCTAACGTGCTGCTTCCTGGCTCTTCACAGGTTACTTAAGTAGATATTCCATGTGTCTCATTAGGCTGGGCAGCAAGTCAGAAGTACGGCACACACAAGGATTTGGGGTAGCTAGCCATAATTTTTAGCTTCTGGGAAAATACCTTAGATGAGAGAACAGAAGCTGTTTCTCACCCATTTACAAGTCACTCACTGTGTGATGACCCGAGAGAACATCAGGCAGCCTCAGGAAGAACAGAACTCCATTGCTGTGGCCTGCAGGGCCATTAACGGCCCCTCACCTCTGCTTTATGTTCTTTAGTCACCCATGTTCGATGGAAAAGTCCCACACTGGTACCACTTCTCCTGCTTCTGGAAGGTGGGCCACTCCATCCGGCAGCCTGATGTGGAGGTGGATGGCTTCTCTGAGCTGCGATGGGATGACCAGCAGAAGGTCAAGAAGACTGCAGAGGCTGGAGGAGTGGCAGGTGTGTATAGCCAAGGGTCCAAGAGCTCTCTACTGAGGTTCTAGTCAGTGGCTCCTCATCAGCCTGAGTTGTCTATTTATTGCATGAGGTTTTGCTGTTTCATCTTTCCAGATGCTGGAAAGGTAGTCTTTAAATTTGCATGGTTCTTATTTTTAATAGGTTTTAATTTTTTATTTTATTAGAATATGTATTAGTGTGTGTGTGAGTGTGTGTTAGTACATGCACACGTGTGTGGTACAGTATGCATGTGGAAGTTAAAAGGCAGCTTTACTGAGTTGGGTTCTCCCATGGGCTCCAGGAATTGAACTCAGGTTGCCAGGTTTGCATAGCATGTGCCTTATAGCCAAGCCATCTAACCAGAAGCACAAGAGCGCAGTGCTCCCATAGCCAAACACAACACACACACACACACACACACACACACACGCGCGCGCGCACACACACACACACACAGCTCATTGTTGTCCTTTGCTGTTGTGTGTTCTGTGGGCTTGGATGGATGGATGGATGGATGGATGGATGGATGGATGGATGGATGGATGATGTACCTACTACTGATGCTTCCAGGTCCTGTGCACAGATGGTACCCAGGAGGAAACCTCTGCCAATTCTTTCTTCCTTTTTAAAAACAAACAAACAAAACAGACCTTAGGCAGGCAGATCTGTGTGAGTTCAAGGACAGGTAGTGGTAGATAGGGAGACTACATCTCTGTTGTTGTTGTTGTTTAATTATTCATTTACTGTGTATGCCTGCACACCAGAAGAGGGCACCAGATCTCATTACAGATGGTTGTGAGCCACCATGTGGTTGCTGGGAATTGAACTCAGGACCTCTGGAAGAGCGGTCAGTGCTCTTAACCTCTGAGCTATCTCTCCTGCCCCAGGAGACCACATCTCAAAACAAATAAATACAGACCTTGAAGTCAGCAATCCTCCTGCCTTAGCTTCCTGAGTGCTGGGATTACAGGTGTGCACCTTCAACCCCTGGCTTCTGTTCTGATTTCTAGCCTAATGGGTTAGTGTTGCCTAGGTTTAGTTTCAGGGAGAAAAGGAAATTTGCATACTTTCTTCTCTGCTGCTTTATTCAGAGTGCTGGATGCCCTTGGTTCTGCTCTGCTGCTGAATAGTGCTCCTTTGTTTGCTTGTCCTGTCCTCAGTTGGTGACTCTGGATAGTTGACTTCATTCCAGCAGGCTTTTCTAATATTGATAAAGTTTGAGTGTCCTTCCTCAAAATCTGAAGTGCTCCAAAATTCGAAACTTTGAGCAGCTTTACACCACCACGGGTGGAAAATTGCACACCTGATTTCATGGTGATGATGGAGTCAATGGTAGATAGGCCAGATAGAATATTGTGTGCCCTTACCTTCAGGCTGTACGTATGATGTGTCTGAACAGATGGACTTCATGTGTGGACCTGCAGCCCATTCAGTCTCCAGGATATTTTACATGTATGTACAGTTAATTCAAAAGTCAAAACAAAAAACCTGCACTCCTGAAGAGTTCTGTTACCAAGCCTTTTACACAGGGGACACTCAGATTGTAGCTTGTTGTGGTTTCTTTCTTTTTTTTAAAAAAAAAACTTTATGTTTAGATTTATTTTATTTTATGTGTAGGAGTGTTTTGCCTACATGTATGTACGTGCACCGTGTTTGTGCCTGGTTTCCATGGAGTCAGAAAAGGCTTCTGGTCCCCTAGGACTAGAGTTATGGAACATTGTGAACCGCCATGTATGGGTCCTGGGAATTGAACCTGGACCCTCTACAAGAGTAACAATTACTCTCAACCTCCCAGCCATCTCCCCAGCCCACTTGTCATGATTCCAACATGGACTTTACTCCTGAACTCTCAGAGTGCTTAGCCTCTGCAGGTCCCTGGGTAAACACACGTGTGGTGACTGCAACTGTCTCCCAGTCTGTGCCTCAACTTTGAGCTTAATTGTACATGCTCACATTTATTTATTTATATGTGGGAAGGCTTGCGTCCACGCATAGTGATTCTCTCCTAACTCACACTGGGTCCCAAGGATGGGACTTGTGTTAGCTGTAAGGAAGACAGTGGGGGAGTTTCCTGTTGTCACAGCAGCATCTGTGGAGAAGGCTCTGTATTAGTTACCTCTCTATTGCTGTGATAAAACAGCATGACCAAGCAACTTATAGAAGAAAGAATTTATTGGGCTAAGAGGCTCATGACAGGGAGATGTGACGTCAAGTGGGAGGCACAGGGCAGGAATCAAGAGCGGGAGCTGGAAATTGGCACAAGGTTTTAAACTCTCAGTGACATCCTTCCTCAACAAGACCACCTTCCTAAGCCGATCCAAACAGGACCACCGTCTAGGAACCAATTCACATGCCCAAGATTATGGGAGACATTGATTATTCAAACCATCTGACTTCTTTGTCAGAACCAGTTGGCACCGTCACCAGGGCCTGGATTCCATTTGGTTCACTTTGTCTTCCAGTTCCATGGTTCCAGTACTGTGGCTTCGTGGAGTTGTATACAGTATACACTGTATACTGTACACTGTGTACACAGTATAACTTCTCTACTTCTCCTTTGTGGGTCCTTTGTAATTCCTTACAGATGCTAGCAAAGCAGCTAGGGAGATAGATAACTCAGTGTGTAAAGTATACCATGCAAACATGAAGACGAGTTCAGATCCCCAGTACCCTTGTCAAAAACCTGGTGTGGCTGTAGGGTTGGGGTGTAGGCATGGGAGACAAGCAGATCCCTGCGCTCACTAGACAGCCACCGAGCTAATTTGGTGATCTCTAGGTTCAGTAAGAGACCTTGTATCAAAAGAGTCAAGAGAGATGGCCCACCGTTTACTCACTGGTTAGGGTAGACCTGAGATTGGCTTCTAGCTCCCAACTGTCAGATATCTGATGCCGTCTTCTGACACCTGCATTCTCACACACAGACACACACAATTTAAAGACTAAAGTAGGCCTAGGTTGTGCAGTGGAAATTAAAATTTAGCCACAGTTGTCGCCAGTAGAGATGATTGTGGTCACTCAGAATACAGTATCCTTGTGGGAGGGTCCTGGGAGAAGGAAGACAGAAGGTGGGCATTTGGGGGCTGCAGCCTGAGGCTGTGTGTCTGGTTCTTCAGGCAAAGGCCAGGATGGACGTGGCGGCAAGGCGGAGAAGACGCTGGGGGACTTTGCAGCGGAGTATGCCAAGTCCAACAGAAGCACGTGCAAGGGCTGTTTGGAGAAGATAGAGAAGGTAGAGCTTGGGAGCCGCCCACACTCCCGGGGTGCGCGCCTTGGGGGGGGGGGGGGGAACAATCGCCTTTGCCTTCTGACTCAACACAGAAATGCAGTGGGGATGGGAGGTGACGGTTTCTTGCTCTGGGCAGGCCTAGACCTCTGTTCTCCTTAGCTGCTTCTATGGGTGGGGGCCCTAGAACAATCAGCGTAGGTCTGCCCAAAGTCAGCAGGCATGGGGTGGTTCTTGTTTGCTGGGTCTGAGGTTAGGAGGGTTATCCTGCTTCCAACTCTCCTGTTTAATCAGAGAAACTTCACAGAGCAGCCTCCCTTGCCACCAGTTCTTGTCCCTGAAGGCTGGCAGCCAGTCAGGTGGAGTGGATGACTGGCTGTGTTGCTGGGAACAGTAGAAGGTATGCTGTGCCTATCGGCATTGCCTTCTCTGGTGCCATGATTCATTTAGCATTAGTTGTATTGTGAAGTGCGTGAGTCAGTTTTCTGTGTGGTGGACGATATGCCAGAGATAGCCCACCTGAGGAGGAGGCTGGTGTTGGCCCACGGTTTCAGGCGTTTCAGTCATGGTCCACTCCTTGGTCCTGTTGCTTTGAGCCTATTGTGGCATCCTCCGTGGCAGGGGTGTGTGGCAAAGGAGGCCTGTTTAGTGTGTGGGATAAAAGAGGAAGAGCAACGTCTTAAGATCAGGGGAAATCCAAGGCTCTAGCTTCTTCCTAGGAGGCCTATGTCCACTACCTCCCAAGACCTTGAGAATTGTTTGAGATCTAAATGTGGTAGGCACGAAACTAAGGAAAGTGTAGTTGCGTTGCCAGGACCCTGTTGGCCCAATTCTTTGCAGCTGCCTCACAGATGGGAACTTCAGGAATGTCAGTCATGCAAATTGTACACGCAGCAGACTGGCAGGAACCAGCTCCTGTTTATCGCTGCAGCTTAATTGGACCCTTAATTATAGCAACCGGAGAGTCCATGGGGGGCAATGAGGATGGACAGAAAGTACCTGTTGGAATAAGTTGCCACACTAAAGCCATCACAGAATGTGCAATGCCACTGCTGTCCAGCACACTGTCAGCATCTTAGCTCGTCCCTGGGGAGGTATTAGCACTTAGACAAGCACTTACCGTTACTTGTCCAAGTGTAGGTGTGTAGATAGTCATTTAGAATATGTGAGCTGTGTCTTATTAGCGCAGCAGGTCATGTGTCAGTCTCATAGCATATGAGTGCTAGGGCCTAACTATACCTCACAGCCCTTGATGCTATGAAACTCAGAACTTCCTGAGAGCTTCAAGTTGGCTACATGTGCCTCTGTTTGGGCTCAAGGCCCTAGGCTAGCTGCTCCTTGTCCTGCCTTGTCATTCCTTAGATACCACATGGTTTTCCCTATAGGGCCAAATGCGCCTGTCCAAGAAGATGCTGGATCCAGAAAAGCCACAGCTGGGTATGATCGACCGCTGGTACCATCCAACTTGCTTTGTCAAGAACCGAGACGAGCTGGGTTTCCGTCCCGAGTACAGTGCCAGCCAGCTCAAGGGCTTTAGCCTCCTCTCTGCAGAAGACAAAGAAGCTCTGAAGAAGCAGCTCCCGGCAGTCAAGAATGAAGGGTAGGTGGGATGTGGTTAGAATGTAGAGTTCCAGAAAAGGTCTACAGGAACTGTGGGGCTATAGGAACAGAGAGACTGGGACATCTGCTGCTCCAGTACCCGCTCACCAGCTCACCAGCCATGACATCTGCCCCCGGGCTATGCCACTTTTACATACAGACTTCACATATTAAAAGACCACCCCTGTGGACCATCCAAGTTTCCTTGCAAGGGTGATGGCCGTGATTGCAAACCCTGTGAAGATCCACATTCGTGTTCCCTTAACATCGCCACAGTCATGCAGCAGAGGCGCTTCTGTGTCTGGATCTCTGGGAGAATCATGACTGCTCACAGAAAGATGAAGAGCGGGAAGGGCCTGGAATCAGAGCAGACAGGCCCACACGTGGGGTTAGCATCTAGAATGTAAAGGGCCTCATTCTAGAGCAGCTTACTAATGAGCATGCTGGAGGCCGTGAAACTGTGTGCTGTGCGGGCCACAGCAGCTTCTTGCTCTGTTCATGGTCCTAACACAAGTTCAAGGGCATAGAGGTAGCTTTGGAATGTGAAGTTAGCAGGTCAGGCCAGCGGGTGAGGACGCCCTTGCACCGTTACAGCACAGGGTGCTGGGGTTCTCCAGCTGTCTTTATTTACGACACAATGCTGGAGAACTGGAGCATGCTCCGCTCGTGCCTGATCTCATTACCACCATAGTCCTGCAAGTACTGCTCGTGTTGGCCCTAGCATGTGGCCTTAGAAAGTACCAGGGTGAACTCAGGCTGCATGGTGATCTGGGGAGCTGCTCTGTGTCTCACTCCAGGCTCAGTTCTTAGTTGTGTGCAAGAGGCATGTGGGGTTTAGCATGAGATGTGACCTGAGCCTTTGGTCTGTCCTGGACACTAGGGTGAGCTCCAGGCCCCTCCTTATTGGCGGAAGAGGTCCTGAACTGCATAGCAGCTCTTGTCTGCCTGGTTGCAGGTAGCGCCTGTACATAAGAGGGCAGGTGGGCAGCAACTAGCACAGCTAAAGTGACAGTGAGGCATGGCACCTGGTTGCATTTGGCATCAGTCTCAGGGGTTCTTATTAAGTCCTGTATTTCTTTCAGAAAGAGAAAAGGTGACGAGGTGGATGGAACAGATGAGGTGGCCAAAAAGAGATCTAAAAAAGGGAAGGACAAGGATAGTAGTAAGCTGGAAAAGGCCCTCAAGGTGAGTCCTGGGCTGTGTGTACTCTGTCCTTTCTCGTGCAGGACACCCACTAATGGAGACCAATATAAACTGTGCACGGCTGCTGTTGACCCTCATGGCTTTTCTCCTAGCTTGTTCTTGCTCATAGAAACCATTTTTATTTGGGTGACAGAACACATGAGGCCTTGGATGCCAGGTTTACAGCTAGGATCAAGCAACCTAGAATGTTCCGTGTCTTCCTAGATAGACTCTCTGGGTGACACAGTGATGCCCCAGGCCAGTCAAGGCATCACATGACTTCCTACACCTGCAGCCCACTCATGAGTATTGGAGACTGGGGGTGAGTCCACAGATGCTAGAAGTTCTTAGCGCAGGTGCCTCGGAAGGTCAACAGAGGACTGGAGAGCATGCAGTAAAAGGAATCTCTACACTAAACTGGTGGCCATTGACCAGGGAGGGCTCATTAGTGTTGGTTGTGCTGTGTTGAAGCAGAGAAACGTTACATGTGTTGGATGCTGGGCGTTGGACAGTCAGCGCAATCAGTCTCTTCTTGGGAACATGATTTTTCAGGAGCTTGCGTTTGTGATTTACAGCTTTTGCTTTGGCTCAGTTATAAGCAATATGTGATCTGGTTTTGACTGGTGGGGCCTTTTGCTTAAGTGTGTATGATATTCAGCTGGTTTGTTTTTCCTCCTCGGTACAGGTGTTTTGCCTGCCTGTGTGTCTCACGTGTGTCTGCTTCCTGCGGTCCTAGGAGCTATAGTTAGACTAAAGAGGGTTCTGAGCTGCCATGTGGATGTTGGGATTTGAATCGAGGTCCTCTGCAAGAGCAGCCAGTGCTCTTAATTGAGTCATGGCCCTAGTCATCCCCATTTTTGATTTTTTTTTTTTTTTTCCTTTCACACATTTGCATTTGCCTCAGTGGGTGTGCGATGTTCTCTCTCCAGTGTTGCCAGTGATAAAAAGCAAGCCAGAAGATTGAATTACTCTCTCAGCTCCTTCCTGTACTCCCGTCTGTCTCTGTAGTCTCTATCATCAGCCATGAACCTGTGCTCACAGACTGCTGCTTCTGGCCCTGTGTGTCCTACCATGGGGAGTAATGAGGAGGGTGTTGGTATTGAGAGCCCAGCACTGGAAGTGGGAATCGGGGAGTGAGCATACAGGTGATAGCCTTAGGCAGTGGAGTTAAAGTCTGTCCTCCGTGTTAGTAGGTGATAGCCTCAGTCAGTGGGTTAAAGTCTGTCCTCCGTGTTAGGAGGTGATAGCCTCAGTCAGTGAGTTAAAGTCTGTCCTCCGTGTTAGTAGGTGATAGCCTCAGTCAGTGGGTTAAAGTCTGTCCTCCGTGTTAGTAGGTGATAGCCTCAGGCAGTGGGTTAAAGTCTGTCCTCCGTGTTAGTAGATGATAGCCTCAGTCAGTGAGTTAAAGTCTGTCCTCCGTGTTAGTAGGTGATAGCCTCAGTCAGTGAGTTAAAGTCTGTCCTCCGTGTTAGTAGGTGATAGCCTCAGTCAGTGAGTTAAAGTCTGTCCTCCGTGTCAGTAGCAGGTGTTGGTGGTGCCAGCACCCTCCCTTCCACCTTAGAAGGAGCAGCCCGCTGTTGGACCCACCCTACCTGCTGTCCCAGGGAGGGCAGAGGCTCACCCTGTCATACCTCCTTGGCAGGTAGCTGTAAGAATGAATGAGATGGTACATAAAAGCACCAGCACAGAGTAGGCACTTAGTAGATGTTGGAATCAAGATTTTAAAGTTCCAGGTCTAGAAGAGGTCGCATATATTCCTGCTTGAGCTTGATGGTGTAGGAAAATCTATGTGGGTGTTGGGAAAGATAATGGGGGCCCGAACTTCCAGTCACTTCTCTGTGTCTCTTGCAACAGGTTTCTGAGGGGTTGACACCAGGGCCCCTGCAATAAAGGGATTCAGTCTTATTTACAAGTGGTCTCCTTCATATTTTGCAAATGTTTTCTGAGAACATTGCCTGGCTTTATTGTAATTATGGATTTTTCCATCCATACCCAAATTCCCAAAATAACAACTCTGAGATCGAATTATTTATGAATAAATGCCTAGGCCAAAAGCTCTGGCTAGTTCCCATTACTTGGTATCTCTTTGCCCCGTTTATCCTAAGTCCTGCCACATGGTTAGTTAGTTCTTCTTAGGTTCCTCAGACCATCTCCATTATCGAATCACCTTCCTGTGCCTGACTGTCCCAGAGTTCCTCTCTTCCTACTGAAACTCCCACCTTCTATTTCCTGCCTAAGTTAATAGGCCACCAGCTTTTTAATTGACGGGTGATACTTCCATACAGCACACAAGAGATTCTCTATGCTTTATTTTGATGTGTACAGGGGTTTGCTGAGGGCTAAACCTGAGGGTGGAGTTGGCCTTGGAGAAGCAGCCAGCCCAGCTCCATCAAGGGCATACAGAAGGCTCACTGGGCCTGGCTCTGGTGGTAGAGCTCAACCAGGGAGGACATTGTCCACCTAGTCTAGTAACCTGAGTTGGGGTTTCAAAGTCAATCATACATACATAATTTTATGTGAATGAGTGTTTTATCTACCTGTGTGTGTGTGTTTGTGTATGTGTACCACATGCTTGACTGGTGCCTGAAGAGGTCAGAAAAGGGCATCCAGTTATCCAGACCAAGTTAGGGATGGTTGTGAGCCTCCATGTGGACAATGGACTCAATTCTCTACTTCCACAATTTGGGTCCCAGGGATCAAACTCAGGTCATCAGTCCAGTAGCAAATGTCTTTACCCACGGAGCCATTTTGCTAGCCCTGATTAACTCATTTAAAGTTCCGCAAAGACTGAGGCAAGAGAATTTCTGTGAACTTGAGGCCAGCTTGGGTTCCTGAGAAGAGTCTGTCTCACCCCAGTCTCTCCCTAAAAGTTACAGCTTGAACTTTTAAAGTGTATAACCCAAACCTTTTATTATCCCAAAGGAGGAGGCTCATACCCCCTGCCTCAGTGGCAATGACAGCTCCCTGGATAGTGTCCCAGGTGCCCCACGGCCAGCCCCAAGATCAAGGCAGCCCCTCTCTGACCCCTAGTGACCTACATTAGGGGTTGGGTGTAATACATGCCTTTGATCTAACATTTGGAGTCAGAGTTAGAGGCCAGTCAGCCTAGTATACATGGTGAGTTTCAGGACAACTAGAGTTACATAATAGAGAGAGACCAGCCCCCACCCACCCCCAAAAACCCCTCGCATTATGGAAGGAGAAAATAACTCCCACATTCTCAGACCTCTAAACATGGCCTATGATAGGGAACACGGTAGTGTGCACATATTAATAAATGAATGTAATGTTTTTAATGTAAGAAAGCTATAAATTAAGACTTAGAAAAGAACTGATCTCAGCTGAGGGGTCTCATCCTCAGGCTCAGAATGAGCTGATCTGGAATATCAAAGACGAGCTGAGGAAAGCATGTTCCACCAACGACCTGAAGGAGTTGCTCATCTTCAACCAGCAGCAAGTGCCATCTGGAGAGTCAGCGGTGAGTGCCCTGTATGCTGTGGGGGCACACAGGAGGCCCTGCAAGAAACCAAGACTCCATGGTGGTGTCGCATGGCAGTAACTTATCCTGTGCTGCAGGGTATTTGATCACCCCTGAGATTATGTCATTACTTGGAAAAACCTGTTTCTAGTTGTGGTGTGGCTCATCCCTAGCACATACCCTTAATCCAAGAGCTTCTGTTTATTGTAAATAGGATTAAATAAAGTCAAGAGGTAGGCAAGCAACCAGATGATAGGAAGGGAACATAGGAAAAACCATAGAGTGAGAGGGAGTCAGGAGGACAGATAGGTATGTGGAAGTAGAGGGGAGGGGCATTCAGTTTGAGGGGTTTTTGAGATGGCGTAGTGTAGGAGAGCTTCATTTTAGGACTCGGCTGAGGAGGAAGGTCGCCTAGGTGCCTCTCTGAGCACCAGACATTCAGGCTCCCAAGTCTTTATTGGTAAAATCAAATATTTGGTGAGATTTTGTTAACAACAATCATGGTCACCGTCTCCTTCAGCCAGGAGGCTTCCTCAGCTACCCCAGCCATGCCATACATTGCCACGTTTGTCCTGGTTTAGAACCTTGCGAGGTACCAAGGTGGGCAGGTACTTTTTCCTTGGATTTATATCATACTCTCCTGAGAACTGCTGTCTGCTGCCACATGTACCAGGGCTGCACCGACTTGGGTCACTTCTTGTGTGGTAGAGTGTTTGCTCTAGGAACCCTTCACTTGGAGACAAGGACTCAAAAAGTACAAAGCCTGGGCTGTGTTGTAAGCCGGCACCTGGGCTATGGTAGTACCCAGAGAATAGACCCTGGGTGAGAGATTCTCCATCTGCTTCAGTAGCTATCCTTTCCTGAGCCCCTGGTCTCTGGCATGTTTTTTCAGATCTTGGACCGAGTTGCTGATGGCATGGCGTTTGGGGCCCTTCTGCCCTGCAAGGAGTGTTCAGGCCAGCTGGTCTTTAAGAGCGATGCTTATTACTGTACTGGGGATGTCACTGCCTGGACCAAGTGCATGGTCAAGACACAGAATCCCAGCCGAAAGGAATGGGTAACTCCAAAGGTAAAGTTGGGAAACATCCTAGAATCTGTCAGCAGGAAAACATGACGCCCTCCACCTTCTGGACACGTCCATGCTCCATGTCACAAGACGACAGTCCATGGTAGTTCTCTCTAGCTTAGTGCTGTTATCACACTCCCTCCCTGTCTTTCTCTGCCTTGGCCTGAGTAGCCACTCTTCTGGCTCACCTGTTGTTATTCTCTCACCTTTAGAATCTCAACATGTTCTCCCTCACAGAGCATTGTGTGTCTTTTGCTGCCTTTGTTGGGGCAGTTGTAAGATGACAATGAGCGGAATTAGCCATCAGATGGAGACTGTGCACTTATGTCTTTTGGGGTGGTACTGCAAGATGTGTTACCGTCTGGTGATGCTTGCTGTCCCCATTGATTGTGGAGTTCATGGTTGTATCATTCCCCTAGGTGCTTAACCTCAGACTAAAAGTCAGCTCCGTGGTGTCCCCTAGAACCCTTATGACCCTTCCTGTCTGCCTCTTTACATCCCAGGTTCCCGTAGGCTACTGTGTGTTACCAGATGCCTGTGCCCCAGGCAACTCTGCTGTTTTGGCTCTTGGCAGACCTGTCAGGGTACTGCCTACACATGTTCCTGAATACCCCACCTCCTGGCTCTTGTATGCTGTGCTCAGTTCAGACAGGACTGCTTTCTTGAGGGCAAAACCCCTATATCTAACCTTCCTATGCCACATGGTATTGGTGAGTGTGAGTCTGAGGTATCTGGCACCTTAATTACCATTCACGGAATGTGGGCACCGCTGGGAAAGTTACCTTTCTGTTTAGATGCTCTGGAGCACAGGGATTGCTCTTCATCAGACATCATCAACTGACCAACCTCCCTAGGGCAAGGCCTACTGCAAGTTGCAGGGTAATTATGATAATAATTATGATTATGATAGTAATAATTCGCAGTGAATGCAAGAGGGCTCCTCCCTAACGAGCAAGTGCCTTCGCCTTGTCTCCTTTGGGAGACTTGTAAGTCTGTCACTGGGTATGTTTTGTCGCTTGGTTTTGGATCCTGCACACCCTTCCTACTCTATACGCCCTACACCAGAGTGGTGCACCCCGAGAACTAATGAGCCTACATTGACACAGCATCACCCAAAGGCCGAGGGTTACATTAAGGCCCACTCTTGGCGTTACGCAGCTTGTGGGTTTTGATAAGTGTAGAATGAAATGTACCCATCAGGAAAGTATCATTTACAACATCTGTTGCCCACGACTCTCCATATTCTCGTTGTCTTCCTCTTCCAGCCTCTGGAAACCACTGATTTTTTTTTCATCAGCTCCGTGTTCTCCCAGTTCTAGAACGTCTTGTGGTTGGATGGTCTAGAATGCCCGTGCAGCCAGCCTGCCGCACTAGCTCCTTCCCTTGGGAATGTGTAGTTAGGTTCCCCTGTACCTGGGAGTTCGTTGGATTTGATGTTGATGTTCATCATATCTCATGTATCCCTGGCTGTCTTAGAACTCAGAATGTAGACCAGGCTGGTCTCAAACCCACAGAAATCTGCCTGCCTCTTCCTCCCACGTGCTGGGATTAAAGGTGTGCACTTGTCTGTCATCCACCGCAGCCCTGGCCTAAGTGTGTGAATCTTAAGGGGCTTTAAGCCATGCAGTAGCACCTGATGGCATGTGATAGACACTAGAGAGAAGAGACTTGAGGGCAGGGCGGTCCCAGCATACCTCCTAGGTCTAGTGATGCTTCTCCCACTAAGCTGTCAGCTGGGGTTTTTATTTTGTTTTAAAATATTGCCCCAAGTAGTATTTTACTAAGGGGAGGGGCACATGTAGAGGCTGAGGACAGCTTGTGGGAGAGTCTTCCACCATGTGGCTCAGGGGTCAAACTCTGACCTCACTAGCATTGTTTTCCTAAGGTTAAGGTTTTTTACTTAGGTCACCCATAGTACCTGGATTATCGTAGATGTAGGAAATGAAAACATAATACACTTTCTTCCTGGGAACTTTAAGCCTTTCCTATTTAATTATAGGGATTTTTGAAAGATTATTTAATTTCCCAGGACAAATCCCACTTAGTCTATTGTAAGTTTATTTTAAGAGACCTCTGATGTCTTTAAAACTAAAACTAAACATTGTTTAGGAATTCCGAGAAATATCCTACCTCAAGAAATTAAAGGTCAAAAAGCAGGACCGGATATTCCCTCCAGAGAGTAGTGCTCCAGCACCACCGGCACCTCCTGTCTCCGTCACCTCAGCACCCACAGCTGTGAACTCCTCTGCTCCAGCAGGTATGGTTCTGGGAGGGATTAAGGGCTGGGTTTGACCTATAAGCCATCCATGCAGGGTCATAGCATATGAAGTGGATGTTCTGTGGTCTGTGTGCCATGTGGCTAACATTCCTTAGGGCATGGTCAGAATATACCACAAGTGTACCATGAAACACGTCCCCAGTCTCCAGGCCCACTGTCCTCCCTGCACTACCGACCATCAAGAGCCTGGGGAGACCCTGGTCATAGATAGACATGACTTAGGCCACAGAAGCAGTGAGATCAGTGTGCCTTGTTGGCAAGGAGAATGCTGCTTGCTCCTGCGGGCATGTGGAGACTTCCTCCACTGTAAAGGTGGAGGCCATACTGGTGTGGGCAGAGAACAGGCTTCTGAGTACTCGCCCAGCTGCGCCTGGTCTGCCCCTAATGGTGAACTCATTACCCCAAGACCTCTCTACTGCTTGAAGCCTGGGGTCTGCATACACACATGGTGGTCAGTCAGGGTCTGCTTTCTGCTCCCTCCTTGGCAGGCTCTGCTGTCTCCTTGCTTGCAGTTCACACCCAGATCAGTGATTTTGTTCTCTACAGAGATTTCATTGAAATACAGGTGGTGTCCTCAATGTCCACCCCCTAGAAAGGACAGGCTAGATTTCCCAGTTGGGAGATCCGAAGCAATGGCCTGTGACCTGGCTATAACCAGTGCTACCTTCAACTCAAAGAAAGCCCCATCCATGCCAACCTGACAGTCAGTGCTGGGTACTTGGTGCCAGCCGGCCACCCTTTACCTAGAACTGCTTAGCTCAGTGGGACCATACTGATCAAACCTTTCAACTTTGTCAACAAGAAGTCTGATTTGCAAACAAGAACTGCTTTCTTACTCAGGAGTTGGGAGAAGAGAGCATGAAGGAGCTCTCACCACCCACCTTCTTCCTGGCATTCTGACCTCTCATCTCTAAATCAGCCTTTCTAGTCTGCCCCTGAGCAGTCCCAGGGTAGCCAGCCTGGATCACCTGTTCTACCCAGTTTTCTCTGTTGCAGAACTCATGGGTTGGGTTCTTGGGTTTGCTGTTCTGTCCTCTGTGTCCCCGCAGCCTGTTGGCTTCTGCCTTCATAAGGCTTTCCCAAAGAGCAAAGAGCGAAGAACAAGGCTGGCCAGGCTCTTTGGCTTCTGTGGTTTCTCCTAAAGAGCCAGCTGTTTTGTCTTGTCTCCATTCATCCTTTCCTGGGGGGGGCAGAGTAGAGTGATCCTAGCCTGATGCTTCTGATCTCTTATTCCAGACAAGCCCCTGTCTAACATGAAGATCCTGACCCTCGGTAAACTCTCCCAGAACAAAGATGAAGCAAAGGCCATGATTGAAAAACTTGGGGGCAAGTTGACAGGATCTGCCAACAAGGCCTCCTTGTGTATCAGCACTAAAAGTAAGTTTAGCGGGTGCGTGCCTCTCAGAGATGTGGTGAGGGTTCAGTGGGCGAGTGGGGCACAGCTAGGATTCAGAGTCTTAGCACTGTAGCTTGAAGGTAAAACTTGTATTTGTACTGTATATGTGTTCACAGTGGCTCATAGTCGCAGTCAGACCATAAGCTCACACTGCTCAGTGTTCCGTGGGATGTCCCCGGGTTTCTTTGTAGGTAGGGTGGAGGTTACCACCTTGTAGTCTGGTGATGGAACCCAGGCCCACATTTGTATTATATAGACTGTCCTGCTGAGTGTTACAGGTCTGGGCCTGCGTCCATTTCTGTTGCGTGCCTCCTGACACCACACTCAGGACTCAGAGAAGGTGGCCGCCCTTGGCTAGGCATACCCGAGGGGCAGCCAGTGCCACTGGAGCATGGCTGCTGAGATGGAGAGGTTCAGCTACAGCTTGGCAGAGGTGTTGGTGATGGGGTTGTTGGCGTTCAGTACCTACCGTTGGGCGTTTTCGGTTTTCCCTGTCTCGTTGTAAACAGAGGAGGTGGAGAAGATGAGCAAGAAGATGGAGGACGTGAAAGCAGCCAATGTTCGAGTCGTGTGTGAGGACTTTCTCCAGGACGTGTCTACCTCCACTAAGAGCCTCCAAGAGCTGCTCTCTGCCCACAGCCTGTCCTCGTGGGGGGCTGAGGTGAAGGTAGAGCCTGGTGAAGTGGTGGCCCCCAAGGGGAAGTCAGCTGCACCCTCCAAGAAGAGCAAGGGTGCTGTCAAGGAGGAAGGTGAGGCCCAGCTGCCCTGCCTGTGACCTTCTTTCTGTGTCCCTAAAGTGCTGCAGCTTCGAGCAGTGTCCTTACTTCAGTGTTAGCAGACACAAAGCAGCAGGCCCTCTGGGGCAGTGGGTGGTGTGCAGGCGCCATGATGCATGCCTCTGGAAACTCTTCTGCCTTTGTTTTGGTTGATTCTTTATGTTCCTCTGTCCCTTCCTTCCCAAGGTGTCAACAAGTCTGAAAAGAGGATGAAATTAACTCTGAAGGGAGGAGCAGCTGTTGATCCTGACTCTGGTAAGTGATCAGAGCCACCCATGCACCCTGGGAGATTAGGAGATGTCTCTAGTCAGAGTAGCCAGAGGGGAGTAGGCTAGTCCGGGAAGCATGTGGGTCAGTGAGGACCTCTAAAGGTGGTGTGACAAGAAACTAACTGGGGACGTGTGGGCCTGCAAACCCCTCGGTTGCACCCTAGCCCTTCAAGGTAGAAAACTATAGGAGCTTTGCCTCTGGGGCAGGTCTGGAACATTCTGCACACGTCCTGGAGAAAGGCGGGAAGGTCTTCAGCGCCACACTTGGCCTGGTGGACATTGTTAAAGGAACGAACTCCTATTACAAACTACAACTTCTAGAGGACGACAAGGAGAGCAGGTGAGCCTGGGCCTCCAGACTGAGTGTGTGCTGCCCACCTTGGGAAGTCAGGCTGCTGCAGAGCCTAGAGCAAGAGGAATGGTCACAAAAACCCATAGTGTTTGAAGTCTCTCCATAAAAAATAGCCACAACTGGATGTCAGTTATGTTGCTGTGCTTAGCTATCTCAGGTGTAGCTTCACAGATCCCACTGGGCTATTGTTTTAGCCATTAAAATGACAGAACAGGTTCATGGTTTATTGTGGAACACATTAAGATTACATTTTATTTTTGTTTGTAGCCCTAGCTCTCCTGGAACCTTTGTAGGCCAAACTGGCCTCAAACTCAGAGATCCACCTCCTGTTGCTTCCAAAGTGCTGCGATTAAAGGCTTGCAATACTGTGCCTGGCTTTATTTAAATTTGTCGTTTTATGCTATTCCACACTTGCCAGTTACTAGAATGAAGGCAGAAGGGCAGTAGTTTGGTGTGTTTAAACATTCTCTCAGTTGTAGAATGCTTGCCCAGTGTGTTCAGGGCCCTGGGTTCCACCTGCAGCACCACTCGGTCAACATGAAGGAGAGAGCATGCTTTTAAAGTTGCCCCTTACGGAGGAAGGCCTAACCTAACAGAAGCTCGCCCTGGTCTCTGTCCCTTCACAGGTACTGGATCTTCCGGTCCTGGGGCCGAGTGGGCACCGTTATTGGCAGTAACAAACTTGAGCAGATGCCATCCAAAGAGGATGCTGTTGAGCACTTCATGAAGTTATATGAAGAAAAGACTGGAAATGCCTGGCACTCGAAAAACTTCACAAAGTATCCCAAAAAGTTCTACCCTCTGGAGATTGACTATGGCCAGGTAATCATAGTAAGATCTGTTCCTTTAACTCCACAGTGTGGCTCAGATGGTGACACTAGTGAACAGTGACATATATTTAGAGAAGAGTTAACATAATCTACCAGGGCAACAACTTCCCCCCTCCCCCAAAGTGGAAGAAAACTGACCAACTCATTCCGTGAGGTCAGTTTTACCCAAAATCGTGAGAAGAGTATGTTGAACACCATCTCTGTAACATAAAAATCCTAACTAGTAAATCAAGCAGTATGTGAGGATTTGTGCACCAAGCTCAAGTGTCATACAGAATTTGAGGTTGGTTGACATTTCAATATGCCCTATGAATAAAAGGGTAGAGGTCACACGAGCACCTCAGTAGCTATAGAAAGCATTCTGTAAAATGTATAGCATAGAGCATCAAACGTAGATAAGAACAGAGTGGAGGGAGCTCAAGCTGGGTTTGAACTCACATCCTCCTCAGCTTCCTGAGCACTGGGATTACAGTTATGTGCAGTCACCAGCGATGTCATGCCCACTAGCAGTAGAGATTCCGAGACACCAAGGAGAGGTAGTTTCTGAAGTTGCTCTGGGCACCATTGTAATGCTTGTGGAAGATTTCACTGGCATCCCTGTGTCGCCACTGAAGTGAAGTGATGTCGGGTCAGGATAGTTGATGGGCTCTGCCCTAGTATAGATTGTGCCTATCTATTCTGAAAGTCTCCCTGTGTGCTATGAGGCAGCATTCGGCTACCTCTTAGGTGATATTTTTGTGCCTAGATGTTTGTTTTGGTTGACCTGGGGGGTTGCTGTTTAGCAAGTCAAACTAGCAGTCATCTGGCTTCAGCATCTGAAATGCTGGACTTGCAGGCATGTGTGTGTGCCCCATGTTAAAACTCCATTTCTTGAGGCCTCATAGGTCTTAAGGAGGTCGATGTAGAGTTAGTAATCTTAGCCAGAGGCATGTACATGTTTTATAGAAACAGAGACGCATGAATGGGTGCGGACTTTAATTCCATGCCTTTGGGGTCCGGCATTCCTCAGGGAGAATTCTTTCTATTGTGAGAATTCTTTCTATGAGCTCTGCATTAAGAATTAAAATTCAGAGGTGAGTGTGATGGCGCACACAGTCAATCCTAGTGCACAGAGAGCAGAAGCAGGCAGGTCCCTATGAACCTGGGGTCACTCTTCATAGTGTGTTTCAGGGTGGCCAGGGTTACATGGTGACACCCTGTTTCAAATAAATAAATAAACAAACAAGTTCTTACATAGTGCAGAGGCTGAGACCTTGGACTTAGACGTAGACATGGTAGAACCCTCCTAAGTATTTGTTTTAGAATTTTTTTGAGAAAGGCATAGAAAATAAAACTGCCCGGGATTAACCATGACAGTCCTAGCATGTGCCTGCATCTGGCTACTTTCACCTCTAGAATCGTTTCCCACCACAATGTTGGAATCTTGCGTTGCATGTGGGACTCACTCATTTCTTCCTTCCTTCGTGGCCAGGATCACATCACACACTCTCCAAAGACACCGTTCTCCATAGGGTCACAGTGTGGGACAAAGAAGTAGTTTAGCATTTTAAAAGCAGAAACCATGACGCTAATCTTAATAATTTAACCCAGTACTGTGTGTTTTGGGTTTGGGGATGTGTATGTATTTGTTTTCCTGGTCAGTTTGATTAGTTTTTCATTGAACTCGGGTCATGAGGCTTGGGGATAGACACCTTTACTAACCACTGGGTCACCTCGGCAACCTAGTTTGGAATCTTTTCAAGGAAAGTTGAATCAGCCACTTGAGTATTTGGATTATGTTCAGCTCGTGCTTTTTTTTTTTTTTTTTTCTTTTTTAAAAAGATTTATTTATTCTGTGTACAGTGTTCTGCCTGCTTGTATGCCTGAAAGCCAGAAGAGGGCATCAGATCCCATTACAGATGGTTGTGAGCCATCATGTGGGTTGCTGGAAATTGAACTCAGGACCTCTGGAAGAGCCAGTGCTCCCAACCTCTGAGCCATCTCTTTAGCCACTTTTCTTTTTTTAAAAAAAAAAAAATATATATATATATATATATATATTGGTCTTGGTGATCTTGAATTCACAATGAAGAGCAGGCTAGCCTTAAACTCAGAGGTCTGCCCGCCTCTGGTGCTAGAATTAGAGACGTGCACCACCTTGTACACTTAAAGCATCATTTCTTTAGACTGCATAGAATTCCATCTTGGAATGAGCCAGAAATCACAGTTGGTCAAAATGTAGCAAGACCCTCCTTGGTTAGACATTTAGATTCTCTTCAGGCAGCTGTTATGGTGATTCAGGTAGGCATACAGACCTTTGAGTGCCTCTCAGGTTCATCTCTCAGAGGTGGAGTCACTGGGTCATAAGAAATACCTGCTTAATATGGCTTCTTAAAACATGCAGGTAGTTTGCCCTCCGGTGGGGCCATACCCACAGGACAGAGAAAAGCACCTCTAAAACTCCATATGCAGAGTAGGTCCACTGGGAAATGACAGCAGCACCTGGCAGCACGGGTGACTGCAGCTGAACCCAAGGAGAATCAAGGTCCACAGCACAGGTCGCTGACCCACTGCAAATACCATACCAAACACCACATCACATGACAGGCCAGCACAGCTCCTGCCTTCTCTGGGCTCTGGGATGAAAACTCAAGGTGCGATGATCACACAGCAGTTGATCTTAACCGATTCTCCAGGAGGCAGGAGTAAAATCTCACCCACTCATAGGTGAAGAGTACTGTGTAGAGGCAGAGATGGATGATGGTTGCTGAGATGTGCCATGTCTCTGGGTGGCTCTGTAGAGAAGAACATGTAAGCAGGACCCTGCAGCTGGCCCTGAGCAAGCAGGTGCAGCCAAGGGAAGGCTTTGTCTAACAAGCTCCGGCCCAGGGATGAGTTTCACTCTCACAGCAGCCGTCCCTTCTAAGATGGACAGCTTCTGCAGGGCACCAGCATGCCCAGAGAGATACAGACATCCTCAGAACAGCTGCAGTGTGAACTGAAGCAGTCAGGAGGGCTTCAGGGAGTGCATGGGATTACTTTGCCTGTGCCCAAGTGGCCGCCATTGCTGGAGAGTTCTTTGTATCCTGTGTCCTAGTTACCTGTCCCTAACCCCTGACACTACGAGAGATACAGACATCCTCAGAACAGCTGCAGTGTGAACTGAAGCAGTCAGGAGGGCTTCAGGGAGTGCATGGGATTACTTTGCCTGTGCCCAAGTGGCCGCCATTGCTGGAGAGTTCTTTGTATCCTGTGTCCTAGTTACCTGTCCCTAACCCCTGACACTACGATCCTTGTCCTCTCTCTCATTCCCCACGTCCCTGCAGGACGAAGAGGCAGTGCGGAAGCTGACGGTAAAGCCTGGCTCCAAGTCCGAGCTGCCGAAGCCCGTGCAGGAGCTCGTCGGGATGATCTTCGATGTGGAGAGCATGAAGAAGGCCTTGGTGGAGTACGAGGTGGGTGTTGAGGGAGGCAGCTCTCTGCTCATTGGCTAAGCCCCATAGGTGCACGCTGAGCCTGGTGAGTTCACCTGTGGGGTTTGTTTTTTTGTTTTTTTTTTTTACTTTCTAAAAGACCAGTGGCTGCAAACCTCCTTCCCAGCTCCTGCTTGCCCAGTCACTCTGGGGTGGGACATGTGGTGGACTGTGGTGGACTGTGGAGGACTGTCCCTGGGCCCTGGCTCCCTATTGCCTTTTCCCATCTTGGTGTCTGGGTTAGGATGGGTAGGTCTAGTTCCATGGGGCTCAGACATACCTGCTAGCTGATGCCAGTGGGAGTCCAACCCTTCACTCACTTGTAGAAAGAAACCTGGGCTGGAGAAACTGCTCGGTAGATAAGAGCACCAGCTGCTCTTCCAGAGGCCCTGGGTTTCGTTTCCAGCACCCATGCGGTAGCTTACAACTATCTGTGACTTCAGTTCCAAGAGAATCCAGTGCCCTCTTTTGGCTTCCACAGGCACTAGGTACTCAAGTGGTACCCAGGCATACAAGTAGGCAAGCAGCATAGACATAAAATAACAATAATAATAAAAATAACTATAAAGAAAACTCCTGTGACCACTACTGTCTTGATCCATGTTCCAGTCAATCAGCCAAACTCAAGTCAGCTCTCTTTCTTAAAACTTGGAGCTGTGTTAGAGGGCTCACGCATCTCACACACATGGGGAGAGATGGTGCCAGTTGGAACCACGTTGCTCCTGAGTGGGCCTGCATGGCATGGACAACAGGCTAAGTCAAGCATACGCACCTCACCTGTAGTCTTCCCAGCAATTGAGCAAGGAGGGCCCTGTATACTTGGCCAGCCACATAACCTCCTATTCTCTGACCAGGAGTCCAGAAGCTATAGGCTGCTCTGCAAACCAGGCAGCTCTGGTGGGTGTGCTCAGGGCAATGATGTACTGGCACATGGGTGTGTCACCTCAAGCGCTCAGTGGCAGTACTGGCCGGTTCACTCACAGGAGAGAGTAGATGTCACTTGAGAACAGTTGGTCCAGTTTACAAGGTGGATCTGTTAGCTCTTCACTGTAACAGAATGATCATACCTCTGCCTTTATAGCTCAAGACCCTGATTAGCAGTAGATCCTGAAGTAATGTGGTTAGTCACAGTGTAGCCTTTTGGGGTGGCTGATTTGGAAGGCGTGTGGAGTCAGGTATGTGTTCTGGAAAAATAACATTCACCACTTGGAAATCTGAGGCTCTTGTTTTTGAGCTGGATGGCAGCAAAGGCACCCCCTCCTTGCCCTAGATTGCAGTGGATTGGTAGGAATTACATTGAGTCTTCCTTCAGGAGTGCTGAGTTGTATGCATTGGCCTGGTATTAACAGCATACAGGGTTGAGTAAGAGAGTTACAGCTTCTGTGCAGGCAGTCCACTGATCTCCTGTGAGGGAACAGTGTTGTGTCACAGAGTGCAGAATGCCCAATCTTTAGGTTCCCTGTCTCCTCAGATTGACCTTCAGAAGATGCCCTTGGGGAAGCTGAGCAGAAGGCAGATCCAGGCCGCCTACTCCATCCTCAGTGAGGTCCAGCAGGTAAGCAAGCGCCTCCGGGCCTCCAGCTGTAACAGTAGCCGTGTCTACTGTGTGGGAACAGTGACAGTACTCAACTACAGTTGATGAGGATTTGGATTGTTTTCAGTTCAGTAAATATTATGTCCAGTTCATTGCTCATTGTTAACAAAATATACATGGTGATGATTTTAGTTATCAGATATGTAATAAACTCCTTAGAAATTTAAATTTGGTAGAGAATTTTATCTAGCATGTCTCCAGCCCTAGGGCTTCACACTGACATCCTCAAGAGACCAAAAGGCTCTACTTGTACCTGAGGGTGGGCTACAGCCTCACTGAGAAAAAAAAGCACCCAGTCAAGTCTGCTTCCTGGGTGGTGCTGGAGAACTAACCCACATGAGCTGTAGTGAACTGTGTCCCTGCTTCCACAGAGGCCGTGGGGTTCCCAGCTAAAGCTCTCTCTGGTTCATGGTCCCAGGTAGCAGAAATGGACATATCTTTGCCTGCAGCAGGTAGATGCTCCCCAACATTGTGGACAGTTTTCTGTTTGTTGTTTATTTGTTTGAGACAAGGTCTCTCTATATAGTCCACACTGGCCTCTCTGTAGACCTGGCTGACCTCCAGCTCACAGATTCACCTGCCTTGGAGTGCTGGGATTAAAGGTGTGTGCCACCATGCCCAGCTGAACGATTTTCAAACAAAAAATCAGGAATTTTACAGCAGTCGCTATGAGCCCACCGTGTAGATTCTGCAGTAGCACTTTGCATGAAGTACATGACAGCATAGTTCTTTTGTGTAGATAAACTGCACCATCACAGGGCCATGATCCTGTGTGCCTCAGTGCCACGACGAGTGAGAAGATGCTCTAATGGCCTGTATAGACAGTCCTGCGTTCCTTCTGTCTGTCCCCTCTCTTCCAGGCAGTGTCCCAAGGCAGCAGTGAGTCCCAGATCCTGGATCTCTCCAATCGCTTCTACACCCTGATCCCCCATGACTTCGGAATGAAGAAGCCCCCACTCCTAAACAACGCAGACAGTGTGCAGGTAATAGGCTGTGGGGTTGGGGCCAGGGCTGGGTCTTGCTGGGACTGCTCTCCTTACTGTGTTCTTTAAGTAAGAGTAGATCTACCCTTTCTTTCCTTTACCAAGTCAGTTTAGGAAATTGTCATTAACCAAGAAGACCATTTCTGTGTCCCACATAAAGGTCCCCATGAGTCCCTGGCCCAGGTCAGTTTGTGGCATCCTTAGTGGCATTTATGTCCCTGCCTGTCATTCACATTTAAGAGTTCTGACATCTTCCCCTCACTTCCCCAGGCATCAGAGCCTGTTGAGTAGGGGTGATGGCAGGGTCTGGCCAACACAAGCTCTTCCCCTTAGGGAAGATGTGGAATGTCATCTACTTTCTGCATGTACTCCTGTCGGGGCTTGATTGTCTCCTTCTCTATGGACTTAGCTCCCAGGTCTGTACTCTGTCCCCAGGCCAAGGTGGAGATGCTGGACAACCTCCTGGACATCGAGGTGGCCTATAGTCTTCTCAGGGGTGGGTCTGATGACAGCAGTAAGGACCCCATCGATGTTAACTATGAGAAGCTCAAAACTGACATTAAGGTGAGAGGCCTGCCTTTCCCCAGTAGCTCTCCTCAGCAGCGGCCCCAACCTACATGTGCAGGTGGGCCATCTTCACAGCTCCTCAAGTGTGCAGCTAAGCCCTGCATCATCCAGGTGGTGCTGGTGGGCTTTGAGACCCCCTGGAAAGTCTGAGCTAGCTAGTGCCACAGGTCAGTGTGGAGACTGGGTTTTGAAAAGTTCTTTTCTTCTATTTCGGACCCAAGCAGTCAATTGAACTGGGCCGTGTTGAAGGCTCAGGTGGGTGGGAATTGCCCTGCCTGCAGTGTTTGCCTCTGTCCCAGTCTGAGCTTGAGTCTGGCATGCCCGTTGACTTGGTCTCTATTGCTGCAACAAAACACGGGGACCAAAAAGCAAATTGGGGAGGAAAGGGTTTATTTGGTTTATACTTTGAGATCATAGTCCATCACTGGGGGGAAAGTCAGGACAGGAACTCAAATAGGGCAGGAACTTGGATGGAGGAACTGATGCAGAGACCATGGAGGAGTGCTGCTTACTTGCTCGCTTCTCATGGCTTACTTGGCCTGCTTTCTTAGAATGTAGGACCACCAACCCAGGGATCGCACCCCCCACCATGGGTGAGGCCCTCCCCCATGAATCACTAACTGAGAAAATGCCTTACACCTGGATCTCATGGAGGCATTTCCTCACCTGAAACTCCTTTCTCTGTAATGACTCTAGCTTGTGTCAAGTTGACACACGAGATCAGCCAGTACACCCATCTTCTGACTCTTTCTGCCAGGCAGCATGGACCCCCTGCAACCCAAGTATTACTGGTTGTTGAAGTCTGGGCCAGATGTTTACAGATTCTTGGCCTCTTAGTCAAAGGATTGAAATAAAGGTTTGCAAAAGTAGTGTAGATTGGGTGATTCTCTATTTTAATTGACAGTCTCAATTACGTATGCCCTTTGCCCCTGTGCATATCCTTTCCATAATGCATGTGATTTCAGTCATTAGAGCTGCCTCATTTCCCATAGGCATAAAATAGTGAAGAGAGGATTTATCCTAATTAGAGTTACTATTAAAACACTATGACCAAAGGAATTTGGGAAAGAAAAGATATATCCACATCACAGTTCATCTTTGAAGGAAGTCAGAGTAGGAACCTGGAAGCAGGAGCTGATACAGAGGCCATGGACTGCTTACTGGCTTGCTCCCAGTGGTTTGCTCAGCCTGTTTTCTTATAGAACCCAAGACCACTAGCCCAGGGGTGGCTCTACCCAAAATGGACTGGGCCCTCCCATATAAATCAATAATTAAGAAAATTCCTGGGCTAGAGAGATGGCTCAGTGGCTAAGAGCACTGACTGCTCTTCCAGAGGTCCTGAGTTCAATTCCCAGCAACCACATGGTGGCTCACAACCATCTCTAATGAGATACAGTGCCCTCTTCTGGTGTGTCTGAAGACAGCTATAGTGTACTCATATACATAAAATAAAATGTGGTTGTTGGTGTGCCCACAACAGATAGAGGGGTACAGGTTTTAGGTGCATTGACTGGAGAGGAAGGTGTACAGAATGAACAAGTGGGGCTCTCAGCATTAGAAAAGGGTGTCTACATAGCCCAAACCAAGTGGAGTCCTAGGTAGCTAAACTGTTCCCTAAGCTTGCCTGCCTCACAAATAGGATATGATGCCAAGTGTATCTTCTTAGTGGGAAAACTAAGGTTTTTAACTCCTGTTATAAAGCTTGTAGTCAGGAGACAACACAATCAGAATTCTTAGGTTTTCCAAACTTTCAATAAGAAACTGTAAAGAACTTCTAAAGCCTCCTGCATATGCTCAGATTCTTTAGTGTGGATTATATTGACATCACATAGTTGGGCATGCACTGAGCCAACTGTGGTACACATAGATGAGGGACTGTCCTCAGAACGCTGAGGTGGGGTTGGGGGTATAGTTGGTGGCAGAGTAGTACTTGCTGGGCGTGTGAAAGGCTCTTTGGTCCATCCTTAGGACTGGGGTAGGGAGAGGGAAACTATGATGGCACCTTGTGTTCTATCGGTGAGCCGGGCTCCTGGTCAGAATAGTTAGTTCCCTTGTTCCACCTCAGTAATGGTGAACGTTTTGTTTCTAGCTTGAGCTTGACTCATAGTCTAGCGTGTAGACAAGAACTCTGAGCTTCTTCTCTAGCTGTCCAAATGGATGAAGAAGTGATGTCCAGGCTCATGGGACCCTGGCTCCGTCTGCAGGTGTCAGTCCTTGGGCAGTGTCCTCTAGGTTAGCATATCAGTATTCCCTCTCTGGGTGTCTCCCTGCCCTAATTCCACATGCCTGTTTCCAGGTGGTTGACAGAGATTCTGAAGAGGCCGAGGTCATCAGGAAGTATGTGAAGAACACTCATGCGACCACACACAATGCCTATGACCTGGAAGTGATAGATGTAAGAATCCTCTTCCCCTTTTCCATCCTGCCAGGTCTCCCTGTCCCCTCCTTTCCTGGGCTCAGAAAGAGTGAGCTATTTGCTTTTTTGTTTTTTGAGCCAGAATCTCTATGTACTCTTGGCTCCTCTTTACAGCAGGCTGGCCTGGTGGGGAGATCTGCCTTCCTCTGCCTCCTGAGCTTGTGCCACCACTGCCCAGCTCTACGTTTAGTAAGCAGAGCTGACCTGTTTTTTGACCAGGAAAGTTAGTGGTGTTGTGCAGTTGTCTGTGTCTTTTTCTGCGTCTGTGTCTTTTTCTGCGTACTTAGAGTGCCCCAGATTTGTCAGAAGATATGATCGCCAGAAGTTTATGAACAAGTTGCTCAGGCAGATGTGGTACACATCTCTATCCCAGCACTCGGGAGGCTTAACAGACCAAGGCTAGCCTGGGCTGCATACTTAGTTCCAGTTTGCCTGGTCTACATAGTGAGAATGGTCTCAAAGAAGAGGTTCCTTAGGTGTGTACCTGCTACACATTAGCTCTGTTGTCTGTCACGGAGTGGAGCCTTGGGACACGTGCATTGGATCATCCCATCCAAGTCTGGATAGTGTGGCAGAGCTAAAGCGTCCTAGCTCTTGTGACAGGTGGTCAGTATCAGAAGCTCCTGAGTCCATTCATCTCTTCGGTGAGCCTGGGTAACAGTATCTCTGTCTCCCTTTTGCCAATCGTCTGCCCAGATCTTTAAGATAGAGCGTGAGGGAGAGAGCCAGCGCTACAAGCCCTTCAGGCAGCTTCACAACCGGAGGTTGCTGTGGCACGGATCCAGGACCACCAACTTTGCAGGCATCCTGTCTCAGGGTCTGCGGATAGCCCCGCCTGAAGCACCTGTGGTAGGTGGCTGTCCTCTGTGGGGAGGTATGGAAGTACTTGTTCCTGCAGTGATCTCTTCCTGAGAGCCTGGGTGCTGTGAGAATCCAGCCTGCAGCAGGCCCTGTCACATGGGAACAGGCTTTGGAGCCCAGGCATGCCTCTGCCTTTCCTCAGCTGACAGCATCCATGAGCTCCTGAATTTCCGCCATTAAAAAAATAGGACAAGGGATAGATGACGTCGCCTGCTGGGTTACAGAAGGGACCGAGTGAACAGGCCCTCTGAGGTAGCCTCTCGACCCTTCACTCACTGTAGAGAGGAAGGAGAAGGAAGGGGCTTGGTGACTATAGCTCTCGTGCCAGGCACTGGCGTGTGGCTGAGTGGTGACATCAGTGCCTGCTGGATGTGTCTGCACCTAGCTTAGTCTAAGTAGTGGATATTAACTTGCTCACATTAGCCTTGTGAGACTGCCTGGGAAAGAGGAAGTGGCATCCTCAGCTGTTACATGACTCTCCCCAGCCCACCTGTAAGCACTGGCCTTGGATAGAGGGAGCAGTGGGATTAGCTGGGCAGCAGCTTGTGTGGGACTTCACTGCTGGGAGGTTTTCAGCTGTCCATCTTCCAACTCTCCAGACAGGCTACATGTTTGGGAAGGGGATCTACTTTGCTGACATGGTGTCCAAAAGTGCGAACTACTGCCACACATCTCAGGGAGACCCGATTGGCTTAATACTGTTGGGAGAAGTTGCCCTTGGAAACATGTGAGTATCTGGACTATGAGGCTAGGGTGGGCAGAATGGACTAGAAGCAGAGTCTTATTGGCTTGTAAGTGCAGTAGACAGTAGCTTGAGGGATCAAGGGAGATTTCAGAGAAGCTATGAGAACCAAAGGGCAGGAATGCAGGAGCTAGGAACTGGCAGCACCAGTCCTCCTGCAGAACAGGGACGCAGCGAGGTCATTCAAAGAGAAGATCTGATACCTCTATCCTCTGGCAACCTCCATCCTGTGAGCTGGGACCAGAACGGGATGGTGAAGTCAGCCATAGGGTAGACAGGAACCGTCAAGCAGCTGGCCACAGCTTGGAAATAACCCTACAGCAGTGGCAGCTGTTGCAGGCTCTCTACTTGAGAAGAATGCTCTGGGTTCTGAAGAGCCCAGGAGCTGGGGAGGGAGGTGCCAGGGTAAGGGTGGACAGAGTTCTGTAGGCACTTGGTTTACGTGCCAGTAAAGATGCTGAAGAAGGTGCTGGTTTGGGAGCCCAGTGACCAGAGGCTCTTCTGAGACTGTCCTCTTTTGAATAGGTACGAACTCAAGCATGCTTCACATATCAGCAAGTTACCCAAGGGCAAGCACAGTGTCAAAGGTACTGTCCCTCCAGCCTGACATGGCAGATTCGGGTGAAGGGGCACCTCTCCTCCAATGGCCGGACCCTTGGAACTGGCTGCTGGAGGTTCATTTACAGACAAAACTGTTGCATTCCTGGTGTCGTAATGCCATGGGAGTTCTGTGGGAAACCAGGAACCAATCAGGGCACTGGTGGCCTTGGATTTTGGGCAGTTAGGGGGGACCTCTGGTGTACCTGGAATTATTGAGTGGCTAGCATATGATGGTCAAAGCCCTGGGTGCTCACCACAGCATAACCTCATCTGGGCCACCGTGACTTTGCAGGTCAGAGTTGTCTTGGAACCTTTCTTTACAGGATCTGTGCTTGATCTGAAGTGTGTTTAAAGTGAACACACACGTCCTGTATAAAATAGATGCCGTATACCCAGGACATTTTCACCCCTCATCACACGTCCCCTGTTATACCTAGCCCTTGACCCTTCCACCTTACAGGTTTGGGCAAAACCACCCCTGACCCTTCGGCCAGCATCACCCTGGAGGGTGTAGAGGTTCCGCTGGGAACAGGGATCCCCTCTGGGGTTAATGACACCTGCCTGCTGTATAATGAGTATCCTTTCTTGGCTGTGCTGTGTGCTCTGGAACTGTACCGCAGGTGCGTATGCTCTTATTTCCCAGGGCAGCTTGTATGGGGACGGTGACAACTTTCCCTGGGGTGGTCTCCTGTGTGGGCTTGAGGTCTGACTCCCTGCTGTATGGGTAAACCTGTCTCTCTGGGCACCAGCCTTCCCCACTCTCAGGTCATCCAGTGTTGGGTAGGAGGTCTTGGGGACTCAACTGTTGGCTCCTTGACAGCTGCCCTCCCCAGGTATATTGTGTACGACATTGCTCAGGTGAATCTGAAATACCTGCTGAAACTGAAGTTCAATTTTAAGACGTCCCTGTGGTAAAGTGTGAGGGGTGGGCTGTGCCCAGCACCCAGGGCCTAGGTGGGTAATTGTAATTCCCCCTAGTGCCTCTGCACCAGACCACAAAACCTCAGCCATGCTGCCGCCTAAGGGTGGCACCCTCACCGAATCTCCTTAGGTTAGGAAGGGTTTTACACAGACAGGTTAAAGGGCTCTGGTTTCAAGTCCCTTGTCCATGTTGTGCTGGGGCAGGTCGGTTGTTTGTGGTTTAGCCTTCCAGGCATAGCCCTGATAGACACAGCTGACAGTAGAGGAAAAGTTGGGGAGAGGTTTTTGTTGTTTGCCTAGACTAGCCCTGAGGGAAGAAACACGCCACGTCACAGTCACAATGTCTGCCTTACTGGCTTCCCCAGGGAAGGAAAAATGTGCTTCCTCCCTTTTTTCAAGGGTTCATCTTTGGTTTGATTTTGGCAAAATGTTAAGCATTTATTTTGAGCTAAAAATAAAAACTAATTTCATACTATATAGATTTTCTTTTTATCTTGTATGTCCCCTTCTTAGCCTTCTGGGCTTTTGTTTTGCTTGGTTTTCAGTAGTAGACATGGGGTACCCGAAAGAAGCACTTATCTGGGGAAACTGAACTTGTAGTGTGGTCCGTTTGAAGTTGCTTTTGGGATTCTTGATTCATCCATGAGTAATTTTGTCTTCCAAATTGAACCATCTGTAATCAGTATAGCCACCCAAAGGGCTAATAGTTCTCAATTAAAATGCAAATGGCTATCTACTCCTGTGTTGTGTGCCTCATCTCCTCTGACAGGGATATGGTTATCTTCACAGTGAGGTCCTGTAGGTGTGAACCCCCATAGCACTGAACCCCAAAAGTATATCCCCCTTCAGATTTCCAGTACTTGGCGAGGCAGTAGGACTCAGCTGTACCCGTGGTTCTCAGCCTTCCTAATGCTGCACCCCTTTAATGCAGTTCCTCATGTTGTGGTGACCCCAACCATAAAATTGTTTTTGTTGGTACTGTTGTTCATACCTGTAGTTTTGCTAGTTATGAAATCATAATGTGAATATCTATAGTTTTCCCATGGTCTTAGGCAACTCCTGTAAAAGGACTGTTCAACCCCCAAAGGGTTGTGACCCCAGGTTGAGAACCTGCGCTCTCCTGCCCTAAACCATGGGCCATCCAGAGCTAGCTGCAATCTGAAAACTAGGCTTGACTCTTACATTCAGCTCTGAAAGTCAGGGCCCTTCTGACCTTTCACAGAAGTGCGTAGGACTGACAGGCCCAGGATCAACTCTCACCATCCCTAAATCAAGGACTTACACGCTTGGGGTTGTTTTGGTGGTGATTTGATTTTTGGTGGGAGGAACAAAAGGCAGAACTCACTCAAGACAGGAAAGAAGAAAAATTAAATTTTCTATTTAATTTGAGGTCTAGGGTTCTGTCCTGTAGAATCAGGTGTGTGGCTGCAGTCAGACTGGGGGACGTGAGGAAGTGGGAGGCTTCTGATGAGAAGTGTGAATGTCTGGACACATAGGTCAAGCTGGTGCCACCTCTTCAGTGTTGATTCTCCAGCCCCTTGTAGGTGAAAACTGTCAGTGGGGCTTGTCAGCTACCAGTCGCCTTTCTACCAGTAGAGAAGAGCCACGCACCTCTCAGGGCATCTAAAGTCCATATTCCCATTTCTGTTTCATTCTAAGAAAGTATGTTATTGCAATGTTCACTTGTTACTGTTCTCCATGTTTAAGAAATCCAAGTCTTAGCTGAGTGGTGGTGGCACATTGCCTTAATCCCAGCACTCAGGAGTCAGAGGCAAATGGATCTTTTGAGTTCTAAGATAGCAATGGCTACACAAAGAAAACTTGGGTTGGGGGAGGACCTCAAGTCTTAGCCTTTGTTAGGGTTTCTATTGTGAAGAAACTCCAAGACCATGGCTACTTTTACAAAGGAAAGGCTTTTTCTTTTTTTCTTATTCAAGACAGGGTTTCTCAGCCTGGCAGTGGTGGCGCATGCCTTTAATCCCAGCACTTAGGAGGCAGAGGCAGGTGGATTTCTGAGTTCTAGGACAGCCTGGTCTACAGAGTGAGTTCCAGGACAGCCAGGGCTACACAGAGAAACCCTGTCTCGATAAATCGAAAAACCAACAAAACAAAACAAGACAGGGTTTCTCTGTGTAGCCCTGGCTGTCCTGGAACTCACTCTGTAGACCAGGCTGGCCTCGAACTCAGAGATTGTCTGCCTCTGCCTCCCGAGTGCTGGGATTAAAGGTGTGGTATGTGCCACCAAAACCAACTAGAAAAACATTTAATTGGGGCTGGTTTGCAGTTCAGAGGTTTAGTCCATTGTTATGGAAGGAAACATGGTGACATGCAGACAGCCATGGTGCTGGAGAAGGAGCTGAGAGTTTTACATCTTGATTCAAAGGAAGGAGCAGTGAGCTACTGGCCCTGGCTTGAGCTTCTGAAACCTCAGAGCCCACCTACTCAGCGACACACTTCTTCCAACAAGGCCACCTCCTAATAATGCCACTCCCTGTGAACCCTGGAGGCCATTTTCTTTCAAACTACCTCAGGAACCAAAAAACTAGATCACTATAAATTAAAAGCCAGTTCTTAGGCCCATGCTGGCATGTCCATAGAACCAACAACCAAAATTCAGGGTCTGGGTGCTGTGCTCTGCCCACCTGGTGAGCTGCCTCCTGCCTGTGTCTGGACAAGCCGCCCTTGGACAGTGTCTGTTCAGCCGGTCCATAGCTGTTCAGACTACACTGTGCGTGTGCCTGTGTTCATAGAAGACCCAAGAAGCACTGTGAGTTCCTGCAGTGTGCTGGCTGGCCATCAGGATTCTGTGTTGTCTGACTGGACTTTAGTGTTGCTCTCTTAGGGAGGTGAAGACAACTCCTTCAACAAACACCCCACAGCATACTTCAAAGCTGCTGCAGAGTGATCTGCCTGGAACTTGACCTTGGTGTAAACATAGCCTGGCTTTTAGGAATGAGTTTAGGACAGCTGCGATCCATGGGGGGCACAGGCCCTGATGTATACATTGATGGTATCATGTTACTACATTACTGTAATCCTAGCACTTGGAAGTTTTGAGACCTGCCTGGGTTACATGAAATGATCTCAATTTTTCTTTTTAATTAAAAAAATATATATATATAGGGCAGCTAGTCATGCTGTTTCTGTTGGGTGATTTCCTGTCCTTCAAAAGTGGTGTCTACTCTCTATTAAGAGTCTGCACAGGCTGGAAAGATGGCTCAGTGGTTAAGAGCACTGACTGCTCTTCCAGAGGTCCCGAGTTCAAATCCCAGCAACCACATGGTGGCTCACAACCATCTATAATGAGATCTGATGCCCTCTTCGGGTGTGTCTAAAGACAGCTACAGTGTACTTACATATAATAATAATAATAAATCTTTAAAAAAAAAAAAGTCTGCATGCCAGGCAGTGGTGGCGCACGCCTTTAATCCCAGCACTTGGGAGGCAGAGGCCGGTGGATTTCTGAGTTCGAGGCCAGCCTGGTCTACAGAGTGAGTTCTAGGACAGCCAAGGCTACACAGAGAAACCCTGTCTCGGAAAAAAAAAAAAAAAAGTGCACATTGGCACTGAGTATTAGCAGGTGGTAGCTCATGCCTAAGATTCCGCCACTGTGGACAAACAGAAGGCTTTTTCAAGGCCAGCCTGGACTACACTATAAGACACTTGTCTCATGAAAAGCTGATTTGGAGTTGGGGTGATGGCTCTGTGGAAAAGTGCTTTCTGCATAAGCCTGTGGACCTAGGTTGGGATCCTAGTATTCACATAAACCAGGCAGGGCTGCAAGCACCTATAGCCTCAGCACTGGGGGCTGAAAACAAGGGGAGATGGCAAACTAGGCTCAGTGAAGGACTGTCTGAAAACATAAGGTGGGAAGGGGAACAGCCAACGCGGACTTCTGGGTCCTGACACATTGTGCACAAGCACGTGATACGCCACAAAAAGTTTTTAAGATGTTGGAGAAAGGCTAAGAGGACACGGCGGTGGTATGTACGGGATGTTGCAGTAGGGTCCGTTACTTTCGGCAATGAGTGTACTAATACCCAAAAGGTGATTTTATTGGGCTGGGGGTCTAACTCAGTGATAAACACTTGGCATATGCAAGGATTTTATTAGCAGCACCAGTAAAAGGAATGGGATGGGGAGCAGAGCTAAAAAGATGGCTCAGTGGTTAGAAGCACTTCACTTGCTCCTGCCGAGGATCCAGGTTTTGCTCTTGGCACCTGCATGGTGGCTCCCAACCATTTATAACTCCAGTTCCAGGGGATCTGACATCTGCAGGCAGGCAAAAATACTCATTAAAAGAAAAGGAGGGAAGTTTAAAAATCAAGTATGGCCGGGCAGTGGTGGCGCACGCCTTTAATCCTAGCACTCGGGAGGCAGAGGCAGGTGGATTTCTGAGTTCGAGGCCAGCCTGGTCTACAGAGTGAGTTCCAGGACAGCCAAGGCTACACAGAGAAACCCTGTCTCAAAAAACCAAAAAAAAAAAAAAAAAAAATCAAGTAAAAAAAGGCCTTGTGTCCAATCAGAGATAAGGCTAGGGCAGCCACATAGGGGTGTTGACTGCAGTTTTAAGTCAAAGAACAAACTACAGGAGGGGGCTTCCTGGGGAGGAGTGACATTAATCAGATACATGTTTAAATAAATAGTCTTCACTCTGAGGGACGCTGCTCTCCGAGGGCAGAAACGGGAGGTGGGGTCCATAGAAGGCCTTTAACTCCATAGGTCATCTGAGCCAGAGTCCCCAACAGTGTGTGACAGTCTTCTAAATCAGCCAATCCGGCATCCATCTAAGGAAGATCCTGGGAATGTAAGAAACTAGAAAATAACTCGATCTGGATTCCCAGTCTCTCTGAACCTGGCTCCCTTCGAGTCTGACTGACTGTCCTGTCCTCCCCTTGACCATGAGGCCTCAGGCCTCTGGCTCTTTCCCTGGGAAGGCCAGCCCCACTTCCAGGCAGGCTCTCAAGGGCTCATACTAGCCAGCTGCTGTCTCAGCAGATGGCCAGGCTAATTTTAGCCATGTGCCGTTACTCACCCATGGACCAAGCTGGGCTTTCTAGATTTGAATAAGCCAGCGTGCTACTTTGGGTTCCAGCCAGTAACAAAGTTTTGAGTTGTGATTTCTGTGTCTGCCTAGCATCTGTTAGGAATTTCAGAAACCTAATTTTAGAGGACGTTTCTCCAAATTAAGGGCCCAAGCTATGACGCCAGCAGTTGGTCAAACTACTGGGTGGTTTAATGGGCAGGTGACCATTGGTGCTGCCTTCCTGGTGTCATCAATGTCCCAGGGATACCTATTGCTCTTTGCTATCCTGGTTAAAATGAAAATGGAGCCAGCCACCTTGGCTTCATGAAGCATCCACCGAGCAGCTTTCCCAGAAGACATTGGAGCTCTCTGGTCGTGCTTCATGACACCTAACAAGGAGTTGGCAGATCTGGAAGTTGAGACTCAGCTTCTGGAGAAGTTGTATTTCTCAAAGTGCTTTTTTTTTTTTTTCTCCTCACCCCTGACAGCAGCAGCTTAAGGAGAGTGTGCTTGGGGGTGTGTGGAGGGGTGAATCAAACTTGTTCCCCTCCAAGAGCTACCTGAACCATCTCTGCAGCTCCAGGGAGGGTTAGGGTACAGTCTGTCAAGGCAGCAGGAGCTGTAAGCAGCTGGTTACTGGTTATTGGTTTCTTTCCAATCAAGAAAGATCAATGAATACCTGTGCTCAGCTCATCTTTTTATATAGTTCAGAATCCTAACCCAGGGAATGGTGCCACCCATAACAGTAGCAAAATTACATTTATGAGCACAAGAAAACCCACAGAGTCAACTAACCTGGGACTGTGAGGGTCCATAGACCCTGGGCCACCAACCAGTGAGCATGCAGAAGCTGGACCTAGACCCCCTACACATTTGTAGTCAATGTGCAGCTTGGTCTTTATGTGGGTCCCCTCACAAGTGGGGCAGGGACGTCTCAAGTCTCTGTTCCCCGCCATTGGGTCCCCTTCCCGACCTGGGCTGCCTGGTTGGGCCTCAGTGTCAGAGGGTGTGCCTAGTCCTGCTGAGAGTAGATGCCCTAGAGTGTGGTAGAACCCCAGGGGAGGAGGTACGGGGGGGGGGGGGTTTGTAAGGGTGGGACTGGGAAGAGAGGAGAGGGGGGTTGTGATGGAGAAAAGTTACAGTTAGGAAGTAGCAAGAAAAATACTTTTTGTGGTTGGGGGGAGTGTCACCACAACATGAGGAACTGTTTTAGGGTCACTGCATTAGAAAGGTTGAGAACCACTCTAACGATGCTGACAAATGAGATTAACCATCCTACCGCTCTGATGTGTAACTTTTCCTAGGGAGATGTAAACAAATGGCCATTTGTCCCAGACAGCACTGACAATAGACCAATGACACAACTCAACCCAAGCCTAGCTTGGTGAGCCAGTGAGGTTTTTGGGGTCATTACAGTAGCATAAGAGGTTACTAAGGGGTCAAGACATTACCAAAAGCCCACCCTCTGCAAGGGCGACAACCGGGGTAAGCTGCATCCCAGGAGCTCCACTCAGCTTGCAGGCTGTTGGTCCTCACAGGAAAGGCTTCTTAGCACTAGGCTGTTGCTTATAACCTTGGGAGAGGGGCCTTGTGAATCAGACCGGTTTCAGGAATTTCCTAGGTGTTAGAAGTTGTCTTCATTTCCTGATTCTTACGGGCCTCCCTCCAGGAAGGAATATTTCAGCTCAAAGGAAATGGCTGCACAGCACAGCACAGCCTCCACAATAGAAGAAGACGGCGGCTTACCGGACCCTCCCAGGAAAGGGGTAGCCCCATCTTGACGTACCCTGCCATTGGCTTTTCTATACATTGGTCATGAAGAGAAATTTAGGACCAGAGAAGGCACAGTAAGGAAGACCAGACTGCTTAGGCTTCCTGAATAGAGTTAAGAGAACCAACCTGTTAGTTGAGCTACTTTGTGGCTACTGTCAGAAAGCCCCAGCGCTTGTCTTCATGGCACATGGGATCCCCCTGTCAAGAAGACTTACAGAGCCTGCTAATGAGGATCTGTGTTCCTCCCATCATGGCTGCAGCAAGACTTCCAGCATCTCCATCATCATGCTACCCACTAACCCACACACACCTCTCTTCTCCTTGGCCAAGGTTGGGACCACATGCTGTGTTCCATCGACAGAAAAACTGAGCACTTTCAGCCTGATTAGAGGAGGTAACTCTCTCAGCAAAAACCAAGAAGTGGAAAGTGGCATTCTGTGCCATGCTCTGGGGAGAATGCAGTTAAGGAATGCAAACCCTTCCCATGGCGATCCTTAATGCTCCCTCGGATCCCCAGTGTCCATGATCTCAAGGACTGTATGACCACAGCTGCAGGTCATTGCGAAGCCTCCCTTAGCTGCTCCAGTCTTTGTGACTTTGTGAAGAAAGCTGTAAACTAGCACAGAAATAGACACTGTTGCCCAGAATAGTTTAAACAGCAGCTCTTAGTGCTAATCGCAGGCCCAGCTGGTCCTCGATGACTGCAGAGGTCATATTGGACACTCGGGACAGCTAAGCTCGTCCCTTCTTCTTTCTCTTGTGTTTCCTCTGGGAATCTGTGTCTTTGCCCAAGGGTTGGTTCTAACCCTCCTCCTCTTTCTGAGCTCAAATTATTTGTCTGAGCAGTTCTGGGACTTCACTGATCCTGGCAGCCACCCTATCACTTCTCCAGGTGCACAGCCACCATGGCACCCTGGACCAGAGGACCTGGCACAGCTGGTTGTGACAACCTGTGAAGTGATCTCCTCAAAGACAACAGCCTTGGAGCCTCAGCTCTAAGCACCATTACTGAATAGAAGTCCTTGGGCAGGCATCTGTCCCAGTGCAGGGCTGTCTCCAGGCAGTTGGCTTTGTGACAATACTGAGGAAATATGTATAATACCTCTACCAAAGAGACAGACCTGACAGAACATCTAGTGATCAAAACCATTGCTTTGTCTCCCACTAGCCCTTTAGAATTGGGCAATTAAACTTTGCTGTGCCACCAGCAGGAAACTGCAGGCCTATCATTCTTCCCTTAGTTTCCCATGGTGACCCTTCTAAGACTCAACTCAAGCCAGCATCAACTGCTCTGTGATTTAAATACTCATTCCAGAGAACGCACCTATTCAATTTAGTTTAGGTTGTGACTCTTGGGGTGGGATGATTTGGTTGGTTGGTTTGCTGGCTGGCTGGCTGGCTGGTTGGTTTGCTGGCTGGCTGGCTGGCTGGTTGGTTTGCTGGCTGGCTGGTTGGTCGGCTGGCTGGCTGGCTGGCTGGTTGGCTGGTTGGTTTGCTGGCTGGCTGGTTGGTCGGCTGGCTGGCTGGCTGGCTGGCTGGTTGGTTGGTTGTCTGGTTGGTTGGTTGGTTGGTTTGCTGGCTGGCTGGTTGGTCGGCTGGCTGGCTGGCTGGCTGGCTGGCTTGCTGGTTGGTTTGCTGGCTGGCTGGCTGGTTGGCTGGTTGACTGGCTGACTGGCTGACTGGTTGGCTGGCTGGCTGGCTGGCTGGCTGGCTGGTTGGCTGGTTGACTGGCTGGCTGGTTGGCAGGTTGGCTGGTTGACTGGCTGGCTGGTTGGTTTGCTGGCTGGCTGGCTGGTTGGCTGGTTGGTTGGCTGGCTGGTTGGAGGAAAGGTCTAATGTTTCTCAAGATGGCCTCAAACCCAGAGTCTCGTGCACCCACTCCACCAATAGCTCCATCCTCTAACACTGACTTTTCTCCCGTCACAGGCTAGATGTGAGAGTTGCTGGCTCACCTAGGGTCCCATCTTTTCCCACCATTGGAAAAGAAACAGTTTCCTCTTTATTTCACATCTTCTTTTCCCATCAGTACTACTCGGCTTTCCATCACTATGACTGATTCCCATGGCAAATAACTTATAAAAACCAAGCCTTTTAGTTTTAGGACTGATTGAGGGAGCTGTTATTCTGAGCCTCTGGTGAGGGCCATCGATCGTAGTCAGGGTTTGGCCAAGTACACTGCTTACCTCATGGGCCAAGAAGTGAAACAACAACAATAGAAAGCAAGAGGCGGAGTCCTAGAGTCCCAGGAAGTCATGCTTGACTTGTCCTAAGGAACTTCTACTGCAGCACCATGCCTAGTGGAGCCCACCTCTTAAAGGTCCACCAGCTCCCAGCAGCACCAGCTGATGACTGTGTCTTTCATTCAGGAACCTTTGGAGACATGGTCCATGCTCAGTCCATAGCTCTGGGTTAGAGAGATGACTCAGTGGTTCTGATCACTGGCTGTTCTCCAAACGCCTGGCTCTGATTTCTAGCACTGACTTGGCAGTTCACAACTCTCTGTAACTACAGTTCCAAGGGATCCAATACCATCCTCTGGCTTCAGCAGGCACCAAACGTGCATGTGGTACATAGTCGTGCATGCAGGTGAAACACTCATGCACATAAACTAAGATTTTTTTTTTTTTTCGAGACAGGGTTTCTCTGTGTAGCCCGGGCTGTCCTGGAACTCACTCTGTAGACCAGGCTGGCCTCGAACTCAGAAATCCGCCTGCCTCTGCCTCCCGAGTGCTAGGATTAAAGGCATGTGCTACCACTGCCCAGCGTAAAATAAGATTAAAAAAAAAAAAAAAATGGGACAGAGAGGGCAGGCTTCAAGACAGGGTTTCTCTGTGTATCCCTAGCTGTCCTGGAACTTGCTCTGCAGATAGCACCAGCCTCAAACTTACAAAGACTTGCTTGCCTCTGCCTCCCAAGTGCTGAGGTTAAGTGTGAGTACCACTATGGCCTGGCTAAGATAATCCTTTTTTTTTTAAATTTTATGTGTATGGGTTGTTTTGCCTACGTGTGTGCGTGCGTGCGTGCGTGCGTGCGTGCGTGTGTGTGAACTGCTGCAGTTGCCTGCATGTATATCTGTGAAGCATATGCTTCAGTACTCTTGGAGGTGAGAATTGGGCATTAGATCCCCGTTGTTAGCCATCTTGTGGGTACTGGGAATTGAACCCAGGTACTCTGCAAGAGCAGTAAGTGCTCTTAACTCCTGAGCCAACTCTCCAGCCTAAGATAACTATTTTTTTTTTAACAAAGAATGAAGTATGTGGACAGCAAAGGGTGAACAGACACGGAGGACTCTGCGAGGGAATAAAACTAGGGCAGGCTGGAGGCTTGCCACGGGACCGGCAAGCCCCAACAGGAGAAGTAAAAGCTCCAAGAATCTCAGTGATGCCACCTGAGAGGCTGCTGGGCAGTAGTAGGGTTCTAGGCTTGGGAAATCCTTGGGAGACCGACTGGAAGCAATTCTCCCTAGAAATACTTGATCCCAGAGTAAAAACAATTCCACCTGCAGCCAGAGCCTCAGGCCCTGTGCTGGGCCTCTGCTCCGCCCCTCACCACTCTCCTCCCACTCACAGTGGTCTATAGGAGAGCTGTGAGTCTCATCCATGTCCCCAAAGGCCATGTTTCGAAGGCTTGGTCCCTAGCCTATGGTGCACTTTGAGATGGCCTACCCTTTAAGGGTCAGAGAAGCCCTGTGAAAGTTTGAATGAGAATGGTTCCCGTAGGCTCATAGCTCTGAATATTTGGTTCCGTGGAAGTGACACTGTTTGAAAGGATTAGGAGGTGTGGCCTTGATGGGAGGAAGTATGTCACTGGGCGTGGGCTTTTGAGTTTTCAGAAAGACCATTCCAAGCCCAGAGTGTCTCATCCTGCTGCTGCAGATCTCGATGTAGAATTCTCAACTATTTCTCTAGCACCATGCCCGCACGCCACCATTCACCCTGCCATGATGAGAAAGGACTAAACCTCTAAAAGTAAGCAACCCCAGTTAAATGCTTTCCTTTATAAGAGTTGCCGTGGTCATGGTGTCTCTTCACAGCAATAGCACACAGTAAGACAAGCCTCAGTGAGAGAATTTGGGCTGTGTGAGCCATGGAGAGCAAGCCGATAGGCTCATCACTCTGCTTCTGCTTCAGTTCCTGCCTTCAGTTCCTGCCTGTCATCATGCCTTCCTCAAGCTGGCATAAACCCTTTCCTCCTGGTTGCTTTTGGTCAGCGTTTTGCCAAAGCAATAGAAAGCAAGCTAGCACTGTGCTTGCCGTTTCTTTTACAGTGGCTGTGAGGCAAGAGGAAAAGAGAGTTGCTGGCACAGTGGTGCCTAGCCTTACTGTGAGCCAAATCAAACTGTTCTTCTTTAGTTGACTATCTCAGGTGTTATGGTGCAGTGTTAAACCTGTTGAACACTCCCCCTTGTGGTTTGAAGTGCAGGGACGTGCTTGACGGCTGGGAAAGTGAACAGGAGCCAGTCTGCAGGGACGCACATGACGGCTTTTCCAATTGTGAGGCCATGGGCAGCTTGCCGGACCTCCCTGTGCTTCATAGTCTTCATCTGTAAAATGCTAATGGCAAATGGTGCCCGATTCATGGAGCAGCTCTGAATACTTACAGGTGGAGTTTATCTTGGCAGGTTTGCTGTTGTATTTAATAGATGTGAATTCTTAGATGACCTACGTGACCACAGTGACATCAGTTCATGGCCTTGGAGAAGTCCTGACCAGCAGCACTGAGCTGTTATTCTGCTTCTATTCCAGACATTCAGCTTGTGCTGATGTCCGAGCTAGCTCGACAACCTCTCCCCTGAGCTGCCTCAAACTGTTTTACAGTTTATATTTATGTAGCTTGCAGCACACGGAATAATTTAATCTAGAGTCTCACACAAAAATATTCTGCTGAGATACACCCCAACTTCTTTCAAAGATTGATTTTATTTTATGTGTATGTTTGGCTCTCTCTGTGTGTGTGTGTGTGTGTGTGTGTGTGTGTGTGTGTGTGTGTGTGTGTGTGTGTGTGTGTGTGTGTGTGAAGCAACCAAGGATGCCAGAAGAGGGCATCAGATGCCTTGGAATTGGAGTTACTAACAGTTGTGAGGCACCTGTGGGTGTTGAGCACAGCCCAGGTTCTCTGGAAGAGCAGCCCTAGCCAAGCAGCCGTCTCCCCAGCCCTAGCTCCCAAGTCATTTTGTTGCTCTTGTCTCACGGCATTTCAAGACGTGCACCAAGTGCACAGACTGGCCTTGAAGTAACCTTATAGCCCAGATTGCCCTAACTCTTCAAAGATTGCACTTACCTGTCACGATGTTACATAAATTGACTTGATTAAAATTAAAGGTTTAAGATCTGTTCAACAGAGCTTATTCTCAAAGCTGGGGGCTGGAGAAGTGGCTCGGCAGTTAACAGCATGTACTGTTCTTGGAAAGGATGCTCGTGAGCCCACAGCTGCCTATCTTAACTTCTCCGGCCACTGAGGGTACCTGCCTCATGTGCACATGGCTTCACATACTTAAAACTAATAAAAATAAATCACAAAAGATCTGGAACTAGGTAGGATGATACACATGTAGAATCTGAGCACATAGAAGTGGGGGCAAGAGGATTGCTGTGAGTTCCAGGCCAACCTGTGTCAGTTTCAGAACCAGTGAGACCCACATGGTAGAGAGAATGGACTCCACGAAGTTGTCCTGAACTCTACCTGAACACACACACACACACACACACACACACACACACACACACACACACACACACACAATGGATGGATGGAGCTTGGAGCAAAGCAGAGAGCTCCCTTTTCTTAGCAGGGCTTCCTCTTCTCTGCCTGATCTGAGGAGCCTGACCCCCACATCCTCCACCTGAGGAATGTCACTTAGTCCTTGGCAGACTACAAGTTTAACTTCATCTTTCCGGGTAAGAACTCACCCAATGAGTACCTGGGATTCCTGGAATGCCTCTCCATACATATGAGGCATTCACAGGACTTTAACCTCCAGTCAATGATTTTACGTTCACCCTGAAAGCTCCTTCCCGCTCTCCAAGGTTCATAGGTAGCCCTTGGTCACCCTGAATAAAGTGTATGAACACAAGCTGCTTCACCGAAGGTCATCTAAGAGAGCTGTTTGAGTGTCATCTAGAAGAGCTATAACCCTAAAGTCCTAGGAGGAACACCCGGCCCGGAACTCACTCCCAGCTGGACCAGGATCCTGCAGACCCCACCTATTCTGGACTTCATCCTTCTAGCCTGGTGTGCAGCAGTGCCTAAGGGAGGAAACAGAGGACGTGGAACCACCGCTGGACCTCAGCTAACACACATAATAGAGAGAAAGAGATAGGTGATAGATGATAGGTAGGTAGGTAGATAGATAGATGATAGGTAGGTAGTTGGATAGATAGATAGGTAGATAGATCAATAGAGAAATTTTTTTTGGTAAGAAAAAATACTTTTATTAAGCTTTGTACCTGATAGATTTGGCTAATAATACATATCCACATTCTTAAAACTACTAAGAATAAAACAGAACAAAGTAGAAAAATTCTACTACTTACCACTAAGGTTTAGGCATATTTGGCTCAATGATTAATTTTCAATCAGATTCAAAAAAAATTTTTTAAGAGAATACCATCCCTAGATAGTTTATGTGGCATTCAATCAATAGCTGAGATCTTAAATCAGTAACAAATATTCATATCCATTTTATGTTTCTATATTTTTTTTTCTACAAAATAAGTTGGGCCAGGAAAATAAATGGCTTAGCAGGTAAAGTTGCCTGTCACTAAATGTAATGACTGTGAGTCCACTCCTGTGGTCCAATGGGGTAGAAGAGAGAGACAACTCCACAGGTTGTCCTGTGGCTCCCACCTGCTTATATGCATGTGGGCATAGTCACACACGAAATGTAAGAAAGAAGCACTTATTTTTAACGCCGTTTTAACTTGTTAAAGACACCAAGATAATTTCAGAATTCTCAGAAGGGAATCCAAAACGCAAGCCAGGGATACGAACCGTTCTATTACTGCTGACATAAGAAATAACCACTGAGCTGGGTTAGCAGCACACTCCCTTAGTCCCAGCACTCGGAAGGCAGAGGCAAGAGAATCTCCGCAGTCTGAGGACAGCCTGGGTCTACAGAGGGAGTTCCAGCCAGGGCTACACAGAGAATCCCTGTCTTGAGGGAAAATCAAAATAAAGAGAAAATTCCATTTAGAAGTCTGCAGCCCAGCTCTGTTCTATCACCTTGGATGTGGTTTTTATCCTCGATATTTTTAAACCATATACGCATGTGCGGAGGTTAGAAGTCATTTTGAGAGTAAGTTCTGTTCTTTCCCCATTCTGGAGCTGAGACACCATCAGGCCTGGCCTTGGCGGCAAACACCTTCACCCACTGATCCAGCTCACCTGTCTGCCCTCTTGCCTCAGTTTTTGTTTGTTTTGTTTCTTGAGACAGTTTGACTATGTAGGTCTGCCTGACCCAGAACTAACAGATTCACAGGTTTCTGCCCCCCAGCTGCTAGGATTAAAGGCATGAACGACCATAGTTTATTCTACTTTTCAAAACACTCCCTCAATACGGAAAACAAAAACAACCACAACTTACTCAAAGTACTGTAGTAAGCATTAAATTGTCACACAAAGTGGCGAACAGTGGAGAACTCAGGATATGGTGCCGATAATATTTTAAATATTCTCCCAGCCAGCTACTGAGCTGTTGAGATTATATTAAATCCCACAGCTAAGTAATACTGGATCCAAACTGACACTAAAGCATTAGATTCTACCATTTAACCATTAGCTCCCGGTGTACCCAGGTGCCACTAAATGAAGCAAACTGGCACAGGCTTTGTTGTGCCACGCAAATCCAGGGCCTCCACACTCGTAAGTGCCATGATGCCACTGAGCTACGTATCCAGCCTAAGGTTTTAATAATGAATTGAAAATTTCCAGCTCTAAATAGAAAATGAAGGATGGACAAAAGACAGACTTTGATTACTTAAAGAGAAAACCTAAAAAGTGTGAGAAGAAAACAAATGGGCGTAGCTGGGGGCAAGAACAATCCCATCATGGACTCTAGAGGAAGCAGCTTCTCACTAGAGTCTAGTCAAGACAATTTCTGTACAGTTTCCTTTAGACGCCCACTTCTCATCAACTTGGTGGTGGTGGCGATGCACGCCAAAATCTCAGCACTCGGGAGGCAGAGACAGGCGGATCTCCATGAGGACAGGCCAGCCTGGTTTACAGGAGAGGTCAGCCAGCAGGGCTACACAGAGAAACCTTACCTGGGGGGGGGGGGGGGGGATGTTGTAATAGAAATACTAACTTTAGCCGGGCAGTGGTGGCGCACGCCTTTAATCCCAGCACTCGGGAGGCAGAGGCAGGCGGATTTCTGAGTTCGAGGCCAGACTGGTCTACAGAGTGAGTTCCAGGACAGCCAGGGCTACACAGAGAAACCCTGTCTCAAAAAAAGAAAAAAAAAAAGAAAGAAAGAAATACTAACTTTAGCTGGCCATGGTTGTGCTTGCCTTTAATCTCAGCCTTGGGAGGTAGAGGCAGTCGGATCTTTTGAGAGACCCTCTGTATGAAAAACCACATTAAAAATCTTGAGCCAGGGGGCTGGAGAGATGGCTCAGAGGTTAAGAGCACTGACTGCTCTTCCAGAGGTCCTGAGTTCAATTCCCAGCAACCACATGGTGGCTCACAACCATCTGTAATGGGATCTGATGCCCTCTTCTGGTGTGTCTTAGGACAACTACAGTGTATTCATATACATAAAATAAATAAATAAATCTTTAAAAAAAAAAAAAAAATCTTGAGCCAGGCCGGGCAGTGGTGGTGCACGCCTTTAATCCCAGTACTTGGGAGGCAGAGGCAGGTGGATTTCTGAGTTCGAGGCCAGCCTGGTCTACAGAGTGAGTTCCAGGACAGCCAGGGCTATACAGAGAAACCTTGTTTCGAAAAACCAAAACAAAAAAACAAACAAACAAACAAAAACAAAGTGAGTTCCAGGACAGCCAGGGCTACACAGAGAAACCCTGTCTCGAAACACAAAAAAAAAAGAAAGAAAGAAAAAGAAAAAAAGAAAAAAACTTGAGCCAGGAGTGATGGCACACCCTTTAAAGAAAGCATTTGAGAGGGAGGCTGTCTCAAAGCAAAACCACCCTCACTTTGTGCCTCACCAGAGCCTCAATCCTGTCTCTTGTCAGCTAAGTGAGGGATGGCTCAATCTCTGTAAGAAAGCTATTTAAAGGGTGCTGGTGTACATATTCTGGGATTACTCAAGGAAGAGATAGCACAGGGTGCACCCGCTCAAACGCCTCACTAACTAGCGATCACTTCCACAGATGGACATCTTGAAGCTTCAGCAAGAGTTTTGGGCAAGCCTGGCAGTGGTGGCGCATGCCTTTAATCCCAGCACTTGGCAGGTGGATTTCTGAGTTCAAGGCCAGCCTGGTCTACAGAGTGAGTTCCAGGACAGCCAGAACTACACAGAGAAACCCTGTCTCGAAAAAAAAAAAAAAAAAAAAAAAAAGTTTGGGGCCGTGGAGGACAGCTGTGAGGAGGGAGGGGAGCCCCCAAAGTGACCGGTGGGCCGGCCATGGCGGGGCAGCGTGCCTGCGAGCTTCCTCCGCGGCCCCGACGCACGGGCGCCTGCACCGCGTCCGGGGGTCTGCACCGCACGGGCCCACCGCTGAAGTGAGTCGAGGCTTCCTCCCTCCGAGTAGGCGCCGAGGGGCGCCGCTTGCAGACCTCCCCCGTCCTCCCCGCCCCGCCGGCCGTTAGCCCAGAGGGTTTCCCGGGCGCCGCAGAGCCCGCGGCGCGGGGAGGAAGGGAGCGAGCGAGACGCGACGTTCAGCTGTGGACCTGGGCCGAGCACGAACCTGGCCTTCCCGCCTCGTCTCGCACAAGGGCGGCGGCGGCAGCGTGATCCCAGGGCGGCGCGCTCCGAAAGGACGCCACCGGCCGCCGCGCGCCGCCCGGTGCCCTCCCTGTCCTGTTCCTGAGGGTTTCTCCAAGGATTTTTTAAATTTCTTGGCTGGAAAGATCGATCAATGGTTAGGAACGTGTACTGCTTTTCCAGAGGACCTGATCTTGGTTTCCAGCAACCACACCACCGACTCCAAACTCCCTAGAAATCTTCTGAACTATAAACATCTGTATTCACAGGTGCACACACCCTTCACCCCCATGACACATGTATACATAAATATAAAACAAATCAGGCTCAGCGGTTAAAAGCACTGGCTGTTCTTCCAGAGGTCCTGAGTTCAGTTTCTAGCACCCACATGGTGACTCACAGCCATCTGTAATGGGATCCAATGCCCTCTTCTGGTGTGTCTGAAGACAGCTGCAGTGTACTCATATACGTTAAATAAATAAATAAATATTAAAAAAAAAACCTAAATAAATAAAACTAGTCTTTGGCATTGGGGCTCAAGGTAGAGCACTTGCCTAGCGTGGGTGACACCCTGATTGTTATTCCAAGTAGGAAAAAACAACCACAAAAGCCACCTCATCAGTAATCCCTGGGGAGGTTGAGGCAGAAAGCAGCATATGCATTCAAAACCAGCCTAGGCTATATAATGAAAAAAAAAATCTGCATTATATAGCACAATAGAAATCTGTGAGGAAAATATTAATATACATGCACAGACAGAAAACCTCAAAATGTAAAACCAGAATCTCATCTCTGTGTGATTAAAAAAGGATTATTCTTTTGTTTGTTTGTTTTGTAAGACTCTAGGGAGTCTTAACTTAACCGAGACTCTCTGAGTGAACCTATGGAGTCAGGGATTGATACAAAATGCAAGAGGAATTTATTAATTCAGCATGCTGAGGTTACTCTGCATACCAAGATGGGAGAGCGACCACGTGGATCCCGTTCAGGGACCTTATATATGGATTTTAGAGCAGCAGCCATTAGGCACAATGTGATTGGCAGAACAGTGTGACTTTTAAACTGATTGGTCTTTAGGGAATGAGGTAGCAGGGGCTTAATCAGCCCCTCCCTTCCAGCCTACGTGAACCTGTTTCTTCCAGGAGGGGAGGGGTGCCCATGTGCCCGGAGGGGGGAGGGAACCCTGGTGGAATATCTCAAAGTTCCCGAGTTGACTTCTCAGTTTTCAAGACAGGGTTTCTCTCTGTGTGTAGTCCTGGCTGTTCCCTAGAACTCTCTCTGTAGACCAGGCTGGCCTCAACTCACAGAGATCCACCTGCCTCTGCCTCCCGAATGCTGGGATTGCAGGTGTGTGCCACCATGCCTGGTCAAGAAGGTCATTCTGTAGATTCGGGGATGACCACAACCTTGGATGTGCAAGGCACACACATCCTCTGAGCTCCCCTCCCCACATCTTCTGAGTAATTCTCATTCTTTGGCCATTTTCCCCCACAATAACCCAAATAAGCTGGTGATGAAACAGTGAATCTCTGTTGTGCAGTTGACAAGTTCCTGTCCTGCTTTCTGTGCTGTCCCTACCGAGAAGCCTTGCTCCTGGGTTCCCTGATTTGCTTCCTTAGTTATTCCTGGTTATTCCCAGCAACAGATATGTGATAGGAAAGGGCTCCTCAGCCAGGTCTGGGCTGAGGTGGCAAGCCTGGTCAGCCCCAGTCATCCTCAGTAAAACTGGAGCCTCTGCCTGAGAGAATCCTGCTGTCCTCAGTCTCTGGGGGCACTGGGCATGCCTTGTCCTGGTCTGGTGTAATTACTTTGGTCAAGACAAAGGGATGCCCACTTTTCTGCCCGAATCACTTGCCGAAGACAGTATCATTCCTGACTGGGAAGTTGTATCGTATAGGGCAAAGTCCAGTGGCCAGAGGTGGACTTCTTGGAGGAGCCCGTGAGCCCTGTAGCTTATTAAAGTGTGGAGGAATCGTGCAAGAGGGCTGCGCTGGGTTCTGGAAGGCAAGAACTTGCCCATGTTTGGTCTGACTTTGCTGCCTGCTCTCTGTGACAATTAGCAGGAAAACCTATTTATTTGCTTTTCACAGCAGAAAGAAGGAGAAAAGGAAGGGAGCCTGGGCCCCACTCCTCAGTCTTCCGGGGGCAGCTCAGAAGGAAGGCTGGCCCAGAACCCTCTCCAGAATACAAAGGACTCTGCCTGAGCAGGGGGAAGTCCAGGAGGGTGGCCCCTAGCACTGACATGGTCACATTACACATCTTCCATCTTACATGAGTCCTGAGATGGTTTGCTTACAGCCCAGATCTTCCTCTCAGCTGCTGTTAAATGCTGTTCACTTACCTTGGCCTGGTGCTCAGCCCTGTACCTCGCCAGCCTAATCCTGGCCTTTCTCCATCAGGATGCTGCATGATGCCTCTGGGGTAAAAGATCCAAGCCCACTTCCAGATTTGAAAACCTATCAACCCCCCCCCCCACCACCACCAATTGCTGAGCTCAAAAGTCCACCAGTCCCTGGGCTTGGCTTGAAATCTCATCCAATCCCCATCCTGGAAAACCCCTCCCCCAAGAAACCCTAGATAAAGCCTGCCTCCCTCAGTTCCCTGGGGTTTCTCACCCTAGCTGAGGCAGCCACCCTCTTGGGTCTTAATAAATCTCTTGTGTGAGGTTTGTTGTGTGGGGTGACTTTTGAGTATGTGGTACGTGGTAATCCTTGGCTTCTGACTGCCCGGATACCTTTCCTCTCAGAGCTGTTAACACTTGGGGGGGGGGGGACCTCTCCCCTCAGAACTTAACATTCCACGGGGGAAGCCTTCTCCCCACAGACTTATAATAAGTACAGTGAGGATTTTCCCTCAGAGCTGCCTACACTGCGTTTCAGGGTTGGGGTAGAGGTCAAAGCTCATTGTTAATTTCCCACAGCATCTTCCTGCCCCAAGCACTGTTACCACCTATTCTTCCAGTGTCGGGAGCAAGGCCCCTACTATACCCGCCTGGACCTCTCTTTTGCTTTATTTTATTTAGACTTCTTTTTTTATTTTATGTGTTTGAATGTTTTGCCTGCATGTGTGTATATGCATCACGTGTGTGCCTGGTGTCACCAAAGGTCAGAAGAGGGCATCAAGCCAGGCAGTGCTAGCACATGCTTTTAATCCCAGCACCCAGGAGGCAGAGGTAGGTAGATCTCTGTGAGTTTCAGTGCCAGCCTGGTCTATATAGTGAGTTCCAGGATAGCCTGGGTTACACAGAGAAACCCTGTCTGGACTCTCCACCACTGCCAAGAAAATAAAAGCCTGAGATTCCCCCGGAACTGGAGTCATGGATGACTGTGAGCCACAATGTGGGCCAAGGTGCTGAGTTATCTCTCTTCACACACAAAATGGAGTCAAAACTGCTTGTAAAATGGAACCTCTTAGGATAAGGCACAGCCTGAAAAAACACTGTTTCGTGCAATATGGAGTAACTTAGGGTAGGGCACGTTGAGATCTCAACGCTGGGAGGCCTGGCTCGGTATTCGAGTGCCTCTGTTGACACACGGACTGGATAATGTTTTGTTACAGGGAGCTGTGCTGTGCACAGTAGGAAGCTGAGTTTTCCTGCCTCTGCTTTCTGGAAGCCAAGAGCATACCCATCCACTTAGTGACAATCAGTGATGTCTTTAGACATAGCCAGATGCCCTCTAAGGAGCCAAATCTGCTGTTAGATGACTATGACCTTGGGTGACTTCTTGACCTCAAACCCTGAGCCAGAGTCACCCAATGCACTGCTTTACTTCTTGAGCCACAGAAACTGAGATAATGAGTTGCTAAATTCTAAATGATTTCTATGTCAATAGATTATCAATCCAGCGAGTGTGGGAGTTTTCAGAGGAAGAACCCCAGATCTGGCTGGGCATGGTGGCACACACCTTTAATCCCATCACTTGAGAGGCAGAGGCAGGCAGATCTCTGTGTTTGAGGTCAGCCTGGTCTACATAGTGAATTCAAGGACAGCCAGAATGATGTAGAGAGAGAGAGAAAAAAAACCAAAAGGATTCCAGACTGGAGCCCTCAATAAAAGGAAAGAGCAGGTTCTTGAAAGATGTCCTCTCATTGCCACCCATGAGCACCCATGGCACATGCACGCATGCACACATGCACATACATGCACACACATGCATACACGTGCGCAAGCACGTGCACACTCACACACACACACACACACACACACATGCATGCCCACATGCACATGGGAGTGCATACCCACACAGGCAAACACACACAACAACAATAATGAGTTTAGAACAGAATTTTGCCAAAGCACTTCTTCACTCAGGACTTCAGCATTGGTTAAATAGACATTGCTTGAATCTCTCACCTTACAGGACACTGAGTCTGTTGTTAAAAAGAAAATTGTAGTTTGTTATAAGCCAGAATCTTCTGCCAGAGTCCCAGGCTGTGTGACAATTACTCCCCTCCAGAAGTTGCCAAATTCATCCCCAGGGATTCCCTGAGGGTACAATGGGAGGAGGCTGAAGCACTGTGGGATAGTTTTGGGAATTTGAAGAAAGGGGCTACAGGTAGAGAACCCCAGCTGCCCCTCCCTCCTAATCCTCCCCCAGCTCCCCAACCCCTGTCAGGACTTGGCTTCCCACAGGGTGGGAACTATAGTTCAATGGTAGAATGCTTGCCTAGCATTCAGGAGGTGCAGCGCACAAACAAACAAAAAACTAGCTTCTCTTTTTCTTTCTGTTTCTTGACAGGGTCTTATGTAGTTCAGACTAGCCTCCAACTTGTTATGTAGCCAAAAATTACCATAAACTGCTGATCTTTCTGCTCCCACCTCCTGGAGCTAAGTTTACAGTTGGGCTCTACCTTGCCCTGTTTTTTCATCGCTAGGGACTCATGCATGCTAGGTACCCTACTCACTGAGTTATGTCTGTGGTCCCCAAATGTACCTTCTTTGCTTCCCCTAGCCCCAGGCTTTATTTCTATAACTACTGTCTTAGTTAGAGTTTTACTGTTGTGAACAGACAACAGTATAAGAACAACATTTAATTGGGGCTGGATTACAGATTCAGTCCATTATTATCAAGGCAGGAGCATGGCAGTGCCCAGGCAGCTATGGCACAGAAGGAGCTGAGAGTTCTACATCTTGTTCCATAGGCAAACAGGAGAAGACTGACTTCCAGGCAGCTAGGATGAGGGTCTTAAAGTCCATGACCCCAATGATACACTTCTTCCAACAAGTCCACACCTACTCCAACAAGGCCACACCATTTAGTACCAGTCCCCGGGCCAAGCATATACAAATCACCACAAGTACTAAACAGAACATCAACATCTGACATGTTCAAAGCAGCAAGAAGCAGCAGGTAGGCAGTTCTGTCAGGCCCCAGCTTGCTCATCATTGCCCTACCGTGCTGTCTTTCCAGATTCTCAGTGGTCAGAAACATGCTTGAAAACAGTTCTACCTCGTGGTGGTATTGGGGAGTGCCAGGCTCTTTAAAAAGGTTGGGCCTACCCATGGGGATCAAAGCCCTCTTCTGGTGCACAGGCATACATGCAGGCAAAAAACCCTCAAACATATGAACCCTCCCCATACTGGGGTTCTCTGTGTAGCCCTGACTATCCTAGAATTCGATCTCAATCAAACTCAGAGATCAGCCTGGCTCTGCCTTCCTAGTACTGAGATGAAACTGTGCCCAGCTGCAAACACATACATTTTTAAAAAGAAGTGGGGCCTTTGGGGCTGGAGAGATGGTTCAGCTGTTAAGAGCATTGGCTGCTCTTCCAGAGGACCTGGGTTCAATTCTCAGCAACCACATGGCAGCTCACAACTGTGTGTAACTCCACGTCCAGGGGATCAGACACCCTCACACAGACATGCATCTAGCCAAAATACCAATACACATAAAATTAAAATAAGTTATCCTTTAAGAAAACCTTAAAAAAAAAAAAAGGACCTCATGGAAGGTTTTTTGTTGTTTTTTTTTAAGACCACTGAGGGGCATGTCCCTAAAAGGGACTGTGGTCCTTCTCTGGTTTGAACTGTGAACAGTGTGCTCTGATACTGACTCCTGCTGTGACAATGCCACCCTCAGTAGAAACCCAAACTAATAGGACCATGTGACCTTGGATTTGAGCCTCTGAACAGTGAGCCAATAATGTCCTCTGTACTTCCTAAGTCCTTTGTCGGGTCCTCTGTTACAGTGACAGGGAGCTAACACACTGAGGCTAAAGAAATGTTTAGGATTTCCTTCATAGGGCTAGAGGACCCCTGTCCATGGTACGGACTGTTTCCAGGAAGGCTCTTCGGTCCCTGCTAAAATCCAGCATCTCGTCTCTTTGCAGCTGTATTCTTTCTAAAGCCAGCCATTGTGAGTCACAACTGCTTGCCAGAAATAAAATAAATGCAAAAGAAGAAGCCTCAACGTATGGGGCTGTCATCTTGGGAGAACTTCACCAAGGAGCATGAATGAGCCACTAACTGGCTCTAAGTCTGTGCCCTAGGAGATGCTTGTATGTGCCCAGTGGCTAGACATATAGCTGCTCCCATTTGCTGAGAGTGTGTACTGACAGTGCTGTGGGAAGATAGTGACAAAGGTTGTTTTTGTTTTGTTTTGTTTTGTTTTGGTGGTTTTTTTTTTGTTTTTTTTTTTTTTCAAGACAGGGTTTCTCTGTGTAGCCCTGGCTGTCCTGGAACTCACTCTGTAGACCAGGCTGGCCTTGAACTCAGAAATCCGCCTGCCTCTGCCTCCCAAGTGCTGGGATTAAAGGCGTGCGCCACCACAGCCCAGCTGTGACAAAGGTTCTTAAATACCATGAGGAAACATAGGTTTACATTTTTATTGAGTTATATTTGAATGTATATGTGTGTGCATTCATGTTGCTGTGTGTGTATGTGTGTGTGCCTGTGTGCCTGTGTGTGTGCCTGTGTGTATGTGCCTCTGTGTTTGTGTGTGTGTTTGCCTGTGTGCCTGCGTGTGTGTGTGCGCCTATGTTTGTGTACCTGTATGTGTGTGTGTCCTGTGTGTGTGTGTGTGTATGTGCCTATATGTGCCTGTGTGTGTCTGTGGGGGTGGGGAGTACACATGAAGATGTTATTGTTCTCCATTAGGTGGCTCTCTGGGATCACTCAGGTTGTCAGATGTCAGGAATCTTTTACCCATGAATCATCTCACTGGTCAAAAAGTTGTATAATTTCTTAAAATAAATGTTTAGAAACAATCTTAAAGATCATTACTGTGCTGAACACCAGTATATTAGTATGTGTACATGATTCATTCAATTGGTTATAAAATAACTACCAAATTAAACAATTTGATCTTTCTTGTCTGATAAGTGATAAAAATGTAATTATCATAGTTAGGCTCCTATTTCTGTGGTAAAACTCCATGATCAGAGGTGACTTGGGAGGGAAAGTGTTTGTTTGCCTTCGTCACCAGCCACTGAAGGAAGCAGAAGAGGAACCTGGAGGCAGGAACAGGTGTAGAGACCACGGAGGAGTGCAGCTCGGAGGCTTGCTCCACATGGCTTCCCCATGGCTTTATTATCTCATCCAGGACCATCTGCCCAGGGGTGGCACCGCCCACAGTGGGCTGGGCCCTTACATCATCCATTAATCAAGAAAATGCCCTACAGACTTGCTTAGAGGCCAGTCTGATGGAGGCGTTATCTCAATTAAAAATCTCTCTTCCCTCTTCAGTGGGCCCTAAACTATCAAGAGCAATTGTGCATTTTTATGTTTTTCTTTTGTCCTTTGTTCGGGGCACAATGTCCTGACAGGCACAATCCTGTCTATTTTTGTATTCTTCCAGCTTCTGTGTCCAGCTAATGTGTTTGTGCACTGCAAATTAAATCTGCCCTGCCCCTCCCTAGTCATGCCCTGGGCCTGGCCGTGGTGTGTGCTTTTCCTGATTTGCCCCATCTATGAAGCTTTGTTGTCTCCTCTCATGCCTATCCGGACACTGTGGAACCCCATACATTTTTTCTTCTGAGACAAGGTTTCTCTGTGTAGGTCTGGCTGTCCTGGAACTTGCTCTGCAGACCTCAAACTCAGAGGTCCACCTGCCTCTGCTTCTGCCTCCTGAGTGCTGGGATGAAAAGCATGAGCCACAAACATGCTTGTTCGAAGAGGGCAGCGATCGATGAAACTATGAAGGCTTTGCCTTTGGTGGAGTGGACAGGACAGACAGATACTGTTTTTCACCAGCTGAACAATCACCAATCGCTCCCCTCTCCTCACCTCATCTGTTTTTTCTGACAGCCACACGAACATCTCAACTCAGAGGAAATGAGACTTCAAGCCTGTGCTTCCCAAATATGACTACACATCAGAATCTCTCGCAGATTTGGTGAATACACAAGTAGTTAGGACATACATGCTTGGTTTCCACTTTTAGGCTTGCAATGGATCTACAAACACTGGCAACTAAAGTCCAGTGTTGCTCTCCAGAAACCACGTGGAAAGGGCTGGAGTGGAGCTCAGTGACAGAGCACTTGCCTAGCATGGGCAGGATCCAGAGTCTCACTGCACATACGATGCACACAATATTAACTGTATCAGATAGGGACAGAGGACATATCTGGATGCAGAAAATGCAGAGACCTAGTGGCATGGTGGTACGTGAGTTCTCAGGCATATACCCTAGACCTCGTGAGAAGGACTGAAGCCATTGGGTGATGCCTTTGAGCAGGATCCGGAGGCCCCGGTGTCCTCTTTCCTTCTCCACTGTTAAGGGGTGAGTATGTCTTCCACCTTACCGTGAAGCCCTGTGACATCACAGGTCCAAGGCTACAGGAGCAAGTGACCATAAACCAAACCTCTGAGTCTATAGCCAAAAGCAAACCTTTCCTCCTTTTTAAGTTGTTTAATCTCAAGTATTTTGTTATGGTTATAGAAAGCTGCCGAACACAGAGATAAAGATGAGAGACAGAGAAAGATGCTGTGATAGAGAGATACAGAGAAAACATCCAATCAAAACAAAGCAAGCTCTTTTAAAAGTGGCTACTTTGGTCTTTATTTATTTTGAGGGGCTTTTTTTTTCTATTTGAGTGGTGGTGGTTTTGTTTGTTTGTTTTAGTTTTGAGACAAAGTCTCACTAGATAGCCCTGGTTATCTTGGAACTCTTTATGTAGATCAGGTTGGCTTTGAACTCACTAGATCCTCCCTTAGCCTTCAAAGCACTGGATTTAAAGGGATATTCTATCTTTTTTGTTTTGTTTTGATTTTTCAAGACAGGGTTTCTCTGTGTAACTCTGGCTGTCTTGGAACTAACTCTGTAGACCAGGCTGGCCTCGAATTCATAGAGATCTGCCTGCCTCTGCCTCCCAAGCACTGATATTAAAGGCATGCAGTGACACCGCCCAGATTTTTTTTTTTTCAAGATCTGGCTATGTAGCCAAGACTGACTTTGAACTTGAGATCTTCCCAACTCAGCCTCGTGACACACCCAGCTCACATTTTTAAACATTTTTTTTTAGATTTATTTATTTTATGTGTATATATGTTTTTGACTGAAAGTAATTCTGCATACCACGCGCTTGCAGTGGCCTCAGAGGCCAGAAGAGTGTGTTGGATCCACTAGAACTGGAATTACAGACGGTTGTAAGTACTATGTGGGTGCTGGGAATCAAACCCAGGCTAAGCCTGCAAGAGCAACAAGTATTCTTAACCCCTGAGTTTCCAGCCCTCATTTTATTAAAAAAAAAATGTAATCATTTTTATCTTATGTGTATGTATATTTTGCACACATATCATGGATGGTTGTGAGCTGCCATGTGGATGCTGAGACCTGAACCCAAATCCTCTGGAAAAGCCTGCTCTTAACCTAAAAGCCATCCCGCACCAAACTCCGTTTTGTTTTGTTTTTTAAGATTTTATTTATTGTATGTATGTGAGTATACTGTAGCTGTCTTCAGACACACCAGAAGAGGGCTGACTTCCAACCCACTAGTCTCCTGCCTCAGCCTCCTGAGTGGGATTATAGGCTCCTATCACCAAGCTCAGTTCTTGCCTTTTAGCTAATGTGCTCTGGGGATGAAGGAAAAGTTTCAGTGGCTTCTGTTTGCCCTCTAACCTTCTTAACTCTGAGCCATCAGCCCTTGATGGAAATTACTCCAGCTGCTGAGTCGCACCTTTGGGAATAAGAAAGCGATCATCAAGTGTGTCAATAGCTCCACAGTGAACCAGACTTTGGTCAAGATTCAACTTATTGTCTTCCTTCTCCACACCACTCACCAGAACTCTAGTGGGTGCTTATGATGGCTCCAGGGTTATGACTATTAGTGTCAACTCAGCCCCTGTGTGCCATAGTCCTTGAAACCTCTTACATTTCCCTTTGCTCTAAGTGGCTCCCTCTGGGGAATAACAAGGAATCAATCCAGTACACTCTGTCACAATGTCACAATCTTTCCTTCTCAGGTCCTGGCTAACTCTTCAGTGAGTTCCAGATCTGAAAGTTGGCTCAGCTCCCAGAACTCGACAAGGGATCATGACTTTTTATTGGGGTGATCACCCTCAGCCTACTGCTCCTCTGTTGTTACCTCCCTTTGATGACAGATGTCACAACGGCCTTGTGGCTGCTCCTGCTTTGCTCCCCAGAGACATTGGGTTCTACTAACCATTTCTGTTTCTAAATGTTTCTGTGGGCCACTTTCCACTGACTTTCCCAAAAGACCTATCGGTTTTTATGTAAAAAAATAACCCCTGTGGCCGGGCTTAGGGGCCCACACCTTTAATTCCAGCACTTGGGAGGCAGAGGCAAGCAGATCTCAAGTTCCAGGACAGCCAGGGCTATATAGTGAGACCCTGTCTCAAAAAACCAACAAAAAAAAGAGACCCCTGTCTTGTCATCTTAAGCAGGGCCACTTGGCTTCTGTGCCATGGACCATGGTACCCCACCCCCACCCTTTACCCTCAGAGGAGCATTACTGCATTGTTCCTTGACACTATATTCTCCAGATCATCTTCTTGCTGGCCTTAGTGAATGGTTCGTCTCTTTTTCTTTTCTTTTCTTTGTTTCTTGTTTTCTTTTTCTTTCTTCCTTCCTTTCTTCCTTTCTTCCTTCCTTCCTTCCTTCCTTCCTTCCTTTCTTTCTTTTTTTTTTTTTTTTTTTTTGGTTTTTTGAGACAGGGTTTCTCTGTGTAGCCCTGGCTGTCCTGGAACTCACTCTGGAGACCAGGCTGGCCTCGAACTCAGAAATCCACCTGCCTCTGCCTCCCAAGTGCTGGGATTAAAGGCGTGTACCACCACTGCCCGGCTATTTCTTTGTTTTTCAAGACAGAGTTTCTCTGTGTAGCTCAGGCTGTCCTAGATCTCACTATGTAGACTAGGCTAGCCTTGAACTCACAGAGATCTACCACCTTCTGCCTCCTGAGTTCTGGGATTAAAGGCCTATGCCACAAATGTGCACGGCTGGTATGTCTCTTTAAAAATAAATTATTATTATGGGCTGGCCATGCTGGTGCATTCCTTTAGTCTCAGAACTTAGGAGCAGGCAAGTGGATCTCTGTGACTTTGAAGCCAGCCCAGTATAAATAGTATGTTTCCAACCAGCCAGAGCTACATAGTGAGACCCTGTCTTTAAAAAAGGAAGGGGGGGGGGATGGCTCAAGGGTTAAGAGCACTGACTGCTCTTCCAGAGGACCTGGGTTCAATTCCCAGCACCCAGCTCAAAGTTATAACTCACATCCCCACACAGACATACATGCAGACAAAACAACAATGCACATGAAATAAAAATAAGTGAATCTAAAACATGTATGGGGCTAGAGAAGTGGCTTATTAAGAGCACAAGCAGCTTTTCCTGAGGACCTGGGTTCAGTTCCCAGCACATGTGACGGTTAACAACTGTCTGTAATTCCAGGTCTAGGGAGATCTCACTCCCTCTTCCAACCTCCATGGCCACTGCATGCACTTGGTGCATAGACTTACAAGCAGGCAAAAACTCAGACACAAAAATATCTACTGTTGTTGTTGTTGTTGTTGTTGTTGTTGGGAGGGCATGCTCATGCCATGGCACACACCGTGGAAGTCAGAGAAGAACTTTTGTAGAGTCCAAATAGTATGTCTTGTGATCCTCCCGAGGTAACAAGTTAACGCCCTCTTCCTTTGAAAGTCTTCTGGCATCAGAGAATGTCCACGACAGCCCGTCCATCTCCGAGCCTTTTTATCCTTCCCTCTGTCATCCACACAGGAAATTCTAGAATTTCCACTTAGCCCAGTATTGTGCTCATACCTGTGACTTCAGCACTTGGGAATCTGAAGCAGGAAGACTGCCTTCACTTCGAGGCTGACCTGGGCGACAAAGTGAAACCTTGTTTTAATTTTTTTTCAACTTTATTCATTGGCTGTGGCTTGCTCCGGGCTTTGTGGGTTCCCTTGAGACACTCATCAGGTATGAAATCCTGAAAATCTAGTCCCAAGAGTACTTTCCTGCCAGTGTGTGTGTGTGTGTGTGTGTGTGTGTGTGTGTGTGTGTGTGTGTGTGGTGTGCATGTGTACACATGTGTAGTGGCAGAGGCCAGCCTAGAGTGTTGATCCTCAGGTACTTTCCACTTTGTTTTTTGAGACAAGATCTCTCACTGGCCTGGAGTTCAGCAACGGAGCTACATGGGCTGCCCAGAGAGCCCAGGAATTCACCTGTCTCTGCCTCCATGGTGCTAGCTAGGAACATGTGGGTGCTGGGGACTGAATTCAGGTTTTCATGCTTGAATGGGAAGCATTTTTATCAGCTGAGTGATCTCCTTAGCCCTCCTAGGTAATTCTTCTTATAAGTCTATTTCCTTTTAATCAAATTATAGTAATTGTACATGTTTATAGGACATGTTGTGACAGACAATAAATGCATACAATGTGTAATGACTAGATCAGGCTTACTGGCATATTTGTCACTTCAGATATTGTCGTTCCTTTATGTAAGGAGTTGTCTTGTTAACTTTTCTATTTCTATGATAAAACACCATGACCCAGGCAGTTTATAGAAAGAAAGGCTCGTTTGGAGCTTACCGTTCCTGAGGGAGAGGAGGCCCTCATGGTGAGAGGCATGGCAGTAAGAAGCAGGCAGGCGTGGCACTGGGACAGCGCCTGGGAGCTTACATCTTGATTAACAAGCAGGAGGGCAAGAGAGGGGATGGTGGGAGGCTTTTGATACCTCAAAGACCATCCCTGGGAATCACTTCCTCCAACAAGGCCCTACCTCCTAATCCTTCCCAAGCAGTTCTACTGATGGAGACCATAAACATTATGAGCCTATGGGAGCCATTTTCATTTAAACCATCCCAAGAGTATTCAAGATGCCCTCTACTAGTCATCGTTATCAACCATAGATACCTCTTACCACACAGCACCCCTGTGCCTATTAGCCAGCTCCCTTTCCTTGCTTCTTCCTTGCACCCTTCCTTGGTTTTAATGACAACTATTCTCTTCTGAGACCTTTTGTTTTTACATATAAGTGAGAACATATGGTATGTATATGTTTGCGCCAGACTACTTCACTTAACATAAAGTCCAATTCTTTTTGTTTGTTTTGCTTTGAGATGGTGTAATGGTGTGTATATTCTCGGCCCAGGGAGTGGCACTATTTGGAGGTGTGTCCTTGTTGGAGTAGGTGTGGCCTTGTCGGTGTGGGCTTTAATACCCTCGTCCTAGCTGCCTGGAAGACAGTATTCTGCTAGCAGCCTTCAGATGAAGATGTAGAACTCTCAGCTCCTCCTGCACCATGCCTGCCTGGATGCTGCCATGTTCCCTCCTTAATGATAATGGACTGAACCTCTGAACCTGTAAGCCAGCCCCAATTAAATGTTGTCCTTTATAAGAGTTGCCTTTGTCATGATTTCTGTTCACAGCAGTAAAACCCTAACTAAGAAACATAGTATCTTTCTTTGTATGGTAGGCTATCCTGGAAATCTCTGTGTAGACTCAAATTCAATTGAGATTACAGGTATGTACCACACCACTAGGCCATATGGGGATTCTTGCAGCTGCACAAGGGTATACTACCTCTTATTTATCAGGCCCAACACATCTTCAAGGCAGGTTGTGCTGGGATAGAACCCTGGCCATCAGCCTAACAGCCATGAGAAGTGGAAGGGGATGCTCCTGAAGGGGATCTCTGCTGTTTGTCAGAGAGCTGCCTCTGTGGGCCTCCTTGCAAGGGAAAGCTTAGCCATTACTCTAACCTCCACTTCTACAGAGCTGAATCTACTGCAAGATTCCCCACCCTCTTCCCATGCAAGGTATGGGGCTTCTCAAGAAGGATTCAACAGAGCAAACTTGCCTTGACTGAGCACTTACTCAGTTTCTAGATCTCAGGCCTGAGTTTGCTGCTCAGCGGGGGCCACTCTTCATAGAACTGATAAGGGCCTCTTCATAAGTGAGCAAAGAGATCCTGGCTGTGCACTCAGCTTTTAGGCACACTCCTTCCTTCTTCCTAATGGGACATGGGTGCTGCTCAGAACGACCTGTCTACTCTACTGTTCTTTCATTTATTTATTTTATTTTATTTTATTTTTGAGAAAG
>CM052711.1:13584490-13653824 GCA_028551405.1 Uromys caudimaculatus | reverse complement strand
CCCCCCCCCCCCCCAGTGCTGGGATTAAAGACATGTGCCACTGGGTCCTGCTATTTCTTAATTTATTACTTTTTTTGTTTGTTTGTTTTTTTGTTTTTTTTGGAGACAGGGTTTCTCTGTATAGCCCTGGCTGTCCTGGAACTCACTCTGTAGACCAGGCCGGCCTCAAACTCAGAAATTCACCTGTCTCTGCCTCCCGAGTGCTGGGATTAAAGGCGTGTACCACCACTGCCCGGCTATTACTTTTATTATATACTTTTACATGTATAACTGCTGTTTGGCATGTCTGTGCACTATGTGCTTGTCTGGTACCTATGGAGGTCAGAAGAAGGCGTAGGATCTTCTGGGACTAGTTACAATCTTGAGCCTCCATGTGGATGGTGGGAGTCAAACCCAAGTCCTCTGCTCTTAACTGCTGAACCAGCCTTCCAGTCCCCTCCGTGTCCTTTAGGCACTGTTCTCTATTTTGCAATGCCTTCCCCTCCCAAGATTCCCCTGTACTCAGGCACTCTGTGCCAAGCATCCTCTGTACCCATATCTTTGCTGGCCAGGTAAGGAGATCTCAGGCTGAAATAGACCACATTTCCAACACTGAGGTGCAGACTGTGAAGGAAACGAAGTGCAGACAAGTGGAGGCAACACTTCTGAAGGACAACTCTGTCACATCAGACCACAGAGCTGGTCTGACGCCTGCAGAGGAAAGAAGAAGATGGGCAAAGGGCACCGACTGTGAGGTGCTTCCCAGGGGAATCCTGACCTGGCTGCTCAGGCCGTTAATTACAACTTACTTATCCCTTGTATTATGCTAAGAGAAGTCACTGGTTTAAATCCCCAGGTCATGTGTTTTACAGGCCGAGGATACAACATGGTAATAGCAGAGGCTTACTAATAAAGGGACTGATGTCTCAAGTACAGGTTCTTAGTCTCCCAGTGACTGGATTCCACAGGGTGCACAGTAGTTCCAGGTCTTGGACCATCGTGGACATATGTTTAAAACCTGACTTAGTTAGGGCTTTACTGCTGTGAACAGACACCATGACCTAGGCAACTCTTATAAGGACAACATTTAATTGGGGCTGGCTTACAGGTTCAGATGTCTAGTCCATTATCATCAAGGCAGGAGCATGGCAGAGTCCAGGCAGGCATGGTGCAGGAGGAGCTGAGAGTTCTATATCTTCATCTGAAGGCTGCTAGCAGAATATTGGCTTCTAGACAGCTAAGACAAGGGTATGAAAGCCCATACCCACAAGGCCACACCTACTCCAACAAGGCCACACCTCTCAACAGTGCCACTCCCTGGACCAAGCATATACAAACCATCAAACACCTGTTTGTATCTCTTAGCTGAGCTATGAAATATTTGGGCATATTCCATCTCTACAGAAAAACCCTTAGTTGTTGACCACCTCCTGGCTTCACTACAGAAACAAGTGTTAAACAAAGCCAACAGGCAGATTCATCCTGACCCCACATGACCCACAGGGTGGTGGTCACAGAGCATCATTTGATACATTCCATAGTCAAGAAAGCTGTGGATTCCTGTGCAGCCAGTCCAGGTCATGGCATACAGAAGTCCTGTACAGACTGCCTCTCACAACTGCCACGAGAGGCAGGCCCAGTTCTATCAGCTCTGCCTGCTCAGTTATTGGCTCCAGGCAGCCAGGAAGAGCATGGTAGGGAGTGGACACTGTGGTAGTTTTGGCCAGGGTAAGAGGTTGGGAGGTAGGCAGAAAGTGGAAGCTAGCAGCTAAATGCACCCCTCACACCTGGAAACCTCCAGGCTGTGGAAATCCGTGTTAGCACAAGTTTTTAAAAAGACCCGCCTCTGTCGGGCAATGGTGGAGCACGCCTTTAATCCCAGCACTTGGGAGGCAGAGGCAGGTGGATTTCTGAGTTCGAGGCCAGCCTGGTCTACAGAGTAAGTTCCAGGGCAGCCAGGGCTACACAGAGAAACCCTGTCTTGGAAAACCAAAAAAAAAAAAAAAAAAAAAAAAAGATCCACCTCCCATGCTGGGCATGGTGGTGACTCATGCCCATGGATCCAAGTCTTGAGGAGTAGAGGGGAAGGAAGGGTGTCAGGCATTCAAGGCCAAGCTTGAGCTACATGACACCCTGGCACAGTCAGTGAAGTGACTGCCTCACAAGCCCAAGGACCTGAGTCTGGTTCCCAGACCCCACTATAAAAAGGAAAAGAGCTGGGCATGGGGGCACTTATGGTCCTTGTGCTGGGGAGGCAGAGACAGGTGGATTCCTGGGCTTTGTGGCCAGCCAGACTTGCCTAATCATCGAGGTGCAGGCCAGTGAGAGACTCTGTCCCAAAAAGAAAATAAAGACACCGAGGTGGGTTTCACCTGTGAGGAAAGAACACTTGATGTGGTCCTCTGGCCTCCACACACACATGCATGCACGAACACGTACATATGTGTGTACATGTGGGCCTTTGCATGGGACCCTCTGCCAGGAACATCTTTGCTTCCTCCCCGTACCTTCTACTTGTCATCCGTGGCTCAGTTTGAGACCATTTCTCTATAAAGTATTACTTGCCCTTCCGCTATCGCTAATGGAAGTCAGGTCATGTTACCCCATAAATAGGACACCATTGGCATTTGAGAACATCACCCTCTCACCTCTCCTAATCCTTCACCTTGAAGCTGATGAGAAGACTTCTAGAATTTCCCTATCCCTACAGGAAAGGTGTATTCTCGTCTCTGAAGAGAAGGGGACCCCAACAGGGATCTAAGCACAGTAGCTATGAGAGTGCCCTGCCTACAGTACAATTAGGTCACAACTGTCTAATCCTACCTTATTTCTTCATGTTGGTCCTCTTCTCTATCAAACCTCACTTAAAATCAACATGGCTACCTGTTTCCTTGGGTCTTCATTTCCTTATGAAGACTCCTATATTATATTAAACGTAAATAAATTTCTCTTTTGTCTTATTAATCTGTCTTTCTCATAGAAGGGACTCTTGTGTTAAAGGGAGCCTCAGCCAGGAATCCAGAGAGGCGTGAGAAAAGTTATTTCTTTTCCCCTGGTGATAGGACTTGAACTACCATTTTGTATGTGCCAAGCACACACTCTACCACTGAGCTATGCTTGCAGACCCAGAAAAAGAATTTTTCTTCCCTCACATCACCTGTTCTATGCTACCATGGCATCTGTTCCTCAGCCTAGAGAAGTACTCTAATTGCCCATAGAGTGTGTCTGTCTCAATTGGGCTATGAAGGGAAGGCACTATTTCCCTTGGGTTTTACAAACCTAGTACCTGCCCAATAGTAGATTTCTAATGAACACTTGTCAGACAACCACTGGACAACTGCCTCAAATACTAGGGTTAAGAAGAGACTGTAGGACTGGAGAGGTGGCTAGGTGGTTAAGGGTGGTGACTGCTTTTCCCCAGGACTCAGGTTCAATTCCCACATGTTAGCTCACAACTGTCTGTAACTCCAGTTCCAGGGGATCTGATGCCCTCAAACAGACATACATGCAGGCAAAACACAAATGTATATAAAATAAAAATAAATAATTAAAGAAGAGGAGGAAGAGAAGGAGAAGGAGAAGGAGAAGGAGAAGGAGAAGGAGAAGGAGAAGGAGAAGAAACTACAGCTGGGTGGTGGTAGTGTGCACCTTTAATCCCAGTGCTTGGGAGGTAGAGGCAGGTGGATCTCTGAGTTCCAGGCCAGCCTGGTGTGATGACTTGAATAGGTATAGCCATCATACACTCATACGTTTGAATGCTTGGCCCATAAGGAGTGGCACTATTAGGAGGTATGGCCTTGTTGGAGTAAGTGTGACCTCATTAGAGGAAGTGTGTCACTACGGAGGCAGGCTTTGGAGTCTTATATGTGCTTAAGCCTCATCCAGTGTGGTACAGTCTCCTTTTGCTGCCTTTGGATCAAGATGTAGAACTCTCAGCTCCTTCTCCAGCACCATGTCTGCCTGCACACCACCATGCTTCTCGCCATAATGATAATGGACTAAACCTCTGAAACTGTAAGATAGCCCCGATTAAATGTTTTCCTTTATAAGAGTTGTCTTGGTCATAGTGTCACTTCACAGCAATGGAAAGCAATGGAAACCCTAACTAAGACACCTGGTCTACAGAGTGAGCTCCAGGACAGCCAAGGCTACACAGAGAAAACCAGAGAAACTCTGTCTTGAAAAACTCAAGAGAGAGGGGCAAGGAGGAGAGAGAGAGAAAGAAAGAGAGAGAGAGAGAGAGAGAGAGAGAGAGAGAATAATCTGTTTATTTATTTATTGTGAATGTGTACATGTGTAGATGCCACAGCACACAAGGACAACTTGGGGAGACAGTTCTCTTCTTCCTCTGAGTGGGTCCTAGGACAGAATTGACCGCAAGCATCTTTAAAGGCTGAGACTTCTTGCTGGCTCCATGACTATCCAACTCTCTTTATCTTTTTTCTTTTTGACACAGGGTCTCCCTATGTAGCCCTGACCATCCTGGAACTCATTCTGTAGACCAGATTGGCCTCAAACTCACAGAGATCCTCCCACCTCTGCCTTCAGAGTGCAGAGATTAAAGGCTTGCAATACCATATCCAGTGACTATCCAGCTCATGTTTCTTTATAAGATTCTTTTCTCTTTGTTGTGACCAAATATCAGAAAAGAAGCAACTTAGGAAGGACTGAGGGTACATCCCATCAATGGCTGGAAAAGCATAGCAAAATTCTTGCCAACCATGGCAGAAGGAGGGCATGGCCTAAGACGCCTCACATCTTGGGGGAGAGGGAGCACAGGGAGAGACTGGGCTGGAAGTGGGGTGGAAATATAAGCACGAAGACCCATTCTCTAGGAACCCACTTCCTCCAGCTTAGTCTTACCTCCTGAAGGTTCTGCAGTCTCCTAAAATGGTGCAGTGAGGGGCCAAGTGTTCAAATACATGAACCATACATGCCCCAGATACATACATCTCCACACAGGGATACTTCGATGGGTTCAAGTCCACTGTGTTGAAGTGTCCAGTCTTTCTTTTGGATGAAGACCTTGGGTCCCTGTCCCGGTGTGCTCTCTTCACTGATACTCTTCAGCGCATTTAGAAGTTGACTCAGTGTGCTGTGTGTGGTGAGGCTAGCCTTCTAGACCCTCTCGTACAGAATAAACTATTCTAACTTTTTCATAGCCTGTTGCATGGGATAGCCTGAAAAAGAGGCTGTTGCTATTCCTTCAAGAAAGTGCTATTCTTCCCTATCTTGGCTTCATTACAAAGATAGAAAAATAAGAAAAACGTCCATAATTAATCAAGATGCACCAGTAAATTTTACTAAGAATAATGTTTTTAGAAGTGGTATTGGGGCTGGTGAGATGGCTCAACGGTTAAGAGCACTGGCTGCTCTTGAGGTCCTGAGTTCAATTCCCAGCAACCACATGGTGGGTCACAACCATCTGTAATGGGGATCGGATACCCTCTTCTGGTGTGTCTGAAGACAGCAACAGTGTACTCATATGCATTAAATAAATAAAATCTTAAAAAAAAAAAAAAAAGAAGTGGTGTCTTAGAAAAAAGCATTTAGTTAGGGCACAAGTCAGGAAAGCAGGACATAGCAAAGAGTAGGAGGGGGCTGGTGCTTATGACTAGGATGTGAACCTGGAGTTTCTCATTAATCTCACTTAATTTCTCATTTAATTCTCACTATAGCTCTAAGAGAATTCTCTCTCTCTCTCCCTTCTCTCTCTCTCCTTCCCTCCCCCCTCCCTCCCTCTTTCTCTCTTTGAGAAACAGGTATTTGATTATCTCCTAGAGCCACTTTATATTAATTTATTGATTGCATTACAGCACTCGGTGGAGATAAGAGGACAGCTTGTGGGAGTTGGTTCTGTCCACCACCATATGGGTCCTAGGAATGGAACTTCGGTTATCAGGTTCCGAGGCCTGACAACCTCATTTACCCGCTGAGTCACCTCGCCAGCATTCTTGGAATCATAATCATAAAAAGAGTACATCTGTTTCCTTTTCCTGTAGCCATTTGGGTCCGACAAGAAAAGCAGCTTCCCACTGTAGCAGGGTTTTCAGAATGTTGAGATGTTTGATGGAGACAGGTGGGAAGGACGGCAGTCTAATGTCAGCTTTTTGTTTGCTGCTGCCATTCCACAAGGACTAGCAGACCATCTCTTTGGCTTATTATCTTTGGTTCAGAGAGGAAATTTGGTGTAAAGGCCTGTGCCACTGGATCTCAAATATTTTCTGAAGGTCCACATGTTAAAGGCTTGATCTTCAAGATTGCAATATAGCAGAGGTTCTCAATCTGTGGGTCTCAATCCTTTAAGGGTTGAATGACCCTTTCACATGGATCACCTACGGCCATCAGAAAACACAGATATTTACAATTCTTAACAGTAACAAAATTATAGTTATGAAGTAGTGATGAAAATAATTTTATGGTTGGGGGTCACCACAGCATGAGGAAGGTTGAGAACCCATACAACTTACGAAGTGGTGGAACCTTTAAAAGATGGGGCTTAGAGAGAGATCTTCAGATCATTAGGGGTACATCCTAGAAGGGGATTGTAGGGCCTCAGTCCCCACCTCAGGCTGTCTTCTGCCTTGAGGTGACTGGTTTACTGTAGCATACCTCCTATCCTACTGTGCTGTTTCTCTGTAGATATAAAGCCATGGGGTCAATCCAACATGGACGGAAACTTTCAAACCTGTGTGCCTTTTTCCTTTATAAGTTGATTATTTTAGGTATTTGTTAAGAGAGACAGAAAGCCAACTAACACAATAGGAAAATAGGGCTTTTCCTGTAAGTTTTTTTTTCTTTTTTCTAGACAGGGTTTCTCTGTGTAGCCCTGGCTGGCCTCGAACTCAGAAATCTGCCTGCCTCTGCCTCCCAAGTGCTGGGATTAAAGGCGTGCGCCACCACTGCCCGGCTTCCTGTAAGTTTTATTACCATCTAATTCACACACATATAATTCACCTAGTTAAGTTGTCTTCTAAGTGGTTTTTAGCAGATGTGCATGTAGCCATCACAACAGTTTTAGAACTTTCATCACGCCCAAAAGAAATCCTGAACCTTTTACTGATCACTCACTTCCCACTCAAGCCTACCAGCTGCTGGACTCTTCTAATCTCCTTTTCTCTTCTTATAGATTTGACTGTTCTGGACATTCCCCACTGAGAGAATCACACAATTCGGTTTTTTCAGATAGGCTTCTTTCCTTAAGAATGTTTTAAAAGTTCATCCCCATTGTGGTGTTTATCAGTAGTACATCTCTTCATTTCTTTTATAGATGAACTTCCATTCCATAGATATTGTACCTGTTGTTGTTTTGAGACAGGGTCTCATTATGTAGTCCTGGCTTGCCTGGAGCTTGACATGTAGAACAGGCTATCCTAAAACTCAGAGATCTGTCTGCCTCTGCTCCGCACGTGCCAGTGCTGGGAAGATGTGTATCACCACATCCAGTATCGTTGACTTTTTAAAAAAGATGTTTTTATTTTTAATTATGTATATGTGTGGGAGGAGGTATGGCATGAGTACAGTTGCCTTTGAGGCCAGAAGAGAGTGTCAACGCCCTTGGAACTGTAGTTACAGACATTTGTGAATTGATAAGAGTGCTGGGAAACTCTGATTTTCTGCAAGAATACTATGTACTCTTAACCTTGGGGCGGCTTCTCCAGCCCCATTTGTTGCTGGAGAGGGTCTCAGGAAGCTCAGCTAACCATGAGCCTGCTGTGAAGACTGACCTTGAGCTTTTGATACTTTTGCCTCCACCTGTCAAGTGCTAGGATTACAGGTCTGTGCCACCACACTTGGCTAAGATATATCATGTGGTCATGCTTGTTTATATTCTAAAGCTAAATCTCTTCTATTGAAAAGCTACATATACAGATATAAAGAAAGACCATTCACTATTCTACTATCTAGAGGTAGTCACCATTAACACGTGTACCTTTTGTTCTGGGTTAATCTATGCATATATACTTGGTAAATGGAATTTTACTTCGTGCCAGTCAGAGGACTTGTTGGGGTTACTTCTCTTTTCTACTATGTGGGTTCCAGGGATCAGACTAAAGTCATTAGGTTTGGCAGCAAGCAAACCTAATGAGACATTGTTTGTCAGTTCTATGGTAAATGTGTGTGTGTGTGTGTGTTCATGTTTGTTTTTGTGATTCTAGGTATAGAAGCCAGGGACTCACAATACCCCAGCTTTTATCTAGGTGTTTTTGTTTTTTAATGACTTAGTGTTCTTACAGTATCTCATTGTGTAGCCATGGCTAGTCTGGAACTATGTATGTCCAGTCTTGCCTCAAACTGACAAAGATCTGCCTGCCTTTGCCTCCCTAGTATTGTGTGGCGGACTTTCCTGGGGGGGGGGTGAACAAACCTCTTTTCACCCCAAATAGGGAATCAATGACAGACCAAAGCATGATACCACCAAAGTCCAACTTTGTGAACTAGTAAGTTTCATTTGGGTTACTTACACGAGCTGAAATGACTCAAAAACAGCTGCATCACTAAAGGTGACCCCCACATGGGTGACAACTTGTGAAAGCTGGAAACTAGAGCACATTGCAGTCAGCAGGCAACCCAAGAGGTTGTAGAGTCCTTTCCAAGTGGTTCAGTTGGTCTGAGTCTCTTCCTGGCAGCTCAGCTATCTGTCTCTTCTACACAGTTCAGCAGGTCTCTGCTTCCATGCTGCTTTAGCTGGCCTGCTTCTACTGGACTTATCCCTGCTTCTTTCAGGCACTTGGGCTTAGTTGAAAGTAACTCTCAGAAGTCTTTACACTTTACATACTCTTGGGGGAGAGTGGGGTCTAATGAATCTAGTTGGTTTCAGGGACTTCCTGACATTATTTTGAGTTGTTAGTTTCCTTAAGGAGCTTTCCTGTAGTATTTCTCCTTCCCATAGTATATCTTGTTTCACCTCCCTGAAAACATCTTAAGAAATTTCCTTTCAAAATGGAAGGTTTTATTTCAGGAAACTGCTACACAACATGGGGTGCTGGGATTAAAGGAGTATGCCACCAAGCCTAACGTGTGTTTTAAAGCAAACAAGATAACTTACAAAATTATGTCATCCTAAATTGGAATATACAATTGAAGGAAACTTATCCTATTTTTTCATGTTGCTATGGGTAGAATGATGGTGTCTCCTTCAAAACTCATATTGAAATTTAATCGCCATGCAACAGTATTAAGAAGCTCTGACCCAAAAAAATGGGATTAGCACCCTCCAGGTAGCTCGGCTGTCTTTGTCTCTTCTCCACAGTTCAGCAGGTCTCACTATGAAGGGGCCCTCATGCTCTTTCATTTCAGGAAGAGAGTACATCCTTCGCCCCTGGAGATATAACAGCGAGATAGCCACCATGGAAGGAGAAAGCATCCCTCACAACCACCCTGAAATTGCCAGAATCCAGAACCATGAGAAATGAATTTCTGTTGTTTAGTAATTACCAAGCAAGTCACAAGGTACCTTTCATAGCAGCATAAATGGAGTAAGACACGTTGTTACATTAGAGAGAAACCAAGGTACTGAAAAATGTATGAAAACTGCCTCAGAGTAAAATCTGGCTTGCTCTGATCTGATAACACCTCGTCTGCTACCTCTCACAATTCCCTCCCCCCCTTTCTCCCCCCCCCCTCCTTCCTCCATGTTGATTTCTGCTCTTTTATTCTCAGAGGGTTAAATTATGCGAGTCTCATTTTCAAATTGATGAAGACACCCAAGGACCAGTTTATCCCACCTGTTAAGAGGCAGGCTGGTCAGACTGTGTTCAGAAGGTTCAGGAGGGGTTATATTCACTCAGAAGGCAAGGTTACTTTGTTATAACTTTCCACTTTCCACCACCTCATCACCCATTTACCCTGGGCCCACAGCGGCCAGCACCAACATGTTTCTCTTGCTCTCACTACTTTTCCCTCACCTCTTGAAAGGTGGATTTTCCATCCCCCCCCCCCCCCCACCATCCCAGATTCAGCGGTGCTCCCTACTATCTAAAGCTGTTTGTAGCAGCAAACAGCTGGGTGCAAGGAGCCATTATAAGGTCTTTCCATTCCTTAAGCAAGACAATTGTTTTTGCCTGTCTTTTACTGCTGAGAAGTTGAAGCACAAGAATTAAGTTTGCCTCAGACCGATACAAGTAGCAGCCCAAGTTCCACCCTCAACTTTCACAGCCTGCTACCCTTTTCCTGACCCAGAAGTCTTCCTCTCTATTGCTCCTGCAAGATTCTCATTTTGTCTTTTTCTAACCTGCGTCTCATAGTTTTGTTCTAGAACAGAAACGAAAGCCTGCTCTTTGTACGACTTAAGACCTCGCTTTATTCTTCTTACCAAGTCCAACTTAGCCTGGGCTGACCTGTCTGTCTAGCTTTGTTCTCACCTCACTGCACCATCTTTTAACTTTTTAGTTTGTGGAATTCACCCATCCACCCGTTTTTGTTTTTGATGTTGAACTGCTCGATTCTCCGACATAAATTCTTGGAAAACAGGCCCTTGAGATCAACCACGCTTGCTAAAATAGTAGTTGAAAAGCAACCGTGGTTTAAATACTAGAAAGTGTTACAGATGAGAACTGTGAAATCTTTCCCCGGGCTTCTTTCAGCACGGGAGGAATTCTCATCCAGTTTCATTACACTTGGCTAGTGTCACTTGTATCTTCACCAAGCATCCTTAGTCACTGTGAGGCTCCCAGCTCACTACCGGTCTCGGGTGGCGCGCATTAGAGAAAGAAAGCAGGACAGTTCGCTAGCCCTCGGCCTACACCAACTTGGTGACCTCTCAAGGTCTCGTCCCGGCCGCTCGCAGCTCAGGTTCCGGCACCGGCCGCCCGGACCCCGCGTCTGTGACCTGCAGGCGAAGCGGACGCCGCGGCCTGGGCACTAGGGGGAAGGGCAAGGGCCGAGGCGTCAGAGAAACGCGGTCTGGGGAGCCGAGCACACGTTACTTCGGGCAGAGTCCCCTCCGTGCAAAGCGACCAGGAACCCAGGTCTTGTCCGCCGCGCCACCCGCCCGGGCCTCCCTCCCGCTCCCCTCAGGAAACAGCCTGCAGTTCCCGCAGCCGCAGCGCGGGCCGCGCGCCGGGAGCGAGCGCAGGCGAGGGGGGCGGCGCGGGCGGGTGCATCGGGGCTGGCGCCGCGCCCCCCGCACTCGGCCCTACCGGGCCTCTCGGCGAGGCGTCCCCAACCCTCCTTCAGGTCCGGCCCGGGGTGCAGGCGAGTCCCCGGAGGCCCCCTCCCGCCGGGCTCGGGCGGAGCCGGACGGCCTGGCGCGAGCAGGCGCCGCGGGCCGCGAGCTCCTCATTCGAACCTCCCTCGCAGACAGTCTCCGCCCCACAATGCACCGGGGCGGGCAGCCTTTGAAAAAGCGGCGCGGCTCGTTCAAGATGGCGGAGCTCGACCAGTTGCCTGACGAGAGTAAGTAGCGTCTCAGAGCAGCCCTCCTTCCCGCCGGTTGCCTGTCCCGAGGTCGCACCGGCCGAGTCCGGTGGCCAGGCAGGTGGGATGTCTGCCAGCCCACCGCGGTCCCCGATCTTCCTACTCAGGCGCTGCCGCCGCGTCGCCGCCTTTGTTATGGTGTCTTGTGTGTCTGTTTCTGGGTTTGTGCGAGCGCCAGCGCCGGAAACCGAAAGCCCGGGAGTCCAGCCTGTCCTGACGGAGTCGGCTGCTGCTCTCCCGGAGCGACTGCTGTCTCCGGCGGAGGTGGGCGAAGAGCGGCCCCCAGTTGCGGGCGCCGTCCTCATCGCCCGCCCGGTTATGTAACTCGCCGGTCGGGGGCCGGGAGGGCTCGGGCTGGGCACCTGGGACACAGCCTCTCTCCATGCCCGGGGCCTCTGATCTGATCCTATGACAGCTCCTGCTTCTGCTGGCACTTGTGATCGCTCCCCCGAGCCCCCGCGTCCATCCTGGAAGTGTTTTCTTCCGTGTCACACAGGCTTGGCCCCTTCCCCTGGGACTACAGGTGGCCCTGGACCTTTCCGGAGATGATCCAGCCGGGATACAGTGCTGAGGTAGCCCCATTCCTAGACTTCCTCCTGAGTGGATGTGTCTTAAGAATGTGGGGTGGGCTTTACACATGGATGTGAGCACCGCAGCCTCTATGTATGTTATTCTGCCTGACACCCACTCCTGTGCATTGCCTCACTTAACCGTCTTTACTCACAACCTCTAAGACATGTTCACCTGTCCGCAGACAGTAAAAACACCTATTCTGCGACCTAAGGACAAGGGAACAATCTTGTAATTTTCATATTGCACAAATTATTAAAGGATATTTTAATTACAAAATAGTCTTGAATCAACATGTACTCTGTGGTATGTATTTGTAGCCCTTGGTCAACAAAAGGTTCGCAGGTGTGGTGGCACACATCTCTGCACTCAGTAGGAAGAGGCAGGTGGATCTCTGAGTTCGAGGCCAGCCGAGTCTACACACCAAGCGCCAGGACAGGCAAGGCTACACAGAGAAATCCTATCTTGGAAAACAAACAAACAAACCCCAAAACTGAGCAATCTGTATTTAGAACGATTGTATCATTTTTATAGCATACAAGTGTTTTGTTCTTTAACCTTTTGGGGTACCCCAACAGGAAGTTGGGACAGAGAAACCCGGTTCAAAAAGCAGAGAAAAAATTCAAACTCTGTAAGATGGATCCGTGGGCAACACAAATCTGCCTTTAAAAGAGAGATGTCCCTAATTCTGTTTTCTTTGACATCATGTATTCCTTTTATTTTAAGTCAAAAATTCAGGTTGCCGTGCTGATGAAGACTTGAATTCAAAGTGTTTGTGTTTTAATTTTGGTTTGGACCAGTGCTAAGTCTCAAAAGAACTTTCTCGATGATGGGTGAGATATCCACTTTTCTAGTGTGCATGAGTAACCGGTAGTCACCTGTGACTCGGATGGCTCAGGTGCTCATTTTTTATTTTTATTTAATCTTGACTTATATTTAAATAGCTAGTGATTACTGTATTGATAGGGCATTATCTATAGACTATCCATGAGTTTATTGTTGGTGTTTGGAGAATATGGTTGATTGTTATTCAGGATGCTTGCAAATAAAGATAATCCTAGTAAGCAGAGTGTCACCTGCCATCTGAGGAGATGTTTTTCTAAGCTGGGCACAGTGACATGTGTGTTAACCTCACACATGTGTGCTGAGACAAGGATAACTCTTAAGTACGAGGCCAGCCTGGGCCAGCCTGGGCTGCACTGTAAGATTTTCCATCCTCTATGATGAGTGTGCCGTGTGACCTCTCAGGGCAGTCTCTCCTGCAGTTACACAGTTGTTGGTCAGCAGCCCACCAGTGCTGAACCGCTTAGATCTTTTCCTCATGCCTGTGGTGATGGTTAATGTTGATAGCTTGATTATATTGAGAAATACCTAGAATCAGTAAAGCACAGCTCCAGGTGTGTCTGTGAGCATACCTTTAGGAAAAAGATTTTCTTACTGTTGTTCTTTGTACAAACTTGGGGTTTGCATTGAGGTTCAGATATCAGCCACACTGTTAAACTATGTATAACCTAATTGTTTATATTACCAAGCAGTGTGTGTGTGTGTGTGTGTGTCTTTTTTTTTTAGCTGAACTACAGCTTTGTCAAAAGCAGGAATTGCATGTTTGGTTTGTTAGCAATGACACAAATAGACTTAAAGACTTGACTAAAGTGGAACTGAATTTGGAATAATATTATTAATTAAAATAGAGCATGATCTTGGAAAGAGAAAGTAATTTTAGTTTGATATGAAAAAACACTAAGTTTTTTTTATTTTTTCCCATGATTTAGTTAAGGGAGCTATGTAGAGTATTAGCTAATAGATCCTGTAACATCAATCATAAAAGCTATCATTTTCTGAGTACTTACTATGACTAGGTGTTAAAAAAAAAGAAACACACACACACACACACACACACACACACACACAGAGTCCCGTTTGCTGTCTGTTCATTTGATCTTTATTTCAGTTGATGGAAGTACATGATTTTTACATGTGAGCACAATCTTTGCTCTAAGCTTTTGTTCTTGAACTTTTACATCTCTTAGATGTTATAAGAGAACCATCAAACTTAAGAGATTTCAGAATTTATCTCAGACTTCCACCCTAGCACACAGGTGCTTCTAGGAGCCCCTGTCTTAAGGAACGGTTACATTGGGTATCTCCGTGACAGAGCGGAAACCTAGTTATCTTGCTTCCCTCACACTTCCCATATTTAAGCATTTACTAAGTCCTGGAGCTTACCTTCTGGATGTGTCTCAATTCTTACTTTTTACAATCACCTAGCCCAGGTTGTCACCATTTCAGTAACCTACTGCCTCCCAAAGTGGGCCAGGGGATCCTTTCAGAGCAGAAATGTCTTGCTCCTATTACCTTGAATTGTAATGCTTGAGGCATGTATGTATATCTCTGGCTAGCCTCACTCTTAGTATGTAGACTGTGCTGATCTTGAACTTGCAGCAATTCTGCTTCTGCTGCTTCTTTTTTTTTTTTTTTGGTTTTTCGAGACAGGGTTTCTCTGTGTAGCCCTGGCTGTCCTGGAACTCACTCTGTAGACCAGGCTGGCCTCGAACTCAGAAATTCGCCTGCCTCTGCCTCCCGAGTGCTGGGATTAAAGGTGTGCGCCACCACCGCCCGGCCATTTCCCCTCTTAGAATTCAACTTGAACTAATTTCTTGGGGCTTTTCTTTTTTTGGATATGTTTCTTCTGCTTGGTCTCCATGTTGTGACCCCCCCCACCATCCCCCCCCCTTTATGGTGGGGGTGGGGGGTTGTTCTTCCTGATTTATGGCTAGTTCTTTTCAGATGTTGTTTCCTTGGGAGCTTCCCTGACTCCTGTTTATGTTCTTCATAGTAACTGTCATGAGGTATAATTACTGTCTCATGGAGTTACTTGTTGTATGTCTCTTTCCACTGGGATTCAAACTCTCTGAGATGGAGGCTTTTGTGGTGACCTCAGCTCTAACACTGCTTATGGAAAGCAGTCAGTAAATACTGGTTGAATGTTAAATAAATGGAACTGGTTAGAGCAGGATTCTAACTTAACCATGTTCACCTGCCTGTAAGTTCATATGTTTAGACAGATGGGTGATTTGGTCAGTTAATGTAATGTGAACCCATCTGAAAATTAGCCATGTGCTGTCTACACTGTTCTAAGCATCTGTGCTTATATCTGTTTACTCCCTTTTACACGTGAAGCAGCAACAGCACAGGGAGTCGAGGTGCTTTGTGGTAAATAACATAGCAAGGAAGTAGCAGAGCCAAGATGGAAATAGCCGGCCTCCATGTTCTAGATCCTATGCTCTCTTTTTAAAGAGTTATTTTAATTATACGTGCGGATGTGCGTGTGAGTGTAGGTCCTTGAAGAGGCCAGAGGCTTCAAATGCCCCTGCAGCTGGAGTCACACGGCTGGCTCTGAGCTGCCCAGCACCGGTGAGGGGATTGAACTAGCTCCTCTGCAGGAGCAGTGCACATTTTTAGCTGCAGAGTCATCCCTGTTATCACCGTACTGCCTCAAAAGAAGGTACAAGGAGTTCAGGGTAGTAAGTCAGAGTCCCAAGGTGTGAGGCCCGACTCTGTGGAATAGATGGGTGCTCTTGTAACTTACACTTCTTTCTCAGACCGTGCCCAAATGACCTGTTCAGGGCAGCTCTGAGTGCCGAGTGTAAGGCTGGTGCCTCCTCCCACACCGCACTGCCATCCCCTTCACTTTTCCGTAGCTCATCAGCACTGCCTTGTACTTGTTTTCTTGCCCTCCTAACTAGAGCAGAAGCTCCAGGAGAGCATGGACTTTGGCCATTGCTGTGGGGTCTCTGTTGCCTGAGCAAGAACTCCCATGCAGACAGCACTTAGTCTATACCCACGTCTTCCTGGATGAACTGCGTGTTCCTTGGTATCTTGGTTCTATTTTGTGTCTACCTTACTGTTTCTTGGCTATATTTTATTTGAAGCTTTCTGGTAGAATCCTTATTTATTGTGTTACTAGTGGCAAGTAAATACAGTAGGCAAGCACTCCCTAGCCCTGTGGCTTTCTCCCCTGTTCTTTTACCTATGATTTTATGGTCTTTGAACACTAAACTTCAAAAAGTCTTTTCCCTATTGAATCTCCTACTTCCACCACTCATAGATCCTACCCTTCACTGTCAACCGACTCTGTAGCTCTGTGCATCTCAGTGGGTTACTGGCCATGGATCCCCTGAAGAGCTTATCTAGTGACTCCCTCTACATTTATGCTAGCCCTCCTTGGGTGTTCAGGAATCTATTTTTCCGTATGGTTGTTTTTGGTGTTTTTTGGGGGTTTTTTTTGGGTTTTTTTTTTTTTTTTTTTTGGTTTTTGAGACAGGGTTTCTCTGTGTAGCTTTGGCTGTCCTGGAACTCACTCTGTAGACCAGGCTAGCCCAAAATCAGAGATCTACCTGCCTCTGCCTCCTGAGTGCTGGGATTAAAGATGTGCAACACCACTGCCCGGCTTCCTGAATAGATCTTAGGCATTGTACATACCTGTATTCAGGACTTTCAAGGGACTTTTCAGCTCTGACAGTCTCTGAATCATGTTTCTTTTCTGTTTGTTACCTCTTCTGATTTTTGTTCCAATAATGAGTTTTCTTTCTCTTTTCCCCTAGTGCTAGAGTACTTTTAAATGAGGATGCACAGTGACTTCTGTACTCATTTTTCTTTGTCTACATTTTTCTCTCTTAGAATAGTTTCTAACTGCTGTTACAACCCCCACAGGCCTGCGGAGCCTCTGCAGCCCTTCCTGGACACTAGGCTACTCACTCCTTTCCTTTCCCAGCCAGGGCCAGGCTGTGGTGGGACCGGTCATGGAGCTCAGGCTTGCCTTGAACCCATGACAGTCCTCTGCCTCTCTTGTGCTGCACTACAGACGTGAGCCACACAGCTGATGCTTCTTCTGCATATCTGACAAGGCAGACCTAAGGCTGGCTGCACAGACCAAATGGAGCACCTTTATACCCAGCCGGGTTTATACCCAAGCCGGGTTGTGGCTTCTTCTTTTTTCTTTTCTTTTCTTTCTTTCCTTCCTTCCTTCTTTCTTTCTCTCTCTCTCTCTCTCTCTCTCTCTCTCTCTCTCTCTCTCTCTTTCTTTCTTTCTTTTCTCTCTCTCTCTCTCTCTCTCTCTCTCTCTCTCTCTTTCTCTTTCTTTCTTAAGGTCTCGCTATGTAGCATTGGGTAGACTGTAACTTACTCTGTAGCAGGGAGGCCTGGAACTCACAGAGACCTGCCTTTAAAGGTGTGCACCGTCATATCTGGCTGATTTGTTTTATTTTTACTTTCAGGCTCTTCAGCAAAAGCCCTTGTCAGTTTAAAAGGTAAGAATTATGCCTTTCTAGATATGTATCACAATTTGAATATATTTTTTCTTTTCCTTCTGTTATTTGTAACTCATTGTATCTTGTAAGTATTGACTTTTCACTGATAATTTTAAATTCATATGCTTTTACAGCATCTTTATTTGCTAGTAATTAAGAAAATATTTCTAAAATTTTAATTTTATAAAATTATTAATGAAAGAATATCTTCCTTTGTTTTTGTTTTTTGAGATGGTTTGCAACTCACTGGGTAGACCAGGCTGGTCTAGAACTCAGAGAGATCCACCTGCCTCTGCCTCCTGTTGAAAGTCACTGTGCCTCATTTAAAGACTACCTTAATCAGAACTGGGAGTGGAGCTCAGCTGTAGAGTGCTTGCTGAAGCTCTCGCTCAGTATCATTGCTGTAAAAACACTCTGAACAGTCAAGAAATCTGTGCTGAGCTTATTTCAATGTTGATTTTTTTTTTTTTTAAAGAATTATCTTTTAAGAATATTGCATGGTGGGAGGGCGGACTGGAGGGGATAATTTAAAAAATAAAAGAATATTTCATGTTCTCTGAACTCTTAAGAGTGAGATTTTTCTAAAAAATGAGGAAGTAGTGGTAGCAGCTTGGAGCTCAAGAAAGTGTTCCTGCCTCGGCCTCCAACTAAGTTAGATATTTGTCATTTGACTTTTGATACAGGATCTCACCTGTGCTGGCTGGCCTGAAGCTCAGCATATAGACCAGACTGGCCTCGAAGTTTGGTGATCTTCTTGCCTCTGCCTCCCAAGTACTAAGATGACAAGAATGCACCACAATATTGAGCTTCTTAATTATTTTGGCTTTTGAGACAGGATCTCATGCAGCCTAGATTGGCCTCAAGATCCCTATGTAGCCAAGGTTTGCCTTGAACTACTAATCCTCCTGTCTCAGGCTTTCTAGTGTTAGGATTACAGGATACTACCTACACCTGCTCCAACTAACATTTCTTAGAGAAAAGAAATTAGAGAATTCTGGTAAGCAATTATAGAAAAATAAGAACCATCAAATATATCTTCAGTTTTATTGTAACTATATTTAAATGTATGTCTGTATTTAAACATGATTATAAAAATTAAACTTATTCTTCTTTATTTCATATTTCTAAGCATTTAATTGATAGGACGTTTTGTTTGTTTGTTTTTTGAAAAACTCCAAAGATATTTATTTGAATTAAGAAAAACAGCCAAGCATAGTGGCCCATGCCTGTAATTCCAGCTGTTTTGGAGACTAAGGCAGGAGGATTGCTGTGAATTTGAGGTGGTCTGGGCTATAGGGATGTGTCTCAACACCACCCCATACTATATTAATTTTCCTATGTTGTGTTTCACATATTGAAGCAAAAATCATTTAGAAATGTCCTTTAGGTAACTAGATGTGTAGCATATGCTACAGTCCCATCACTTGGGAAACATAAATGCAAAAGGGTCACTCCAGGATGGGGACAGCCTCAGTTCCACAGTGAATCCCAGCCACCCAGGGAAACAGCGAGACCATGTCTCAGAAAGCAAAAACAGAAGAAATGTCCTCTAACTTCAGAATTAGAGGTTTTTAGTTTTTACTTTCCATTGTCCTACTTTCAATTAGAATTTAAAAAAAAAGAAAGAAAGAAATCATTCTTAACAGAAGGAAGAATTATTAAAAACCTACATCCAAAACAAAAACCCATATGTTTTATATAGAAATGCAGTACTTTTTTTTCTTTCTTTTTTTTTTTTTTTTTTTTTTTTTTTGGTTTTTCTAGACAGGGTTTCTCTGTATAGCCCTGGCTGTCCTGGAACTCACTCTGTAGACCAGGCTGGCCTGGGACTCAGAAATCCGACTGCCTCTGCCTCCCAAGTGCTGGGACTAAAGGCATGCGCCACCACCGCCTGGCCGAAATGCAGTACTTGTAAAATGCATTGCTTTATCATTTTATTAAAAGGATAGGTGAAGTTTTGGGGTTTTTTGTGTTTTTGATGTTTTAAAAATGTAATTGTGTGGAGCTAGAGAGATGGCTCAGTGGTCAAGAGTACTCTGGGTGCTCTTCCAGAGGACCCAGTTCAGTTTCCAGTACCCAAGGGATGGCTCAACAGCCATCTATAACTCCTGTTGCAAAGGATCTGACTGTTTTTTCTGGCCCCTGCAGGTGCCAGGCATTTACGTGGTGCTCAGACATATAGGCAGCAAAACACCCATATATATCAAATAAATTAATAAGATAAATAGAAATGTGTCGTGTGAATGTGTTTTGTGAGTGTGGATGTGTGCTCCAGAGTGCTTAAAGGAGGCCCGGGACAGCTTTCAGGTGCCACTTGTCTCCTTCCACTGTGGCTGCCAGGGATTGAACTAGACTCAGCTCATAGAGTTTCTCTGCTTTTCCCCTAAGCCATCTCTCTGGCCTGAGATATTGTTGGTTTGTTTCTAGTTAACTGAAATTATTACAGTCACATTGTAGCTTTTTCACATAAATATATATTTCATATGTTTTTTTACTACTGCTGCTGAAGGGTATTTGTGATATAAAATTTATGAGCTAATCTTAAATTTTATCAGTATTAAATATTCATTACAGAGGGAAGTTTATCTAACACATGGAATGAAAAGTACAGTTCTCTACAGAAAACTCCTGTTTGGAAAGGCAGGAATGCGGGCCCTGCTGTAGAAATGGTAAGGAGAACTCCTGTGTGCTAGAGAATCCTCACTGAATTGTATGGTTGTGGTGGATAAGTTCACATACAAAACAAAACAAAACAAAAAAACAATGTCAATGTGTCAGTGAGCAGGATTTGATCTTATTTAGGTAAGTTATCTGTAACCAGATTATCGGGTCACCAGTGAGCATTTGTAATACACATGCACACACGCATACATTTTATCATTGTTATTTTTTTACAGACAATCTCACTGTAGACCTGACAGGCCTGCAACTCACTATGTAAACCAGATTGCCTCTAACTCAGAGATATGCCTACCTCTACCACTGGCTCCTGAGTGCTGGGATAGTATTATATACTTTTGATATTTACAGGTTTTTAGTTCTAAAGACATGGATTTTTTTATGTGCTTTACAAATTTGGTAAACTTTTGACATCAGATCTAGTATAATACTAAAGTTATTTAGGCATACTTTTCTCAAGTGATTTAATGTTCTTGTCTAGCCCAACCCTCTGCAGCAGACATCATGTAATAGCCACTTAATATTAACCAACATAATTTAAACTGGAATTTCCCAGAACATATTTTCCTATCTTCACCATGCAAAGCTGCCCATGTGCTACAGAGATGTGGGCTCCAGTTCTCCGTTGATTATCACTGCAGAGATATCTATTTTGCTAACTTCAAGATCTTTACACTTGGCTTTGTGTGCTTTCTGTTACTCATGTATACTCCTATACTGCTGATAATGTGGCTGTGTTCCCAGGTCTTATTTGCATTTTAGAACAAAAATGAGAAACATTCATTAAATAAAAAAATTTTATTATAGCCTTTCAGAAATTCAAAAAGAAGTCGACTCTTTTCTGATGAAGATGACAGACAAATAAATACAAAGTCACCTAAAAGAAACCAGAGAGTCGCAATGATCCCACAGGTGTGTGTATTAAAGCTATTTCATGTGAAGGGTACGAAGGATGATGCAATGTGCTGGCGTTCGTATTTATCCCATTACATTTTGAACAGCATTCTTTAAGTCAGTATTGCTGCTCAGCAGTTATTTTTACTGACTTAGAAAGTTCAATGTTTTGTTGGTTAACATTAAACTAGATAGGAAGCCAGTCATGATTCTGTAAGCAGGAAGGGAGTAGACATTAAATAAAATAGACTTGGTGATGTGTATTCAGTTTTGAATTTTGTATGGAAATAAGTGAGGGGAAATGTTTAACTTTATTAAATAAAGTATAATGAAGACTATCCAGAGGAGGAAACAGTGCAAGATGAAATAGGATTTCCTTTTTTGTATTTTTAATTTATTGTTTTCTGGTGAGAGGCGCTGTGGATCAAACCTATGGTGTCACGTATGCTAGCAAGTGCTCTACCATTGAGTTGTTTTATTTTTGTTGAATTTATCTTTATTTATTTATTTATTTATTTATTTATTTATTTATTTATTTATTTATTTATTTTGATTTTTTTCTTTTCTAGATAGGGTTTCTTTGTGTATCCCTGGCTGCCATGGAACTAGCTCTGTAGACCAGGCTGACCTTGAACTCACATGCCCCTGCCTCCTGAGTTCTAGGATAAAAGGCTTGTCCCACCACAGCCTGGTTTATCTAGATATCCTGAGTTCTATATCTGGAACTCGAATGGTAGAAGAGAACTGACACCTGCAGGTTGTCCACTAGTCAACACACACACACATACACACACACACACACACACACACACACACACACACACAGAAAGTAAACAAATGTAATTTAAAATTTAAAGTCACAGTGGGTGTGTAATAAAGGAATGAAGCTCAGATAAGAAACTGAGCTTTAACAATTATGTAGACCAACTTTATAATTTATGATGTAACTTTCATCCTCTCATCGTTTTTCCTAAAGCATTAATAAGATTTTTCAATACAATGAGTTAAAGTTGAGGTGATTTATTTACCAAGTAAAGGCATGATCTGCAGTGCACCCTATCAAAAATCTCTGCAGTATTGAGACCAGAGATCTCCAGCTCAGAACTTAGCATTTAGTTCAGGCTGGCCTCAGACGCTGTCTTCTTTGCTTCAGGTTCCCAAGTCCTAGGATTACAGGTGTGCACCACCATGACCAACTTCTTTATGATGATTATAATGATAAAATATCATGTTCCATAGAATGAACAGAGTGCATCCTGAACTTTTAAAGCATCAAGGACAAATGTACACAAGTACCTGAGAAGCACAGTAAACGTGATTTCATTGAAAGTAAACTGCAGTGTGTTGACTTGGTAGGTGTTGGACACAATGTCGAATGGATCTTAAAAGCTAGTTAAATATCAGTTGTGAGGCTTTGACAAAGTGGTGCTGCTATAATAGTCTGAATGAGTTGCAGATATAACAAGTGTGGTCTTTATGACTGGAGCTGTCCTGACCCAACCAGCCATGCCTGCTTTCCAGGCACACCCCCAGGACTGAGTTGCAGAGTCTCTTGTATTTCTGAGCAATTATAACAAAGAACCCAGGACAGATAAAAGACAGCATCGTCAAATATGTGAAAATTTATGCCCAAGTTTCTCTTCCGTAGTCCTAATAGCTCTAGGTTTTTTTGTTTTGTTTTAACTATTTTTATTTTATTATTTTATGTGCATTGGTATTTTGCCTGCATATATGTGTGGATCCCCTAGAACTGGAGTTACAGACAGCTGTGAGCTGCCATGTGGGTGCTGGGAACTGAACTTGGGCCCTTTAGAAGAGCAGCAAGTGCTCTCAACTGCTGAACCATCGCTCCAGGCCCATAACAGCCCTAGTTTATCAGTATCGTTTATGTGATGTAGCTTATTCCTTCCCCCGTGTAGTCACAGCCTCTAGATCTTCATTTTATCTGTCTGGTTTTTGTTATTGTTGTTGTTTGGGCAGGTTTTTGCCTTTTGTTTTTCTGGTGCTAAGAACTGAACCCAGGATATTATATATCCTAGGTAGGTGCTCTCACCAAGTCCCGCTTGTCTCTATGCTTACTTAAAGAACACAATGCACAGCTGACAAATTATTAAAGATCTAACATTTATTGACTACTTACTATGTATCAGGTGCTGTCCTAGGTATTTCATGTGTATTACTTTAATTTTCAACAGTCTTCATGAAATCAATTACTATTATATTACTCCCCATTTGCAGATGAAGGAACAGATATGAACAAGTTAAATTATTTTGCTCAGGGTCACAGAGCTAGTAAGTGAAGGCTGATACTTAAATGGTAGGCCACCTGTCTCTAGTGTCTTGCTTTCTTTAAAAAACAAAACAAAACAAAAAAAACTCTGTTATTTTAAATAAGCAGTTTTATTGATGCATAATCCACATACTATGCAGTTTACCTAATTAAAGTATACATTTTAAAGGGCTAGGGCATAGCTTAGTTTTAGGGCTCTTGCATAGTCTGCCTAAGGCCCGAGGTTACATCCCCAGCATGATAAGGGCATAAGACAAAGTGATACTTTAGTGGTTTGTAATATGTGCAGTTATATGTTCATCATTACAAATTTAGAACATTTTTGTTTAGAACATTTCTCCTAGTTTTGGAATAAACCCTTAGAATGATAACTGATGCAACGAAAGTATTTACATTTAAAATTTGGAACATTCTATTTAATCTGTATGTAAGATTTATAATAATTTATTGCCACTAACAGTCTGAATATATTACAATCTAAGAGATCTTTATATACTTTCATTATATATAATCAGATGTGCTATATATTATCAGATATATATTATAGATACATATGCAGAGAACCATTAGTCTATTTAAAAATATGTGTAACTAACTCTATAGAAAGTGACAGCACTAGCTGGGCATGGTGGCTCACACTTTTAATCCCAGCACTCGGGAGGTAGAGGCAGTCAGATCTCTGACTTCAAGACCATCCTGGCTTATAGTACAAGTTCCATTGCAGCTATGACTACACAGAAACCCTGTCTGGAAAAACAAAACAGAAAGAAACAGCAGTTTTTATGATTAGAATATTTTTAGGCCAATGAGATGGCTCAGCAGATAAATGTGGCTGTCATACAAGCCTGGTGAACTGAGTTTAGCTCTCTGACTCTCACACTGGAAGGAGAGAACTGACTACTGAAGACTGTCCTCTGACCTCCAAAACATGTAGTAGCACACATGCCAACACTGATATACATATCAGATACACGTGCACAGTACAAATAAATAGCCTTTAAAATATTTTTAGTTTTACATTAAAAAAATTAATTTTCTAAGGTTAGCGTGGTGCCATATACCTGTAATCCCAACACTTGGGAGGCTGAAGTAAGAAGATTGCCACAGGTTCAAAGCTACTCAGGGCTATAGAGGTTATTTTCTCCCCGTCTTAAAAAAAAACCAAAAAAGTTAACTTTCTAAATACAGTGTTTTATCTTAAATTCTAGAACAGAAAAAAACATGAATGAAAAAAACAAGTGAAATCCAAACCAAGCACTGGCACTGTAGTGATCTGACAAATACCTCCTGGGCACCTAGCGTGATCTCATGGGGAAAGCTGGAGGAGGAGCATTTGGGAATTCTCTACTGTCTTTGCAACTCGTCTCTAGATATATATTTTTTCTAAAATAAAGAGTTAGAGTAGTGAAGTGGTACATGTGTTTTATTTCAGCACTTGGGGAAGAAAGGCAAGTAGATCTCTGTGGGTTCAACACCAGCCTCATCTATTTAGCAGTTTGGTTAACCATAGTAATATATTAAGAAGTTCTCTCTCTCTCTCTCTCTCTCTCTCTCTCTCTCTCTCTCTCTCTCTCTCTCCACACACACACACACACACACACACACACACACACACACACACAAAGTTTATGATGAAACAAAAAGATGAAAAAATCTACTTAATTCACTATTCTCCTTTTCTCACCCAGTTAGGGAGACCCTGGGATTAGTTTGGTTATCTTTCTTTTTTTTTTTTTTTTAAGATTTATTTATTTTATGTATGTGAGTACACTGTCGCTGTCTTCAGACACACCAGAAGAGGGCATCAGGAATCCCATTACAGATGGTTGTGAGCCACCATGTGGTTGATGGGAACTGAACTCAGGACCACTGGAAGAGCAGTCAGTGCTCTTAACCTCTGAGCCATCTCTCCAGCCCTTGATTATTCTTTTAAATATACTTTTAAAACTTTACATGTTGGAGCCAATGACATGGCTGAGCAGGTAAGGCACCTGCTACCGAGCCTGACTCACTGAGTTCAATCCTTAGGATTGACTGAATCAAATCCCTTAAGTTGACTTCTGAGCTCTGTACATTTCCTTTCCCACACATGATAAGCAAATAAGTTAACATTAAAAGTTAAGAAAATTAACACATTTTTACATTGCACGCCTGCTGCCCAATGACTTGGGAAGATGTAGGAAGAAAGGTCGCAATGAGATCAAGGCCGGCTTGATCTGTACACAAGTTCTAGACCACCTAGAACTCTCAGAAACAGTTCGGAACAGAACTTTAACTATGTGCTTATAGAAATAGATAATTTATTATTGTGGTTTTCTTTTCCTTTTTATACGTTTGTGTGTCTGTGGTATTTTTATGGGGGGAAAAAACCCAAAGCTTGCCAGGTGTAGTGGTGCATATCTTTAATCCCAGGACTGGGAGGCAGAGGTAGGCAGACCTCTGCAGTTGGAGGCCAGCCTGGTCTACATAGTGAATACCAGGACAGCCAGAGTTTATCTGTCTGTCTGTCTGTCTATCTATCTATCTGGGGGGGGGGGTGCACGTGCATGAATGCACAAGCATATGTTTGCACCTGCCATACTGCTTGTGTGGTCCTAGGGGTTGAACTCAGGTTGTGAGGCCTGGCAACAGGTTCCTTTACCCAGTGAGCCATTGTAACTGGCATGGTTACTCTATAGGTTCTTCTTTCTTCCACCCTTCAACAACAATCACCAACAATCCACCCTGCCTCTCAGGACCCTAGCATTTATATACCCCCTGAAAAGTCCCCAGAATTCCAAATGTCACACAGTTGCAGAAACTATCTGCAGCTGGCAAAATCATGTTTCCACCAGAGCATGAAGCAAATCATAGTCAAATGCCATGGGCAATCTGAAGTAGCCCCATATCCCACGCCTGGGATTAAAATGAAAACATAGAATATTTCTGTGTTTTTAAAAGAAACCAATATTCCAAAATTGTCACTAGAAGCCATCTTGCTGGCCCTTTTCTAATAACAGACTTAAAATTGGATTCTCAAACTGGGGGTGGGGGTGGCTGTGAAGAAATGGCTAAGTAAAGTGCTTGTCATACAAGCTTGAGGGCCTGAGTTCAGATCTCTCCAGCACTACGTGGAAGCCTGGGCATGGCAGTGCGTACCTGCCAGCCAGTTAGCCAGGCTGAGTTCTGGTTCAGTGAGAGACCCTGCCTCTAAAAGTGGAGAGCTCCAGAGGAAGAGCCTGACACCCACCTCTGGCTCCCGTGTGTGCGACCAGGGTGCTCAATACATGTACAAAGCCTTTGAATTTATCCTAAGGGCTATCTTAGCTCTGTTGTTTAATTCTTGGTATTTTTTCCCTACGAGTCATTTTATTTGTCATCTCTTAATATTCTGTTAAGAGTTATGGGGTTTTGTTTTTGTTCTTCTGGCAGACAGGGTATCACTGTGTAATACTCTCACTATGTTGTGCAGTCTAGCCTTGACTCGTGCACCCTCAGAATGATCAGCGGAAGTAATCATATGACTTTCTTGCTTTGCTTTATTACTAATCATGAGTTACATCAAGAGCTTCCCAGTTGAGTCATTCTGCCGTTCCTACCGTGAAGTCTGCTGTGTTGTATTGACTCTGTTCTTAAATGTTCTTTGGGTGCTGGAGCTCTTTTTCTTCTCCCCACTTTTGCTGCTTGTGTAGACCATGTTGGCACTGAACTTGGAGCAGTCCTGTCCCTGCCTAGCTGCTGGAACTGCATGCAAACACTACAATATATAACAAAGTGTTCTCTTGTCTTTACTCTGACGACTTTGTTATTTTATGTTGACTGTATATGGAGTTGCTGGGTGCTTGCGTGTGCATGTATGTTCTCTTGCGTGTGCATGTATGTTCTCTTGCGTGTGCATGTATGTTCTCTTGCGTGTGCATGTATGTTCTCTTGCGTGTGCATGTATGTTCTCTTGCGTGTGCATGTATGTTCTCTTGATCTTTTCAATAGTGTTTTGATGATTTTTGTTGTTGTTTTGTTTGTTGGTAGGGATAAAACCCAGACAAGCACTCCAACATTGAACTGTACCCCAAACATGTAAAGTTCTTTCTGGGTTTTTCTGACCCTGAAGTCTAGAAGTCACTTGGGTCTGTTTTTCCTGTATTATAGTTCAGACAGAGTGGAGGCAAGTATTTCCCTTCCTGTTTAGAGTATAAAACTTGAGGTTTTAGCTTTTTTTTTTTTTTTAATAAATATAGTGTGTTGTATTAGTGTGTGTGTTAGCATGTGTGCATGCATGTGTGTGTGGGTATGTGTACAACTTGTGAGAGTCAGCTCTCTTTCCACCATGTGCTGACCCATGAACTTATGTCATCATTGAGCCACATTGCCAGACTGAGGTTTTAACTTTGTTAATCAGGAGGTTTGTTTGGTAACAAATTCCATGTTAAATATTATTGAATCTTTTTGAGTACTTAAATATGCCCTGTCTTTTTATAAATGCATTCAGTATTGTAATTGTTCATTTTTATCTAATGCTGTAATTCAATTTTTTTTTAATATAGAAATTTACAGCAACAATGTCAACACCAGATAAGAAAGCATCACAGAAGATTGGTTTTCGATTACGGAACCTACTCAAGCTTCCCAAAGCACATAAATGGTGCATATATGAGTGGTTCTATTCAAATATAGACAAGTAGGTACCATTGCTCGTATCGTCAATATTGCTCCAACTGAAAATTAACTTTTTCAAATGTTTTAAGCTGTCACCTCTTCTGTAAATCTCTCTTATTAAGTTTTTATTCTTTTCTCATATAATACATTCTGATCACAGTTTCCCTTCCCTCCTCTCCTCCCAGTTCCCACCCTTTCTCCATTTCCCTTCAGAAAAGAGCAGGACTCCCAGGGATATCAGCCAAACATGGCATAACAAGTTGCAATAAAACTAGGCACATATCCTCATATCAAGGCTGGTCGAGGCAACCCCAGTAGGAAGAAAAGGGTCTCAAGAGCAGGCAAAAGAGTTAGAGACACCCCCACTCCCACTATTAGGGGTGCAACAAAAATCCTAAGCTAACAGGTCTAACAAATGCAGATGACCTAGCACAGACCATGCAGTCCCCGTGATTGTCTGTAGGCCCCTCTGGGCCCTGCTTGCTTGATTCTGTGGGCAGCGTTCTCCTAGTCCTTCACCCTCTGGCTCCTATAGTTCTTCCTCCCCCTCTTCCACAGGGTTCTCCAAGCTCCAAAGGGAGGAACCTCTGATGGAGATCTCCAGTTTGGGATATCTGTCCACCTAATGTTTAGCTGTGGGTTTCCATATCTGCTCCCATCAACTACTGGAGGAAGTCTCTCTGATGACGATTGGGCTCCGCACCAATTTATGAATATAGCAGTGTATCATTAGGAGTCATTTCATTGACTTTTTTTCTACCCTACGTCTTCTAGCTCTCTCTTTTTTTTAAGATTTATTTTTATTTATTACATATATGTATGCTTTTCTGCATGACTTTACATATGCCACATGTGTGTAGATGCCCACAGAAGTCAAAATGTAAGATGCCCTGGAACTGGAGTAATAGGCAGTTGTGAGTTGCCATATGACTGGAAACTGAACTCAGGCCCTGTGCAAGAGCAGTGCAAATGGAACTAGCTCTGTAGACCGGGCTGGAGATCTGCCCGCCTCTGCCTCCCATCTGCTTCAACTAATCCTCGTGCCTAGTCTCCCAAGTAGCTGACCACACAGGTGTATGCCACCATACCGAACGAAGAGTTAATTTTTCTATTTCTTATTCCAGTTTAATTAACTTCTGTTTCCATTACAGTTTTCTCTCTCCTTTTCCTGCCCTTGTAAAAAGTTATACATTTTGAAAAGTTGTAAATGAAAGCATAATTTCTGTATTATAACTAGCAACTGCTATAGAATGAAGATACCCTAAATCAAAGCACAATTACTCTCAGCAAATGAGATTTGTTTTATAAATATAGAGAAATAGACAAATCATTTTTAGGAGAGTCATCTTTTCATTTACAGCTGGTATTTGGACCCAACTATACAGGAATGTTGAACAGCCCATAGCGATTGGCTGAAGAACATCTCTGATCCTGATCTAGCTGCTGTGCCAGTTATTGGTGGTTGCTTAGCTGTTTATTTTTCTGTACTTCTCTTCTGTCCTCCATAAACAGTTGCTTGCTCAGAAGCTTGTGAAGGTCATGGAGAGTCACATTATGTATCATTTTTAAAACTGGACTTTTCATTCCTCAAACTCATTAGTAAAAATTTTTAGTTGTCTTAAGAGAATTTTCATAGTGTCTTAATGTGATTGAATTATTTTGGGAGTCACCAACCCCCTAGAGAGTTCTCTAGTGTTCTAAAACTTGGTTAATCCCAAAGAGGAGAGGACTCCTTGGTGATGGCTTTTCCTTTGGGGCAAAGATACTCTGTAGCTAATATTGTTTGTTAGCTATGATGCCAGAGCCAGAGGGTAGTCAGTCCCAGGCGGAGATTGAGCATAACTCAGTCTCCCAGAACCTCCAGTCTAGACTGATTTCCAGAGTAACTTAACATTTTAAGTATTTCCTATACCAAGTGCCTTCCTTCAGCCCTTTGAGTTGCACCTATGTACGATTATGATTTAAAGGGAAAGTCTGACACATTGTGATTAGTAGGACGTGAAAAGTCAGAATGTGTATTTTGTTTTTGTTTTTTGAGACAGTGTTTCTTGTAATCCAGGTTGATCTCAAACTTGCTTTGTTATTATGTGGCTACAAAAAAGGATGTAGCCAAGGTTGGCCTTGGACATTTCACTTTCCTTCCTCTTCTTTCCAAAGGCTGAAACTGAGGTAAAGGCAGGCACCACTGTGCCAGGCTTTGGAAGGTGTAGTTTTACTTTATTTAGGAAGGTAACACTTATTAAGTATTAATATCAAAAAACCATTCTGTTTTACAGGCCACTTTTTGAAGGAGATAATGACTTCTGTGTATGCCTAAAGGAATCCTTTCCTAATTTGAAAACAAGAAAATTAACAAGAGTAGAATGGGGGAAAATCAGGAGACTGATGGGAAAACCTCGGAGGTAAGCTCTTTTGTTTTGTTTGAAGTTACTAAGTAGTTAATAGTGTGCTTACGGCCTTGACTGGTGGTGTTGTGCTTTGTTTTGTTTTTTTAAGACTATTTTCACTGTGTGTGCCTGGCTTGCCTGTATCTCACTATACAGACTAGGCTGGCCTTGAACATTACAGAGATCCACCACCCTCTGCCTCCCAAGTGCTGGGATTGAAGATATACTCTACCACATGCCCTTTACCTTGGCTTTTTAAATCTTCAAAGAACTAGGACCAAAATATAACTTCAGACTAATTGATTATATGTTAAATATATCATTTTAATGAACTGTAATGTAGGTGCTTTGAGTTCTTAGAATAATATGCACACTTTCATTTTTTTCAGATTATAGATTTCTAACATTGTTTTAAGGATTTATTTTTTTAATGTTTTTGTTCTAATTTTATTTCTCTAGCCCCATTGCTACTGTTTTTAATTACCTATGTCCTTTGTGGTGTCCATCCCCCTTCCAACCAATTCATTCTGTCTGTCTGTCTACCTGTCTGACTATCTATCTATCTATCTATCTATCTATCTATCTATCTATCTATCTATCTATCCATCCATCCATCCATCCATCCATTCATCCATCCATCCATCCATCTATCGATCTATCTATCTATCTGGCACAGTTTTAAGTATCTCAGGCTGGCCTCAGACTCAAACTAGTAAGTATAACAAAAGGTTAATGTTGAACTTCTCACCATCCTGCCTCTGCCTTCTAAGTGTTAGGATTACAGGTATGGATGCTGTGCCCGGTTTTATTAGTGCAATGCTGCAGATAAAATCTAGAAATCTGTGCATACTGGTCAGGAACTCTACTAACTGAGCTACACTCCCCAGTCCACCCCCTAAAATATTTTTAATTGTCTGGAAAACATTTAAAGATACTATAAGGTCTTATGTGTATTTTTCACATTATTTACTATGTGTGTGTATCAGGATCATATGTGGGAATTGGCTTCAGTTCTCTCCTTCTACCATGTAGAACGTGAACTCAAACTCAGGTGCTCAGGCTTGCTGCAAGCTACTTTACTTGCTGAACCATCTCATCACACCCCTTTAGTATATTTGTTTATTCTTTGAGAAGTTCGTACAGAAAGACAATAGCTTGAAGTCTTTTTTCCTCTTCCCCTTCTCGCTCCAGCCCTTCTCGCTCCAGCCCCACTTGCTCTGGCCCAAAGATTATTTATTTATTATATGAGTGCACTGTAGCTGTCTTCAGACACACCAGGAGAGGGCATCCAATCCCATTACAGATGGTTGTGAGCCACCATGTAGTTGCTGGGAATTGAACTCAGGACCTCTGGAAGAGCAGTCAGTGCTCCTAACCGCTGAGCCATCTCTCTAGCCCCTAGCTTGAAGTCTTTTACCAAAAAAATAGTTTTTTTCTTAAGGAACTTAGGTTATAATACAGATTATTAATACAGTAAACTTTTAGAAATACCCTAACTTCAGAAGTCAGTTGAGGGCTGGAGAGATGGTTGAGTGGTGAAGGAGACCCAGATTTTATTCTCAGGACACACATGGCAGCTTACAACAGTCTATAACTCCAGTTCCAGAGGAGGTGATGCCTCCTCTTCTGGATTCCTTGGACACTACACATATATGGTATACATATATATGTATATATACACACTTTTAAAAAAATCAGTTGGTGCTGGCCTGGGAGATGGCTCAGAAGTAAAGACTTGCTGGCAATCCTGACTTCAGTCCCAGGGACCCGGATGGTGGCAGGAGTGAGAAGATTTCCACCAGCTGTGCTCTGATTATCACTTGCATACTTGTGAAAATGCTGCATCTGTGCGTGCCCACACACTCAAATAAATAGATGTAAAAAATTCTTAAGAGTCAATGGTGAGCCGGGCAGTGGTGGCGCACGCCTTTAATCCCAGCGCTTGGGAGGCAGAGGCAGGCGGATTTCTGAGTCCGAGGCCAGCCTGGTCTACAGAGTGAGTTCCAGGACAGCCAGGGCTACACAGAGAAACTCTGTCTTGAAAAACCAAAAAAAAAAAAAAAAAATGAGTCAATGGTGAAATTGTATTTAGTTACAGTATAAAAAGGAGGGGGAAAAAGTAAAGCTATCAGGAGGAACTTAATAGTAAACATATGACACATAGGAACAAATGTGACGAACACATGACCTTAAAAGGGAAGATTCACTATCTTAAATTAATGAGTTAATGCTAAATTCTGTATTCCCATAAAAGGTGTGGTAGCAGATCTCTAAGTTCAAGGATAGCATGAGTTAATATAGTGAGTTCCAGGCCAGCAAGGATGACATAGTGAAAACCTTGACTCCTACCCTCCAGTCCCCCTCTCCTCTAATTTTTATTTGCTAAGGGAGAAATCAAGTAGAGAAAGTCTGCAAAAACAAATGAAGAACAACATTTATCAAGTTTCAGCTAAAGTATTACAATAGTAAGATTGACAGTACACGGGTTGGAGAGGTGACTTAACAGTCAAGAGCACCAGCTGCTCTTCCAGAGGACCCGAGTTTGATTCCCAGTACCCACATGATGACCCACAGTCACCTGTAACTCCATTTCGAGGGCCCCAGTGTCCCCTTCTGCCCTCTTGAGGACCAGGCATGCATGTGGTACATGTATATGTATATGTCACTTTTATATAAAAGTGACAATACAAGAACAGGAACACAGATTGTTAAATAACCACAGTTAAAATGGTGTGGCAACAGTATATAGCTGGAAAGATAAATGAAGGAAAAAAGATAGTACTATCACACTATCTAGGAATTTAGCATATGCTTCCCAATTACATGAAGGAGGTAGACGATTTATTATGGAGATTTGCACTATATAAACAACAGCCTAGAGAAAAATTGGAAAAGGATCGAAGGTTTTTTAAATTTTAAAGAATGAAACAGTAGAGCTGGAAAAATGACTCAGGCATTAAGAGTACTTGCTACTTTCTCAGAGGACCCAAGTTCAATTCCTAGCACCTGCATGGTGGCTCATCTCCACCTGTAACTCCAGTTCCAGGGGAATCGATGCCCTCTTCTGCCCTCCATGGGCATCAGACATGCATGTAGCATATATACATACACGTAGACAAAACACTCACACATGTTAAATTTTTTAAAAATGAAGCAGTGAACCTACTAGAGAAGATCAGTTTTAGATGCCATGTAATATATAGTTTTAGGTAGTATCTAATATATGTTATTGAGTTGAAAAAAAATTTTAAATTCTAGTAGGTTCTAGAGCTAGGAAAGATAAAAGGAAATCTCAATAAATTTTACTTCATAAAAATGAGTTTTTTGTGGCCCTAAATTTAAAAAAAAAAATAAAATAAAATAAAAAATGTCTGAAACTTATTGTAGACAGAGGGCAGAAAGGAGTCTGAATTAACTTAGTGGTTGCTCAGTAGTGGAATTTAAAAGCGGGAGCAATATAATGAGCAATTGGTGAAATAAAGAACTTTGGGGAGGGGCTGGAGAGATGGCGCATCAGTTAAGAGCATCGACTGCTCTTCCAGAGGTCCTGAGTTCAATTCCCAGCAACCACATGGTGGCTCACAACTATCTGTAATAGGATCTGATGCCCTCTTCTGGTGTGTCTGAAGAGAGCAATGGTGTAGTCATATACATAAAATAAATAAATCTTTAAAAAGAACTTTGGGGAGTGTATGCGCATTGTCCTGACTGTGGTGTGGATTTTATGGCTTAGATACAATATACATGTCAAAAAGGTTTGTCTTTCTATTACACTTATTTGAGTATGGGTGTGGAGATCAGAGAACATCTTAGGGGTTGGATGCTCCTTCTACCGTGTGTGAGTCGGGATTAAACCCAGGGTTGGCAGCTGGGCTCATGTTTTCTCTCTTCATGTATGTGCATGTGTGAAGGCATGACGGGGAGTCTTCCTCATCTGACCTTATCCTTGCTTTGTCGCTGTTGTTTGAGACGGGTCTCTCTGCTGTGGAGTTTTGGCTGTTCTGGAATTCACTTTAAACCATGCTGGCCTTGAGCTCACGTAGATCCACCTGCCTCAGCATGCCTGAGTTAAAGGCATGCACCCCCCCCCAGCCTTACCTGATTCTTTGAGAACTCCCCTAGTTTGTTGGAGGGACCCATTTTAGTCTTTCTAGGCTACACTCTAAGGCAGGCTTCCATGGCCAGCTAGCATTTACATAGGTTCCGGGGTTTCGCCTGCACAGTAAGTACTTTACTGCTGAGTCGTCGCTCTGACCCCTCAAATTTATCTGATTACACACTTCCGACATAATTTATTCTATCCCTAGTACCCGGGTTTGGATTACAGGTGTGTCCTCTAACGTCAGCCCGGCCTGGCTTAGTTTATACGATGCTTGTAATTTTTTCCAGATGCTCCTCCGCATTTTTTGAGGAAGAGAGGTCAGCCTTAAAACAGAAGCGGCAGAAAATCAGGCTGCTACAGCAAAGGAAAGTTGCAGATGTCTCACAGTTCAAAGACCTCCCCGATGAAATTCCTCTACCCCTGGTTATTGGAACCAAAGTTACAGGTAAGTAAAAACAAGCTTTGTCATGAGTCCTTCAAGTTGTAACGCAGATGGCGTCGATTCAACACTTAGGAAGCGTAACTGCTTCTACAGTGGTACACTAGAGGTGAGAAATATTAGTGGACTGGAGTGATGGCTCAGGTAAGAGCACTTGCAGCTTTTGCATAGGTTTGGGGGTCAGTTCCCAGCACCTGCACAGTGGCTCACAACCTGTTCCAGGGGGATCTGATACTCATTTCTGATCTATGAGGGCACCAGGCATGCATGTAGGCAAACACTCATACACATAAAAATAAGTATATTAAAAATATATGTTAATTCAATAGTATTGGGCTGGAGAGATGGCTCAGAGATTAAGAGCACTGACTGCTCTTCCAGAGGTCCTGAATTTAATTCCCAGCAACCACATGGTGGCTCACAACCATCTCTAATGAGATCCGATGCCCTCTTCTGGTGTGTCTGTAGACACCTACAGTGTACTCATATAAATAAAATAAATCTTTAAAAAAAAAAAAAAGTATCTACTACAGTATGAACTAAAGCAGTTAGGCAAAGGCCCGTTATCCCAGCTCCGTGGGAAGCTAAGGTCAGCAAGGCCTATCTACATAGCAAGACCTTGCCTCAAAATAGAAAAGGGCTGAGAATGTGCCTGACTGGAAATTTTGCTTTCAGTGCCACTGTTCTTGTGATTTTCACATATGCTGTCCCTTCAGACTAGAGCTAAATGATAGTGACATTCAAGCAAAGGCAGGAGGATCAGAAGTTCAAGGTTATCCTTAGTTGTATTGTGGGTTTGAGAGTAGCCTGAGGTGTACATGAGACCTATTTAAAGTTGAAAATAAACTACTTCTAATGTGTTGCTTAAAAGTGTGATATCCAGAGTTGTTTTGCTAGGTTTTTTTAGGGGTTTATACTCTAAATGGCAGTCTTTTCTTTATTTAGTCTGTTTGGTAGCTGTATGATTTCATTTATGTGTCAAATTAAGAATCATCATTTCAATTTCGTTTTGGTTTAAAAAACTATTAATTCTCTAAACCTAAAATAAAGGACATAGTCATGTTAAAACTAGTAGACAGCGACACTGTATTTTTTAGGCTTTAAACTGTATGCTTAGAATAGTTTTATTTGACAAGTGTTTGCAAGTCCTAAGTATAGTGCCTGTTCTCTTTTCAGCACGATTACGTGGCGTTCACGATGGTCTGTTTACTGGTCAGATAGATGCTGTGGACACCCTTAACGCTACGTACAGAGTAACTTTCGATAGGACAGGGCTTGGGACGCACACCATTCCTGACTATGAAGTTCTCGTGAGTAACGTTTTACTGAACTTAATTAAAATGTCTTATAATATATTTGCATTTTATGCTTTTTAATTATATTAGTATTTTCTTTAAGTTATCTTTGATGAGAGACGGTTTCAATTCAAAGAAGAGATCCTTAGGATTTCCCAACCTTGTAAACCAGATCCCTGGAGAAGAACTGTACTTAAGTCTCATTTCCAAAGCCAGGATCCCTTCCGTGTGCTTTATCCATGCAATGCTTGCCTATAACAGAAGGATTGTTTCTGATGGAACCATCCTGGAGCCTACACATTTTCATCCAGGCCATCCGGTTAAGTTATAGTCAGTCCTAAATTAAAACAGGAAGTAACCTCTTGGACTTTTAGTATTTTTCTCCTGTTTTATTCTCATATTTATATAGAATCAGTACCTTCACTTTTTAAAATTACTTTTTTTGAGTGTGGTGGTGGTTCAAGATAGAGTGTCTTTGTGTAGCCCTGGCTGTCCTGGACCTCACTCTGTAGACCAGGCTGGCCTCAAACTCAGAGATCTGCCTGCCTCTGCCTCCCGAGTGCTGGCATCAGAGGTGTGCACCACCACCACCTACCTATAAATTACATTTTAGAGTGTGTGTGTGTGTGTGTGTGTGTGTGCGCTGTACATGTTCACACAGATCACAACACTTGTTTGGAGGTTAAAGTACAACCTGTGGGAATTGGTTCTCTTCTACCATGTGACTCCTGGGAACTTAACTCAGGTCTTCAGGTGTGGAGGCAGCTGCCTGGACCCACCTTCACTTTTTGCGTGATAAAATTGCCACAGTATTCATTAACTTATTCAGAGCTCTAAAGCTCTGGGTTTTTTGTTTTGTTTGTGGTTTTGTTTTTTTTTAAATCATATGGAGAATAGAATCTAGGCCTTTTTGATAATTCTAGTACACATTAACCTGCTGAGGTACTTGTCAGTCTTGACTTTGTAATGTGGAAATTGTGCGTGCATTCATGAATGTGCGTGTGCATGTTCATGCTCACTTGTGTGAGTGTGCCTTAGATTTGGATGGATCAAGGTTAGTGATCACTGAACCACTGAGCTACATCCCCAGCCTTACACTCTTTTTAAATAAATAAATAAGTAAATAAATAAATAACTGACTGCTGGAGATACAGCTCAATGGGTGCTTGCCTCGCATGTGAAAGAGCCCATAGACTTCGACTATAACTGCAATCTGGACTGCTATATTTTAAGTTGATATACAGTGCTTATACATTCTCTTAAGTTTTATGATTATTCTTTGCTTTCACAGAGTAACGAACCTCATGAGACAATGCCAATTGCTGCCTTTGGACAGAAACAGCGGCCTTCTCGGTTTTTCCTGACCCCCCCACGGTTACATTACACCCCTCCGCTCCAGTCACCAATTACAGTAAGTAATATAGACATGCCCTCGGAGTGCAACTGTTGTGACCATAAACTGTGTCGTCATGTAGCACACATTGCAACTACTTCAGGACTTGAGCTACCTATGTTAATTATATTGAACTGATTGGCAGATTTTAAAATAAGCAAATAGTTTCTCCAGTTCTGAAAATAGTTTCTTCATTACTGGTTTTTAATGTTATTTTATTAAACAGACCTTTCACTTTAAAGATACAGTCAATGACAGATGATTCCTTCTGACTCTCAGGATGGTGACCCTTTACTAGGACAGTCACCTTGGAGAAGCAGAACTTCTGGCTCTGACACGGAGACGTTAGGAGGCTTTCCAGTAGAATTCCTCATCCAGGTGGTAAGTCGCTCCAGTGTCTTCAGTGTTGTTGAGGTTGGAGTCAAACATCTTACATAGTATTCTTTCAACCACTGTGTGGGTTTTCAGGACTCTGCTATTTCCAACAAATTCTTAAAACAAAGTTATAATGCCCCAAAATAATTTGAATTCTTTTTTTTTCCTTTTTTGTTTTTTAGATAAGAAATTATTATTTACTTACTAAGTACTTAGGGATTAGACACTAAGAAATCTAAATCTAAATTAAAGTATAGAAGCATTATATGTAACAGTCTTTCTGACTTTTAGAAATGTAATGAGTTATTTTGTTTGTTTGTTTTTCTGGAGATAGGGTCTCACTATGTAGCTCTAGCTATCCTGGAACTTACTATGTAGACCAAGCTGGCCTGGAATTTACAGAGATCTGCCTCCGTGTCCTGGGATTAAAGATTTGTGCCACTATGCTTGGTTTGAGCGATTGGTTTTGAAAATAGATAAGGCCAGATAAAAGAAGCAAGACTGAGAAGCTGAGCAGGGTGCTTAAGAGTTCATAGCCAGCCCAAGCTAACAGCTAAACGCTTGACTCTGACAGAAAAGGAAATGAGAGATTACACAGTTCTATAAATCATAGTCTAGGAGGCTGGAGAGATGGGTCAGTCAGTGGTTAAGAGCACTGATTGCTCTTCCAGAATACTGGGGTTCAATTCCCAGCACCCATATGGCAGCCCACAACTGTCTGTAACTCCAAGATCTAACGCCCTCACACAGACATACATGCAGGCAAATCACAATGCACATAAAATAAAAATAAATTATTTTTAAAAATCATAGTATAGTATTGTTTTGAGGGGTTTTTCTCTTTTTTTGAAAATAATATTTTAGCCTGAAATGGTCTTTTTTTTTTAAAAAAAAAAAAAATTTTTTTTTTTTTTTTGAGCTGAGCAATGGTGGCATATGTGTAATTTAATCCTGGCACTCTGGAGGCAGAGAGCAGGCAGATCTCTGTGAGTTCAAGACCAGCCTGACCTACATAGAGTGCTCTAGGACAGCCAGGGCTATACAGAGAAATCTGTCTTGAAAAAACAAACAAATAAAATACACGCACACATTGTTTGTTGTTGAGATTATAATACGATTAAATTATCTCTTCCTTCCTTTTTCTCCATTCAAGCCCTGACATATATCCCCTCTTGCCCTCTCTCAAATTCATAGACTCTTTCTCTTTAATTGCTGGTGTGTGTGTGCATTCCCAAACATATGAATACAACAACCTACTAATTGGTATAATGTTACTTCTATGTTTGTGATATTTAGGACTGACCATTTGGTGTTGGATAGCCACTAGTTGGTGTAATTATTTAATACCCAATTAATATGAAATTCTACGCACATGTATATAAAACCTCACTAGTTTCTCCCATTCAGCACTCCTTAGTTGCCTGTAGTCCTTCGTTCCACATCAGCGTGTCTGCTGGCATTTTCCTTGTTCGGGTCTAGTTTGGGCAGCCATGCTGTTGAGACTCCATGTGTAAGGCTTCCCTGGCATCTCTAGGCTACACAGTCTCGCAGCAAACTTCCTGCTCCTCTGTCTCTACAGTCTCTCCACCCCTCTTTTGCAGTGGTCCTTGACCAGAAGGACAAGAGTTGTGTTGTTGATGTATCAGTTGGGACTGAACTTCACAGCTGTGCATTCTAATCGACTGTGGTTTTCTGTGAGAAGTGAGCACTCCATCTGCTGTGGTATAAGTATGAGCATTTAGAACGCACTTAGGGATTTTAAGCTGGTCCAGTAAAGTGGTGATTGTAGGCTCCCCATCAGGACCCATGACTTCACGAGTCCTGAAATATAGTCTATTTATATAAAAGTACTTGCAATGTGATCCATTAATTTACACTTTAGGCTAATATTTCAATGACATTTTATATGCATGCGCATAGAATTTTATATTAATTGGAAATTAAATAATTAGTTTTGCAATATGCCTTTTAGCTTACAGGGTAGATAAGCTATTTTTATATGAAGGGTTGAAAATATGAAAAGTCAGGACTTGTCCCTTGCAGCAGTCTTTGAAAGAAATACTCAGAAAGAGTTGTAAGCCAAGGGAGCCTAGTGTATGCATTGTCCCATTCTCTTCTGTACTGGTGTCTTTATTGGTGCTTATGTATTTGATCTTTATGGATGTTTTGTTGTTGTTGTTGTTTTGGGGCTTTTCTGGGGGAACTGTTTTAAGTTCATAGCAAAGGTAAGAGTAGCATAAAGATGTTTCACGTAAACCCCCTGCCTCACACATGTATAATGTACTTCACCACAGTGGTGCATTTGTTACAGTCAGTGGGTTTATACTGTTAACCATTATCCCCAAGAAACTATATTATAGTCAAGTTCAGTCTGGGTGTTGTTTGTAAGAGTTTGGACAAAAGTCTTTTTGTTGTTTCTAACTGCTACCCTCTGCCTAGTTTCTTCTCTGTATTAAAAAAAAAAAAAAAAAAAAAAAAAAAGGAAACAAATTGATAAAGGAAGATGGGTTTATTTATACTTTGGGAAAACCAGGAAATACTCCTAGTTTCTTTCTGCCCTTCCTTAAGCGATGTTACAGCTCCGTAGAAAAGATGGAATTAGAGAGAAGGGGGGTAAACCTCCCCTGGCTCCCGGTGTTTCCAGGCTTCCCCTTTCTCCAGCACGCTGATTGCTGTGGAAGCTTTGATTCTCCACGGTTTTATGGTCTCTAGTTTAGTAGTCTGGTAGGCAGAGGGAGGATACAAGTATCTCCTTAAAATATGTGAGACTGCCAAGGCTTTGCCTCCTGGGCCTCAGCACAGGAACATAGGTAACTCCCTCTCCCCTTTAACAGCTTTAACTTAAGGAATTTGAAGTGTTGTGCCGACTATTTAGTGCTGGGATTGTGCCTGAAAGGAGTGGTGGGCAGAATGTGCATTCATGTTTCTTCCGTGTCTTCTCACAGCCTGACATCTCTTAGCACTGCTGGATGGATATGCCACCATCTTATGTCCATTCACTCGCTAAAAAAGTCTTGATTGCTTCCAGGTTTTGGTAATTGTAAATTCTGATTCTATACTAAAGATCTATGTGTAGGTTTTTGTGTAACCATATAAGTAATTTAATAATGGATCTAGAGGTTTGGTTGGATTTGTAGCTCCCCCCGCACACACATCCTATGGTTTTTTTTTTTTCTGTTTTGTTTTGTTTTTTGGGTTTTGGGTTTTGGGTCTTGTTGTTTTTAAATGAAGTCTACGTGTATCCTAGGCTGGGCTGGAATTTGCCATTTAGCCAAGGATGACCTTGATCTCCCAGTCTGCACTCCAAGGTGCTGGGATTGCAGATTGCAATGCCTGGTGTATACGATGCTGGGGATTTAACCCAGGGCCTCGTGAGCACTCGGAGAGCTCTGTACCTACTGAGCAGCCTTGCCAGTCCCTGGATGCTGTACTTTTACAGACAGTTTTGTATTCAGTTGATAGGGCTATGACATTTCATTTGTTGGCTGTCACTGATGAGTTATTCATTTGTTAATATTGCAGAGATGGAGTCTAGAGGCATGCAGAGCTCATCCACATTTTGTGTTATTAGTCATTCCTTCTTCTCTTCCTTCCCTTTCTTCTTCAACAAAGACCTTTTTTAAAAGTTCATTTATTTTGCTCGTGGAGGCAGCACATGTGCCATGGTGTGTGTTTAGGAGTCAGAAGACAACACTGAAGAGTTGGCTCTCTGCCAGATGGTGGTGGCACATACATTTAGTTTGAGCACTCGGGAGGCAGAGGCAGGTGGATCTCAGAGTTGGAGGCCAGCATCATCTACAAAGTGAGTTCCAGGACAGCCAGGGCTACACAGAAAAACCCTGCCTTGAAAAACAAAATAAAACCAAACAAACAAACAAACAAAAAGACAACAGCAACAACAAAAACCAACCCAGTTGGTTCTCTCCTTCCACCATGTGGGAATCAAACTCAGGTGGTCAGGCTTGTTAGCGCATGCCTTTACCCTCTGAGCCATCTTACCACCTCTAATTACAGTAAGCTTTAAAATAATATTTTCTTTTCATAGGTTGTGTTTTGAGTCAGAGTCTCAGTATGTAGACTAGGCTGGCCTGGAACTTGCTAGTAGCTCAGATAGCCTCTAACTTGTGCTCCTCCTGCTTTAGCACCCTCAGCACTGAAGCTAAATGTATGTTCTGTGCTGAGATTACAGTGTCTGTGCTTACTGTTCACATGTATACAATAAAATGCTTCGCCATATTGATGCACTAAAATGTACCATTAGGACATTTGTGTGAGAACTAGAAATTTGATATACCTGAATGTCTCTATTTACACATTTCTAACACATTTCTCTTTCTGTCTACAGACTAAGTTATCAAAAATTCTCATGATTAAAAAAGAACATATCAAGAAATTAAGGGAAATGAACACAGAAGCAGAAAAGCTGGTAAGGATTTAAGGGTTTATTTCCCTTTGTTTACTTGTCTAATTTTAAAATGATGAGGTCTTTTTAAATACTTTCTGGGAGAAAAAAACCCAACAACTTTGAGGCTGGTTTGTTTATTTTTACTTAAGACCAGGTCTTGCTGTGTCCCTGACTGGCCTGAAGTGGACTGTATAGACCAGGCTGGCCTGAAGTGGACTATATAGACCAGGCTAGCTTCCAACTTCTGGCAGTCATCCTGCATTTTTCTCCTGGTGCTGGAATCACAGGCTTGTGCCACCACATCTGGTTACTATAAATAGTACTTGAAATCATTATTTTATTTTACCTTTTCTTATTATATTGAACACATGCTACTAATTCAGGAGTGGAATATAGTACCTGAGCCATCTCTCCAGCCCCAGAAGTTTGGGGTTTTTAAAGATTCATTTTATTTATATGTCTATGTCTGTGTGAATATGTGCTTTATGCATACATACAGATACCCCTGGAGGAGCCATGTGTACTCTTAGTGCTAAGCCATCTCTCCAGTTTACATAAAATCATTCTTTAAAAGTAACTCTCAGGTATGGAGAGATGGCTCAGAGGTTAAGAGCACTGAATGCTCTTCCAAAGGTCCTGAGTTCAATTCCCAGCAACCACATGGTGGCTCACAGCCATCTGTAATGGGGTCTGATTCCCTCTTCTGGTATGTCTGAAGACAGTATATTCATATACATGAAACAAACAAACAAACAAATCTTAAAAAAATAAAAGTAACTCTCATTATAAACCATGCTGGCCTCAAGCAGATTCATCGGCCTCTGCCTCCCAAGTGCTCGGACTAAAGATATGAGCAACAATAGCCAGCAAGATTATTTTCTTATCAAGACATCTTTTAAAAATAAACCTGGGGCTCAGGGTATAGTTCAATGTAATCTGACTTCAAGCCATTGCCAAAATAGATAGGTGGATAGATGTATGGATGTCCAGTCCCTAACATGATAAATGGATGGATGGATGGACGGATGGATAGATAAACAAACTACAACTTAGACTCAGATATGCAGGATAAAGGAAGGCAAGAGGTAGTAAAATTTTTTTTGTTTTGTTTTGTTTTGTTTTTTTGGTTTTTCGAGACAGGGTTTCTCTGTGTAGCCCTGGCTGTCCTGGAACTCACTCTGTAGACCAGGCTGGCCTCGAACTCAGAAATCCACCTGCCTCTGCCTCCCAAGTGCTGGGATTAAAGGCGTGCACCACCACAGCCCGACTGGTAGCACATACCTTTAATCACAGACTCTGGAGGCAGAGGCAGTTGTATCTCTGAATCTGAGACTAGCCTGGTCTACAGAGTGAGTTCTAGGACAGCCATGGCTACACAGAGAAATCCTGTTCTAACTTCAGGTGTTTTAATATTAACTAGTAGTATCACTAACTAGTAGTGTTTTTATCTACCCTTTCTAGCCTCTACCCTCACAAATATTTAAGTTAAAAGCTAGTTTACATTTAATTTTACCAAATAATTTGAGTACTTTACTGTTTTTCACCTCTAAGGATTGGACATAGCATTTTGCTCAAAGTATATGTTCTAACAAAGAAAATTAGTCCGTTAAAGCTTCCTTTTCACCCCGGGGGGAGGGGGAACAACTCTGTGTGTGTGTATGTGTATGTGTGTGTGTGTGCGTGCATGTGGTTGCATGTCTGTGCACATGGATGTGCAGGTGCATATATGTACACTCGTGTTTGGAGACCAGAGTTGAGTGTCTGGTGTTTTTTTCAGTCACTCTCCACAGGAGTGTATGCCTGCTCTCTCAGTGAACCTTGAGTTCATGGGTTCAGGTAGGCTGGCTAATTCTAGAAACCACCTCTCTTTGCTACCCAGTGCTGTGTTATAAGCAGTGTGTGTGCTGGGTTACACACAGGTCCTTATTCTTATGCAGTAAGTCTTTACCAAGTGAGCCGTCATCTCCCTAAAGCCACACACATTGTATGAAGTTTTTCAGGGTATAGCTTTGAACTAGATTTTTTTTAAATAGTAGTACTGGTAAATTAGTAAAAGTTTGAGTTCATTAACTTCAATATGTCCTTTCTATTTTAGATTGTTCAAATATTCTTTTGCATATTAAAATCATACATGTGGGGCTGGAGAGATGACTGAGTGATTAAGAACACTGGCTGCTCTCGCAGAGGGTCTGCATTTGATTTCTAACACATATGTAGTGCTTCACAGCCTTCTGTAGCTCTAGTTCCTGGGGGCCCGACAGGCACACACATGGTACATACTTACATGCCACAGTGGGAGAGCAGCTAGAGACTACAGAATTGACACCAGACAGACTTACATGAACTCATGACAAAGCAGTGGAGAAAGAGATCTTTGAAACAGGAGTTTGAGTTAATTGGATATCAGAACAGAGTTTAAGGAGTTCAGCCACTACTTTATCCATAGACAAAATGACTGGAGATTTAAACCTAGAAATGGAAAGCTGAGCTATGAAAAGTTAAGAGACTGTAAGCCTTCTTAGACAACATAAATACAGAAAGCAGTGACTGTAAAGGAAAAGATTGCCGAATTAACCTACATTGAAATTATCTCTGTTGATCAAAAGATAGAAGGACAAAAACTAAAAGGCAGTCCACAGGATCAAAGGAAACATTTACAGTTGTACACCAGCAAGGAAACGTGTGCAGCCTAGCAGACAACAGGAAGGAGGGTTGAACGGACAGCAAGTTTTACACAGAGAGATATTCCAAAGTACCTCCAAAAATGTCTTTAAAAATACTCAACTTTGGGGGCTGGAGAGATGGTTCACAGTTAAGAGCACTGACTGCTCTTCCAGAGGTCTTAAGTTCAATTCCCAGCAACCACATGGTGACTCACAACCATCTGTAATAGGATCTGATGCTCTTTTCTGGCGTGTCTGAAGAGAGCGACAATGTACTCAGATAAATTAAATAAATTAATTTAAAAAAACCCTCAACTTTGCAACTAAGAATGGGAGTATGCACCTATAATAATAGCACTTGGGAGGTGGAGGCAGGAGGGTTGTGAGTTCAAAGCCTACCTGGGTTATAAAAAACTGATGCTCAGCTGTGTTAATGATCAGGATAATGAGAGTACACAGGTACCATTCACACTTTTTTAAAGATTTTATTTTATGTGTATGTGTGATTTGTTAGCATGTATGTCTATTAAAGACGTAATACCAAAGATGGTGAAAATGTTACAAGTTACAACTTTCTGTTCCACCTCAGGATGATTATATCCACTGAAAAAAGGCAATGTATGTAACACGTCCTCAGCAGCAGTGTTGATATTAAATTAGAGGCGGCCCAGATACCAGCAAATAGAACAGCATGGCTGCGTGTCACCAGTCTGCTTAGCCCCAGTCTGGTACTTAGGAGGGGAGGACTGAGGGTCACTGCAGATCACTGGTTTATCTAATGAGCTCTTGCCTATCCAGATCTGCATACAAAGATGCTTTCTCAAAAAAAGCAAAAAGCAAATAATATATTCTGTTTCATCATATTTTATAAAATAAAGTTAATACGAAACTATGAATTTGTGGTGATGGCTTCTTTGGAAAGAGAAAATAGAAATAGCACAGGTAGGTTATAGGATATTGATGCTCTCTTAATTGGCCTCGGTGGCTTTCCCTATTATTTCTTTACCTAACCTCCCACACCTACCCCTTGGATTTTCAAGACAGGGTTTCTCTGTGTAGCCCTGGCTGTCCTAGAACTTGCTCTGTAGACCAGGCTGGCCTCGAACTCAGAAGTCCGCCTGCCTCTGCCTCCCGAGTGCTGGGACTAAAGGTGTGCTCCGCCACACCCAGCTGATTTCCCTCCTTTTGTTAGAGATAGATGGATGCTCGGTCAGCTGTCCTTGCATGAAGTTTATAACTTGATCACATGCCTGTGAAGCCACTACCGTATGCTCTGCTAAAAAAGAAAATTATTTCCTGCTATTTTAAAATTTCTTTTGGTAATCTCTCCCTGATTTCTAGTCAGCCATTGATATGCTGTCTGACATCATGGGTTAGGATTAGTTTATATTTTCTAGAATATTATATAAATAGAATCATACAGTCTGTAAGCTCTTTTCGTGCCTGGTTTTCACATAACGAGTTTGGGATGCATGTACTTAATGACAGGATTTAGAATACATAGTTGTTTTTTTACCTTCAGTGCTAAGGATCAGATCAGGGCCTTGGACTTGCACCGCTGAGCTGCGCCTCCCTTCATGATGTGCCACACTTCATCCATTCATTTATATGTGAGCACTTGGATTTGTCCCAATTTTCAATTGCTCTAAAATTGCTGTGAACATTGGTGCACAGATTTTTGTATAGACAGCTGTTTTTATTTCTCTTGGCATGTTTATGATTGATAAGTGTTTAGCTACTTACAAATTTGTGTTTTTATACAGGTGAGTTTACTATGTAGGATTCTATTGAATTGTATATGTTTGTACAATTTTATATTAAAACTTCATTTAAAACAAGACTGTTAACAAAATGATAACTGTTGGGCACTCAGGAAGCAAAAGCAGGCAGATCTCATGAATTCAAGCCTAGCCTAGTGTACATAGCATATTCTAGGCCAGCCAGGGTTATATGGTGAGACTCTGTATCAAAAACAAAACAAAGTTAGTTTTCCCCCAATACTGGGAATTGAACCTAGGCCCTCACATATGCTAGCCAACACTCTGTTACGGGGCGATACCCTGGCCCTGTGACATTACCTTTTCTAGCATGAAGTTAACCCTGTGTGGCTTCATTCTAGCAGTTAGGAAGTTCATGTGTAACCTGACAGCTAATTCCCCCCGCTCACCTAACCTGCTATCTGACGTGTTACAGTGCAGTGGTTCCCTTTATTCCTCTGGTACCATCTTCTGGCTCCCAATGGGGACTGCCATGTGTGGTGTAGAGACATACTGGCAGTCAAAACACCCATACACATAAAAATAAAGACCTAAAACATAATTATGGTATGTGAAGAATGCTTATATAACTCCATGGGTTAGTGTGCAAGGAGGTGTTCATACATCCTTCAGTGAGAAGATAAGCTGCTGGTCTCCTAGAAGGCAACTCGCCATATCAATAGCCAGAAACCTCCTTCTTGATTATCTGTATTACCCTGTTACTGGGATAAACATCCTGGCCAAGGTAACTTACAGAAGAAGGAGTTTGTCTGGGTTTATGGCTCTGGAGCAATAAGAGTCCATCTTGATGGCAGGAGCAGGAAACTGATAGCTCACATACTCAACCATAATACAAAGTAGAGAAAGCTAGCTGCAAGTAACATGGAGTCTCAAAGCTTACCTCCAGTGTCATATTTCTTCCATCAAGTTTCTTCTAAACTTTCTCAGTGAGTTCCACCAAATATTCAAACATCTGAGCCCATGGGGGACATTCTCATTCAAACTACTATGTTCTACTCTTCCCACACCCATTGGCTTGTGGCCATATCAATACAAAATAAATTTAAACCAACTTCAAAGGTCCCCGTAGTCTTTCACAGTCTCAACACTGTTTGAAAGTCCAAAGTCTCTTGAAACTCAAGACAATCTCTTAATTATAATCTCCTGTAAAATCAAAAAGTAAATTACATATTTTCTATCAGGGCATAATGTAGAAATACTGGATCAAAGCAAGACTGGAACCCAGAGGGCAAACACCAAATCCTGGAGCTCATCTCTGATGTCAAAGGGGTGTTTGCTTTATTTAAGTTCTCTGTATATAAAATCTCTGCTAAACGAAGTAAGTGGGAGCTGGAGAGGTGGCCGCATGGCTAAGAGTGCACACTGCCCTTGCAGAGAACCCGAGGGCAGCTCCTAGCGTTCACATTGAGCAGCTCACTACTAGCCACTTGTAACTCCAGCTCTAGGGCAATCCTATACTTCTGACCTCCAAGGGCGTTGGTATTTACATGTACACACACACTCTCACCTAACTTAAAACAATCAAATAAAAGAGAGAAGAGTGAGTAGCAGACATTATGCATTCCTAAGAACAAGGGCAATCTCATAACGTTAACTCCATTATCAGGTGAGCACAGTATCATTGACTATAGGCTGGTATAATGACCTGCTGGCTGTTTTAGGTCTCTTTAGATTATGGAAATTGCATTGTTAACAAGACAAAACCTTATTGAGATCTGTTTTTTCATGTCAGAAATCATATTCCATGCCCATTGGCATTGAATTTCAAAGGAGATACGCAACAATTGTTCTGGAGCTGGAGCAGTTGAACAAGGATCTAAACAAAGTCCTGCACAAGGTTCAGCAGTATTGCTATGAGGTGAGTCATTTATATTGCTTCCATTGGTGTTTAGGTTTTGTTGTTGTTGTTGTTGTTTGTTTGTTTGTTTTGAGATGGGATCTCACTTTGTAGCTATGGCTGTTCTGGAACTTGCTCTCAAGACCAAGCTAGCCTCCAACTCAGGAATCCACCTGCCTCCGCCTCCGCCTCCGCCTCCGCCTCCGCCTCCGCCTCCGCCTCCGCCTCCGCCTCCGCCTCCGCCTCCGCCTCCGCCTCCTAGTGCTGAGATTAAAGGTGTATGCCATCATGCATGGCCTGATTTGTATTGTTTTCCCTCCATGTTTTGTTATTTGAAACTTAATAATTTTACCTTCACCTTTTATAGGCTCTAAGTTAAACCAGTATCTTTAAAAGATCTTTTATCAGAAATATAATTTGCATATTTATTTGCTCAAATCAGTGTTAAAAGAGTATTTTACACACAGTAAATTATCAATTTTCAATTCCTGACTTAAAATTATATTGTTCTATAAAAAAAATACTTAGAATTAAAAATCCAGAAAAATAATTATCTTTTAATTAAGCGTCTGTTTCTGCACTGGGATTGCAAGCACAAACTCTCATGCCTGCCCTTTACCTGGGTGCTGAGGATCAAACTCAGGTATTCATGTCGGCCCTGCTAGTACTTCCATGTACCATTTCCCCAGTCCCTTGTTTGGTTTTTTTGAAACAGTCTAGTCTGTGTTAGCCTTGAACTCATAATTCTTCTACCTCACCCTCCTCTAGCCCAAGTGCTAGAATTACAGACATGCATGATTGAGCCTGCCAGAACAATTACTCTTAACTCCACTGTAGAAGAATTTTAATCCAGCAACATGACTGCTCTGGCAAGGAAAGCATCCAAAGACCTGGGTCTACGAGATCCAGCTGGAATACAGACACGCCCTTAGTACATACCTTTAATCCCAAACAGTGTAGGTAAGGTCAGTTTCAGAGTGACTACTAATTGAGGGGCAGACAAAGTGACAAATCAGAAAGATTTGACAGAATGAGTCAGAGATAGGATATGCCCAACTCACACAAGAACAGTTGAAAAGAGAAGAGACCTAAGAGCAGAGCAGAGTGTGTGTGCCGTGGTCAGTCATTTGGGAGTCAGTTGACTTCGGTGCCGTGGAGTTGAGTTCGTTCATGACTTTGTGCAGTTCTGTGCAAGTCAGCAGAAGCAGTTTTTACCAGGACCGGTTTTTTGGGTTTCCCGGCTACCAGGACAGTTTTACAGAGAAGATTGCAAGCAAAGACAGGAGGAGGCAGAGAATGAGAAGGAGCCAGAAGATTAGGACAGATTGCCAGAGTTAGTTTGAGGCCAAGTAGAGCAATTCAGTCAAACCGAGAAAAGCCAGATTGAATCTGTCAGCTTGGAGAGGAGTTTGAGCCAGAACAGCTGAGTTAAACCAGCCAGCCAGAGATCAGAAAGAACTAGAAAGGGTGAGCTTGTTTGGCAGGAAGTCTAGGAGGCTGAAACATTCTAGACCTAGGTTAGCAGACGGAGGCTGGAAGCTGAAGCCTTCGAGGTCCAACTTGCAGATGTTAAGACTGTATGGAGCCGGGCAGTGGTGGCGCACGCCTTTAATCCCAGCACTTGGGAGGCAGAGGCAGGCGGATTTCTGAGTTCGAGGCCAGCCTGGTCTACAAAGTGAGTTCCAGGACAGCCAGGACTACACAGAAACCTTGTCTTGAAAAACCACAAAAAAAAAAAAAAAGACTGTATGGAAGCTAGAAACTTCCAGGCCTAGGCCTAGAGACAGTACAGAGAAAGAAATGCTCGGGGCTCAGCCCAAGCCACGTGTTCATAAAGCTTGGGTCCCGCTCACTTATCACTTCATCTGAGGAAACAAAATCAGCATTTACATTTACTTTTCCACTATCCCAGAAACCATAATTTGGATTTTTTTTTTCCTTAAATATGCGGATGTTTGCCTGTGCGTATGCTTCCGCACCATTTGTATGCCATTGGAGGCCAGAGAAGGTGTCAACTCCTCTGGAACTGGAGTTACAGACTGTTTTTACCATCATGGGGTGCTGGGTCCTCTGCCAGAGCAGCAAGCACTAGCCATCCGTCTAGCCATCTCCCAGCCTCCTCTTTTAAATGTACTTATTTTGTCTAAGTGTATGAGTGTTTTGTCTGCATGTATGTATGTGCACCATGTGTGTGCTCAGTGCATCCAGAAGTCAGAGAGCGCTGTGGGACCCCTGGAAGTGGGGTTAAAAGTAGTTCTGAGTCACCATGTGTGTGCTGGAAACCAAACCTGAGTCCTCTGCAAAAACAATCCTCTAAACCACTCTTCCTCCTTTTAACTGTGTCTTAGAGCTGTGAATCTTGGATTTCAGGGACACGGGTCACAAAAGTGTTTGTAATTTTTCATTCACATATGATTATGAATAGGAGGGTAGTTCAGCCATGTCCTAAATTTGAAACTTTTACTGCTGAGTAGGTATTAAATTATCTTAATGGATTCAGAGTGCTCCTGCTTTTATGCTCTTTGAAGCTGTGTTTCTAGTAAAGCCCCTCCATTTGTGATAGGAGATTCTGATCACCATGTTGGCAAGTCCCGAAAAAATCTGCCACAGATGGTGATGTCTGACTACTTGAATGAAACTGAGAGAATGAGTTGTAGTCACCCATGCTGTTCATTTAGCCACCCATTCTCACACCCCACCCCTGCACCCCTTTCATGGTTCTGGGAGTGGCATAACCAGGGCTTTGCATATTCTAGGCAAGTTCTTAGCCACTAAGCTGTATTTCTGACCCCTTGGTTTTAATGATACAGAATTGCTCTACAGCCCAGGCTGGCCTTGAGCTTAAAATCTTTCCACCGCTGCTTCCTACGTGCTAAGATTGGACGTATTGGAGTTACACCACTGTGCTTAACTACACCATTATTTATTTCTGCTCTCCTGGTCCTTGCCAGCTACCTGTCTATCAGTGACTTGTTCTAGTAAGTAGATGTCCTGCCCTGACTAACATCTATCTGGAACAAGCATAGACCACGGGGTTTAAGAGACTTCCATGACAAAACGACACACAAAGACAGGGCTTACACATCAGTCTCTGTGTTGTCATCCCCAAGGACATTTGCGATAGGTGTCTTCCCTCCTCAGATTGATTTCCACAAAGCTCTTGAAGTACAGCATCAATTTAAAGAAATAATAACCTAAGCACCATGACTAAGTAGTTTTATTCCTTAATACACACAGACAGCCGGGCGGTGGTGGCGCACGCCTTTAATCCCAGCACTTGGGAGGCAGAGGCAGGCGGATTTTTGAGTTCAAGGCCTACCTGGTCTACAGAGTGAGTTCCAGGACAGCCAGGGCTACACAGAGAAACCCTGTCTCGAAAAACCAAAAAAAAAAAAAAAAAATCACATAGACAGGTGAACACACATTTAAGAAAAGGAAATAGTAGGATGTTCATTCCCTATTACTCCCCAGAATGAGAAAATTGATGTCAAAATAAATAAATACATAAAAATCAGAAACCTGGTGCTGCAGTGATGGCTCAGCAGTTAAAAGTACTGGGTGCTCTTCAAGGGTCCCAGGTTTAATTTCCAGGAGCCTTATGGTGGTTATTCATTGCAGCATCATTAGTGACTGCAAACGTTTACAAAACAGTTCAATTCCAGCTCTTAGGAAATTGGCCAAATAACTTGTAGCATCCTCCACACAGTGCTGTACTGCTATAGAAGGAACAACAAAGAGCTGGAGTGTTGGCTCGGTGGTTAGAGCACTGACTGCTCTGGCCGAGGACCTAGGCTCCATTCCTAGCACCCATAGGATGGCTCATAAACATCTGGAATGGATCCAGTGTTCTCTTCTTATCGCCACAGACACCAAGCATGCACATAGTGTACAGACATACATGTAGACAGAAACGTCATACACATAAAATAATTTTAAAAACTAAGAGAGAGAGAGAGAAAGGGAAAGAGAGCACTATCTTCCTGATATAAAGTAATTAAGTAATTTTCAGGATTTTTTAGTTTATTATCAGAATTGTGTGTATGTATGCATATATACATATGTACATGCAGGCTCACATGCCATGGTACACATGTGAAGGTCAGAGGACAACTTCCCAGTTCTGTCCTTTACCACGGGTTCATGAGGCTTGAGAAGCAAGCACATTTATCTGCTGAGCCATCTCCCTGATCCTCCAGGACTTATTGTTGAGTTAAATAAATTAAAAGCAAACAGACAGACAGCGTAAAGCATGCAAAGAAGGTGTGGCAACAGCACCCCCACAGTCCAAGCTATTCTGGAGACTGGTGAGCCCAGGAGTTTGAAGCTAACTTGGGAACATAGTGAGCTTGATGAGAGCTCTTCTCAATAAACAAGCAGAGAGAGGGAGCGGGAGGGAGGAAGGGAGGGGGAAAGAAAAAGGGGGTGGGGGGGACTTGGCTTTTGAGGTCTGTGGAAATAAAATCATTTTTACCTGTTTCCTTCCCTTCTACAGCAAGGCTAAAGCCATAGACTGGGTTGAGAATAGGATGGTATTGGAGAGGCAGGAGGAATAGCTTGTGCTTGAATGTTTGTTTTGCCTATAAATATAAATAAACTGATTGGGGTGTAGCTCAGTAGTAGTAGAATACTTGCATGGCTTTTTCAAGGCCAAATTTGGTCCATTGCAAAATCAGGACAGAACAAGTCAAGGGGCTGAGGACACTCTTCTGGTAAAGTCCTTACTGCACAGTGTGAGGACCTGCATTGGTCGCAGCACCATGGAGGACAGCCGTGCTTGGAGCAGTGAGCTCCTGGGCGCTGTGGCCAGCCACTCTAGATGAGTTGGCCAGCTTCAGGGTCAGGGATAGACTGACTAAGGATACTGGAGTTGACCCCTGGCCTTCTGTACACATGTGCACACACACAGTAACATTTATACACACATACAGAGAGGAAACTGAGAAGAGAAAACCAAGTAAGCACAAGTCAACTCTGCTAGTGAGCACAGTGAGAGACAAGCCTGACTGCATGCACCTCAGTGGTGACACACAACTCTAGAGAGGACAGACTGATCCCGATGGCAGAAACTAAGTGTGTTTACCATCCACCTTTAGTCTGGAACCAAACTCTAAACTCACTAGTAAAGTTTGATTTTCACAGGGCATGAAGTAGCAGTCCTGAAACTTCTGTGTATTCTAGGGCTGAGCAAATGAGTATATTGTGGATAATGGGAGCCAGGTTTCTTTCTCACTGTGGGAGAACAGAGTTGTGAGAAGAGACTACATCCTAAGGCGTTAGATTGGCACAGGAAGCCAGTATGAGTTCATGGATTGTTCATAGCAGGTGTAATTAATGTGTATGTCTATTAGCCTAGGAGCAATGATGTCCTAGCAGCAAAGAATACACCTCACAGCCAAATTTGGTCTCAACATTATCCCTAGTAAAAGAAAATAGGGATTCTTGTAAAGAGGCAGTCTCAGGACCTAGGGCAACAAGAGCAGAAGATGAATATGGACCATTTTACTGTGCCAGGAAAATGTACCCCAAACTATGTGGACATTTAAAACAGAGTATCATCACAGAGTTCTGATGGCCAAATCTAAGCTTCAGAATAAAGAGCTTAGAATGTATAGATTAACAGAATTAATGCATATTGGTATTTTAAGTGCCAACTTGGGCTGAGGTGATGGCTCAGTAAAGTGCTCACACTCAAGCCTGAGGACCTGAGTTCAAATCCTCAGTACTTTCTTAAAAACCAGGTGCAGTGATATAAACCTGTGATACTATTACTTCCAGATCAGGGACATGGACACAGAGCCAGGTGGATCCCTGAAATTGATAAGTATAGGCCACCCTGCCTTACCAAATTGGTGCACTTTGGGTTTAGTAAGAGACCTTGTCTCAAAAAAGAAAGATGGAAAATGACCAGGAAAGACACATGGAGCTAGAGATATATATGGCTCAGTGGTTAAATGCACTCACTGCTCTTCCAGAGGACCTGGGTTCAGTTGCTACCACACAACTCAGCAGCTCACAAGTGCCTGTTACTCTAGTTCCAGGGATCTCATGCCTCTGGCCTCTTTGAGCACATGTATGCATGTGGTACATATAACACACACACTCAGTAATGATAACAATAAATTTAAAATAAACATAACATTTGACAACCACCATAGTAATGATTGATACATTGGGCATCATTGGACGTTCAGACTGGTAAGAAAAACTGAGGCCAAACAGGAGCTTTATGTGACCTCTAAGTCTTTTCTTGACTACTAGTTACAAAGAGGAGGTCTTCACTATTTGGAAACCTGGCACACACCTCACTATTTAACAGAGCAGAAAATCGCGCCTCACCAGTAATGAGACAGACGGTCACTGCGCACCACACAGTGATGAGACAGACGGTCACTGTGTCACTGCGCACCACACAGTGATGAGACAGACGGTCGCTGTGTCACTGCACACCACACAGTGATGAGACAGACGGTCGCTGTGTCACTGCGCACCACACAGTGATGAGACAGACGGTCACTGCGCACCACACAGTGATGAGACAGACGGTCGCTGTGTCACTGCGCACCACACAGTGATGAGACAGACGGTCACTGCGCACCACACAGTGATGAGACAGACGGTCGCTGTGCACCACACAGTGATGAGACAGACGGTCGCTGCGCACCACACAGTGATGAGAGAGACGGTCACTGTGTACCACACTGCGCACCACACAGTGATGATGCACAGAGATGGCTCTGCATCACACTGTGGTGCTCCTGCCAGAAATGTGCAGTGTAATCCTGGCAGCTCACATAGCCTATGTGCAGGGATATTATCCATGTCCTCCAAGTGTCCTTTGACCTCCACATGTATGCATGGCACACTCGTGTCCACACACACATAGCATTGTCAGGTGTATCTCATGTTTTACTCCTGCATGTTCAGCTTGCACCAGACCAGGGACTCCAGCCTGCTGATCAGCCAACAGACATGAGACGGAGGTGTGAGGAAGAAGCCCAGGAAATTGTCCGGCAAGCCAACTCTGCCTCAGGACAGCCCTGTGTTGAAAACGAAAATCTGACGGACTTAATCTCCAGGCTCACTGCGATTTTATTACAAATTAAGGTAAATTTGAGAGAAAATTGCTTTGCTTTTTTTTTTTTTAATCCTAAGAAAACCATATTAATTGGTTCATACTTATGTCTATATTTAAGCTAAAATTTAATTAAAATTTGAAACCTTTTTTCCCTATAGTGTCTGGCAGAGGGAGGAGACCTGAATTCCTTTGAATTCAAATCTCTCACAGATTCATTAAATGACATAAAGAACACAATAGATGCATCTAATATCAGGTAAGTCATAGGTATATGATGACATGTAAGAGTTGTACTTATCTGTAAAGTATTTGTGTATTTGTGTATCCTTTAAATATAATTAAAAGAGCTTTTCAGCCGGGCAGTGGTGGTGCACGCCTTTAATCCCAGCACTTGGGAGGCAGAGGCAGGTGGATTTCTGAGTTCGAGGCCAGCCTGGTCTACAGAGTGAGTTCCAGGACAGCCAGGGCTACACAGAGAAACCCTGTCTCGAAAAACCAAAAAAAAAAAAAAAAAAAAAATAGAAGAGCTTTTCACTTCTAGTCATCCTGTTGATAGAACAGACATGTTACAGAAGCTCTATCTATTTACTAATTAAAATTAAGTGCCTCATACACACAAAAAAAATGCTTTTCTTGAGGTCTTGAGATATCTCAGCAGGTAAAGGCACTTGCCTCGATAGCCTGGCACCTGAGTTCAATCCGTAGACCCCATATAAAGGTGGGTGGTGAGACCAACTTAACAGTTGTCTTTTGACTTCTGTGTGTGCACAGCATGCGTGTGCACGTGTGCACACAGTAATAAATGAGTAAGTTGTGGGACTGTCAGGGTGGCATTGCCGCACAAGCCTGGGGACCTGAGCTCAGTCCTGAGAGCCCAGATAAAGGCAGAGAGAGAGAACAGACTCCACAAAATTATTTTCTGACTACCACAGTTATGCCATGGCACGCACAGTAATAATAGTGAATTTAATGTTTTGTTTGTCCTAATTTTGTGATAGTTCATCTTATTTTCTCTTCCTTTAGTTGTTTTCAGAATAATGTAGAAATCCATGTTGCACATATCCAGAGTGGCCTGAGCCAGATGGGGAACTTACACGCCTTTGCGGCCAATAACACCAACAGGGACTGAGCACGGGGGCCCTGGTACCCAGCCGCACATAGAAAACAGGACGACTGCACATCTCCAGATACGGCTTCTCAATACACTGTACTGCTTCTTAAACCAGCACTGTGCTGACCAGCATTCATTTATTTATTGTTCTTTTATTATCCAGATGCAGTAGTGTTACTTATATTTCATGCTTATCAGCAATATTTTTTTTTTTTTTGGTTTTTGAGACAGGGTTTCTCTGTGTAGCCTGGCTATCCTGGAACTCACTCTGTAGACCAGGCTGGCCTCGAACTCAGAGATCCACCTGCCTCTGCCTCCCAAGTGCTGGGATTAAAGGCATGTGCCACCACGGCCCGGCATCAGCAAATATTTTTAACATGAAACAATCTGAACGTACTATCCCGTGGAGGAGTGTGCTCACCATTGTTTATACATGCATGAATTCTGCTCAGCATATGCAGACAACCTCCTGTGACAGAGAACATGGAGAAGCGTGGTCCTTCCGTGCTTATGGTGGGAGTCCCATCTGAGAACCACCAGTCCAGTGGATTTAGTTGATCATCTCAGGCTTCAAAATAGACATCATGAGTGTGGGAAGTCCGAGTCTTAAGGAAGCCACTGGAATGCCAACGGGAAACACGGACTTACGTATATGTTTCATATACTGACAGTGTGACATGGTTCTGTAGATCAATTTATAATAATAAATATTTTAATTTATCCTAATTTATAGAAGCTTTGTTGTTTATCAGCAGAAGGAAATGCAGGAGCAGGAGGAGCTGTACTGCAGAATGCTGGACTCCAGCAAGCGGACTTGGCCTGCCTTCCCTGATTCAGGGCAAAAAGTGCCAGTGTTAAGGCTTATTTTAAACAAAGACTGAGAACACACTATTTTCGTATTTTTTTTGTTTATTTGCACAACTTTAAACCAGATTACTGGTTAAAATTCAACAGTACACAATTTATAAAGTGAAAATATTTTATAAGGAGAGTGTATGACTGGTGTGAATTACAGAGGGAGGTTTGGTTTTAGTGGTTTTCTTGTTTGGTTTGGTTTTTTTCTTTTTAAGAAAAACCCTGCCAAAAATAATATTGTAAAAAGTATGTATTTTAAAATTTTTGTTTTAATATAGAATATTGTAAAGTCAAAATATAATTGTTTTCAGATTTGGAGTTTAAAATAGAGCTATAGAGATGGTTCTGATTCTTTGACGTCTCATAAAATGAGACTTTTATATATTACTGTATAATAAAATGGAAATAAGATTATTTTCCTTGAAATTTTTGTATAGTTTAAAAATGCTTCTGTGTTCTTTGTTGGTATTGGGCCACTGCAGATCTTAGTGCAGAGTTTATATTTAGCTAAACTGTTATGTTAATTAAGAAATGCATAAATCTTTTATTCTTAATATTTGTAATTCTAAATAAATCAATCTATGAAATTTAATGATGTCTAAGAATCTTATTAACACAAGATGATAGTTAATTCTATTTAAAATGTTTTCAGAGGGCTGGTGAGCTAGTTCATCAGGTGAGAGGTGCTTGGAGGCCAGTGTGGCCATCTGACTTCTGTAGGTTACCCTCTGAGCAGAGCACCCACACACGAAAAATAAAAGTAATCCTTCTTTTTTTAAATCCAGGTGTGGTAATGCATACCTTTAATCCCAGCAGGTGCATTTCTGTGGGTTCAAAGCCACCCTGTTCTCCATAGAACCTGTTACAAGAATGACAGTTTCCACCAAGTGTTTAGGAGATACAGAACAGATTGGTGGCCAGGTCTCTTACATTTTTGTTGTTGTTTGTTTTAAGTCAGGTTCTCACTGTGTTGCCCAAGCAGGCTTTGCAGCTGGGACTTAAGACGCATCCCACCATGCCCCAGCTCTGATCATCTGGAAATCATCCCCATCCAGTATCAGTCACGGAGAGGTGGTTTTGTTTTTCATCTCTGAGTAGGTCACTGGAAACACTAAGCAAGTAAACTATTTTTCTTAGTATGGACCCAGCAGAAGGCTAAATTTAATGTATTCTGCCTAGAAGTCAGTAACTGTTTTTGACATTTTTTTTTTTTAATATTGTTTAACACTCACTTGTCACACTTAAGACAGACCTCGTTTTGTACCTTGTATGTCCTTCAGTGCTGTGTGTCGACAGCAGAGCCAGTGCCTAAGACTATGGCTGAAGTTTATTTTTGTTAAGGAAAGAAGCACTATCTAATTGAAGTAGTTGTTCTGTGTCAGATGTGCCCGGGCTTGAATGATACTGTCACTGGTGAGCATGCTTGCAGCTTTACAGAAAGCTCCCAGGGCCAGATGGAGCCAAGAGACTGGATCTCAATTACTCAACACTAGCTCTAAAAAGTCAACTCGCTGGTCACTGCAAAAAAACAGATTTGCCTATTAAGTTTTCTTTATTGAAGGCCTGGTGTGAGTAAACCCATAATTCCAGGTTATTGGAAGACTGAAGCAGAAGGATCACAAGTTCATGGCCAGCCTGGGCTACAGAGTGAATTCGATACTATACTGGGCAACTTGGTAAGATGCTGTCTCAAAGAATTAGAAAAGGGGAAGGGCAAAAAGGGTCAGGCAGTGGTAGCACATGCCTTTAATCCAAGCACTCAGGAGGAGTAGATCTCTTCAGGGCTAACCTGATCTACAGAGTGAGTCCCTGGGTATCCAGAGCTACACAGAAAAAGTCAGTCTCAATAAACCTTTCTGTCTTCCTGTTTATCTTTCTGCCTTTCTCCATCTCAGAAAAACCTTTTTTTCTTCCTGTCTTCCTATCTATCTTTTTTATGTGTATGGATGTTTTGCCTGTGTGTACAAATGTGCACCATTTGTATGCCTGGTGCCCAAAGAGGCCAGAAGAGGACATCAGATCTGGAACTGGAATTAAGGAAAGCTAAGACTGTGTGGGTGCTGGGAATTGAACTTGGGTCTTCTTCAAGAGCAACAAGAGTTCTTAATGGATCGCTGAGCCATCTCTCTAACCCCTAATTTACATGGTTTCTTTTTGACAGTGATTCTGAGTATACCATTAAGTTTAAGGTGTTCTGAGATCTTCTCCATCCTGTCACTAGATTTACATCATCTCAACTGGCCTCAGCTGTCATCTAAACTGTCACCAGTTTAAGTGTGAGACTCTGATGGTGAGACCTCAAACTACCATTTCAGTATTTTAACAGATCTTAAGTTCACTTAGTCATTTACACACACTAGGAATGCAAAAATGGAAGGGGGGACTCTGAAACCAAAATCTTTTGAAAGGTCAAAGGTAAGTGTGGTTTGAATGAGAACGGCCCCTATAACTCATTTGTTTGAATACTTGGTTCCCAGTTGGTGGTATTGTTTAGGAAGGATTGGGAGGTGTGGTCTTGTGGAGGGTGTGTGTTACTGGGGGGCCGGGCTTTGAGGCTTTAGAAGCTACACCATCCCCAGTACTCTAACTCCTTGTTTCCAAATGTGAAGTCTTCCTGCCATCATGCCTTGGCTTCTCCAGCATGGATGCTACCCCTCTGTAACTGTCAGCCTAATTCAATACTTTCTTTTATAAGTTGTCCTGGTCATGGTGTTTATCATAGCAACGGAAAAGTAACTAAGACAATAAGCTTTTAACATTTTTTTCTTGATTTTATTTCTTTATTTTGTATGTGTGTATGTATGTGGGTGCACACCATAGCACACATTGGAAGTCAAAAAGACAAATCCGTTCTCCCTTTCACCATATGGGTCTTGGGGATCAAACTCAGGTTGTCAGGCTTGGTGGCAACGTGTTTACCTCCACTGAGCCATCTCAGCAGCCCGGCAAATAAGCTTACTCAAATAAATTCTCAGTGCACTGTATATGCAGAAAGTTCCCTTTGGAATGTTTTCTCCATCATTCATTATGTACTCCCCAACTTTCCCAGCGCTGAGGTCTGGGAAAACAGGGTTCAGTTCAAAACAAGGCTCAGTTCAATGGGGTTTATGTAAGAACAGCAGTGAGGAGCATTTAGTAATCCACTAATGTTGCACAGGAGACAGAACAAGTGCTAAGAAAAATTGTCATCAAAGTAACAAGTACAGAAATTAAGATTAGTTAGGAAAAGTTCAGGCTTCAGAGAGTGGGGTGCCTCGGCTGTTTTGAAAGAGAAACGTTTTCACTGAGTCCCAGAGAAGCACATTGTGGGCACATGATCTTAAGGTTTGCACAAGCTAAGGGTGATGTCATCAACTGGGAGGAGCTTGCTTGACAGGGTCTTACAGTTTGGTAACTGGAGGCTGCCACAGATTTCCAAATAGAGTAATTAAAAAAAAAGAAAAAGTAGGGAATAAGAGGCATGGGGCTCTTGAAAGAGCTTGAAGGTAGCATCTTTACTGATGGGGTGTAAAGTTGACAGGCCAGATGAGAAACCAGTCAAGTGAGGGCAGGGGAGGGGGCTAGGATACACAGTCAGCTGGGAGAGAGAAGCTGAAGAACTCCATGGTAATGGCCCTAGTTAATATCAACATTTCATACACTTGAAAACTGCAAAAATAATAGATTGTGTCATTACAGAAAAAAGGAAGGTGACTGAAGTCATGCATGCGCTAAGCAGCTTGGTTTGGATATGTATGTTAACATCATATACAATTTTAAGCAAAAATAGCAACATCCGATGATTTGGATATATATGTTAAAATCATATACAATTTTAAGCAAAAAAAATAGTAACATCCAGTCACGTCACGTTGGCAAATAAAGGTAGTTCAAGGCATCCTTACACAGCAAAGTCAAGAACAAAACAAAAAGACCCAGTAAAAAGAGTAATAAATCTTGATCAGAGTACAGGATGTGGGTTAGAATAAGGGAACCCATGTTGTAGGTCCTGGAGGGACTACGAGAAAACAGCAGCTGCCAAGAAAGGGGGAAATTGAGTCAAGCTGAAAGTTCTTATGAAGAAGACAAGTTCTGAACAATCAGTCTGAAAAATAAGAATAACCCTAGTAAGAAGGCCCAGGGCATGTGGACCATATTATAATGTGCAGTCTTAGAGAGTCACAGTGACTTCTGGGTGGGAGAGTGGGTACCGAGAACAAGCCAGGAGTAAAGACTCAGTGTTGGAGACGGGAAACCTAAATGTGAGAGGTGATCCAGAACCAAGGCCATGGCCAGTGAGATCAGACAGGGTAGTGTTCTCCCAGATCTCCCTGAGTGCATCCTGAACTCTCCCAGAGTCCTCAGAAGTTACCTAAGGCAGAAAAGATGTGCTCCTCCCATGAGTCCAACTTTGAGCCAATATCTTCAGAGAGAGACAAGTAAGTTTCAAAACTCTGAGAACCAGATGTGCAGATGCCTCCTCCGGCCATGCTGGGATCCGGAACGGGGTTCACATCTGCCTCCAGAGGCAGCTGAGGCTTCAAACACCTTGCTTCAGTCCCAGGAGCAGGGTGATGGGGGAAAACTTCCCGTCTTGAGGATAAGGGCTGAAATGACTTGCCACTCTGGCGCCTGGACTTGGCCCGTCTGTTCTGGAACCACACCTGGGGGACAGGAGAAAAAGAAACTGCTCAGCTGCTTTGGGTCGGGGTTTTATTGTTAGTTTGTTTGGGGTTTGATTTAGAGAACATCTCTAGCCAGTGCTGGCCTCAAACTCAGGCTGTAGCCAAGGAGGACCTTAACCTTGAACCTGTGATTCTCCTTCCTCCATTCCTGCAGAGCTGTGGTGGTGGGGACTGAACCCAGGGCAAACACTCTACAATATTAGCCATGGCTCTCTGCTCAGTCTATGGCTTATAGAAAGCACTTGAGCTGATGGTTTGATGTTCAGAGCTCCAAATCTTCTCAGCCATTCTCAGATGCAAAGCTGGAACGGTGCCTGGTTCTCTCTACACTTGCTATACTTGGTTTGTCCGTTTTTCATTTTACACCCTCTTTTTTTTTTTTTTTAAAAGACAGGGTCTCAGCCAGGTGGTTGTGGCACACACCTTTAATCAAGAGGCAGACTGAGGTGGGTCTCTGTGAGTTTGAAGCCTGGTCTACAGAGCTAGTTCCCAGAGCAGCCTGGGGGTGGGAGACAGAGAGAGAGAGAGAGAAAGAGAGAGAGGGTGTCTTTTGGAGCCCAGGCTATCCTCAAACTGGATGTGTAGCCAAGACTGCCCTTGATCCTTTTGTCCCCACCTCCTAAGTGCTGAGATTTCAGGCATGTGCCACCACACCAAGGCGTCTACACTTTATATGGAGTTTCTGTCTACACTTTATATGGAGACATTTGCAATGAGAAAAGAGGTCACAGAAGTAGAGACACCTGTAGTCCTTAGGCAACAAGGCTACTCACTTTGGTGACCAACATTCAAATTATTTAGAGTCCATTTTTCAAAGTCTAGACTCCCTCATCAAACCAAGTAGATATTTTTCCTCAGTGAAGCTCATTTCTGTGTGTAAATGTCTTCACTATTTCCCCACAAATACTACTGAAGGTGTCCTGCTTAGGAAACCCACGGTGACAACTGTTTAAAGTGACAGTTAAGGAGGTAGCAGCACACCCCTTGAATCCTAGACAGGACAGGCAGATCTCTGATTTCAAAGCCAGCCTGGTCTACAGAGCAAGTTCCAGGACAGTCAGAGCTACACAAAGAAACCCTGTCTGGAGGGGGTAAAAAAGAGGCAGTCGAATAACCACTCTAAGAACAGAAAAAATAAACACTAAAAAGTCCACTATCCTGAGATTAAATGAGGCCTCCTACATAAAACTACATAACTTAGGCACAGACTAACTGTCAAGAAGGCAAGAGTCTAAACTGGGTGTTGGGGGACCATACCTGTAGTCCAAGTACGCGTGAAGCTGATGCAGGAGGATTGTGAGTTGAAGTCCAGTCTGGACTACGCAGCATGAACTTGTCTCAGTGACACACATACACACACACACAGAGCGAGCGAGCGAGCGAGCAAGAGAGAGAGAAGCTTCTCCCTAGCATCTCCAAGATTCTGATCTAAACAGTGGACTTCAGACATCAAACTCACTTTGCACTATTTTTTTCAAAGTGACAAGAAGTTCTTGCTTATTTTGAAGGTACCTGGTGATTCAACCCTGCTTTGCTACTTAAAATCAAAGCCAGAGGAAGGTTCCTGGCGCGCGCGCGCGCGCACACACACACACACACACACACACACACACACCCTTGGTCTCCTTACTGGACGCTGGAAAAGAGCACAACTACTACCTTCCTGCTGGGACCTTTCGAAGGGTCCGCAAGCCTCCTAGCTGCCCAGATGGATCACAGGGTAACACGGCCGGCCGTTACTGGCATCCCTAGTTTACAGTCTAGAACCATGAGGTTTAAAGAGAGTAACTTTCCCCCACAGAATAAATGTTCCAGCAAGCCTGTGACTCCCAAGCACCTCCACTCGAGCGCGCGGCTGCGACCGCGACTCACCTGGATCCTGGACTCAGGGAGCAGCGTGAGCGCAGCCAGGCGCTCCCGCAGATGGATGTCGGGGTACATGGTCTGTCGGAAGACGAGCTCCAGCAACTGCAACTGCTCGGAGCTGAACGATGTGCGCTTGCGGCGCTGCGGCGCCGACGGGGCGGCCGAGCCTTTGGAGGGTCCGGGCGGATCCAGGCCGGCGGGGGTCTGCGCTGCGGGCCTGGGGTCCCGGCTTGGAAAGCACGGCGTGGCCGCTGGGGCGCGGGAGTCAGGGGGCGCCGGGGGCAGCCCAGCGGCTGGGCGCGCGGCCGGGAGCAGCTGCCCTCCGGGATGCGCGGCCGAGAAGGTGGAGAGAGCGGCGCCCTCTGCGAACTGGAGCTGCTGGGACCCTGTTGCGGCCATGACTCCCGGACGCTTCCCGGGACCCCCGCGCGCCTGCAGTTATAGCGGCCCGGAGCCGGGGAGGGAGCGGCGGCGCGATCAAAGGCGTGGGTGCGGAGAAGCCGCGTCTCCGCGGGGTGCGAGCCTGCCCCAGCCTCGCCAGACGCCGCGGGAATAATCGCTTCCGCTGACCCAGGGACGGAGAGAGGGAGGCGCGAACTTGAGTCCCAGCCGCTCCGTCCCTTCCCCGCCCATCTGCCGGCCAACCCGACCACCAATCCACATACCTAGAACCGCTCTGCTCCGGTGGTGTCGTCCTAAGTGCGGGCCAGACTTGGACAGAACTCCCCTCTTCTGGGTCAGAATGTCCCTCGGGAGCGCTTGAATCTCTCGGGGAGACTGGTTCTCAGGTCCCCCCGCACTGCGCCTTGCCCTCTGTCCGCCTGTCACCATCAAAGGCGCTATTTACCACCCCTGCTATGTGCTAGACCTTACTCCAGGTTGGTTAAACAGCCTAGCCCTGCCCTCGGCAAACCACCCTGACACATCCTGAATCCAAGGGGGGGGGGGGGGGAGATAAAGAGACCTCAAAGGGGACAGGCATACATCCTGAGCAGGGACGCTGCTTCTGCCTACAATATCTGTGACCTGTCAACAAGGATGCTGTAAACTGGGCAGGTTGAAGTTGTGCGGGGTTAGCGCTCCTACAGAATCCCAACAGTGCTCAGAGCCCGAAGAAATAAAACCACTCCTTGAAGTTTCGCCTCCCTCTGATGCCATTACTATTCCCTTTGTCCGCTGGAGCTCATTTGAGGTTCCCGTTTTGTTTTATGCTAATTTGTAGTTTAGTTGTGATTTCTCTATCTGCTTTCATTTATTCATATAAGTCTCTCCCCACCTCCTTACCCTCTGGTCCTGAGAATAGGACCTAGGAACTGGAAAATCTTAAGCAAGATCCTCAGTGAGCATCTGTTGAATCGGAAACCAAGTTGCTTCATAGAGAAATCAGATGCATGTAGCATTACAGCAGAAGGGCGCAGAGGCGTGGGGCGCGGCATGCAAGGCCTCAAAGGAGCTCCCCGCTGAGGAAGGGGTGTTCCGCAGCACACAGCGCAGGCCCTGTTCCTGCAGCTTCTTCAATGCTAATGGGAGGTATCCGAGGAGAAGGCATAGGTGCATGCTGGTCATGAGCGCATCATGCCTGCTAATACCCATGTGAGTCCCCAAGAAGGCCAAAGGAACGTAATGGTCTGTAAGCCACCTGACAGTGCTGGGAACTGAACCCTCATCCTCTGGGAAAGCAGCAAGTGGCCATATCTTTACTATGGGCAATTATTCCAGGTGTCAAGGACAGAGGGTTAGGCCAAGCTGCTGAGGGTTCTAGGCTTGAGCTGTTGACCAGCGAGGTAGTAGGAGGGAGTGTCCTGGTCTCCTGACTTATGGAGATGCTGAGAATCCCCAGGTCTGCTTTTCCATCTGATCCTTTAGACACACGCACACACACACACACACACACACACACACACACACACGCACGCACGCGCGCGCGCACCTTCAACCCCGCTCCCTTTCTTTCCTCTTCTATTTCTTTGACAGAGGTTTTCGGTTTCACGGTGTATGGAATGGAAAATGAGACTTTTATTTTTCTATGCTTTTTTCCCCTTCCCCCCACCCCATACAGATATCGGGGTCTTGTGTATCCCAAGCTAGCTATGTAGCTAAGGATGACTTTGAACTTCTGATCTTCCCACCTCACGACCCAAAGCTATTTTTACAGACATTACACACAATGCCTGATTTTATGCAATGCTGAAGATCAAACAAGGCCTTGCACATGCCAGACAAGCACCTTGACAACTCTGCTACATGTTGTAGCATTTGTTTATTACTTTAGAGACTGGGTCTTACTATATAGCCCAGGCTGGCCTTGAACTTGAGATCTACCTGCCTCCTTAACATGAAAGTTTATACCTATTTTTATTCTGTTTTTTTCTGTGATGCTGAGGACCAGATCCAGGGCCTTGCCCATGCCAGCAAGGCCTTTATCTCTGAATTACATGCCCAGCCCATCACTCAATTTTAAAATCCATTATTTAAATGAATTATTTGAAAACAAAAAGAAAGTTATGGCTATGCCAGGCTGTGCTTATGTGTGTTCTTATATAGTAGGTGTGTGTGTGTGTTCCCATTAAACTCTTCAAGAAATATACAACAACCCATATGAAAGCCCAAAGACCTGGACAGATGCTGTGCCAAGCTTACCTTCAGATATGACTCTGTGGGAATACTAGGTTCCAATCATCTTGGGGAGGAGGTGGTCTGGTCTCTGCCACCTAGCACGGTGGCTGCTACACTGCTGTTCCTGCAGGGATCAGGAAGCCAGCCTGAGAAGAAACCAGAGGTCTATGACTATTGTTCCCAGCAGGAGCTTGCCAGTGACAGCTGAGCCTCCTAGAGATTCAGGCTGGATTCTGAGCTGTAGAAATTCTTCAACCTGATACTACGTGGAAATCCTCCCAGGTCCTTTGTCCATCATTGTCCTCTGCCTGCTCAAGAGGAACCCTACAGGGCAGGGAAGTGGGCTGAGAGAAATAATGACAGGCTGTGTACTCCTGGGAGCTGGGCTGTATGTGGTCAGAAATCACAGTGCAATTTGTGATCTAAGGATCCTCTAAGCCAACCAACAAGCATCATTTTCTTTCTTTTTATTTTATTTTTATTTTTTTTATTTTTATTTTTTGCATTATTTTCTTTTGACCGTTTTCCTTTAGATTTGTCCCATATTGCAATATGTATTGAACAAGAGCTCAGAGACCCGCATTCTCTCTTCCTTTTGCCCTAAATTTGGCTTTTCTTTCTCTCTCTCTCTCTCTCTCCCCCCCCATCTGCATGTGTGCGAGCACTTGTGTCTATGCACACATGATGTGTCAGAGGACAATTTGTGGGAAATGTTTCTCTCCACCTGCTGTGTAAGTCCAGAGATTGAACTCAGTCCATCAGGGTTGGCGGCAAGCACTTTTACCTGCTGAGTATCTTGCTGGCTCTGAACTGAATTTTTTCTTGCATGTGATTGGACGTGCCCTTATCCAGATACAGAGAAGACTCAGGTTGGAACTGGAAGTGATAGAAAGAAAAACTCTTAGCCAGGGATGGTGGTGCACATCTTTAATCCTAGCACTCAGAAGGCAAGAGGGGAAGGTTTCTATGAGTCTGAGGCTAGCCTTTTCCTACATAGCGAGTTTTGGGATAGCTGGGGCTATATAATTGAGAAATCCTTCATCAAGAAAAGAGAGACAGCCGGGCAGTGGTGGCGCACGCCTTTAATCCCAGCACTTGGGAGGCAGAGGCAGGTGGATTTCTGAGTTCGAGGCCAGCCTGGTCTACAGAGTGAGTTCCAGGACAGCCAGGGCCACACAGAGAAACCCTGTCTCGAAAAACCAAATAAAAAAAGAAAGAAAGAAAAGAGAGACAGAGGGAGGCATGCACATATGTATACATAGAGGGGGGGACACCTTTTAGACCCTTCAGCATTGCTTCAGTATTATTTTAAATTGTGTTCACAAAAGCCAGCTGTGGTTACTGAGTGCCCATTGTTCATGTACTCCGGAGGTTGGTGAGGCAGGTGTGTCACACCGAGTCCCACCTGGTCTACACAGGGGATTCCAGATCAGTCAGGGCTACATAACGAGACCCTGTCTCAAAAACAAAACAAATAAGTAAATCACGAGCACAGATGTTTGTGAGTGCGTTTTAAGCCCTGGAGGGTTCTTCTTCTATAGTTCTTTTTTGAGACAGGGTCTTGCCACGCAGCCCAGGCTGGTTGGGTTTTGGTTCCAATTCACCTTTCCTGCACTGGGAATGCAGGCACGGTCCTTCAAGCCAACCTCGTTGTTGGATGAATAACTGTGGTATGGTGTTCTGGGTTAGATCCTGGAAAAGACAAAGGCTATAAATGAAGAAATGGGTAAATTGTAATTAAGACCCACAGCATAGCATGCCCAAGACCCTAGATTTGGTCTCTGAAGAGCAAAACAAAACCAAACAACCCAACTTGACTTTTCCAAAGCCGAAGCAAAGGATGCAGGGTGCTGGATCCGCACAGGGATATCTGGGGTTCCCCTTTATTCACGGATGGGTTGGGGAATGGAGACCACTGCAGCGGACCTGCAAACGCTCCCCTGAGCACACATATGTGCAATGGAAGTAACCTGCTGCTGCTTTGTTTGAGGACTTGTCACGAATACTGTTTAGGAAGGCTGACAAAATGGCTCCGTGGGCAAAGGCGCTTTACCTCTAAGGCTGATGATCTTCACAATCCACATAAATGTTAAAGAAGAGAAGCAACTCACAAAGTTGTCCTCTGACCTCCACATATGCACCATGGCACAAAGAGCCTCCCCCCAAATTAATAAATACTTTCTCTGTGTGTTGAATGTGCATGTACATGTTTGTACATGTTTACATGTGTGTGGATGCATGTGCTCATGTATGCCTGTGTATGGAGGGCAAGAGTGATGTAAGTATCTTTCTCAATTTGCTCTTTTTTTAAAAAAATATTTATTGTTTATTTATTTGTGTGTGTGTGTGTGTGTGTGTGTGTGTGTGTGTGTGTGTGTGTGTACATGCATGTGAGTTCAGTGCTCACAGAGATCCAAAGAGAGATTTAGAGCCCCTGAGGCTGGAATCATAGGCAGTTGTACACTGTCCAACATAGGGGCTGGCAAACAAACTTGGAGCCTCTGCAAGAACGTCACCACTTAGAATCACCCTGGCCCCCACATCTTACTTTACTGAGACAGGGTCATTGCTAACCCTGGAGTTCATGGAGTCGGCTGCAGGGGCTGGCCAGCGAGCTCCTGGACTCTGTTTTCTTGAACTCCAGGCATGAACTCCAGGCATGTTCTGTTGTGCTAGGTTCTTACATGTATGTTGACAAT
>CM052711.1:13538081-13575493 GCA_028551405.1 Uromys caudimaculatus | reverse complement strand
ACACACACACACACACACACACACACACACACACACACACACACACACACACACAAAATACCCATATACATAAATATTTAAAAAAGAAAGAAAAGAATCGAGGGAGCCCTATGATCATGAACTGGAACTCTGACTCAAAAGAAACCTTCTCCTTCTTCTCCTTCTTCTCCTTCTTCTCCTTCTTCTCCTTCTTCTCCTTCTTCTCCTTCTTCTCCTTCTTCTCCTTCTTCTCCTTCTTCTCCTTCTTCTCCTTCTTCTCCTTCTTCTCCTTCTTCTCCTTCTTCTTCTTCCTCTTCCTCCTCCTCCTCCTCCTCTTCCTCCTCCTCCTCCTCCTCTTCCTCTTCCTCCTCCTCCTCTTCCTCTTCCTCCTCCTCCTCTTCCTCCTCCTCCTCCTCCTCTTCTTCTTCAAGAACACAGTATCTTTCCACATGGCCTTGCCTGTCCTGGAACTCTTTCTATAGACCAGGCTGGCCTCAAACTCAGAGATCTGCCTGCCTCCGCCTCCTGAGTACTGAGAGTCCTGCATCGGTGAATCCATATCCCCAGATGGTTCTGAGAGTCCTCCCTGCATCCGTGAGTCCTCATGCCTCTTTGCTATGGCCATATCATTTCCTGGGATACAAGCACTGTCTCTGAAACTCAGTGAAATAAACTGGCCAACAAAGAGAGTTTGTGCTTTTCAACGTACTATCACGGAAAGAGACCTCCTAAGGCGTGTGACGAGGAATATGCTGCCAAGCATGGTGTAGTGCATTGTGGGGCTGGGGAGATGGCTTAGTAGCTGAGAGGACCTGAGTTCAAGCCCCAGCGCCTGACAACTGCCTATGTCTCCAGTTCTGGGGGATCCCATACCCCTTTTGACCCCAGAAGACACTATACTCACATACACAAGCCCATACTCTCATACACACATAATTTAAAAAAAAAATAAACTTTTAAAAGACATAAGTGTGTGTAGGGGAATCCATTAATGTGCTTCAATAGTTTAAGTTAGGCGTGGTGATGCGTGCCTCTAATCTCAGATACCGAGGAGGCTGAAGAAAGAGGATTCAGAGTTGGGGTCCGGCCTGGGCTACATAAAGAGACTTTGTCTCAAAAACTAAATAAGATATGAATAAGATGGGAGAAAAGGTATACGAAAGAAGAAATGATAAGGTCTGTACATTTGTGCATGCATCAATAGCTTTCAGAGACAGATTCATACAAAATTCTCAACTTTAGAAGACCACGTCACAGGTGCTGAGGGAAACCCGCTTCTCTTACGCTCCTCCTACAGTGTGGTGTGAACTTGTCATTTTAATATTTATTTGTTTATGTATATGTTTAATATTTGTTTATTATGTGTGAGATGCTGTGGATTCAACCTGTATCTCCAGCCCTCTTTTATACTTTAAGAAAGTCTACATGACAGAGGCCACTTCAACAGTATGGTGGGCTCTTTTTTGTTTTCTTTTGAGATTTATTTTATGTATGTCAGTACACTGTAGCTGTCTTCAGACACACCAGAAGAGGGCATCAGATCCCATTACAGATGGTTGTGAGCCACCATGTGGTTGCTGGGAATTGAACTCAGGATCTCTGGAAGAGCAGTCAGTGCTCTTAACCGCTGAGCCATCTCTCCAGCCCTTGGTTTTTGTCGTTGTTGTTGTTGTTATTTTGAGATAGGGTTTCTCTGTGTAGCTCTGACTGTCCTGGAACTCACTCTGTAGATCAGGCTGGTCTCGAACTCACAGATCTGCCTGCCTCTGCCTCCTGAGTACAGGGATTAAAGGCATGCACCACCACAGCCTGGCCCTGTTTTTTATTTTTGTTTTATTTTGAGACAGTGTCTGACTAATTTGCTCACAATGGCCTCTAACTCACTCTATAGGCCGGGCTTGCTTTGAACTTGTAATCTTCCTGCCTCCGCACTAACTGGTTTACAGGCCTGCATCACCAGGTCCATTTATGTGTGAATTCTTCTTTTTCCCAAAAATATGTGTTATTTTGTGATTAAGAAGTAAATGTATTAAAAAGCTATAAAAGTAAAGTTGTTGTTGGTTTTTTTGTTTTTTTGTGTTTTTTTGAGACAGAATTTCTCCTTGTACCTGTCTGTCCTGGAACTCAATGTAGGTCCGGTTGTCTTCAAACTTACAGATATGTGCCTGCCTCTGCCTATGCTGGAACTAACAGATTGTATTAATTACGTTCTCACTGTGAAAGGTATTTAGTTTTATACTCTGTGTGTGTAGTGTTCATGTGTATATTTTTCATGTACATGGGGTATATGTTCACATCTGTGTGTATGTAGTGGCCCCAGGTTGGTGTCTCTAAACATCTCCAATGAATCTGAAAATCCTGTCTCCACTGTCCCAGGCTGGAATTACAAGTGGGCCACCACACCCAGCAAGGATCTGACTCAACAAGTGCTTGAACCCCTGAGCCATCATCCCACCTTATGTTTTGAGACTGGGTCTCTCACTGAATCTGGCATTCGCAGTCTTTAGCGAGACTGGCTGGCCAGTAAGCTCTGCCTGTCTCTGCTTCCCGGTACTGTGGTTACAGGCATGCGCTTGTCTTTTACACTGGTACTGGAGAGCCAAACTCAGGCTCCTATCCTTGTGCAGAAGTCACTTGACACACTGAGCCGTCTCCCCAGACCTTATATTTTTATATTCATTAATATACACAATATGTTGAAACACATTAATTATAATTACTATTATTAATAAAATTCAGGGCTGGAGAGGTGATTCAGCAGTTCAGAGCACTGGCTACTCTTCCAGAGGACTCAGGTTCAATTCCCAGCACCCACGTGGCAGCTCACAACTGTCTGTAACAACAGTTCTAGGGGATCCAACAGTCTCACATAGACATACGTGGAGGCAAAAACACCAATGCACATGAAATAAATAAATTATTAAAAAAAAAAAAAGAATAAAATTCAAAGGAGATGACATTATAACAAGAAAATACTATCTGACCTCATTGTCTGGACCCTCACTGTTATGTTCTCTGGGGCTCTCACAGCCAGGCAAGGTAACAGGACTGGTGGTCCCTGCCATTCTGGCCTGGAAGATTCCTTGGGCCCAGGGCTTGGAGGCCAGTCTGGGTAATACAGAGAGACTCTGTCTTATTTACAGAAAAGGAGGAGTAGGAGGAGGAGGATGCAGAAGAGGAGGAGGAGGACGAGGAGGAGGAGGAAGAGGAAGAAAGCGGCAGGGCATGATAGCTTACACCTCCTGTCCTAGCACTCAGGATGATGAGATAGAAGGATTGTTGAGAGTTGGAGGCCAGCCTGGCTACAAAGCGAGTACCAGTACCAGGTCCACCAAAGCTACACAGCAGGCCTTGTCTCAAAAATATCGATGGCTGGGCTGGCTGGGCATGTAGGAAGAGTGCTTGCCTAGCATTCAGGCCCTGGACTGCATGGGTCATATAAGCACCGTATAAAAACAGGTGTGAGGGCACACGCCTCTAATCTCAGAACTTGGGAGAAAGGTCAGAAGTCTGAGAAATGCATAAAATTGTCAAAGGAAAAAAATGTAAGTAATAAACAAATTAAATTAGAAATATTGAAGTTTGGAGACACCCTAGGCTACACAGTCAGTCAGTTCAAGGCCAGCCTGGTGAGATCTCGTCTAAAATAAAATAAAAGAGAAAAGAAAACCAGCAACAATAATATTGCTTTTTTAAAAAATGAACAGATGGGGGGCTGGAGAGATGGCTCAGTGGTTAAGAGCACTGACTGCTCTTCCAAAGGTCCTGAGTTCAAATCCCAGCAACCACATGGTGGCTCACAACCATCTGTAATGGGATCCGATGCCCTCTTCTGGTGTGTCTGAAAACAGCTACAGTGTACTTACATATAATAAATAAATAAATCTATTTTTTAAAAAATGAACAGATGCAGCTTGACACACCAGTGTGTATTGGGGAAGGCTCGGTCGCCTGTGCCTTTAGTACTTATTATAAGGTCTTTTATAGTTGGCGCTCTGTCTGTTTAGCACCTCTATCTGCTCTAGCCAGAATCCTGCTGTCTGACACCTGGAAAACCAACGCCCTGCCCTGGCTGCAGCTTGCACACCACATTTCCCTGGCTGTCTGACTTCCTGCTGCTAGGAGATATGCAGCAAGATATGGCAGCCAGACCAGCAGTAGTCTCCTGCTTGTCTGGGTCCCCTAGGATTCTCAGGGAATCTTCCCTAGAAGCAAAAGTCTTGGTGTTGCTCAGTCCTGGGGGCAGATGATCCGTGGTGCGTAGGCTGGCTCACCCACCATTGCTCTGCCAGTCACAGAGAAAAACCAGTTTGTGATGGCCTCAAAATAGGACTTGCATTTTATATGTCAATACAGGGAACTTATGAAGGGCTTTTTGTTTGTTTGTTTGAAACAGGGTCTCTCTGTGTAGCCCTGGCTGTCCTGGAACTCACTCTGTAGACCAGACTGGCCTTGAACTCAGAGATCACCTGCCTCCAGCTCCAGAATGCTGGGGAAAAAGGTGAGCGCCACCCCTGCCCAGTTTGTGAAAGGTTTTAATGTACACCAAAATTTCCAGTGAAGAGTCAACTATATAAACTAATTTTTTTCTTAGAAATTGTTTGTAACTTAAAGTATTGTATCTCTGGGCTAGAGTCTGTAGCTCAGTGGTACAACACTCACCTAGATGCGGAGGCTGGGTTTCTTTCATCCCTAGCACCACAGAAGCCAAACAAAAACCAAACTCAGGCAGCACCTACAAGCACACTGCTCACTGCCATCCATGTGCGTCTGTGGCAGAAGTCTTCTTGATGTTTCTGTGGAGAAAGTCAAGCATCTTTCCTCTACGCTGTTGGCAGAGGAGCCGAGCTGAAATCTCTCGTTAGGCGCTTTCTCTTCCATAAGTTGTCAGGACGCTTCCAAAGACACCGTGTGAATGAATGCACTTTTGGACGGATGAGTTTCCTCAAGGTGGTAAAAAAAAAAAAAAAACCCAGGCTACTCAAAAGGATCTCCTTGACAAAGGGGCTTTAGGGAATCTTCTCTGAAGGGAAATGACCTGGATACCATGTTTGCTCAATCCACAACAAATGTTTATTTAGCACCGAACGTGTATCAGGCAGCAGGAGACGTCGAAGCCATAGATTTTGAAGAAAGATAAGAAGCCAGGTGTTGGCCAGGCATGGTGCACACTTGTAGTCTCAGCATTTGGGAGGCAGAGGCAGGTAGATCGTGAAGAGTTCAAAGCTAGCCTGGTCTACATAGAAAATTGACTAGATAGTGAGACCTTCACACACACATGCAGAGAGAGAGAGAGAGAGAGAGAGAGAGAGAGAGAGAGAGAGAGAGAGAGACTATGAATGAGCATCCAGGTGGTAGATGGCATGTCTATGCACCCAGCATTCAGAAGAACAGAGACAGAAGAACCTCAGACCCTCAGCTTGAGGGCTATCCTGGGGTCTGGGTGTATAGCATGGTACCCAGAGGAGTAACTACCCCACAGTCTCTGCACATCTTTCTTTCTTTTGATAGGACCTCATTCTGCAGCCCAGTCTGACTTTACACTCATGGTAATTCTACTGCCTCGGCCTCTTAAGGGCTGATATTAGTGTACTCGAATTTGTGAAAAGTGCTTAAACATTTGTTGAATGAATGCTTTCTTCAGGGATTTTTTGGGGGGGGGGGTGCTCCTTGCTTTGTCCTGTGCACAGAATAAATGCATAAATAATGACACAAATAAATGCACAAATGCATAAGTAATGACAAAGTGAGAATGGCTGAATTTTAGAAGGAGAGGGGGTTACAAAAATTACATTTAGGGTAACTTGGTAACTTAAGCTGCTTTTGAGAACTGGGGAGCCTCTGCGGGGCTCAGTGAATTTAAGAAACAGCCTCAGAATGGACGTGGGGGTGAGAGAGAGGCTCTGACCTGCACACATCTGTTCATCCACCGACATGTTTTATTTAGTATCTACCATGTGTTCAGCACCAGGCAACATTGCCACGGACTTTGAAAAAATGATTAGTAGCCAGGTTTGGTGGTGCATGTCTATAATCTCAGCACTTGGGAGGCTGAAACAGGAGGAGCTCAACGTCAAGGCTAGCCTGGACTACACAGCAGGTTCCAGATTAGCCTTAGTTACCTGGTGAAGCCTGTCTCCAGAGGGAGACAGGGGAAGGAATAGGACGATGAGGAAGAGAGAGAAGGAAAGGAGAAAAGGAGGGAAGAAAAGGAGAGTAAGGAGGAAAGTTATTTAAAATAAACCAGGCCTAGTAGCTGATTTTACAGCTCTGTGATCTCAAGTCCTCAGGAGGCAGAGGCAGAAAGACTAGAAGCTCCAGACCCAGCATACCTATAAAGTAAGTTTAAGGTCAATCAATCTTGGTAGAGCGCTTGCTTAGCATGTATAAGGTGTTGTGTTTGATAAACAGTACCATCAAAAAAAAATTAGGCATATTCTTCCTTCTCAGACTATTGTGAGTGACATTTAAAAAGTAATCCATGCGCAGTATCCACCCTTATGCCTGGACCCAGACAGACGCCCCAGATCCCAGGCAGAACTAATCCATGTCCGCTGTCCTATCCTGTGCAGCATCACCTATGGTAATGCTGAGTTCAGAAGTTAGGCTGTACAAGGGATTGAACTATATCTATTTACTTAGTGCGAGGGGCAGGGATGCCCTGGCATGTATGCAGAAGTCGAAGAAAAGCTCTAAAACTGAGTTTTCTTTTTCCACCTGTGGGTCCCAGAAAGCAAACTGATAAAAGTTGTTCAGCTTCACAGCAAGTGCCGCCTTTACTGTCTCAGCCCTCTCCTTGGCTCCAGTGTAAGGGATTAAAATAATTATTAAGACAGAACAATTATGGGAGAGATGGCTCAGCGGTTAAGAGCAGTTAAGACTGCTCTTCCAGAGGACCTGAGTTCAATTCCCAGCACCCACATGGTAACTCACAACCATCTGTAATGGGATTCAATGCCCTCTTTTGGTGTGTCTGAAGACAGCTGCAGTGTACTCATACACATAAAATAAATAAATAAATAAATACATAAATCTTTTTAAAAAGTTTAGAAGAAGAAGAAGAAGAAGAAGAAGAAGAAGAAGAAGAAGAAGAAGAAGAAGAAGAAGAAGAAGAAGAAGAAGAAGAAGCCAGGCAGTGGTGGCGCACGCCTTTGATCCCAGCACTTGGGAGGCAGAGGCAGGTGGATTTCTGAGTTCGAGGCCAGCCTGGTCTACAGAGTGTGTTCCAGGACAGCCAGGGCCACACAGAGAAAGCCTGTCTTGAAAAACTGAAATAAATAAATAAATGTAGATGTGTGTATAATGCAAGGCCACAACAATCTCAGAAAAAATAAGCTGCATGTTCTCTCTCATTTGCAGAATCTAGCCAATACTATCTGTATATTTGTGAACAAATGTGTGTGTGGTTGCAGTTTAACAGGAAGACAAACCACGGAAAGCTGAATACAAGAAGATGAACAGGGGCTGAATGAGGATAGAAAGACAACTGTTTTTCTGATTCTAATTCTGTCACGGAGCGTTTGGTTTTGGTGGTGGGTAACTGCGTAAAACATATCCGGTACCCAAAGGGTCAGATTTGATGTGGCGCCTCACAACTACCATTTAAATGTCAATTCTAACCACATAGTGCAAACACTGGGTGTGGTTGATTTAAGTGTGTGATGTTTTTTATGTATCCGCAAGGTTTTTTAATAACAAAGTTTATAAAGTGGAAATATAGGACAATTACAACAGTGTGTTGTAAGGAAGATCACGTGGCTGTGGCCTCCCAGTCGCACCGTGGTACATTCACCCTTCTTTTGATGATGGATGAAACTATGAGACATAGCCTTAGCTACCTCGTAGGTGCTACTCATAGCCCTACTATGTCAGGACTCTGGTAACTGAGAGGGCTAATCATTGCTTCACAGCCACTGATTCGTATCCTGGGCAGGTCAGACTGGACAGCAATATTCCATCTTGCTACTGTGAATGGGGTGAAAATTAAAACTTACAAATTATTTATTTTTGGATCTTTCCGTTTAATGTTTTTTGGGCTGCAGTTGACCACCAGTACTTGAAACTACAGGAGTGAAAGCAAGGACCTGGGGACTACTGTGGAAGACCAGAGCGCTCGGACGCTGGTGACGTGGTGTATGTCTGTGGTCCCTGCACTCGGAAGACAGAGACATGGGGATGACGAATTCGAGCCAAGTTGGGCAAGTGAGCTTCTGTTGTACAGAAGCAAGCAAACAGTCAGCAAAATCAGACAGTATAGAAGAGCAGAAAATGGCAGGTCAAGCCTCCCTCACTGGTCCCATACATTGTGTGTGTGTGTGTGTGTGTGTGTGTGTGTGTGTGTGTGTGTGTGTGCATGTGAAGGCCAGAGGTCAACTTCAAATACCATTCCTCAGGAGTCATTTATCTTGCCTCTTGCCTGCCTCGTGGCGATTGGATTTTCTTTTCTGTTTTTAAGACAGGGTCTCTCACTGGGACCTAGGACCCACTGATGAAGTTACACTGGCTGAGCAGTGAGCCCCACAGATCTTCCTGTTTCCTCCTCAGAGCTGGGATTACAAGTGTGCCGGCTTTTTACATGGGTTCTGGGACCAAATTTTCATCCTTATCTAATCATTTTTACCAACTGAGCTATCTCCCCAGCCCCAATCCCTTATCGTCCTGTCTCCTTAAGTCTACTTAAGTGTTTTAACCCAAGAGGACTGATGGTGAAGAGATGGCTCAGTGGTTAAGAATACTGGCTGCTCTTCCAGAGGTCCTGAGTTCAATTCCCAGCACCCACATGGTGGCTCACAACCATCTGAAGTGGGATCTGATACCCTCTTCTTGTGTGTCTGAAGACAGCTAAAGTGTACTCATATAAATAAAATAAACAAATCTTTAATAAAGAAAATCTTTTTTTTTTTTTTAAATCACCTCCCTGGCACTGATAGAACCTGTAATTGACAGAAGCTCTCAGGTGGCAAAATGGTATGGGATTTTTTTTCTTTGTATTTTCCTATGTTGAAGTACCTTCTGTGACAAAAATCTACTTATACAGTATAAAGACTTAGATAAAAATACGAAACATGACAAAAAAAGAAAAAAGAAAAAAAGCCGGGCAGTGGTGGCGCACGCCTTTAATCCCAGTACTCAGGAGGCAGAGGCAGGAGAATTTCTGAGTTCGAGGCCAGCCTGGTCGACAGAGTGAGTTCCAGGACAGCCAGGGCTACACAGAGAAACCCTGTCTCGAAAAAACCAAAAAAAAAAAAAAAAAAAAAAAGAAAGAAAGAAAGAAAGAAAGAAAGAAAGAAAGAAACGTGGGGGAGGGATGGCTCAGGGGTTAGGAGCACTTGCTCTTCCGGAGGGCCTATGTGAGACAGCTCACGACTGCATGTAGCTCCAGTTCCAAAGGGTCTGATGCCTCTTCTGGTCGTGAAGGGCATCTGCATTCATGTAGTGAACATAAATTCATGCAGGTATACACACATACACACAAATAAAATCCTTTTAAAGATATGAAGTATATAGCATATGCTAGATAGGAATGCTTGCTTTATCTTTTTTTTTAAGGTGGGATTTCACTATGTAGCCCTGGCTGACCTGAAACTTGCTCCATGTAGACCAGCATGCTGTATGTAGCCTCAAACTCACAGAAATACATCTGCCTCTGCTTCTGCCTGGTAAGCACTGGGGTGAAGGGCACACACCACCATACCTAACAAAAGCTTGCTTTCTTGCACAGGGCCCTGGAGCTTTTCTCCCAGAAGCCCACATACAGGGTAGGAGCTGGATCTGGGTCTGAAGGTTTGCTATCAGGAGCTTTCTCACCCTCTTGGTGACTCAAGACTTTGGGACAGTTCTGTAAAATCAGTAATACTAAAAGCATTGACACTAAGGGAAGTCCTCTGTGCTGGCCGTTCTTCTAAGCAGGGCTGCATGTGTTAAGTATTGTTCGCTCTGTGTTCTGATTAGGTTCTGTGCATATCGTCCCATTTTGTAGATGTAGAAACTGAGGCACGGAGTGGTTATGTGTCATGCCCAAGATTACACAGCTAGAAAAGCAGTGGGACTGCCTCCAAGGCTGTGCAGACTGACTCACCTCTCTGCTGTTAACATTCTGTTATTACACATCTCCCCGACTTCCCATTTCTCCTCCATATGATGAGGCTCTAATACCTGTCTAAAGAGATTTGTTCTGTTTTCAGACAGGGCCTTGTGTTCATGTAGTCCCAAACTGGCCCAAACTCACTATGTAGCCAAGGCGACCTTGGATTCCTTATCCTCCTGCCTCGACCTCCAGAGTGTTGGGATTGCAGATATGTGCTCCTCGTGGCTGAGAGACAGCAAGTAGGTGAAAGCGCCATCTGTGTAAATGTGAGGGCCTAAGTTCCAGTCTCTAGCATCCACGTGAGTCCCAGCGTACATCTGTTATCCTAGAGCTCTTAAGAGGGGGTACCAGGCTAAGATAGGTATGTACACCACACCCAGCTTGAGAGATTCTTGAGTAAGATGTTAGACCAAGCATGTCACAGTAAGTGTGAAATAAAATACCGAACTGTTACTGATATTTCCAGAGCTCCCATTGGTAGGGTGTCATGTGAGTGTTTGTCTGGGTATCCAGAAGTACACAGTGTATAGACCCTGGCCTTGCAAAGACAGAGCCCCCTGAAGAATGTTCTGGTTGAAGGGCCAACACAGTAGCTCAGTGGGAGAGTGCTTGCTTCACATGTGTGAGGTTTTAGGTTTAATTTCAATACTGCCAAAACAAGAACGGTTTAGTCAGGACAGATGGCTCACTGGTATGCGTTTGCACTCTCGCGCCATGGACCATGGTATGGCAGTGCCTGCCTTTAATCCCAGCACTTGGGTGCAGACAAAGGCAGGCCTCTCATGATCTAGAATCTCTTCAAAGCCAGCCTGCTCTACATAGCAAGTGACAGGTTAACCAGGCTGCATAGTGAGACTTGTCTAAAAAAAGCAAGAGGGCTGGAGAGATGGCCCAGCGGTTAAGAGCACTGACTGCTCTTCCAGAGGTCCTGAGTTCAATTCCCAGCACCCACATGGTGGCTCACAACCATCTGTAATGGGATCCGATGCCCTCTTCTGGTGTGTCTGAAGACAGCGACAGTGTACTCACATACATAAAATAAATAAATCTTTTTAAAAAAGAAAGCAAGAGCCTTGTGTGCGGCCATGCACTCTCCTGTAATGCCCTCACTGGTGTGTGCTGTGGGGAACTGATAAGGAAGGATACTGTGGCTTGCTGGCTGCCAGCCTAGCTCCAGGTTCAGTGACACCCTGTCTTAAGGGAGTAAGGTACACGGTGACAGGAAAGGGCGCTCAGTGTTCTTCTCTGGCTTCCAGAAGTGCACCACGTACACACCTGTACACCTTACACATACACATACCCACCCACACAGGCCTGCAAACGCATACACATGAACACACACACATGCATACATACACACCCACACCCACACCCACACCCCCCCCACACACACACACACAATGAAGATTAAGTCACATGACCATGTCCTGTTGAACTTTAGGCCTTATTAGGGACATTTAGAAAATTTTGCCTTCCTCAGAATACTGCCTGGGGTGGACTCCTCTTGTTTGTTTGGCTCCCAGGCATGTCCACAGCACAGTGCCTCACCTCCCCTTGCAGGCTTACCGCTCATCTTCCACCAGGAGGCGTGGTAGAGTATGTTTGACAGTGCCATCTACCCAGCAGGTGCAGCAGTGCCAATGCTGGGCAGCAGGTGGCGCAGAAGGACCCTGAAGCTTAAGCTTTGGCCTTGGACTGAATTGAATGGACCCCTAGAAAAAAAGACCTTTATCTACCTCCTCTCCCTTCCCCTCCCATGTCCTCCCCTCCCTCCCTTGTCTTCCTTTTGTGGTTTTGTTTTTGTTTGAGAAAGGGTATCACTATGTAGCCCTGACTGGACTAGAACTAGTATGTAGGATGGGCTGGCTTAGAACTCACAGAGATCTACATGTCTCTGCCTCCACATCTTTTTTTAAAAATGTGCATTGATGTTTTGCCTGCATATGGATCAGATGCTCTGGAACTGGAGTTGCAGGCAATTGTGAACTGCCATGTGTGTGCTGGGAATTGAACCGGGGTCCTCTGTTAGAGCAGCCAGTGCTCTTAACCACTGAGCCATCTTTCCAGCTCCTTTAATGGACCATGACTTTTAAGAATGTTTTGAGAGGCTAGAGGGGAGATGGCTAAGCCATCAAAAACACTTGCTGCCTTGCAGAGGACCAGAGTTCAGTTCCTAGGGAACATGTCAGACAGCTCACAACTGCCTGTAACTCCAGCTGTAGACAATCTAAGGATCCGACACCCTCTTCTGGCCTTTCAGGCACCCACCCTCACACATACACATTAATAAACGATAAAATAAATCCTTAAAACAAAAAAATGTTTGAGCCAAGTGCAGTGATACGCACTTGCAGTCCCAGTTCCTATGGAGGCTGAGACAAGAGGATGACTTGAGCCCACAAGTTTGAAGCCAGTCTGGAGAGCACAAATGAGACCAAGAAAGACCTGGAAGGTAGAGGCAAGAGGAGCGAGTGTTTAGTGCTGGGCCAGTGAGATGGATCAATGGGGAAAGGCTATTGTGGCCATGCCTGACGGCCTGAGTTGGATCAGTAAGCCCCACATGGTGGAAGGAGAGAACAAGTTGTTTCCTGACCCCGACATGCTCCATGTCATACACAAATGAATAATAATAATAGTAAAAAAATTCAAGAAAAAGCAAAAAATAGTTCAGTGTCATGCTTCAATTAGTAGCAAGTTTTAGGCCAGTCTGGGCTGTGTGTGACTTGGTCTCAGAAAGCAAGCAGGAAGGGAGGGAGGGAATGAATTCCAAGTGTGGCGTGGCAGCACACACCTGTAACATCAGCAATCAGTAGACTAAGGCAGATGGCCTAAGGTTGAGACCAGCTTAGGCTACACAGTGAGTTTAAAGTCAGCCTGAGATATGTAAGAAAGCTGTTTCATTTAAAAAAAGAAAAAGAAAAGGAAAGGAAAGGAAAGGAAAGGAAAGGAAAGGAAAGGAAAGGAAAGGAAAGGAAAGGGAAGGGAAGGAAAGGGAAGGGAAACGGGAAGTGAGAGGGTGCTCTGTGCAGGCAGGCAGGGAGGAACACAGAGCCAGCCACTGGGAAATTATGTCTTATCACTTACTTTGTAGAACTTCTGGGACACTTTTGAAGAGATAAGTTAACCTAAGCCCATTAACATTGCATGATAAAACCAGGGAAGAGGTGAGTTCTCCTTCTAGATAGAGATGGAGAGGTAGGGGTATGAGGGGGGGGGAGGGAGGGAGGGAAGGAGAGAGGGGGAGAGAGGAGGGAAGAGGGAGAGGGAGGAAGAGGGGCAGAGAGAGAGAGAGAGAGAGAGAGAGAGAGAGAGAGAAAGAATGACTATATTTCATGGAGGAGCCAGGTTGGCCTTCAACTCAGTACCTAGCAGAGGACGACCTACACACTTCATCCTTCTCCCTTTATCTCCTCTGTTGCTAGGATTACCGCTATTTGTCACAATGCCCAGCCTCTCTCTTCCTCTAAAGAAGCCACACACACCTGCTATGGTGGTGGAGACAGAATGTCCTGTCTAACCCCCATGTAATGACAGTAATGCAGTGTTAGGAAAGTGGTTGCTCATAGGCTATCACCCTCGTGAGATAACCATCCTTACAGGCCCCAAAGGGCTCTTCTGTCCCTTCCACCATGTGAGGAGATAGCAAGAAAATGGACACACAGGAACTGGAAAGTGGACCCTTACCAGTGTTGTGTGTCAAAATTTTTCCTGGGGAGGTAACACACAGGTCTACTCACCCCAGATAGGGAGCCCACAACAAACCAAAGTACAGAGACCACCAAAATCCAACTTAGTGAACTATGAGTTATATTGGGGTTTCCTATAGGAATATGGGTGAGGGGTTACTTACAGAAACAGAAATGACTCTCAGAATCTGCATCACCAAAGCCCACCCAGCGTGGGTGACAGCTCACAAAGATGGGAACCTGGAGCTCCCTGCACAGGCTGCAGGCAGCTCAACAGGTTGGAGAGTGTCCTTCCAGGCACCTCGGTTGGTTTAAAAGCCTCCCAGGCAGGGCTGCTAGGTCTGCTTCTTCCAGGCAGCTGATCTGGTCTCAAAGTCTCCTTAGTTCAGCGCTCTTGCTCTCTCTCGCTCTTTTTTTTTTTTTTTTCGTGACAGGGTTTCTCTGTGTAGCCCTGGCTGTCCTGGAACTCACTCTGTAGACCAGGCTGGCCTCAAACTCAGAAATCCACCTGCCTCTGCCTCCCAAGTGCTGGGATTAAAGGCATGCATGCGCCACCACTGCCCAGTGGTTCAGCTCTCTTTTGATCTGTGGGGAATTACTCTGATGGGAGGGGCCTAGTGAATCTGGTCAGTTTCAGGAGCTTCTGAAGCTATTTTGAGTTGTTCGCCTTCCTATTTAAGGAGTTTCCTGTGGGATGGACTGTTTCTATCTTAGAGGAAACTGTTACGCATCAAGCAGCCTTCAAAACAGCCAAGGTCTTGGTCTTGAACATCTCAGCTGTCAGAACTGTGAGAAACAAAAAGCTGTTATTTATAAACCACCCAGGCTGTGGTAATATAGTGCAGAAGCAGCCTAAGAGAAGTGACCAGACAGATAACATCAACCTATGATTTTACGTGTCCCGTGATAACAGCTTGGACAGTGTCTGTCACACAGGACAGGAATGGCTGTGAACTTAGGGCACATCTCAAAACCTGCATAGCACCGGCTAATATTAAGCACCAGCTGCAGGCCCATAGTCACAAAACTGCTTCATTTTAAGGTAAGACAGAAACCTGATAATATGACATTAAAGTTCCAGATTTTAACAGGCTACCTAACAGTTCAGGTTTAAAGTAAATACCAATTCTTCAAGTTGAGTCCAGGGACAGAATCTACCTTGTGAGCTCCCCCTGGGGTAACGGCTCTTGTATATTTTAATGATGCACATAATGGTGGTCACATTTAATTAAAAGCTATCAGCCAGCAAGGCCTTTCTGTGTTTTCGTTTTGTTTTGTTTCAAGACAGGGTTTCTCTGTGTAGCCCTGGCTGTCCTGGAACTCACTTTGTAGACCAGGCTGGCGTCGAACGCAGACATCCGCTTGCCTCTGCCTCCCAAGTGCTGGGATTACAGGCATGTAATCCTTCCCCTACTCATAAGTGCTTTACATTATACTTTGGGAATGGAAAGTCCCCCCCAAAGCCCATGTGTTAAATAAAGCCTTGGTTCCCATGTTGGCACTGTGCAGAGGTGACAGAGACTTTAAGGTTGGACTAGTAGGCCTCTGGTGATTTCACATAGACTCTTGAAAAGCACACTAACACATAGGTTCCTGAGTCCAGTGTTTTCAACAGACTAAGAGGTAGAGAGAAAACAGAAGCTAGGGAGCCTGCCCAATGGCATTGAGGCAGAAGGTCCCTTCCAGTCGCCTGGCCCTACTATTGTATTCTGGCACTCGCCTCCTGGACCATGATGCCTTGGGGTATTTTCCATAGGACCTGATATACAAGGAGGTCCTTACATACATGTTGAACTGAACTGATACTGTATGTAATTGAAGTGTGCTTTCATCCAGTCATTCAGCTCAATAAAACATCCCTTAGCTGCCCAGTGTTTGCCCAGTGTATGCATGAAACGATTACAACTTTTCACTTTTAATGATTGGGAGACTCTGCTACAGAACCAAAAATCCCAGAATCCAGCACTCAGGAGCAGAGGCACGTGGATTTCTGTGAGTTTGAGGCTAGTCTGGTCTGTCCTATGTAGTGACAGGGCAGCCAGGGCTATGTAGCTCACAACCCTGTCTCTGAAACAAAAACAAACAAACAAAAAAGAGACTGCTATTTACTCTCTGACTGTTTCTCCATAACTACCTCCTACTTTCCTGTACCCGACACTGCAGAGATTCTGTCTTCCGGCCCTACACTTTTGTGGCATGGATAGCTGAATTGGCTCCATGCTGTCCTTATTGCTGGTCCCGATGGCATGCACATGTAGTCAAAGCCCTTGGGAGACTGAGGCAGGAAGACAAAGGCCAACCTGAGCTAAAAAGTGAGTTCAAAGCCAGCCTGAGCTACATTGCAAAAAAAAAAAAAAAAAAAGGTGGTCAACCGCTCCCTCCCTTAGCAGAACTAACATAAATTTAAGTTGAGAATACTCTGTGGGGAAGGAAAACACTGCTTTCTACTTTAAAATGAAGACTGACAGTTGCCCTGCTCCTTAGAGTCGCTGTGGAGACTAAGTAAAAGGGTGCGCAACTTGCCAACAGAGACTCTGTACAGATGTCCCCAGCAGGGTCGGACGTGCGCTCAGCTAGCGCCCGAACCACTGCTTGGGGTTCACATCACACGCCCCCACCAACGTGGACCGCCACGAACCGCCAGGAACCCCACGGGTCGTCCGGGTCCCCCGAGACCGCCGAGGCGGGAAATGTCCCTGGGCAGTGGGTGTGAGGTGAGCTGTGAGAGGGGTGTGAGGCCCCTAGCTAGCGGAGGACGGGGAAGGGGCGTGACCCATACGCCCGGGGGCGGGGCACCAGGCCCTTTCAAGCTCCAGCCGCCTCGGCAGCGGAAGTTCCGGTGTCGGCAAGCGGAGGTGAGAGGTCAGCAGGAAGTCGATACGTGGCCGCCGACTGTCCCCGCCGAGGAGGCGCTGCGAGCGGAGATGGCGGCGCAGCTGAACGTAGAGCAACTAGAGGTGTCGCTCGACGGCCTCACACTGAGTCCAGACTCGGAGGAGCGGCCAGGCGCGGAGGGTGCCCCGCTGCAGACGCCGCCGTCCTCGCCCCCCGGGGATGGACTGGGCTCTGGCGCCGCGGGGCAGCAGCGGGAGCCGGGGGAGGCGGCGGCTGAGGGCGCGGCCGAGGAGGCGCGGCGGATGGAGCAGCACTGGGGCTTTGGCCTGGAGGAGCTATACGGCCTGGCGCTGCGCTTCTACAAAAGTGAGCGGGTCACTCGCCTCTGCGGGGCCGCGGGCCGGCCATGCCTGCCCCACCCACCCGAGCTAGGCCGGGGTGACCGGAGCGCCGTTCCGTCCTTGGTGGCACCGGGAGTTTGTCACTACTGGTCTGGCCCCTGGTCATACCCCTGAGACATCTAGAACCCTGGATTAGCAGCCCTTATCGCCTGAGGTTGCTGGGGCGTTTATACCTAGTTTAAGTTTCCTGGTTTCCGTGAGCTAGCGTGGGAGAAGAGCGCGCGCTTCCCGGGGCTCCTATTCTGGGATGGATTTTTCCTTTTTTGTTATTTATCGGTTTTCCTCCCAGTTTTTCATGGCTCACAACATTAAAGCGATTTAAAAAAAAACTATTTCAGTGGAAGAAAATTGTATTGGGTCCCACACTTACCTTTAATAGCCTCGGAAACCGTGAGAATATATAGGACATTCGGCGGTAAGGATGTGGCGAAAGATAAAGTAAAAATACTAAGTTCATTTATTCCCTTTTGCTTGAGTAAGTAAATAATGGCCACTGTGTTCTAGTAACTTCTAAGTGGCTAGGAAATTCTACCTTGTAAGTGAATAATGAAGACTAAGGTGAGAAGTTCTCGGTCTCTCTCTTCTCCCCACCCCCTCTGTTTTTTAAAACAAAATTGTGATGTGCGGTGATTTTCTTCCTTTTTTCTCAAGTTAATAGTGGAGGTAACAGTCTCAAGATTTGGTCAGTGGGAAAAAGCTTGACTAACAGTCTGATTCTTAAAAGATATTTAGGTTCTCGAGTGGGAAAGCAAAGAGAAATAAGGGCAAATGAAACTTTTAAAAGTGGTTGCTAGGCTCCACCTGCATTCCAGAACAGCATATTTATGACAAGTTTCCCAGAGACAGTGCTTTCAGATACATAGTTTAGCAGCTAAAGTTGAATTGTTCACTGAAGTGACCCTTGTTAAGGTAGTTTTATTTTTTTAAATTAACTTTAATTGTGCAAACTAGTGAAATTCTACAAAAATTTCCAGAACAATAAAACGGTTACTCTACATTCGTAGTATTTTAAAATTTACCTTTGAACTGTACATTGCCACGGCACAAGGAGTTCAGCCTTTCTGCCTTTCTGCTGTGTGGTAGCTGACGCGTGGAGTCGGTTGAGTTTAGGATCACTTTATCTTGAGTCACCGGTTCGATTTTAGAGTTTGTTGTAGATAAACGTGAATCCACTGGTTTCTGTACAGCTCACATAGCAGTGCGTGTCCGTAAAAGTTAATTTTTGGAACGTGCTTTTCAATAACTGCAAGAAACAGGGAAGGACCAACTTTAACTCTTTTTTAAAAAAGAATTTTAAGGCCAGGCAGTGGTGGCGCACGCCTTTGATCCCAGCACTTGGGAGGCAGAGGCAGGCGGATTTCTGAGTTCGATCGAGGCCAGCCTGGTCTACAGAGTGAGTTCCAGGACAGCCAGGGCCACACAGAGAAACCCTGTCTCAAAAAACCAAAAAAAAAAAAAAAAAAAAAAAAAAATTTTTTTAAATTTTGTGTGTGAGTGTGTGGCAGTGGCAGTGTCAATGTGGATGCCCCAAGAGACCAGAAGGGTTGGATCTCCTGGAGCTGGAGTCACAGGAAGTGCTGAACTGCCTAACTTGGGTGTTGGGAATTGAACTAGGGTCCTTGGGAAGAACATTGTTCATTCTTTACCAATGAGATATGGCTCCAGAACCAGAAAGAACCAACTTGTAATCTTTGATTTTGCTGCATGGATAACAAAGGGAGGGATATTTCATCTGACCCCATCTTATTTGAAAATAGCAATATCTGCATTAAGAGAACAAAACACTAAGCGTGGTGTCACACACACTTAATCCCAGACCTAGGGAGGCAGAGGCAGGTGGATCTCTGAATTTGAGGCCTGTCTGGCCAGCACAATTCTGGGACATCGTGAGAGCCTGTATAAAAGCAATAACAAAAACCTAAACAAAGTAATTAACTTAAAAATTGTATAATGGGCAGCAAAGTTAGCATTGTTTTGGGTCAGGAGCCTCATTCTAAATTATTGTTGCTATATAAATTCCTAGAAACTTAACTGCTAGAATCAAGTTCTACATAAAAAAAAGCTGGATTAGGTAATACTACACACACATTTAAGATTTAGTTGTCTAAACAGATTATTTTAAATTGCCCTTTTGAGGCAAGTCTTCAGAGAACCCATATTGAGGGGGCTAAGGTTATTAGTCACCTTACAGAAAGAAATGCATCAATGGGGATAATTTGCTCAATTCCTAAATTAAGTGCTCAAAACTATATCCAGGCACTTAAAACAGCTGTATAGCAATTCAGAGCTACCTTTCTGTGTGGATTATTACTTGCGCTAACAGTGAAGGGCTGGTAGTATGTCAGGTACTAATTAAAGAGGGAAAAGGACATAAAAGCAGAATTAACAGGAACTGGGGGGAGTCCAGCAAGGCTGCCTTTGTGGGGTTTTTTTGTTAGTTTGTTTTTTGTTTTTTTACTCTAGGGTGTGTATTTGTGCATTTTCTGTGTGGAAGTCACAGGACAACCTTGGGTGTTGGTTCTCCTTGAGACTGGATCTCCTTTGCTGCTTTGTCCACCAGTCTAGCCACGTGTCATGAGCTTCTGGAGATTTTCTTTTCCTAGTTTCTCTTTACTTAAAGCTGAGTTTAAGCCGGACAGTGGTGGCGCACGCCTTTAATCCCAGCATTTGGGAGGCAGAGGCAGGTGGAGGCCAGCCTCGTCTACCGAGGGAGTTCCAGAACAGCCAGGGCTACACAGAGAAACCCTGTCTCAAAAAACCAAAAAAAAAAAAAAAAAAAAAAAACAAAGCTGAGTTACAGGTGTGAACTATTTTGTGTTCTTGATGTTTTTAAGGAGGTCTGAACTTAGGGCCTCATGCTTGTACAATAAATAAATGCTGAGCTATCTTTCCCAACTCTGCCCTTCATTTTACATTACATTTTATCTTCTGTGGATTAAATTTGAATCTTGAAAGCAAGATTATATTTTCTATTGAAAATAGCTGGAGAAGCCTAGGATGTAGCTCAGTTGGTAGGTGCTTGCCTATCTGGCTTTAGGGGCTGGATTCTATCAGCACCACCATATAAGCATGCCGTGGTGCCACAGGCCTGACGTGCCAACACTCAGGAGGTGGGTTCAAAGGGTAAGGCCACTCAGCTGCACGGAGAGTGCGCAATCACTCTGGAGCAGATCTGTGAATACCCCACCCCACCCACCGCCAAAAAGTGTTTTGTGTTACATACTTGTAATAGTGATGATATAAACCAGTGATGAATTACTGTATCAACAACTCTTGAGTTTTGTGCTAAAATGAAAGTGAAATGCTTGCCCCAGGTGTATAACATAGCATACATAACTAGGCCCTGAGTTCTACCCCAGGGAATGGGATGTGTAAAATAACAGATGAAACTATCAGTGTTTTACTATCTAACCGTCACCGGGTTTTATACCCTTACTGTGGGTAAAGCTTAGTATCAGGGTCCTGCTGTGTGAATGGTGCAATCCTCTTCACTCTTAAGGAGCATGGAGACAAGAGACAAAAGGGCCAGAGCAAGTGTGGGTTGAGGAAAGAGTGCCACTCCAGAAAGGACTGTGGAGAGGGGATGGGGTAGGCCGGGCATGTGTGTCTGGGAAATGGCAAACAGGATGTTGTTTAATGAGTTGAGAAAGTTGAATACAGATCCTGGAAGCATTTGATGAAGTTGTATATAGTTTAGCCTTTTTGTTAGGTGAAGACCAATGAAGGTTTTTCAAAAGAGGAAAGAATTTGCTCTTAATTCTATTTTAGCAAGATTAAGCTAGGCTTTCTTAGCCGTTTATGTTAGGGCTCTAAGGAATTGCAGAACTTTATACTTCTAGACTGGAATTAACTTGTTTTTGTTGAGTTATTCAGGGTTTAGATTTTTCCTTTTCAAATACTCAATTGCTGTTTGGTAAATTGGTTGCATTAATTTATGATTTCAAACTAATGGTTGTCAGTGATTACAAAGCAGATATTTACTAGATGTCCGGTGAAAACTGCAATTTTACTTAATCCCCCCCCCCCCCCGAGTGTTCTGTTACCTGTATCTCCTAGTTGAGGGACCTGGCCCAGGCCATTCAGTTATTCCTTGTAAGAGGCAAGGCTGGATCTCTCTCTGGTTTCAGACAGTTCTTCCACTGCAAAAAGTGAAAGTAGATAGGACCCTACTTTCTGGTAATATGCTGAGGGAAAGAATTCAAAAGTACTATCTAGTTACTTTATTACTTGAATATTTTTGGCATGAAAATATTAAGAACTAGTGGAATGATCTGAGTTGGTTTTGTTTGATTTAGATTTTTTTGTTTTTTGAGACAGGGTTTCTCTGTGTAGCCCTGGCTGTCCTGGAACTCACTCTGTAGACCAGGCTGGCCTCGAACTCAGAAATCCACCTGCCTCTGCCTCCCAAGTGCTGGGATTAAAGGCGTGTGCCACCACTGCCCGACTAGATTTATTTTATTTGCATGACTGCATGAATGTATGTATACCACTTGTTGCCTGCTGTCTGCAGAGGTCAGAAGAAGGCATTGGATCCCCTGGAAATGAAGTTACAGATAGTTAGGAGCCACCATGTGGGTTCTGGGAATGAAACCCAGTCCTCTGAAAAAACAGCCAATGCTCTTAACCGCTGAGCCAGTTCAACAGCCCCTTGTTAGCAAGTCGTTTTGTCTAGCATTTTAAAATCCGATGGTATGGGTGGTTTTAACTGTAGTGTCGTTGATTAGTGAAGTTGAATGCATGTTTAGATGTTTATTGGCAGCCTCTGTGTCTTTTGCCTTTTCCCCCGTTCATATAGTTCAGTTCATGTTCCCCCCCCCACTTGAGACAGTTTCTCTATGTAGTCTTAGCAGTCCTCAAACTCAAACCTCAGAGAGATCTGCCTACCTCTGCCTCCTGAGTGCTGGCACTATAATAAAAACATGTGCCAGCACTGCCTGGCTTTTTGTTTGTTCGTTTATTTCTTAATTTTATTTAAGAGTATACTGTGTGTATGGATGAAACTTGTACATGGTTTATACTTAATTTTTTAAAAATATTTTTGTATTTATTGGTGGGGTCAGTGTCATGACACATGATCAGAGGACAGCTTGAGTCGGTCCCTTCCTTCTACTACGTGGATTAGGGATCAACCTCAGGTTGTCAGATTAGCTGCTGAGCCATCTTGCCAGCTGGGTTTTTTGAATTTTGGTAGTCCATTTTTACTAGAATCAATTAAAAACTATTATGATTGTTATAATGGGGGGATTATTTAAAGATTATCATTTTACCAGGACCCAGTTTTATACTGTTTTTGAATATAGGTAATAGTTATTTTTTGTCAGACTAGCTTAATTCTGCTTTTCTTTTTTCTTTTATTTATTTTTCAGAGACACAGTCTCACTCTGTAGTCTAGGCTGACCTTGAACTCACTGTGTAGCTTACACTGTCCTCAAACTCATGGTGATCCTCCTGTGGCAACTGGGATTATAGATGTATGTCATCACCTTTGCTTTTGCCTTCTTTCTTAATAGCACTAGAGGAGGCCTGTCAGAGTAAGGGATAAGGAAAGCAAAGAATCACATAGTAGTAATAATAATAATATACTGTTAGCCTCTGACATGGAGATGTAACCCTTCTTTTATTGGTGACTAAACTAAGAAAGTAACTCATCCCACTGTGACTCAGAAATGTCTAAGATGAGATTTAATCGCCATCCAGCTGATTCCACAGCCCATGCCAAAACCTCAGACAGCCTCAGTAAGTGCAGATATGCTTTAGACACAGCCTTTCAAAGTATGTATGTGTAATTTATTGCATTATCCTATTCAAAGTGATTAAAATTGTTTTTTAAGGATCATTTTTAGATGTATATGGTGGCAGAGGCAGGCAAATCTCTGAGTTTGTAGCCAGCTTGGTTCTGCATAGTGAGTTTCAGGCCACCGAGTGCAACATGGTGAGATCTTGTCTTACAAACAAAGAAACAACAATAAAAATAAACACTTAAAAATACAGTTTTTAAAAAATTTATGTCTGGTGTCAAATGATACTGTTTATGTGCCTGTCTACAGTTTGACAGATGTATTTCTCTATGCTGACTTTTAACGTAAATAATGATAGTTGTTCAACAAAAAAATAATTCAAGCTGGGTATGGTGATATATGCAATCCCAGTATTTAGGGGCTGAATCAGGAGAACTGAATGTGAGGCCTACCTGGGCTGCGTAAAAAACTAGAGCCCACCCTGGGCTATATTATTAGTAAGACCTGACTTAAAGAAAAACAATAAAGAGTGAGAGTAAGAAGAGAAATCTTCCATAAAGGATTTGTATTTTAAGCCCCATTAAAATTTAGTAAATAAAATAACAATCTTAACCTGTTTTTATCTGATGTGTACTCTATAGCAAAGCTTCAATGCATTTCTAATGCTGGGAACTGTATTTTGCCAACACCAATTGTTTTCTTTAAATTTCATTTCTTTTAGTAAAAGATGGCAAAGCCTTTCATCCGACTTACGAGGAAAAACTGAGGTTTGTGGCACTGCATAAGCAAGTCCTTCTGGGCCCGTACAACCCAGACACGAGCCCTGAGGTGGGATTCTTCGATGTGCTGGGAAATGACAGGAGGTAACTTTTCTTATCTGGTAACTTAGTGGTGTTAGAAAGGAGTAGAATGTGTATTGCTCCAGGTGTAAGTAACTCCTAGCTTAGCATATCAACTGAAACACTGATTTTGCTCAAAGATTCTAAATCCTATTGTGGAAGAAGTTTACTTATCTGAGCATAAGACAAGCACTATTTCACTGACTCTTTCTAAATAATATTAAAAGCAGCCATTTAAAGCATGTGCTACTGGGCCTGGAGAGGTGGCTCAGCTGCTCTTCCAGGGGACCTGGGTTTGATTCTCACCAACCCCAACCATCTGTAATTTCAGTCTCAGAGTAACTGATGCCTTCTTCTGTCCTCCAGGTACACAGATAAACATTCAGGCAAAACACTCATAGACATAGAACTAAATAGAAAATAAAATGCATACTATTGATTTGCCTATTGAGACATACAGAATTTCTCCAGAATATGGAATATTTTTGTTCAGTTCAGGTTAAAAATGTAAAGAAAATAAAATATAGATTGCTTCTTAACAAGTGTGAATAATAAAAATTTACTTATTTTGGATTGTTTATGGCATCTTATTTAATATATCAAGGTAGATTTGTTGAAACTTGAAGTTTTGAAATTTTTGCTTCTAGTAAAACAGTTCATTTTCATTGTAATTGAGTTTTTCATATGTAGATTTGATTAAATAAGATTCTCCTTCTGCTAAGGGAAGAAGGTAACTGTTCTTTTTATTCTTTGCAGGAGAGAATGGGCAGCTCTGGGAAACATGTCCAAAGAGGACGCCATGGTGGAGTTTGTGAAGCTTCTGAACAGGTGCTGTCCTCTCCTCTCCGCATACGTTGCCTCCCACAGAATAGAGAAGGAAGAAGAAGAAAAAAGAAGGTGATGTCACAGGGCATGGTGGCACACAGGGTGATGCTTTGCTTTCTTGAGTATGTGTTCTGCTTCAGAGGTCTTCCTTCCTCCTGTTGTTCACTTCTGCTTCTTACCGCAGCCTTTCAGAACTCTTCATGTGGGGGTGGGCGTGGGGCTGGTTACACCTGTAAAGTGAGCCGATCTCCCAGCAGTACTCCTCACCCCGCTCCCGTCCCCACCCTCAGAACAGTCTTGCTGCTGTAGCCCAGGTTGGCCTCCTGAATGAATGCTGGGGTTATTCGTGTGTACTACCACACCCGGCTACTTTTGTCCTACTACAATAAGCCTTTAACAGGCTCAACCACGAATTCATTCACTCCTTCCCTCCGATTCTCTGGTGTTGGCTTTGGATCCCAGATGGGTTATTAATTAATTAGTTATCTCCTCTAAAATTTGGAGTAGATACTGCTGAGCTCACTGTTTGTGTTTCTGAGATTCTCCCAGCACCCATGTGGAGACTCACAGCCATCTAATTCCGGTTCCAGAGGATCCAACACTCTCTTCTAGCTTCCAGGAATGCAAGCGGTTCACAGACATACATATAGGCAAAACATCCACACACATAAAATAAAAATTAAAAATTAGACAAAGAATAGCCAAAGCATGAGGGAGTTATAGAAGTGCTTCACTGGATGGCACATGCCCTGGAGTCCTGGTATTTGGAAGGCAGAGCCAGAAGATTGCACAAAATTCAAAACCAGCCTGTTCTTCATAGCAAGTTCCAGGCTAGCCAGAGCTGCACAGTCTAAAACAAACAAACCCAGTGACATAAATAACATTTCATTTGATAAGTAACCAAAGTAATAGGTTTTATATCTTGATGAAAAATACTTCTAATTCTATTTATTTTCTGTATATGGGTGTTTTGTCTGCATGTATGTCTTTGTATCATGTGTCATGTGTGTACATTGTCCTCAGAAGCCATACAGGGTTGGTTCACCTAGGATTGGAGTTGCAGGTGGTTGTGAGCCACCGTATGGGTGCTGGGAATCAAACTTGGCTTCTGGCACAGCCTGTGCTCCTAACCACTGAACCATCTCTCCAACCCCCAATTTGAGTCTTTTTTTTAAAAAAAAGATTTATTCTTAGGCTTAATTGTATGTATGTATGTATGTATATATGTATGTATGTATGTATATGTAGCTGTGTGGGGTATGTACACATGAGTACAGGTGTCCTCAGAAGACAGAAAAGGGCATCAGATCCTCTGGAGCTGGAGATGAGGGCTCTGGAGACTGAGTTCTGGTCTCTTAGGAGATCCGTACATCCCTTTAACTGCAGGGCTCTCTTCAACCCTCCCTGCTCTCCTTTATTTTTACTATTTTTTTGTTTGGGTTTTTTTTCCCCATTAACTTATTTATTCATTTTACATCCTGATTGCTGCTGCCGTGCGGTTGTCCCTGTCCGTCTGTCCCCCCCTTCACACAGTCCCTCCCTCCCTCACACAGTTTTTTGTTTTTGTTTTATTTTTTTTCAAGGCAAGAGTTTCTCTATGTAGTCTTGACTGTCCTGGAACTTGCTGTGTAGACCAAATTGGTCTCAAACTTAGAGATCTGCCTGCTTCCCCCTTACCCCCTGAGTGCTGGGATTAAAGGTGTACTGCCCCCCTTTAAAGATAGGGTCTCACTGTATATCAACCTGCCTCTGCCTTCCTAGTTCTGAGAACCACCATGCCAGGCTAAGACTTGGTACTTAATGAATATGGAATAACATGGAAAGTTGGTTTGTATACTATAGTACACTCTTGAATCAGATGTAATGTCTTTGAAAGTTGCCCTTTTTTTGATTCTTGCTTACTTTTGTCATTAAAGACTGGAAGCAGCCACTTAATAACTATTCTTGTTGTAGTCGTGTATGTTATGACATTGACTCCCTATTTTGTTTTTACCATATAAAAGTTTATGTGTGTCATACTTTGAGAGATTGCTTGCTATTCTCTGCAAAGATTTTTGTCTTATTTTCAGTGGAAAGTGAAATATAAATGATTTTAAAATGTATTCTCTGTGCAGAGTTCATTCTCTTTGCTCTATACCGTGTAGAAAGGCGGAGGAGGAGCGAAGGCAGCGTGAAGAGGAAGAACGAGAGCGGCTGCAAAAGGAAGAAGAGAAACGGAAGCGCGAGGAGGAGGATCGGCTCAGACGGGAGAAAGAGGAGAGGCGGCGGATAGAAGAAGAGAGGCTTCGGCTGGAACAGCAAAAGTGAGTTTGCTGCTTAGATTTTATTTACAAATGAGAACCAGGCTACCACCCTGTTTCCTGGGATTTACCTGTGTGTCTTAGAACACTCTGTGACTGTGCCTGGGTGGAAGATGTGTGTTGGCTCCTTTTGTGTTTACCAACCAGTGACTTTTGTTTGTTATCAGAGGATAATGTGTTGAAATTTGGAGTTAGTTTGTAAAACCTAGAGGCTAGAAGCAGCAGTTGAGGTTGCTCAGTTGTTCTGTCTTGAGTCCAGTGTCTAAATTCTCATGATCTCTTACCTTCTTAGTCTTCTTCTTTGTTCTTAGTGCTATCTACAGTTTCTGTCTGCTTTGTCTTGCACAAGACTGCCTCACTTGGGAATTTTGAGATCTGTTTTCTGTGTATCTAAGAGACCAGCCAGAGTCCGAGACCCGGTTAAAAACTCTGAGGACCTAGAGCCTAGCTAACCCAGTGTATATCCGATAGCCATTCCCAGACCTAGTCCAGGACATGGGAGCTGAGACTTCCTTCTTAGAAAAGACTGAAAGCCACTTTCTCAGAAGGCCTAGCATTTCAAAGAGCAGCTTGAGATACCAAGAGGAAGACATGGGGAAGAAGGCCTTGGGTTCCAGGGATGGCATGGCAGAAAAGGTAAGCTGGAGAACTTAAAGTATATCCAGTCTCCTCTTTGCTTACAGCGGGTTTCTCAGAAAAACCTTCAGTAGTAGCTAGCCTCAAAGTAAACCATGGCCTCACTATACATGGAAGGGAGGTTTTAAATACCATTCTCTTTTGAATTTGGAATTGAATACCTTAGCTGGGCCCAGTGTCATACTTTAGTCAGGAATCTGTTTTTACCTGTTATCTGCTTATTATTTAATAAATAGATTTAGCGGGGCAGTGGTGGCGCACGCCTTTAATCCCAGCACTTGGGAGGCAGAGGCAGGCGGATTTCTGAGTTCGAGGCCAGCCTGGTCTACAGAGTGAGTTCCAGGACAGCCGGGGCTACACAGAGAAACCCTGTCTCGGAAAAAAAAAAAAAAAAATAGATTTGATGTCTTTGGTAAGTGGTCACATAGCAGTTTTGAAACATGTAATTTTCTCTGAAAGAAATAAAAATAATTGAACTAATTCGATAGAAATTGATATCTCCAAACAAAGCATAGTGGTGTACAGCTATGGTCCCAGCACTTCAGAGGTTGAGTCAGGGTTAGCCTGGATCTATATAGTATAACCCTGTGCGGGGAGGAAGGGAGGGGGAGAGAGAAAGGGGGGCAGATATTAGTAAAACAAGCAGCATGCACTGCTTTTCTTATCTTTAGTGATTCTTAATAAAGGCACCTTTAAATGAAATGCTACAGCCCACCAGGTTTTCACTGGTTTTATTCATTCTTAACAGAGGCTGTAGCACTGATTAGCTCTTCTACCTTCTACTGTTCTGGGGTGTTTAGGTAGAGAAACTATAGCCAAAGTTAAACACCATCCATGCCCAACGGCAGTCTGTGTCTCCCAGCATCGAGGTGAGTTAGTTAGTGTTGCTGCCATCAGACTCTCTATTTGAGCTCTGGCTCTTGAATCTAGCTAGCTGCAATAGAATTTTGGGCAGTTACTAGACAACCTTATAGTGTGGTTAAAGGCTAAGTGCATTGGTACATGTAAATGTTTTAAACAGTGCAGGACACATCAAAAGAGCACAGTAAGTGTTAATCATTATGATGTTGATGGCGGCGATGGGCTTAGTGTTCTCCATTCCAACTTTTCTTGAAAAACCTAAGTAAAAAAATTAGAGGTCAGGTTTTTCCCTTAAGTATTCTGGGCCTAGAATACATGCTTTTTGGTATACATTATTGGCCTAGTCATTTCTAAGTTATAAGCTATAAAAATAAACAAGGACATTTTATTTTGTTATGAAGTCCCCTGTTGTCAGACTGGCATGTATTTATTAATGTTTTAGGCAGCAGATAATGGCAGCTTTAAACTCGCAGACTGCCGTGCAATTCCAGCAGTATGCAGCCCAGCAGTATCCAGGGAACTACGAGCAACAGCAGATTCTCATCCGCCAGCTGCAGGAGCAGCACTATCAGCAGTACATGCAACAGTTGTATCAAGTCCAGCTTGCACAGCAACAGGTACGACAGCAGCTGGAGAGAGAGAGAAGGCACTGTGTTCCCATGGAAACCAGGTTCTTTCCATTAGCTAGCCTGAGGTATAAAGTAACTCTTTGATTGGTCTTTTAGGCAGTCTGTTTAGCATTGTATTGGTAGTTACAAAAGAAAATGCAGAATCTTGAGCCTAGGAAGATGTACTTTATATTGTTACAAGGGTATGTGGAGTTGTCTAGTCAGTGTCCTAACAGTGAGTCTGTATGGACTGTTAACAGTGTCCCTGGAGCCATGAGGACCCGAGTAGCTAGCTATAGTGTAAGAACCATTTCTCAGGCAAAACATGTACTGTGGAGATCAGACAGCTTTAAAGGGATGGAGTCCCTTCCCACAAGGCCATAGGCTGGTTCTTGAAAGCTGGGGCAGATCCAGATCCATTATAACTCATGACAGCATATACTCTCTCCAACATCCTATTCCTACATATTTGCTTCAAACACTTAGGTCGTTTGAGCTGGAGAGATGAGATGGTGTTAAAGGCTAGGCTCACAACCAAAAAATACAGGAGAAAGTGGTTTAAGTGAAAGACGTGGAAAGAGCCTGGTGCTTGGGTTCTGTCCTGGCTCTGCCATTATCATTAGACTTTCTGACATGTCACTGCTGCTCCAATTTCCTGCTTTTTCTCTGTTCTGTGAGAATAAGGCACAAGATCAAGGTTTCTACTAAGCATACAGGATGATAAAGGAAGAGAAGAAAAGTAGTGAGGTCTGGTGGTGTAAGCCGGTAATACCAACTACCCAGGTGGCTGAGAGTTCAGGCTAAGCTGAGCAGCTTAGAAGGACCCCATTTCCAAGTAAAAAGGGAGAGGGGTGGAATGGATGGAAATAGGTAAATTAATTGATTTATAAATGCTCACTGTATTGGGCTGTGACACTTGTTGACACAGTCAAATACGCACATTCATTATACAGTATATATTTGTAGGAAAGTAGAAATTTTTAAAATAAAATGATCTCTCTCCTAGCCTTAGAAATCAATGAAATGTTAAAAGGCTCTGTAGGTTCTGTATAACCCATGAGAGGGTCGGAAGGTGTTAAAAGGCTCTGTAGGTTCTGTATGACCCATGAGAGGGTCGGAAGGTGCTGACCCAGTTTAATAAGTGTCCTTTTTGAGAGATGCTGCTCCCTCTTGTGTAGCCTTTTTCTACTTTACCACCTCCTTCCCCTTTTTCTGCATTGTTGATAGGCACTGAGACAGTTAATAAGATTGCTGTTACATACTGTCCTCCTCATAGGCTGCTGTCAATTTATGAGGAGAAAGTCGTTCTGGTAGGATAAATTCAAAAATGGGATAAAGTCGCAGTTGGAATTAGTATGATCAAATTCTAATTGGTTGCTTCTGGAACTAGATAGGTCCAGTAGGCTACCTGAGAATTGAGCCTCACAGTTCATTACCGCTCAGGTTCTTTTTTTACAGTTCCTAATGAATTTTACATAAGGAGAAGGAAGAAATAGACTTTACTACTCTGAAGTATTAACTTTTGTGTAAATACTGAACAGAGCTGCTGTGCCTGTCCCTTTGGTGGTATAGCTGCCTAGCGGGTCTATTGTATTGTTTCTGCACCTTTCTCCTTTTGGTTTTTTTTTTGGGGGGGAGTAGGGTGGGCAGGGGTTGTTTGGGTTTTGTTTGTTTTAATTTGGTTTGGTTTGGTTTGGTTTGGTTTGGTTTGGTTTGGTTTGGTTTGGTTTTTTCAAGACAGGATTTCTCTATGTGACAGTACTGGTTGTCTTGGAACTCACCCTGTAGACCAGGCTGGCCTCAAACTCACAGAGATCCACCTGCCTCTGCCTCTCAAGTGCTGGGATTAAAGGCATATGCCACTGCTACCAGTGACACTAAGCTTGTGTGGCCCAGACTGAGACTCCAACCCTGCCTCTCAGGGACTGGGTTACAAACAAGCACTGCCAGACCAGACCGTCTTGTGCTTTTTAAAGCTTCCCCCAAAGTATATGCTCTTAAAAAGAGTTGTATAAACAATTGCGGCCTGCTGTGTCTGGTAAGTACATGTCCTGGTCGGTGAGGTCCAGAGAAGGGGGTTTGTTGATTTTACTGAAGAGTTTCAAGATTAACTCAAGAGGGCTTCCTCTTCCTCCACCATTGTGTAAGGTTTGGAATGCACTGATTTGTTTTGGTTGCGTGCTTTTTTTTTGAATAGCTGGTGCTTTCTCCTTGGAAGGGATTTAGAATCTAAGCCTTAGAGCACTTTTTTAAAGTCCTATGTTTTATGTAGTGTCAGAGACAGGTGTTTAAACCCAGCACTAGAGAGGCAGAGACAGGTGGATCTCTTTGAGTTTCCGGCCAGTCTATACAGATAGTTCAAGGTCAGCCAAGGTTGCATTACTCCACAATCAAGAGCAGAGAGAGATGTTGCTTTCAACTGGGTTCCCCACTCACACAGTTCAAGAACCCTGCCTAGAGAGTGTTACTGCCCACAAAGGTCTGGGTCACATCAGTTGATGTTATAAAGACAGTTGTTCACAGACATTTCCACAGACCAATCCAATCCAATATAAATGATGTTCCACAAGACTCTTCCTGGCAGATTCTAGATTACAATTGACAATTGTAATAGTTGACAATTAAAACTAACTTGTATGGTGAGTCATCTTACCAGCCATCAGGGATTTTTTTTGGAGGGGGGAAGATTTGTTTATTTTATGTGCATGGGTGTTTTACCTGAATGTATGTCTATGCGTGTGTCTATGCCTGGTGCCTCCATAAGCCGGAAGAGGGCATCAGAACCCCAGAGCTTGAGTGCCAGATGCTTGTGAACCACCATTTGGATTCTGGAAACTGAATATGGGTCTTCTGAGAGAATAGTCAGTACTGTTAGCCACTCACCTATCTCCAGCTCCTACAATCTAAATACATACTAGTTAAGTGTTATGTCTTTGTTTTCCTCAAGTCAGTTGTTTTAGTTCTCTAAGCACAGAAAACTTTGTGTGTATAATAAAAAGACTGCAGTTCATAACATAAAATAATCTTGAATTTGAGCTAAGGTGTATCAGCAGCTTTTGTTTGTATTGTATGTCATGACAGCCATGGGCAGAGTGTACGTGTTATGTGTTCAGAACCAAGGCTGTGTGGAAACTGCCTTCATGCAGCCAAATAGAGCTCAGCTCTACCTCAGATTTATTATACTTTAATTTTTTAATGGATTTGTAGTCCTTGTGCATCCAGAAACCCTGTACTGTTGCCAGATTTCATGACCCCCCCCCCCCCACACACATACACATATTCAGTTCTGTGGCCTCCATATGGATTTGTAACCCAGTTTAAAAAGCTGGGTGCTAGCCAAGTACTCTACCACTGAGAGCTATATTTCCAGTCCTCTTTTTATATTTTGAGATAAGAGTCTCACTAAGTTGCCCAGCCTGGCATTTTGTATCTCAGCCTGTTCTTGAACTTGCAATTTTACCGTCTCAGCCTCCCAAGTATCTGGAGTTACTGGCCTGTGCCAGTGGACCTAGCAAATTTCTTTTCTCTGTACTTTGTCTTCAGGCTCAGACATTGCAGCCCCAGCCTCCTGAGTGCTGGGGTTATAGGTCACAGCACTGTACCCAGACCAGTATAAAATTTTAAGTGAGAGTTTAACCTCCAACTTCATTATCATAACCCGTAACTCTTAGAGCAATGTTTTTTGTTTATTTGTTTCTTGGTTTTTCAAGGCAGGGTTTCTTTGTGTAGTCCTGGCTGTTGTGGAACTCACTATGTAGACCAGGCTGGCCTAGAATTTATAGAGATCCTCCTGCCTCTGCCTCCCGAGTACTTAGGCTAAAGGCATGCGCCACTGCTAGCTGGCTAGACCAATATTTTTTTACTTGATTGATAGTTTTATTAGATTTTAGTCTGGATGTGGTGGCACATGCCTTTAATCTTAGCACTTGAGAAGCAGATGCAGGTATAAGGCCAGCCTGGGCTACTGAAGCCTTGTCTCAATCAATCAATCAATGGATAAATAGACACACGCATGCACGCACACACACACACACACACACACACACACTCTTTATTTAAAAAAATTTGTTGGAGCCAGGGAGTATAATTCAGTAGATGAGCCCCTGCTGAAGTTAACAGGCTCCATAAACCTAAATTAATTCTTTTTAAATTGTGATTATAATCTTTCTCTGAATATTTATTTCTGTCTATATTAGAATGGTTGTCCATGTATGAAGGTCTCGTTTGCTACTTTATACAGCTATCAAACTCACCAGTTGCAGCTTCTGTTTTTGTGAATCTTCTGTGGCCATTTGTTTCTTTGAAGTGTAATTTTCAATTTCTGTAATTTTAATTTCTGTAGTTGAAGGTGAGGATGGGGAGAAAGTTCTAGTGTTGTTGCTGAGTTTTTCTCCCCCACTTCAGCCTCTTGAGTGCTGAGCTGGCACATTTAGCACATCCAGTTTTGTAGTTTGAAAGACAGAGTATCTCTCTGTATCCCTGGTTGGCCTGGCACTCTGTAAACCAAGCTAGCCTCACATTCAGAGATCTGCCTGACTGCATCATGAGTGCTAAAATTAATGGCATACACCATCATTCCCTGCCTATAGTTGAATTTTATTAAAAATCAGAAAATATTTTCTTCTATTCAATTTTAAGAATATATATCACTACTGGGCACGGGGGCACATGCCCTTAATCTCAACACTCACGGAAGCCAGTGGCATATTGCTATATTTAATTTTTGCCCTTAGTAGTTTTATCTGAGATTAAATGTTTAATCATGTTTAGCTGTCAGTTGGTGTTATATTAATATTTATTACAGATGTGATAAAACTGGCAAAAGTTAATTAGTAATTTCTTAGAATGCTTTAGTGTAGAGCAAATGCATGGTGTTAGACTTCACTCCTAGGCAAATGTTAGCCTTTCTGATAAGAGCATCTTAACTTTTTCTCAATTTGTAGGCAGCATTACAGAAGCAGCAAGAAGTAGTGGTGGCTGGGGCTTCATTGCCTGCATCATCAAAGGTGAACACAGCTGGAGCAAATGACACACTGTCAGTTAATGGACAGGCCAAAACCCACACTGAAAATTCCGAAAAAGTCCTTGAGCCAGAAGCTGCAGAAGAAGCCTTGGAAAATGGGCCAAAAGGTATGTTTTGGCACGTGCATTTATCCGTCCAGATATCACTCTTAGACCTTGTGAAAAGCAAAACTCAGGAAGATAAGCTGAGTAGCTTGCATGAGTGTGAGCCCAGCACTCCTTTGCTCTTTGAATCTGGATCTGGTGCTTCTGATGATGAAGACACAGAAGATCAAGGCTAGGGATCTCGTTACATTCAGAGAGAGAAGTTGCTTAGTGTTCACAAAGCCCTGGGTTCAGTTTGAGGCACCTCATAAAACTGGCTGTGGTGGCACATGCCTGTTATTCCAGCAGAGATTTGTTATTTAGACATCTGTCAAATTCACCAACTTCATACAGCTTTTGTTTTTGTGATCTTCTGAGACCATTTGTTTCTTTAAAGTATAGTTTTCCTAATTTTAATTTTCAGCAATTGGAAGTAAGGATGGGGAAGTTCAAATGGTTTTTCTTTCTTTTTTCCCCACTTCAGCCTGTGCGTGCTGTGCTGGGTTGAAGCATGCCTAGGTAAGGAGGATTCCTGAAACTCGTTCTGACCTGCCTTGACTTTTTAGAACAAGTAACAGAAAATAGCTTCAGAGAAGACCTTCTTTACTTCAGTCTTACTAAGAGTTTATACCAGTATTTGATTCACAGTTACTGATTTCCTTTGCAGAATGTATGCGACAGAGAGGTCAGAAGACAACTTGAACACTTTAGTTCTCTTTCTAGCCTGTGGATTCTGATGAATAACTTCAAGTAGTTAAGCTTGGTGGCAAGTGCCTCTACCTGCTGAGCCATCTCCTTGGCATTTTGTTTTGTTCTCCTCCTCTTCCTCTTCCCCTCCTACTCCTCTTTTTTTTTTTTTTTTTTTAAAGAGATGGGATCTCCCTGTGTAGCCATGGCTGGCCTTCAACTCAGAGAGCTCTGTCTGCTGCCCAAGTGAGTGCTGGGACTAACGGGGTGCATGCCACCACATCTGTTGATTTGTGACAACTCAGGATGGCCTTCAACTCACTATGTAGCTGAAGATGACTTTGAATCTAGCTCCTACTTTATGTAGCTGGTGACTGAACCCAGGGGTCTGTGCGTGTCAGGCAGACACTCTGAACTGAGCCACAGCCCTAGCTCTACAAGGGCTTGCAAAGGAGAGGAAATCTTGTTAGTGAATCTGATTAACTTAACTGGAAAACCCGCTGAGTTCTGCAGTACACATGAATATTGCTTGGTAACAAGATGTCTGTCCTTTCCATGTGAGGTCCTCCAGTGGTTCTAATAATGTCCAAGATTTTCTGTTTCTCTTAGCTCTTTTCAGAGAAGCCCTTAGAACTTTAAAGTGCCCAGAGATTAAAGAATTTTCAACAGGTAGAATGACATGAAAGCAGACTGTTAGGAAAACTCACTTGTAAGATTGTGGATTCTGTTTTATTGAAGGGGTATGATGACCTCTAAGTACCTGTGACCTTCTTGGATATTATAATAACCTGGGAAGCTTTTCTGTTCCCTTCCGTCCTTGGCCTAAGCTAACCATACTGCCCTTGGTGTCAGATGTTCTCTGCAGGGTAAGAGCCTCTTGGCTTCAGCTTTTGTAAATCCTGTTGCCTTTAGACTCTCTTCCAGTGATTGCAGCTCCGTCCATGTGGACAAGACCACAGATCAAAGACTTTAAAGAGAAGATTCGGCAGGATGCAGATTCTGTGATTACAGTACGGCGAGGAGAAGTAGTCACCGTTCGAGTCCCCACTCATGAGGAAGGATCATACCTCTTTTGGGAATTTGCTACAGACAGTTATGACATTGGGTTTGGGGTTTATTTTGAATGGACAGACTCTCCAAACGCTGCTGTCAGTGTGCATGTCAGTGAGTCCAGTGACGACGAGGAGGAGGAGGAAGGTAGGTCTTGGTTCACATTTAGTCCTGCTAATACTCATGGACAGGGAGTGCTCTGTTCAGGAGTGGGGTGTTGGGTGAAAAGGCTCTGAGAAAGGCCCGACTATTACAAAGGCTCTGAACATGAATTTCTCTAAAATGCCAGGAAAGTCTATTTGGTTCTGAACGTTGTTTTACTTACAGCCTTGTGTATTCGAAAGCTAAGTATGTGATGACCCTTTGAAGTTTATTATTTGTATATTCTGGTTTTTTTGAGACAGGACATTGCTTTGTTGTCCAGGCTGGTTTTGAACTGGTGGACTTAAAACAGTCCTCTTCCTTACTCTCCCTAGTAGCTGGGACTACCAGTGTATGCCACCGTGCCCCAGTTTATAAAGGTTTAAAAGAGCAAGTAAGAATTCTTGTCAACAAAAGAATGTATATTTCTGGTAACAACATTTTTGTTTTAAAAGCAGGATCCTCCTCTGTTAGTTTGAGGCCAACCTGGTCTACAAAAAAAAATTCCAGGACAGCCAGGGCTACACAGAGAAACCTTGTCTTGAAAAAAGTCAAACAGACAAACAATAAAAACATCAAAGCAAACAAACAAAAAAACCAAAGACAGGATCCTCCTATTTTAGTCCCAAGTGCTAAGATTATAGGTGTGAGCCACCACCGCAGCTGGGTTAGACAGGGTTTCGTGGAGCCAAAGCTGTCCTTTAATTTACTATATAGTCAAGGATGGCTTTGAACTCCTGATTTTCCTGCCTCTGCCTCCCAAATGCTAGGTAAAAAGTTGTATGTAGTAGGTTGGAGTGACACGGACAGGCCTTCACCCAGGAGGCAGAGGCAGGTGGATCTCTGAGTTCGGGGGTCCATTTGATCTACATAGTGAATTCTAGGACATTCAGGACTGCTCTACAGGAAAACTCTGTCTCAAACCAAGCAATCAGGCTGGAGAGATCTTTTTAAAAAAATTGTTTGGGAAAAAACCCAATAACAACAAAAAGTGTGTAAATAAAGCTCACCAGATTTCAGCTACTCTTCTCTTTGGAAATCACCGTTTTACCAGAGTGTGACTTTTCATTCCTCTCAGTAAACAGGAGTTTTGAAAGACCTTAGTAAACTATGTTGGTCTAAGAAATAAGTTAAAGGATGTATTGATCTTTGAGAAGCTGCCCTCCTCAATTTTGTTAGCTGGGAAAAACTAGAACTTGGGACATTACTACAAGCTAAGTCACCAAGACTGAAACTGATGCAGGTCTGTAGTGCCAGCCTGTGAGAATGGCTGAGCACCCTGCTTCCACTTCTCAGGGCTAACTGAGCTGTCAGGTGGCTTGTAAAAAGCCCTTGTTCTTGTTAAGAGTACTACAGTGTTTCATGACAGTGGTGTTGAAATGGGTTTAGGAGCTGTTGTCGGGATGGCCATGAGTCTATTAGGTTAAAGTAGACCTTTCTCTGCTCACGGCCATGCTTTAACACCTCTGGGCTACTGGGCTCACAGGATGCTCGTAGAGCTGTTAGGCCTAAGCATGTCTTGAAATTCACTCAATATGTAGTTAATAATTGAAATGTCATACTAGTAAATTCTGGTATGTACCAATTTTATATGACCTACCAGAGTGTTTCAGGCATTTCAGTACATCTTGCA
>CM052711.1:13527187-13537981 GCA_028551405.1 Uromys caudimaculatus | reverse complement strand
TCCTCCTCCTCCTCCTCCTCCTCCTCCTTCTCCTTCTATGACCAGCGTGTCACTGTGTTGCCCTGGCTATCTTAAAACTCACTTATGTGGCCAGGCAGTGGTGGCACACGCCTTTAATCTCAGCACTTGGGAGGCAGAGGCAGGTGGATTTCTGAGTTCGAGGCCAGCCTGGTCTACAGAGTGAGTTCCAGGACAGCCAGCGCTATACAGAGAAACCCTGTCTCAAACAAACAAACAAACAAACAAACAAACAAACTCACTTATGTGGGCCAGGCTACCCTCAAAATCAACTTGCCTTCCTCCCAAGTGCTGGGATTAAAGATGTGCATCACCACTAGTTTAGCATGCTGTGTGCACCACTGTGCCTGGCTTGTTTTTAAGATTTTTAAAGGTTGACATTTTATTTTGAGTGAATGTTTCGCCTTATGTATGTTTTTGAACCACATGCATGCCTGATGTCAAAAAGGGTGTCAGATCTTCTGGAACTGAAGTTGTAAAGAATCGTGAGCTGCCATGTGAATGCTGCCAACCAACCCTTTGTCCACTCCAAGAACAAGTTATCTTAATGGCTGAGTCAATTCCAAGGCTTTGGCATTTTGTTTTTAGCAATGTTTATTCCTAAGTACTAGCAGCAAAGTGAGACATTTCCCATAATACTTAGCAAAACCAAAAGTTGGAGGAGGGGGCAAGGAAAGGTAGAATCCGAACAGTTTAGCTGCATGCACTACCTGCATCCCAGCAACGTGGGCCAGCAGCTAAGCCTGTGCTAGCCTGTGCTAGCCTTTCTCATACAACAGAGACTCATTCAAATCAGACTGCTTGCAGATACATAGAAAGGAAAGTGTGTTTCTCTGAAAGAGCTTTTGTGAATGCTTTATAAGAGTCTACTGAGGAGTATTTTCAGTGGTAGGGTTTGTACTCTCCATGCACAAGATCCTTAGCACTGCAAAAACAAAAAGAAAAGACGAAGTTAGTTCTTGTCTCTGTCTAGATGTGATTATCCTCATCTGTAATCTCAGCACTAAGGAGGCTGATCATTATTTGATGCCAGCTTGGGCTATGTAGTTCCAGGTCAGCCTGGGCTACTAAGACACACTGTGTCCCAAAACTAAGGACAAAGGGCTAGAGAGATGGCTCAGCAGTTAACAGCATTCCTTCCTGAAGAGGCCCCAGGCTTGATGCCCAGCACCCACAGAGTTGTTTATAACTGTCCATAACTATAGTTCAGAGGAACCCCACACTCTCTGTACATACATATATGCATACATGCAGGTCAAACGTCCACGCACATAAAATAAAATGAATCTTTTTAAAAGGTAAGAAGAAAGGAAAAAAATTGCTCTGCCCTGAGGTTTGGTTGATGTTCTTTTGTCCTGCCCATTAGAGATTTTTAAAAAGAAAATTACTTCCTACTTTCTCTTCTGAACCCCTAGCTGATAAGTTTGAGGATTATTGACACTGGGGCAATAGCCGGTAAAAGGGGCTGGAGTGCACTTACTGCTCTTGCCCGGTATCCAGGTTCAGCTCCCAGCACTGATGCAGGCTCAGAACTGCCTGCAACTTCAGGTAGGGGTTCTGACACCTCCCTCTGGTGGCCTCACACATGCTTATGTAGGATACACATGCTGACAACAGGCACAAATATGCAAATAAAAATTGAGATATAGGGCAGTCTTAAAGTTTTATAAACAAGAGAACTGGTAAAACATAACTGAGGTCTTTGACCTCTGCTGTATGTATCTCGAAGGGAGGGTGGGGTTGCCTGTTCATAAATGTTCCCAACCGTTCCTAAACACTGGTCCATTCGAATCTCCATTTGAGCAAGAGAGTGAGATCTTACTAATTCTAAGAACTGTTCTACTAAAAATGAACCTGTGTGGAGACTTAGCTCACTGGGCACCACTGATGTGTCCACGTGTGCTCTCTATAGTCCACGGAACAAGAGTCCAGGGTGGTAATGCAGCCTTGGCTGGTCTTGAACTCACTTTGTAAACCAGCCTGGCCTTCAAGCATTCAGCAATTTCTTCTTCTACTGCCTCCCCAATTGCTGCACTTAAAATATGCACCATCACACCCAGCTGCTGTTCAGATTTTTGTCTATGTGGTGGTTTGGTTTTTCTCCCTTAGGTTTGGAAAGGTATGGTTTGTTTTCTCTGAAGAAACAGGGCTGATAACCCGCCCTCTGCTGCAGTTCTTTAGTTTATTGCTTTTTTATGTCCCAGTGGTTTGCTTAAATTGATGAAAGATGAGGCTGGAGAGCTCAGTGGACCAAGTTCAGTTTGCAGCACCCATACCCTGGGGCTCACAACTCCTGGAACTCCAGCTCTAGGAATAGCATAGCCCCATCTTAATAAAGGGCACTGCCACTCCTGTTGGCCTCTATCCTCATGTGCCATACATTCTCTCTCTCTCTCACACACACACAAAATAATTTTTTTTTTTTAATTTTTGAAAGGTATGTTATTTACCTATCTCACTAATCTTTAGTTCTGTGGATGTAACAAAATTGGGTCTTGAATTAATGAACCAGTTTGTTTCTTGGTTATCTTTATAGGCAGTAGTATATATTTTGAATGACCCTATAACCCTCATTTGTAAGTAATATACTTTTTTTTTTAAAGATTGATTTTTGTTTGTGGAAGCACATGTCTGGGGAGATCAGAAGGTGTCAGAGTGCTGAAGCTAAGTTAGAGGTGGTTGTGAGCCACTCATGTGGATGCTGGGAACCAGACTTCGGTCCCCTGAAGTGTATCAAGCAACCTTAACCACTGAGCTCTCCAGCCCAGCATAGAGACATTTAATTGAAGGCATTGGTGTAGTGCAGCTAATTTTATCTTGCTCTCCTTTGTGGGTGCTGAGGTTTGCTGTGGTTTTTGAGGTGGGGTTTGTTATGTCGCTCAGGCTTGTGTGTAGGCACAGTGACCTTGCGCCCACAGAGAGGCCCTTCGCTTTCCTTCCCCTAGGGTCCCAGGTCGTGCCACCACACCTGTTTTGGGGGCTTGGTTTTTTTGCCTTTTGATTTGGGATTTCATACCTGGCCCAGACAGCACTCACACTCATTGTGTAATTTAAGTTGGCCTTGAATTGATGACGGTCCTCTTGCCTCAGTTTCCCTTGTGCTGGAATTATAGGTATGAGTCACCATGTCTGGGTCTCCTCTGCTTTTTTCTTTTTCTTCCCTTTCCTTCCTTCCTTCCTTTCTTCCCTTTTCTTTCCCTCCCCCTCTCTCTCTCTCTCTCTCTCTCTCTCTCTCTCTCTCTCTCTCTCTCTTTCTCTCAAAGCTTGCAAACGTTTAGGATTACCACCCCATCCCCTAAGGGTTTCTTGGTGTAGACCTGGAACTCACTCTGTAGACCAGGCTGGCCTCAAACTCATAGAGATACATCTGCCTCTGCTGCCCAAGTACTGGGATTACAGGTGTGCACTACCACTACCAGTTTCCCCGTTTTTAACTCTTAAATTGTACATTGCACTTAATGAACCATTATTTATACTGGTATTGGTAAATTTGTCTGTAATTTTTCGGATTTCATAAGTTTTTACCTAATTTTCTAAGACATATTCCAAGATACCACATGGTATAATTTGTTTTAGTTCCTTAAATTCCTCTTGAGAGTTTCTCACGCTTTTAAAATCCCTGGCTGTAAGCACTGAAGTAGAGTTAATAGATGTTGCCAGGGTTCACACTGCCATGGTAGAAACCTAGAAGTCTTTCCTTCCTTGAGGTTGTTTATGTGTAATATGTCAGACTGAGACAATTTGGAATCATTATCTCATTCTTACAAACTATTAGTGTTTCTTTCCTAAATTGATGTTGGTTTTTTGTTTGTTTTTTTGGGGTTTTGTTTGGGGTTTTTTGTTGTTTTTTGGGGGTTTGGGGGGGGGTTGGTTTTTCAAAACAGGGTTTCTCTGTGTAGCTCTGGTTGTCCTGGAACTCACTCTGTAGACCAGGCTGGCCTCGAACTCAGAAATCCACCTGCTTCTGCCTCCCAAGTGCTGGGATTAAAGGTGTGCACCACCACTGCCCAGCTAAATTGATAGTGTTATAGCCCAGGAAACTATTGACAGTGAGAGTCTTGATCAGAGTTCATTGTTTGTCCACGTGTTTCATCTCTGTGTTGAACAGGACTAGGGAAACTGACAGTTTGTGGCTGCCTCTGTGTACCTCTCTACTGTGGTTTTTATATTTAAAATATACAGAAGCTATAGTCTGCCTAGGCTACCTTCTACCACTCTTAAAATGAAGGTGGTCTCGTAGGAGATCAGCACTGAGTTTTTTTTCGGTGTTCCACGACTAAGATTGTTATGTATAAGGAAGGAATTAGGAACTGAATAGATACAGAATGGGAAAAACAAGGCTGGGAATGTGAACAGCAGTAACACAGAAGGCTGGGGTACAGGTTGCTACCTCTACCCTGTGTCTGTCACTGCAGTCTCTGAGCCCAGCAATTGTGCATAGTGGTGGTCAGGCATTCAAGTGAATGACAAACACGCGCCTGTCTGCACAGTTGCGACTGATTTAAGAGAATTCCTAACAAACAATACCCTCAAAGCATGTAGTTTCATTGCTTGATGAGTGAGGTAATATTCCTGAATCTAACACTTGACTTGTGTCTTCTGTTCTTTCTCACTGTCTCACAGAGAATGTCACTTGTGAAGAGAAAGCCAAAAAGAATGCCAACAAGCCTCTGCTGGATGAGATTGTACCTGTGTACCGGCGGGACTGTCACGAGGAAGTGTATGCAGGCAGCCACCAGTATCCAGGGAGGGGAGTCTATCTCCTCAAGTTTGATAACTCCTACTCTCTGTGGAGGTCCAAGTCAGTCTACTACAGAGTCTATTACACTAGATAAAGCTGGCGTCACAGAGCCGGGAGTCTAGGGTTGAGCAGAAGATGACATTTAATTTCCTTTGACTTTTGTGGCGAATAGGAGTCAGTGTTTACCTTCTCGATTTTGTTCTGACGGTTTATGAACTCTTGTTGAGAACCAGGATTCCTTGAGACTCTTTAGCATTAATGCTCTGAGGTTAAAAGCAGTTCCGAAGACTCATCTAGCCCTTGGGTGCTGACCAGGAGAGCCGTTAGTGGATATTGAAGTTACATGAGCTACATGTTAATACTCAGTCTCCAAAATAAATGTCCCAGCATTGCCCTGACCTGGCTGGGGGGGTGCATTGCTGTCTGTTTCGTGTGTTCTTCAGAGCCACAGTTACAGCTTAAGTGGGAATGCTTCTGTACTAGTCTACTTCAGTGCAGCTGCCTTTGACTAAAGTGCAAAGGTTTGAGACTTAAAAGCTCAAGACTTCATGCAGATTATTGTAAGAAAAAAAAAAAAAATGGCCTCAACTTGATCTTACCTGAGTAACCAAGGCTGGTTTTGCTTTGGGTACAGCTATTTAATTAGTTATGTTACAGAGAATTATTTTCTGAGAGAATCTGAAACTTAGAATATTCAAACCCAGTAGGTCCTTGACATGCAGAGATTCATAGGAGACCTCAGCGTCCTTCCCAGCAGGTCCTCAGACTCTCGGGCCTTTTCTTCCATTTGCCATTCACACTACTGCTAACAAAACAAAACTGCTTGGTTTGGTTTTGATACAGTTTTGTGGAACATCTCAAATTGAAACTATTTCTGTAAAAAATAGAGCCGGGGTTTTATAAACTCAGCTGGCACCTACTGAATTAAAATATGCAAAATCACTTTAGTATAATTCAGCATTTGAAGAGTACCATTACACTATTAGGAAATCACTGCCAGAGACAGTCCAGATTTCTTTCTATTTGTTATTAGGGCACAAACCACTCCACAATCCCAGTGTGGAATTACAACCTAGAGAAAATGTGGAAATGCATGGGCTTACATGTTACAGCTTTCATCTGCATTGTGTCTTGCTAGCGGTAAAAGGAGCATCTTTAGTTTTCTTATGAAAACAAATCCACATTCGTTATTTCAGATTTGTCTAAGAGGTTAAGTATCTAAGGGGGGGTAATATAGCTGGAAAATGGCAGAGGCAGTGTACACCTAGTGTTATGTTGTCACTGAAGTCTTAGGTCCCTTCCAGGTCCCACTGGCTAACTGCAGTGTGCACAGGTCACTGCATTCGGACTATTTGAGGTTTTCATATGCTGCATTTCTTTCTGTTTTTAATACCTGGTTTTATAGGTTCTCTTTTGTTTGTTAAGAAACTGGATTATTTTCTCCTAACCAGTGCTTAATTTGTGTTTTTGAATTTTCATTCAGAAGTAGTCAGATGTCTATACTGTTACATCCAGAATATTCATTGGCTTCCCCACAGCTCTTCTGTACATATAGAAACCACAGAGTTAGGATTTTTTTTTTATGAGAAAAATACTGTATTTAAAATGTAAAATAAACATTTAAAAGCAAGCACTAATATATATTTCTTCCAGCCTTTGATTACAGTTCTGTCCTTGCACATGTTAAGATAAATTATCTTCTAGAAATCTTGTTCTTGGGAGCAGTGTATGTCACTTTACATAGCATTTCTGTCAACATGTTCATATCTGAACATTTTTGGTTCTAAACTTTTTTTATTGCCTTTGGCTGTTGATTAGTACCGTACAAGTGCGATTTCAAAAAGATCTTGAAAGTAATATATTTAATCAATTAAAATGTTTATCTGTAACTCGTTGGTGTTTCTGTTAATACAGTTTCCTGAAGCACTTAATTGCCTTTCTTCATTTAGATAGACTAAGAAATGTCTTAGGTGGTGTTTACTGCTTATCTAGTTGAAAAAATAATGTCTTTCTGGCTGGCTAATTTTCCCTGTGAATCACAATGGACTTTAAATTGTCCAGACTTGACCAGAAGGGAAGTGTTGGCCTTTTGTCTTGCATGAGGAGGTTATAAAGTATTTCCAGAGCCGCCCTGTGTGGCCTTTGCTGTGACATGGAGATAACCTATTTTATAGTGGCTCCTGGGGTGTGTGGCCTCTAAGTGGGACAGGCGATTGCAGAACAGCAGAGCACACTGATGCAGGGACCAGATACGATTGAGTATCTTAGTCCCTGGGCTGTGTGTGGTGGATCTTGAAGTGAAACCTAAGAACAGTCAGGAGAGCTGTTGTAATATCAGTGGATTTTGGAGCCGCCATCTTACAGAAGAGCAGCAGCTGCTTCCAGATGATAAATGTCTGCCAGTTATCCACTGAATGTGACACTTCAGCACCCCAAGCCATCTTTGTTTCATTCCCAAGCTCTTTTTCATGCAACCTAGAATTGTATGTCATGTGTCATCTGTTAGGGACAAAGCACATATTAATTCATTTCTGTTCACCAGCATGGCCGGGCTGGCCTCAAGCTTCCTGTGTCACCCATGCTGCCTTGAATCCCCAGTCCTCCAGCTTCTGCCTTCTGAGATTATGGGTGTGTGCACACCCAGCCCGTGTTGGGCTTTTAATTTATTCACATGTATAGGTGTTTTGCCTACATCTATGTCTCTGTACCACATTCACACCTACTGCATGCAAAGTCCTAAAGAGGCATTGAACACCCTGAAACTAGAGTTACAGACGGTTGTGAGTTGCTACACACACATTGGATTATACATGTTAAAAGGGGTTTGTTTGTTCGTTTGTTTTTAACTTTAGAAACATCTAAAGGGTGCAGAGATGACTCAGTGGTTAAGAGCATATGCTGCTCTTCAGAGGATGTGAGTTCAGTCCTAGCATCCACGTGGGGCTGTTCACAACTATACCTGGAGCTCCGGAGAATCTGATATCCTTTTCTGGCCTCTTCATATACTTGTGAGCATACTCTATATGCAGACACATGAGTAAAAGACAGATCTCCTCTTAAAAATTCTATAGTTTGTTTAGGAAACTTTTCCAGATACTAACTGCAGGTGTAATAACCAGTGTCCTAAATGTTTGATATCACAAATGTTCCTGATTTTAGGCTTTTTCATGTACTGGAGTATTCTTAGAGACATGAGAAGTCCTGGAACCTGAGTGTAAGCATGAAAGTCATTTCTGTATGATGTACATGTTACACTCATAGCCTGAAGATAAGTTTATTCAGTAATTTGAGTCTGCCTGCATTTGACAGTAGCCCACCAGGTGAGATCCATTTATGAACTCACAAGGTGTTTGGTTCGGGGGGAAGGCTCTTGTGGGTGTTTGACCAGCTGAGTTCATCCCAGAACTCCATGTAAGGGTGGAAGTAGAGAGCCACATCCCACAAAGGTGTTCTCCAATTTCCACATGTGAACTGTGGTGTGTATATGCCCTCAGACACACACACACACAATAATAAAGTTTAAATCTACAACAGTGAAATTTCCACTGTTTCCCTGGTAACCACTAATAGGATAATGCATTTCTTCCTATTGATTGTTTGGATTTTCTCTCCTGGAAATTTCCTGAGTCCTCTACCTATCTCAATTAAACTTCTTTTAGAGTTCCTTATTTGTCTGAGTGTTTTGCCTGCACATATGCCTGTGCACTACATGTGTACACAGTGCCCACAGAGGTCAGAAGAGGGTGTCAGATACACTCAGGAGACTTATAGGCAGTTGCCAGCTGCCATGATGGGACCTGAACCTCTGCAAGAAAACTAAGCTTTCTCAACCATCAGTTAAATAATTTTGTATGATTTTATTTTCTTTTTAATTCAATTTAAGCTGAGTGTGGCAGTGCATGCCTTAAATCCCATCATTAGGCAGAGGCAAGTAGATCTCTGGATTGAGGCCAGAGTAGTCTCCATAACAAGTTCTAGGATAGCCATGTCTACAGAGACTGTCCCTAAATAAGTGGGGTGGGAAGGCTCCTCATTTGGCCTTTACACCCCATCAGTTGGCTGTCGAGATACAGCATTCCCCAGAACCTTCCTGCAGGATGTGGACACGTTGACCCTTTCTCCATTTGGTCCTTGCTCCAATAAACTGACCAGAGGACTAGTTCCCCTGGCCTGCTGTCTGTATGACCATGGTCTCCTCCAATTCCAACAAGAAGGTTGGTGCCTCATAAGGAGTGCCACCTGTGCTCTAGCAGGAAGTAGAGTGGACTTTGGCACTGGGCAAGCAGAAAGGTGTGATCTGCTACAGGGCCCAGCCTGGCACAGGCGGCAGAGGGAGTGCGGTCTGCTCTGGTGCCTGAGCTGGGTATGCACAGAGCCACAGATTCAGTCCTGCTGCCTCCTGTTACACAAGCACTACTAACTAGCTCATGCCTCATACTAGCACGTGTAATTAGGTGTTGTCCTTGGGGACAGGAGTGTCATCAGGCTGCTCATATCAGCTTGGGAGCAGCTTGCATCAGGGCCTCGATTGCATTCAATAACAACTTACTAAAACTGGGTGTGGGCTCTTTAACACATCACCTCCAAGGGGTTGGGTGTATCAAGATGAAGCTGGTGTCTCCTTCCTACTCACCAACTGCCAGAAACTCATTTCACTGGACAGACAACGCAAACTTTGTACTTTTTTTTTTTTTAAGACAGGGTTTTTCTGTGTAGCCTTGGCTGTCCTGGAACTCACTCTGAAGACCAGGCTGGCCTCAAACTCAGATTCACCTGCCTCTACCTCCTGCGTGCTGGGATTAAAGGCGTGTGCCACCACTACTTTGGGAACTTCGTGTTTTCTATGAGAAGCAAATGGCCACAGAAGTAGCTATTGATGCTCTGGTAAAGAGTGGAAAGGTTATGTGGTCCACATCATTAATGGAAGTACAAGACTTCTCCATGAAACAAGGCTTCTTGACTCAAGCAGCGTGTGCCTACTTTTGAGTAAGGGGCATGCCTGCTGTGGACTAAGGAGAACTGGAGAGGGAGGGCGAGTCTGTGGATGTCAGTCTGAGGGTTCTCAACTTGAGAGGGTGTGTGTGCCAGATTTTCATTACTCGTTCTTCTGTCGAATGGACAACCGGGTTGACTCCAGTTCTGCAGTGAATAAAGCCGCAACAAACACGAGCATGCAGAATCTCTGTGGCTAGTGTATGGAGTTCTCTGGGCGTATTCCCGGGCTAGTGTATAGTTCTCGGCCTGGGACTGAAACAGGTTGCATGGTAGTTCTGTTTTTCATTTTTTTAAAAGAAATATCTAAGCTGATTTTCACAGTGGCTGTATTAATTTGAACTGTGAACGGGGTCCCTTTTTCTCCATGTCCTCTCCAACGCTTGCTATCAGATTTGTTGATGACAGCCGTTCTGACTGGAGTGAGGTAATATCTTGACATGGTCTTACTTTGCATTTCCCTGACAGCTTGAGTTATTGAACACTCAGGGATAATTCTTGGGCATTTATGTTTTTTGAAAAGAGTTCATTTGCCCAATTGTTTATTGGTGGTTTTATTTCCTTAGTGTTGAATTTCTGCAATTCTTGCCGGGCAAGATGATGCACGACTTTAATCCCAACTCTCAGGAAGCAGAGGCAAGAGTTCAAGGCCAGCCTGATCTACATAGTTTCAGGCCAGCTAAGGCCAATTTTCTGTAGGTCTTTATTAGAGTTTTCTAGTTGACTCAACAGGGTCTTTTAAGTGAAGAACCACGTAGTCTGTAAATAAGGACGGTGTGGCGTCTTCCCTCCCTTACGTTATCCGCATGTGGTGCACTTACATGCAGGCAAACCACTTGTATGCATGAAATAAAAATAAATCTTTAGGGGACTGGAGAGATGGCTCAATGGTTGAGAGCACTGACTGCTCTTCCAGAGGTCCTGAGTTCAATTCCCAGCAACCACATGGTGGCTCACAACCATCTATAGGGGGATCTGATGCCCTCTTCAGGCAGATGGATTTCTATGCAGCAGAGCGCTCATACATTAAATAAAAACAAAAT
>CM052711.1:13500131-13526687 GCA_028551405.1 Uromys caudimaculatus | reverse complement strand
AAAAAAAAAATCTTTAGAAAAAAGGATTCAAGCACTGTATAAAATAAGAGAGGGTAGAGTAGACATCTTTGTCTCCTTCCTGGTTCTAAAGGAAATGCTCTGTTTGTCTCCATGTAATGTTGGCTATAGGTTTGTTGATACAGCTTTTATTGTTTTAAGATATGTCCTGTCCCTAAAGGCTCCAGAACTTTGGGGGCTAAAGAAATGGCGGCTCAGCAGTTTAGAGCACTGGCTACTCTTCCAGAGGTCCTGAGTTCAATTCCCAGCAACCACACAGTGGCTCACAACCATCTGTAATGGGATCTGATGCCCTTTTCTGGTGTGCATGAAAACAGAGCACTCATATATATAATAAAATAAATCTTTTTAAAAAAAAAAAGACTTCAGAACTTCTATCATGTTGAACTTTGTTAAATGCCTTTTCAGCATCAATTGAAATGATTATGTATTTTCTGTCCTTAAGTTTACTTATATGGTATGTTACACTTAATAATTTGCATATATTAAATAAACCTTGCTGGGCAGTGGTAGCACACGCCTTTAATCCCAGCACTTGGGAGGCAGAGGCAGGCGGATTTCTGAGTTCGAGGCCAGCCTGGTCTACAGAGTGAGTTCCAGGACAGCCAGGGCTACACAGAGAAACCCTGTCTCGGGAAAAAAAAAAAAAAAAAAAAAAAAACCTTGCCATTCTGAGATGCAGTCCACTTGGCTATCTATGCTTATCAAATAAATTGTTCTATAGTTTTCTTTTTTCTTTTGTTTGTTTGTTGAGACAGGGCCTGTGTAGCTTTGGTTGCCCTGGAACTTCCTGGTTCAATCCTCTTGCAAGAGGAGCAGAAGTTCAAGGCCAGGCTATATAAGACCTTAGAAGTTTGGGAACATGTCGGGGGGGGGGGGGGCGCAGGATGGAGAGCATTGAACCAGGGCCTCACATCTGCTAGGCAAGTGTTCTACCACTAAAAGACATCTAAAAATATTAGTTTTTTAAGGAAAACAAAAAAGTGCCATTAGCCTGCACCCTGCCCAGTTAAAAGAGGAGGCTAGGGCCAGGCTCAGTGTAACCTATAACCCCAGGGCTTGGGAGAGAGGAGCAGGAAGATCAGAAGTCCAAGGCCAGCCTGAGCTACAAGAAACCCTGTTTCAACAAAACCAAAGACAAAGAGGAATCCCAGGACTGGTAGTGTTGCTCAGTGGTGGTGCATTTGCTCAGCACGCACCTGACCCTCGGTTCCATCACCACAACTCAAAAAAATGGGAGGTTCTGGAACTAACACTCCAGCCACTGGTTTCCTTTCCTGGAAGTCAGTCCTGGAGCCTTCACAGCTGCTTTCTTCTGGACATGGCCCCTGACAGGGTAGAGCTGACTTCAGCTTGCACTCAGCTTTCACCAGATGAGACCACAGCTCTCACTGGGCAGGAGCCGGCCCTTCTGGACTGAACCTTGTTGCCATAGGGCACAGTTAGCCTTTCAGGAAGGCCTGAGGTCTTTCCTGGTTGACAAAGGACATTGCTGTCCTGTTCTCAGCCACTGTACTGGGACAGGCCCTGGAGGAGATGCTGGGCTCAGGGATAATTTGGAACGTGAAGGTACCAGGCACAACTTTTCACTGAGACCAGTCCTTCTGGAAGTTGGTGCTCCAGCCAACGGGGCAAGCTTGTTAGAAATACAAAGTATCAGACACCACCCTGATCTAACCAGAAACTAGGGGGGTTGGGGGGTGGGGAGTAGGACACCTGGCTGCCAACAACTGTGTTTTGTAAGCCCCCAGGTGTCTCTGGTGCACCCACCCTTGGACTGGAGAACCCTGTTGAGACCAGCTGGTCCAGTTGGTCTGGTGCTGTCACTGTTGTCACTGGATGTATTTGGGGGTGTGTAGGGGGAACAGCCTTGCTATATAGCTCTGCCTCACCCTCCTGAGAGCTGTGATTACAGGTGTGTGCCGCCACTCCCACAGGAAAGCCTGGGTCCGGGAAACCTTCTAGTGCCAAGCAAACAGAGATAGCTTGCCACCAGGAACTTTGGGTCTCGTGTTTTATTAGGTCCTGGTCTAGTTTCCTTTTTATTGCTATGATAAACACCATAACCAAAAGCTACTTAGAAAAGGGTTTATTTGGCTTACACGTCCACCTCATAGTCCATGCTCAAGGGAAGCGAGGCAGGAACCGGAAGCAGGAACAGAGGAGCCTCTGCTCTCCGTGGCTTGCTCAGCCTGCTTTCTTTATACAACCCAGAACCACCAACCCAGGAGTGACACATCCACTGTGGGCTAAGTAAGCCCTTCCACATCAATCATTAATCAAGAAAAATGTCCCAAAGACATGCCCACAGGTCAGTCTGTCAGAAGCAATTCCTCAGTTAAGGTTTCTCCTTTCTAGATGACTCTAGTTTGTCAAATTAACAAACCCAACCAGTGCAGGTACGTAGAACAGCTGCTGCCGGAGAAATAAAGACCTAGTAACAACACAGTTTGCTCATGAATCTGTGGTGTGGCTGTTCTGCTTTGTTAGCTCTGATGGCTTAAAGCTACGGAGGAGTCACTGGAAGTTGACTTGGTCCCATGCTCTGCTTTCTGTTCTAAGGCCCCTCACCCAGCCCAGACTTCGGGTCTCCCAGGCCAGTCCTGTAGGGGCTCCCAGGTAGATGGACTTCCAGGTGTGGGTCCCTGCCATCAGGAACACAAAACTGTGAGTCAAGAGCTCCCAGATCCAAGGGAAGGAAACAGACTCCAGGATCTTTAGAGGACTGTCCACCCCGTGATGTAAGAAGTGCATGAGATACAAGAGCCGGTACTGCTGTCTTTGGGAGACACACTCTGTCACTTGTTTCTGTGTGGCCAGCATCCATTTTTGTCTTCTTTCCCTCCTTCCTGGTCCTTTGAGTGATGGGAGCACACGCCATGAGCAGGATGTACAGAGACTGCCGCAGCTGTGCTCAGCAAACGGACCCGTGGCTCAGAAATCAGGTCTGTGGTACTTGGAGCCTGAGAAACCTTTTGATGTTTTGAGAGGGGCAGATGCAGGCCCTGCAGGGGGTGGTGACTGAACAGCTGGCTTTGCAGTTAGTGACTAGAGGGGACTTTTCTAGAGACATGAGGACAAAGACACTTGTGTGGGTGGGGACTTCAAGAATTTCAACCCTGGGCTGGAGAGATGGCTCAGTGGTTAAGAGCACCAACTGCTCTTCTGGAAGTCCTGAGTTCAAATTCCAGCAACCACATGGTGGTTTATAGCCATCTGTAATGAGATGATACCCTCTTCTGGTGTGTCTGAAGAAAGCTACAGTGTACTTACTATAATAAATAAATAAAAATAAATAAATAAATCTTTGAGCTGGAGCGAGAAGGCAAAAAAAAAAAAAAAAAAAAAAAAAGAAGAATTTCAACCCCCCCTTTGGCATCAGTACTTGTACCCTGTCCACTGTCTTTTCAATTTTCCAGACAGCACATTCTATTTGGGGTGAGGGGGTCTGTGCTGTCGTCATTCTTGAGCCTTCATGCCCACATGGCGGGTCTTCCAGATGGTCCCACATTTTCGGCAGCAGCTGGCTCCCCTGCAGGGGTCGGCTGTATATTCCTCGCCCCTCCCAGATTTGCAGGTTCCTAATCCTCCTCCATGGGAGCACTTTCTGAACCTGTGCAAATTAGAAGGAAGTTGTAGCTCCCCTGGCTGTTGCAGTCTGTGTCACAGCCCACACTGTCTGTGTAACCACTGGCAGCCATCAGACCCTCAGAATTGTGTGAGGCTCAGCCGGCTTCAGAGAGCACACCCAGGTCTTCCAGGAGCAGAGAGGTCAGACTTTGTCCAGCTGCCTTGGGAGGGGAAGGCGATCTTATGAGCTTTAATGCCATCTAGTGGACACATTCAGGCCTGCAAGGGCTTACTTCTTTCGTTCGGTTTCACATTCTGCTTTTGGACCTATTTCCTTTTTTAAAATCTTCATTATGTTTCTTTATGTGTGGTAAGGACACTCGCCACTACATGGGTGGAGGTCAAGGACAACTTGCAGAAGATGAGTCTCTCTTTCATCCTGGGTCCTGGGGATCCCACTTACACCTTCAGGTTTGGCAATAAGTGGCTTTACCATTGAGTCAACTTGCTGGTCCATTGGCCAGGTCTACCAGTGAGCCCTGCCTTCCCCCCCTTCCTCCTCCTCCTCCTCCTCCTCCTCCTCCTCCTCCTCCTCCTCCTCCTCCTCCTCCTCCTCCTCCTCCTTCTCTCCCTCCCTTCTTTGAGACAAGGTCTCAGTAGATAGCCCAGGCTAGTCTCAAATTCATGCTCCTCCTCTTGAGTGGTAAGATTACAGGGACCAAAAGTCTGTATTGCTAATGATGAGGCAGAGAAAGCAACACAAAGGCTCATCAAATAGTGATGTCCACCCCGTGGGACATTAGGCCTGCACTAGAGAAGCTTCTGCCAATTACACTGAAGGACAATGTAAGCTGGGTACGGGGGCTCACATCTGCAACCCCGAGTTCAGGAAGCCAAAGTCTGGGAACTGCTTTGAGCTTCAGGCTACACTGTGAGTTCCAGGCCAGTGGGCTCTGATGAGGTCTCCCTTTCTCTCCCTCCAAACACCTGTTCCTATTTGTTCATTTATTTTTTTGTTGTTTGGGGTTTGTTTGTGTGTTTGTTTTGAGAGCTGTTTGTTTTTGAGACAGGGTATCTCTATGTACTTCTGGCTGTCCTAGAACTCACTGTGTAGACCAGGCTGGCTTTGAACTCACAGAGATCTGACTGTCTCTGCCTCCCAAGTGCTGGGATGAAGGGCATGCTTGGTACCGCCCACACTTTCTTTTGAGTTCCTGAAGCTTCTCAAGTTTTCAACCTACCCAGGCCATGGAGCTGAAGCCAGGTGTGTGGTCCTCCTGAAGTTACAGTTGAGGAATACCTGATCAGCATCAAAGGCCACACCAGCAAGCCGTGCAGGAGCAGCATCAGACCGGCTTGTCGTCAGGATGTGACTGCTGACAGCAGCTTCCACACGGTGGTGGGAGACAACTGTTCTGCGCTGTGTCTTTAAGGAAGGTGAGGACTCAGGAAAGGTTGGCTCCTACCACGCGGGCTCTGTAGAGCGGGATGATTATTTTTGTGTCATTGTGAGAAAATATCTGATGGGGACAACTTAAAGAATGGATGACTAGCTGGATGGTCTGTGGTGGCACATGCACACCTTTAATTCCAGCACTCGGGAGGCAGAGATGGGTGAATTCTCTGACTTAGAGGCCTGGTCTACAAAGCAAGTTCTAGGGCAGCCTAGGCTACACAGAAAAGTCTCATCTCAAAAAAAAAAAAAAAAAAAAAAAAAAAGGAATTATTGATTCAGCAGAGCTTTCCACTCATAGTTCTTTATTCCATCAATTCTGGGTCCCTGTGAGGCAGAGGCAGAGCATCGTGGTGATGGGTCATGTGTAGGAAGAACAAGGTTGTTTACCTCTGCCTCACACGGACCCAGAATTGATGGACAGGAAGGGACAGGAGCTTGGGATAACTTTCAGAGGCGTGGCCCTGTAACCTATTTCTTCCAGCTAGACTCCACCATCTCCCCAAAAGCACCAACAGCCAAAAGCATCGATCCAGAGGAGACACCCCAAGGGGGAACTCACCTTCCCTCCAGCAGCAGGTCTGGGGAGAACTGGAGAAAGTATACACCCAGTAGCCTGCTTCCTCATGAACATGTGCTGGAGACAAGCTAACCGGACATGACTCTCACTTTAAAGGGGTGATGTACTCTGGACTTTACCTCACACGGCCTCACCTTCCTCATCGGAGGGGCTGCCTCCTCTGGGAACGACTACAATTTGAAAGTAGTGTAATCCAAAATTCAGGCTAAAATCCAATCCCTAGCTCAACAATGGTGGGTGGGTGCTCAGGGAGCCTCCCCAAAGGAGGGATCCTTAAAGAAGAGCTGGCGATCAGAGGAAGGAGCCTCTTGTCCGTCCTTAATCCCTCCCCGCATGTGAGGACACACAGGTGTGTCCCCTGGAGGATGCAGCAACAAAGCGCCATTTAAGGAGGGGGACACAGCCTCTCCAGACACCAAACCCCACCACATCTTGATCTCGGCCTGCCAAACCTCCAGAACAGTGCTTTGGTTTGGTTTGGAGACAGAGTTAGCCCAGGCTGGCTCTGAACTTACTCAGTTGCTGAGGATGACCCTGATCTTCTGATCCTCCTGTTTCCACCTGCCCCAGGCTGTGATTATAGATGTGTACCTCTGCTGATTTTTGCCACTCTGAGGATCAAAGGCCTTCCTGCAGGCTAGACAAGCACTCTACCATGGAGCTACATTCCCAGACCCTCAGCCTCCAGAACTCTGAAAACAGAATTCATTTGATTACGCACCACAAATAAACAGAAGCACAGATAAGGAAATTCCCTCCTCAGATTCCTCACCACCTAACCAAGCCCCACAAGGTGGAGTGCTTGCCTCTCCAAGGACTCCCCTCTGTGGACCTCTAGGTTCTGACAGACTCAAAATGTCCGCTAGAACCTCCCTCTCCTCCCTGGCCAGCCAGAATAAAGGACCCATTCCATCAGGCAGCAGGTACGTTAGAGGGGTCTCTACTGAGGCTCCCTCCCCACCCAGCTCCCTTCCTTCGGGGTCCCCTGCAGGACCAGGACTAGTTCCAGCACCCTCTGCAGCCTCACTACCAGCCACCCTCTGCCCTAGCGAGAAGTTGCCTGGGTCTGGCTCCGTTATGGGTCTCGACACAAGGTTGCGTTGGGCCTGGGTAGGGCAGCCCTTCCTGGTTGCCAGAGCTGCAGCGGTGTCTGGGTCACATTTCCAAGTAGGAACCCAAGAACCGAAGCCCAATAACAAGTCTCTATTGATCTGGAGCCTCCAATAAGATCAGTAAACAAGGGAGAATTTGAAAGAGGAAGAGAAAGGGGAATGCTCAGCCACCATCTGTGTCCCCTACAGTGATTGTGGTTCTTCCACACTGACCAGCTGGTCTCCGGGCTTCCCACCCAGGGAGCGCGGCATCTCGGGGCGGATCGGCGGGCACAGGAGTGGGAGGGCCCGATGCTAACACAATAGCCACCACTTCCGCTGGGTGCGCGGTCCCTGCCCGCTCCTACCAGGGCACGGGTCTCGCGGCACTCCTCACCCATTTGGTGGTCCAAGCGTTCCCTACTGGCTTCCGAGGAATTGTGTCTACGAAAGTATGTTTCCTTTGTGCAAACAAGGAGACACTCGCATAGGGTCTGTGGATCTGGGTCACCCCTCCCGCTCTGGTCTGGGGACTGTGCGCCCCAGGCTCGCAAGGCGGCCACCAGAGGGCGCACGAGCGCCGCCGCGAGGGCCGGACGCCCTGCGCCCCGGGACACAGGACCCAGGCCTGGGTGCTGAGAAAGATCAGACCCGGACCGTTCACTCAGTGCTCCTGACTAGGGCGGCCAAGTAATGCTGGCACTGTGGAGGGACCATCGTGAGGACTCTCTCTAGGACCCGAGCCATCGGTGACCACCAGCCCGAGAACCTAGTTGGGTCATTGTGTGACCTCCATCTGGGGGGCTGGTCCTCCTGGAACTGGGTCTCTGGCTGTGACAGCAAGCCCTACCCGGGTAGCGGGTATGATTCCAAGGCTCCCTCCAGCGGGCAGTGGAGTAGAGGTGGCCTGGAGACCCTTGAAGGCTCTAATCCTGCAGGGACTTGTCTCAGAGACTGGGAGAGAGGAGCCTCCTGGTCCTAGTGCACTCCTTTCCCCAGACTGAGAATTTGCCGTTATGCATGAGGACTACAACCCGAAGCCGATCTTTCTTTTCAGTAAAAGAGCTCTGTCCTGGCCACAAGCAGACCTGCTGGAAACAAGCAAACACATGTAAAATGTCCCAGAGAATAAGATGCAGGCAAGTGACTCAACAGTCAGGCTAGGGGATTTGGATATAAATTCTGTAAAAAAAAAATTGCACTGGTGGGGCTGGAGAGATGGCTCAGCAGTTAAGAGCACTGGCTGCTCTTCCAGAGGTCCTGAGTTCAATTCCCAGCAACCACACGGTGGCTCACAACCATCTGTAATGGGATCCAACGATGCCCTCTTCTGGTGTGTCTGAAGACAGCGACAGTGTACTTACAAAAAAAAAAAAAAAAAAAAAAAAAAAAAAAAACCAAAAAGCAAACAACAACAAAAACAAACAAAAAATTACACTGGTGAAAGTGTACAAGGCTGGTGTGGTCTGAATCACTGCACCTCATGTGTGGAAGGCTTGGTCCCCAGTTGGTGGAACCATTAAAAGAGGGCCAATGATTTGTTCCCTCCCCAAGAATCAGGTAGTGGGATCCCATCCCCTTCTTCCCTATCATGTGACTGTTTTCAGCTACCACACCCTCTGGCCATGATGGGCCACCACAGGCTCAAAGCAACTCGGTCAACTGATCGTGGACAGAGACCTCTGAAGCCTTTAGTCAAAGGAAAACTTCTCTTCTGGGTGACTGGGCTCAGGCGGTGTAGTAATGGAAGCTAGCACGGTGGTGTCAGGGTAGACACTGCAACTACCTACCAGGTCGACGGCTCTGAACCACAACGGTGGCCCCGATCCACCCCAGCAGAGTCAGGTTGTGTTCTACCTGGCTGGGGCTCCTACAGCTGGACCCCTTCCTGCCTTGGGCTCCGGACCTCCATCTCCACCCCTAAAGTAGACTTCTATGGCTGATCTACGGGGTTCAGGGAGGATCATGATGGCCCTGCCGTCCCCCGGATTGTGATCTGGCCAGATGTGGGGTTCAGGCTTCTATCCCATCTGCCCGGGTTGAGGTCTCCTTCCTATTCCCCACTCCCACCTCCACTTGCTCACAACATTACCCAGCCCTGTGGGTACCTCTCTGGACCCTGGAAGGCAAAGGGCATGGCAGCTCAGCTCCAGGCCTCCAAGGGAAGGTCTTCCCCCTCCCCTCCCTCCCTGTCCATAGCAGAAACCACTGTTGTTCATTGCTGCCTGTAAGTCCTTTGAATGTGGTAGAGGAGATGAATTGGGAAAAGTTAGTGCTTGGAAGGGGGGTGGGGGTGGGAGTGTCCAAATATTAAGGCATTCTTTGGCATTATAGAGAATTCAAGGCCAGCCTGGATCACATAAGATCCCTGCCTTAAGGTGGAGGGGGGGGGGGAAATGGAGAAATGGTTCTACGGTTAAGAGCACTGACTGCTCTTCCAGAGGTCCTGAGTTCAATACCCAGCAACCACATAGTGGCTCACAATCATCTGTAATGGGATCTGATGCCCTCTTCTGGTGTGTCTAAAGAGAGCAATGGTGTGCTCATATACATAAAATAAATAAATAAATCTTTTAAAGAGGGGGAGCATGAGGCTCAGAAGAAGCCCTTCACTCCCCAGATCTGGTCTTGCTAGTTGAACCCAAATTGCCTACAAAGGATCTTTCTTTACAAAATATCACTGCTAGCCCAGGCCTTGTCATATGAGCTATTCTGGAGATGAAGGCAGAAGGATTTCAAGTTCAAGGCCTGTCTGGGCAACTTAGAGTGATCCTATCTTAAAATTAAAGTGATGGGCCATAAGAAGATTCGGTGAAGCCACTTGTCCCCGAGCCAGAGCATAATCCTCAGAACTCACAAGGTGGAAGGAGAGAGCCAGCTCCCCCAAGTAGGCATAAGTAAATGTTAAGAAACAAAAGTAAAGCAGTCGGTGCTCTGGGTGTGGGTCAGTGGCGGACCACTTGCTCAGCATGTGTGAGCCCCCAGATTCACAACGTGCAGTAGCCACTTCTTCTGCCATGTGGGTTCCAAGGGACAAACTCAGGTCGCCAGGCTTGTGTCAAACCCCTTCATCCCTTGAGCCATCTTCCCTGGTGGCTTTGTGAAAATTTCAAGTTCTCAAAGCCGGTGGATGCACAGAGCTCACCCCAAGTCAAATGAGGAAAAGGCAGAAGCCAAAGCCAAAAGACAGCCAGGCTACCTCACATAGGAGAGGCTACCCCACCCCCAGGTGTAATTGATGTCCCCTGGAGAGAAGACAGTCCCTCTGCCCCCAGGACGGTGGGAGGAAACCCTGGGAGACCTGTGGGGAAGACATTCACTCTCAGGTCATAAATTGAGATGGTGTACATACAAGGACACCCAATGCTACCAGTGTGGCTGGCAGCTGATTGAGAGCTGAGATCTCCTGGGTGAGCCAGGGCATGAAGAGGGAAAAGAAGCTCAATAGACCACCTCAGTCTGATAATCTCATGATCCCTAAAGACCTTCCTGGAAGCTGGCCCTGGCCTGTTCCTATGGAAGTGTTTGTTCTGCTTTCCAGCCTTCAACCTCCCTTAGAAACTGGCCCTCCCCCCCTACACAGCATAAACCCTTCTCCACTAGGAAGGCCATGGTCCACCTCTAACACTGTACCTCCCAACCAGGGCCTAGCCTCAAGGTCCTCCCTTGAGGGAAAATGTTTTCCCCAAAACCATCTCTTTCCTTGGCTCACTCCCTCCACCTAAGTGGGGAGCATTAGGTCAGAGAGAGAAAGAGAGAGACACACACACAGTCCCCCAGGGCAGTGGACATGCACACACAGTCCCTCAGGGCAGCAGACACCACACACAGTCCCCCAGGGCAGTGGACTCACCCTCTTGAACCTGGACAGAGGCCATCTTGACCCAGGATGAAGATCTGGTCCCTTCCCATTAACTCCTCACCTCCCTGTCAGCATCAGGGCTGCAGCCCATCCACAAAGGACAGGCCCCTCCCTACCCATACAGGCCACCTGAGAAGGAAGATGCCTAACCACCCTTCAGACTCAGTTCCCTGAAGCACTCACAGTCTCCGTGCCACCCACAAAACAAGCAGCGTTTTCCCCCAAGCCAAATGGCGAGAACTCCTGCTCCAATGGCCAGGGTCAGGCCCTCAGAACTCTGTGTGGTGAGGGGACGGCGAGGTAAGAGGGGAGGCATTCACTGACATTTTCCAGCTCTTGAGGTTTGAAGTTGGTCTGGGGACAAAGGGAGAGCTGGGACAACCCAGGAAGAAGAGATATACCCTTTAGCCCAAGAAAAGAGAGACATTTTTGGCTCTCCAGACACCGATGAATCAAGGGTGTGAAACCGAGACTGTGTCATTCACTGGAAAAAACAACAAACAAACAAACAAACAAACAAACAAACTGTTTTTAGTTGTGGTGGGGCTCAGCCCTTTGTACACACCTTTAATCCTAAACAATGACCACAAAATTCATCGAAGAAGCACCCATATTTGGCAGTGATGTCTACTGAGTGGCAGACAAAGTGACGAATCAGAGAAAGATTTAACAGAATAGGATACGCCCAGCGCTCATGGGAACAGAGAGAATTGAGGGGGTCCTTAAGAGAGAGCAGTGCAGAGAAAGGAAAAAAGGAAGAAGGCAATTTACTGAGACAGTAGTGGAGAGAGAGAGAGAGAGAGAGAGAGAGAGAGAGAGAGAGAGAGAGAGAAACAGAGAGAGAGAGAGAGAGAGAGAGAGAGAGAGAGAGAGAGAAACAGAGAGAGAGAGAGACCAAGTTAGACACAGGTGAAGACAGAAGATTAGAACAGGCCAAACAGAGCAATTCAGTGAGAAATGGAGAGAATCCAGATTGAATTAGTCAGCCGGGAGAGAGGTGGGGGGGAGGGAGGAGAGAAAGAACAGCTAAGCCAGAACAACTGAATTGAACCAGCCAGCTATAGTTCAGAAATAACTAGAAAGGGTGAGCTTATCAGCAGTAAGTCTCAGAGGCTTAAAACATTCTAGGCCTAGGTAAGATTGTGCGGAGGTTAGAAGCTTCCAGGACTAGGCCTAGGTTAGCAGACAGAACCAGTAATTACAATTAGATCAGGAGAGGAAAAAATAATTTTACATCTGATGTTCAACATGGTTGGAAGAAAAACCCAACACGATTAAGAGAAAAACCCACCAACATTGAAGAAAGACATCTGACAGAAATGTTGCAGAAGACAGGAGACAATTATATCAGGAGACTAACAAATACTTGTACACCAGGCCATCAGTATTTGTCCCAGCTAGCTAGCTTCAGCCACATCTCCTCCTAGGTCTGAATCTGGCCCTCCCTTCCTCTGCTCTTGGCTGTCATGGTTCTGAGCCATCAAGCCAGTCCCCTCCAGTGCTGGGGTTGGAGGTATTCCTGGCAGTGGCAGATGCTTGCTTAATTTCATGGGTGTAGAAATGTTTTCTGCATATCTGAGAGCCAAAACCGCTCAGCTGGAACACAGAACAGAGCCTGATTCCCAGTCCCAGCCAGATGCTAGGGGTGGAGGAGCAGGGGTGACTCAAGTCGTCCCCCAAAGCCCCTTCGCTCTTAGACTTATCTGTGAGCCAGGGTCTAGAACTGGTGAAGCATTTGCCTGACCTGTACTAGGCCCTACCTGGATTCTCTTAAAGGAGGTAGGCACTGGGGAAGCTGAGGCTGGAGGATTGCAGCCAGTTCAAGGCCAGCCTGAGTTATACAGCAAAATCCCTAAGCTCAAATCAAACAAAAACAATGTTGAAAATAACCAGAACTGGAGACATCTCCATGGCATACATAACTACCATCTAGCCTGACAAGCCGAGTTTGATCTCTGGGACTCATAGGACAAAACTGATGCCCAAACATTACCTTTAAACGTGTGCCATGGCACGTGTGAACATCCCTCCACAAAATAAGTAAAACTGCAAAAGATACCACCAGCAAAAAGCTAGGATCTTGCTCCATTGCACTATGCTGGTCTCTCAAGGACTCTGCCTCAGCCTCCTGTGTAGCTGGGACCAGAAGAATGTGTCTCTACACTTGGCTGGCTCCCTTTTGCCCTTTTATATTTTGATCTGTAGGGCTTGGGTATAGCTGTAAGGCAAAATGACTGCCAAGCATTCAAGAGGACCTGGACTCCATCCCCAGCTTGCAAAGGAAGAAATCTGAACTATGAGGTTGTGTAACTTACATAGGCAAAATTATTATAAAATCTAGGCAGGATGGTACATATCGTTAATCCTAGCACTTGGAAGGTAGAGCCAAGGGGACCGAAAATTCAAGGCCATCATCAGAAATATAGTGAGTGTCTGGGCAACATGAGATCCTGTCTTGAAAACAACAATAAGGAAAAAGATAAATTTGTTTCATTGTGTATGGGTGTTTTGCCTGCATCTGTGTACCACCTTCATGCAGTACTTGATGAGGCCAGAAGAGGGCACTGATGTCATGGAGCTGGAGGTGGAGAGTTGCGAGTTCCCATGTTGGTGCTGTGAATTGAACCTGGATCCCCTAGAAGAGCAACTAGTGCTCTTAACCCTTGAGCCATCTCTCTAGTCCCTCCCCCCAGTTTTTATAAATACTGAAATATATAAAAGGAAAGTGGAGAATCATAACAGTGTAACATACGAATCCTTGAGAAAACAAGCTAATTGGGGAACCCAAATGTAACGATAGGGCAGTGTTCTGTCAGGGGAGCCAGCACAAGGACCCACTGTAGTAGGTTTAGGGAACACAGAGGGAAGCTGAGACCTCTGACATCCTTAGAGACCAGTTCTGCCCACCAGCTCCCCGCCCAGGCTGGGCCCTCCGCTCCTAGCTAACCAGCACTCTTCTGGGTATTAGGTAGAATATTGGGAATACCTGGGAATACCTAGGATATTGCTGGGGTTAACTATTTACCAAGTCCCCTCCCCCTGGGAGAAGAACCTCATTTCTCCCTTCCCAGGGTAGGTGCCAAGGCATTGTGGGCTCAGCAGTAATCAGACAGACAAGAAAAGTGAGCCAACATGTTTCCACTCCCAGCCAGCCAGTGGTGGGAGTGGCTTGGCTCCTGGCCAGGTCCAAGGTCCCTAACACAAAGCATCCTTCCAGAGGTGCACCCCTATCCTGCCAGCTGCTCAGGAAGTGGGCAGAGGCTGGCAGAGAAAACCTGTACTACGGCAGTAGTCAGATGCTCCTCTTCATCCACCCCCATGATAAATCAGTACCCAGGAAAAGAGGGCACTGGTTCCAGTCTAGATATTCTCACAGACATTCGTCAGTCCTTTCCAGCCTAAAGTGATGAGGTGATGCCCCCACGGGCCCAGAGTAACTGGCTTGCTTTCTGCTATGGACTGAGACCCCCACCATCCACTAACCCTTCCTTCATCTGGTGCTTTACAAAAGGCCCTTTCCCCGTAGAAGGGCTGTACAGTGGGAGAGGGATCCCCACCCCTAAGCTCCCCCCAACCCCCTCTGAAGGAGTTCCATCACCCCACTTAATGTAAATTACACTCGAAGAGATGGTCCTTAGACTTCCCTCTTTCTCCCCTCTGTTTCTGTCCATGGCTGCATGTCCAGGACCTGGAATAGAGGCCTGACCACACCTCAGGATGGGCCCTGAGGAAAAAATCAGCAACCAAGTAGCAAGGAGAAGACAAAAGAGTCATGAACAAGAAAAAGTAAAAGGTATGAAAATAGGCTTAGCTGCTTTGGGGTTTTCCTTTGTATTTATTTTTAGCAAGGATTGTGTGCCTAGCTCTGCATTAAAATAGCTGATGCTACCAATCTTTGTTCCAGGGATCTGTGCAGGCAACCTCACAGGTGTCTGCAGCCCAAAGGGAAGGTGATGGGTTGCCTGGCCCACCCAAGCTGAATCCAAAGCATTTGTCTCACCAGACCTTCTCCTCTTGTGGTACCTTCTGGGTATGTCCAAAGCCAAATGCTTTGGACAAGGCTGAAAGCTGAGGAGGCAGCCTTGCTCGAGCGCTTAAGCTTCCAGATTGTATCATCTGCTGGCGGTCTCCAAGGAGAGGCTGAAACGCCGGGCGAGATCTCCACACTTGGCATCTCAAGGAGGCAGAAGAGAGGCCACGACTGTTGGGTCTCACCCTCCATTTTGGACTTGCCTTCGAGGATCCCCCCACCCCCAAGGGAAAGGGCTAAGGGAAGACATCTAGTTGGCAAACCCTACCTTAAGGCACCAGATTCTGTGATAGCCTCTTGTCAAGCCCACTAGTCCATCTGGGAGAAACACATGGGCCCTGAGCTTCCAAGAGACCCTGAAGGCTGGAAGGGGGACGTTATGAAATAAATCCTTTACCTTTGTCCTTCCGTGTCTCAGTACTGGTGACTTGTGGGCAGTGCCCTCCGCGCAGAGCTGGACAGAGTCCCTGCACAGGGTAGGGTTGATCATCTTGGCCAGGAAGATTAACATAGCGCCCTGCCAAGGACTCTCAAGAATTCTGAGGAAGAGACAGTGTGACATAGGGACTTTAATTCATACTTTGGGTCAGTTAGCACTTGAGGTGTAGATCAGAAGCCTACATCCCTGGGATGGCTAAGTTAGTGCTTATCTACGTAAGCACCCAGAAATGTTACAAATTCAGGTTCTTTTGCAAAATGATTTATGTACCTTATGTGACCCGAGAGAAGTGATCTGGCACTTCTGCCCCAAGGAACTTCTGCAAATCCAGCAAGCTCCAGTGGGCCGCGCTTCCTTCTAAGAGATCCTGCTGTACACACCAGGCCTTGCAGTGAGTAACAACACTAATTTCTGTGTCTGTGACTGGAGATAATGACAGTCTTACAAGGTGGTGGCGAGGAGGCCACAAGCTTTCGAATAGCAAGTTTCTGCTGCAGCGCCCTGCGGCTGTGTAACCATAGCAAGGTCAGAACCAGGGACCCAACCTCTCCAGGGCCCCGAGGCTCTTGGTCTCCCACTGCGGGAGGATGCCAGCTTGCCGGACCAGCTTTCTTTTGGGGGAGCGGCACGGTTGAGCGGCCTCTGATAACAGATACATGGATCCCTCTCTTCCCTCTCCTTTCCCCCTCCCGCGTCCCAGCTCTTGGTTTGTGTCGTGGCCTCGGGATCTTCCGGGTCCCACTGCGTGCTGCTCGCGGGCAAGCCTCTGGGCTCTGGCGCCTTGAGCATCCGAGCAGGTCCTGCCCCCCCCCCCCCCTCCGCTATGGGCGCTGGGACCTAGAGCTGCCCCTCCGTCCCTTGCCTGGAGCCAGAGGCGGAGACTCGGCTGCAGAAGCAGTTGCAGGGTCTGCCCCGCCCCCGCCCCGCACGAAGAACTGCTGCCAGGAACTGCAATATTAATAGGTACAAACTTCCTGGAAAGATTTTCGTCTTCGCGGTAGATGACCCCTCCTTGTCCGCCGTGGCAGGCGACCGGGGAGCCTGGGACCCACAGGAGCCGGGGACATTTGGGACCCATGTAGCCGCGGCTCTTGAGAGCTGGGGTTCATTGGTTGGGGACCCACTTGGTGGGCTGGTCGCAGACGCCGCGGGGCAGGGCTAGGCTCTCCTTTCTAAGCTAGGTCCCCAGCGTTGGAGCCGCGACATCCGATTGCCTGTCCCCGAGAGTGCGCAAGCCCTAGGCCACCCCGCCCGCATGCACGGGCCGCAGCTCCTCCTCCGGATCGGCTTCCGGGACCTCTGGTCACTTAGCACCCAAACAACTCTGCAGCTGGTGCCCATAGGTGCACGTCATTCCTTCCTCCAGGATTACCTAGCCCAGAAGCAGTTGTAGCCAAAGCCACTCTTTCCCAGTCGCCAAGAGAGGACAGATCAGGAAGCGTCCCATCACCCACTTGGGCGCTGTGTGGTCAGCCCCTGCCTGCACCTGGCAGATAGTCAGGTCTCAGTGCCCACGCAGGATGTTTACTCCCGGTACAGTGGCTGGGGTTCCAAAACCCCGTTTTCACTGCTCTGGACAGGGGCACCTGTTCTGGATTGGTTGAGAGTGTTCCCCCACTTGAAAGTCGGCCAGGTAGTGAGCCCTTGACTTAAACAAACAAACAAAACTACAAAGCAAACACAAAAATCCTCTTTCCCCGAACTTGTAATAAAAAAAGGACATAATTGAAACAAACACTGTGGGCAGATGGCCGTGGCAGCTCAGGGAGGAGAAGCGGGAAGAGGACTGAGCAGGACAGAGCTGTGTTTGTAGACGCGTTTAGGGTTGGGACTGGGAGGTTAGGGAAGAGCAAGCCAGCCTCACAGGCTCACTCACAAAGATGAAGACTGGCCTTGCTGGTTCCACCGGTGGTGTGGGATTCAGAACGGCAGTTTTGGGCATGCTGGGTTTGGTGCACCCATTGGACATCCAAGGGTAGGGCTGAGTAAATACTGGTCAGACAGGTCTCCATGCAGAGATGGCAAACAGAGGAAGACACCTGAAGGAACCACCAGCCAGCCATCTCTACTTACAGAGCATATGGAGCACGTGACATTACAGTGATTATTTTAGACATAGGGTCCCATTACTGAGGCATAGATGGCCTGGAACTCTCTGTAGATCAGGCTGGCCTCGATGCAAAGCTCAACCTGCCTCAGTCTGTCATCCCTGCCTGAACTAAATGTTTAAAATTTAACTAATTTAAATTGAACAACAGTTATTGACTCAGTTATTTGAAAATCTTTATTATGTCTGGAACAACTAGGGTATAGACGTCTGTTTTTTCAATGTCGACAACACTGGGCAGTTTATAGTCATCTCTAAGTCCAGCTCCCTGGAATCAGAAACTCTTATTTTATTTTACATGTATAGGTGTGTTGCCTGTGTGTCTGTGTACCACAAACATGCCTAGTGCCCAGGGAAGCTAAAGAGGACATAGAATCCTCTGGGTCAGCTAGTCCCAAGTCCTCAACACCTCCTCATCTCCTTCCTGTTTGTTTGTTTTTGTTTTATTTTGTTTTGTTTTGAGGCAAGGTCTTTCTATGTATCCCTCCCTGACCCGGAACTCTGTAGACCAGGCTGGCCTCAAACTCACAGAGATCCTCCTGCCTCTACCTCCTGAGTGCTGGGATTAAAGGCGTGCAGCACCAGGCCTGGTGCTAATTATGCTTCTTAAGAAACTGGGAGCATCAAGATGGGTCGGTGATGTGTTTTCAGGGCCTGGCACTGGGACCACAGAAGGGGGCTCTGATTCGTCCCTAATTCTAATGTCTCAGGTGCTCACAAGAATTCTGGGGTGTGTGTGTGTGTGTGTGTGTGTGTGTGTGTGTGTGTGTGTAGGAACAGGAGTCACTGGGTGTGGAAGGAGACCAGGCTCTCAGGAGATGCTTCTCAGTATTCATTATTAGTCCCAGGGATCCCCGAGGAGAGGGCTCTTGTGTATCTTTGCTTTCTTGCTAAACCTAACACAGTCCAAGACATGCCACCAAGCAGACAGTGGCCCTTCCTCATTCTAGGCTCGAGAGATGCCCTGAAGCAAGGTGCAGAGACCAGACACTTACTGTGTCCCCAGGTTTTGAAGTTATCTTTGCCTCCCACCTATGATTGCTTGATGCGCCAAGCTCCCAGAAGAACCAGGAACCAGGCTGAACAAATTCCAAGCTGCCTACATGAACTGCTCAGGTGCTCTGGCCCTCTGGCTCGCACCACGCAATGTCATTTTGTTCCTTCGCCACTGTGACTTTGCCCACACACACACACCCCGGTCCTGCTCAGTTCTTTTTAAAGATTTATTTATTATTTATTATATGTAAGTACACTGTAACTGTCTTCAGATTTCATTACGAATGGTTGTGAGCCACCGTGTGGTTGCTGGGATTTGAACTCAGGACCTTCAGAAGAGCAGTCAGTGCTCTTAACCATTGAGCCATCTCTCCAGCCCCCTGCTCAGTTCTTTTTGATGGCTACTAGGGAGTCCAGTGAATAGAGAAGGGTGGGACATCCCAAGAAGAGTCAGGAAAATATAGCAGAGGTTCCTAGGAACCTGTGATACAGGAGAAAGACCAAGATGGAGCTGTGCTGGGCCAGAGCTGGATAGAAATGGATTTCCTAGGAGTACGGGGACACTGAAGCAATGGAGAGGCATCCGTGTGCTGTCCTCTGGGGACCAGGGACAGATGGAGGACAGCGGCAACTAGGAAGGTGTTACATTGTCCCCTACACCCTTCCTCATCCGGTTTCCATATCCAGGCAAGAACTGGCCTGCCTCTCATCTGGCACTTACTGGGCAGAGCAGGCATTGTTTGCACAATGAGTGCACACAGGCACTTCCATCGTCTAAAGCCCTGACCTCTGGCTAATGGACTAGCATTGCCCTGTCACCTACAACTAGAAGCAACCTGTGTCGCTTCTTTGTCAACTGTGCCAAAAACATAAATGTTCTGTGCTCTGTCTTCCATGCCAGAGTGAGTAGTAATTGTCTACCAGTTGCCTCTTCTGGGAGTCTGGATCCCTGAGGCACTGGGTAAGTAAGGCAGAGCCTTCCTCTCCATGCTCCACCCGTGCTCAGTGGCCGTGTAATACAGTTGGATGATAAATCTTACTGAATGTAGTCACTGATCTGCTGCAGACTTCTAGCCATAGAACCTGGTTGGAAGTGACTTGCAGACCAGGTACAGGGGGTTCCCCTCTCAAAGAGCACCCTCCATCCCCCACTACTCATGGGTTAGGTAGAGCAGGACAGGTATGAAGGAAGAATTGGCTGAGACTTTGCAAAGCGCAAGGGTCACACCTCTGGGCCTGCTGCCCAGTGAGCTGAACTGCCTGGATGTATGCACTGCTGTGACTCCAGATGAGATGGCATGTCCTGCGGAAAGAGGTCAGGGACAGACAGGAGTAGGCAGAGAGAAGCAGGAACTGCAGGGGATCCTCCAGGCACTGGCCCTGTTTCAGGAAGGAGAGAGGTCAGGCCAGAGAGTAGATTGGGCCTCGGGGCTGGAACAGCCTCCTCACTGTGCTGACCTCCTGCCTGGCACCTCTGGTCATGTGACTTCCTCACTTTATAACCCATAAAGTTGGGTGTGGTTGTGAACCCCTTTAATTCCAGCACTTGAGAGGATTGCCATATATCAGAAGCCAGCCTGAGCTTCCTAGTGAGCTTCTCAAAACAAGCACAAATAAAAATATGAACACACACAAATATGTTCACAAATACAAAAACCACACATAAACTCACACATGCAAGCACATAGACAAACACTAATTTTTAAAAATATACTCACAAGCATACACAAAACTTACCAACACAAATACAAGCATAGGCATACACAGGTCACACACTGAGGTGAGCACAGCCTCTTTTTAGGTTGACCCCTTCCTCTTAGCTCCACTGACCTTATCCCCCAGAACTCTGCCTTCCCAGTTGTCCAGTTTTCAGAGACCGGGACCCAGGCAAGCTCCCCTCGCTGAAATAAATGTTTTTCCAAGTTCACCTGAGCCTTTACCTGCCCTGACACTGACTCTCGAGCCAGAGTCTCTCTTCTATGCTCCTTGATTCTCTGAGGTACAGAAAATGGATGTTCCCTTCCTCAGATGCTGTGTCTCACACAGGGTGATCATCTGACAAGTGAAGGCAGAAATCTTGCTAAGGGAGAGAAGAGAGATGTATTCTAGGTGAGGAGTGCAGTTGCTAGGGAAGGTTCTAAGTGTGTGTGTGTGTGTGTGTGTGTGTGTGTGTGTGTGTGTGTGTGTGTGTGTTTGTGTGTGTGTTTGTGTGCATGTCTGTATAGCTCTGGGTGGCCTGGAATTTACTATGTAGACCAGGCTGGCCTCAGACTCACAGAGACCCACTTGCCTCTGCCTCTCTGGTGCTAAGATTAAAGACATGTACCACCATGTCTAGCTAAGACGTGTTTTTGCTTATCCTTTTTTTTGTTTGTTTGTTTGTTTTTTGTTTTTTTGAGACAGGGTTTCTCTGTGTAGCCCTGGCTGTCCTGGAACTCACTATGTAGACCAGGCTGGCCTCAAACTCAGAAATCCACCTGCCTCTGCTTCCCAAGTGCTGGGATCAAAGGCGTGCGTCACCACTGCCCGGCTAAGATATGTTTTTTGAACTGAGGTTTCCTTGGGGTGGGGAGGCTTTGCTACAGATAATTTGCGGTAGACAGAGGGGAAAATGTACCAGCTCTGAGCGACCGTGTTTAGGATGCGGTAATGACTCCTGCTTTTAGTCCTCTCCCTGCCTCTCCCTGTCTCTCTCTTCAGTCCCTGCCTCCCTCTCTAAGCTAAGGGAAAGGCCAGGCTGTACCAGGTACTGGGCTCAGACTCCACACATTCCTCAACCTGGGTAGACAGGTGAGAGGGTGCAAATCTATAAGGCCAAGTCACTGAAGCCTAGAGAGATCGAGACCTAAGACCTAGTACATACTCTACTCAGGCCTGGTGTTCATGCTGCCCTTTCTGCTCCATGGTTCCTGGAGATCTTGCCTGTGCCTCTCAGCTTTGAACAGACTTGGAGGCTGATCCTTTTCCTGTCTTACTTCCCTTTTCTCTTCCATGTTGTGGGAGTGGAAATATTCCTGGTCATCAGCCAAATGGGCCCTGCGCATTGCCCTTGGTAATGGAAGCCATGACAGTCCTGAGCCTTGAGAGGCTAAGAAGCTTCTCTCTCAAACCATTCAGTGGGCTCTGTGTATACTGCTGACCCTGAATGTGTCTGCCAGCGTGTCAAAGGACTTGACAGTGTCACAGTAAGCCATTGGGACAGGGTATCAGTCACGTTTACCGACAGCCTGATTTCTGTGCTTAAACAGAGGCCCAGGAAACAAAGCAGCCACATTTGGTTGAACCCCCTCAGAGGACAGGATTCTGCCTTTGCTGGCAGCATCATTCCCAGACCAGACATTCCATTAACTCAGGGGTCCCGAGAGAGACAGGGTGACTGGTAGTCTAATTGTGTCACTGAAGGAACTGTAGCTCCCCAGATGCCACATGACCAAGGCCACTTGGCTAATGCATTGGAACTTAGGGCTCTCTGACCCCGAAGTCCACATTTTCTTCCTAAAATCCTTATAGCAGGCCTGGGGGATGAGGAGGTGGGGGCTTCCCATGCAGTCTGACAAAGCAGGGCCTGAGGGCTCCAGGGGGTTGACCCTTAAGAACCTCCCTGGCTTCACAGGCCTGTGTCTCCTAAGCTCCTTACCAAGTAGCCTTCTTAACAGTGTCTCTCTGGGTTATGGCTGTCTGTCTTCTGGCAGTTCTGAGCATTGTGACTTGCTGATACCTGACCCTACTCCTTCAGGCCCTGACCTCTGGTGTTTGGAGAGACTGATTAGTGGATAAGTTTTTGCTGTACAAGCCCTCAAACCTGAGTTCAGACAGGTGTCTATAACCCTTGCACTGAGTGTGTGTGTGTGTGTGTGTGTGTGTGTGTGTGTGTGTGTGTATACAGAGACGGGGGGGGGGGGCTTGCTGGAGCTTGCTGGCCAGGAAATCCCTACTTCACGTTGTTGAGGGGCTCCATTCTCCCTGCTATAGAACTCTGCAACGCAGAACTCACTAGAGCTGCCTCCAAATGTGTGCTGACCCTCAATGCCCTTCAGAGTATAAAAAGAGAGGACTGGGGCTGGAGAGATGGCTCAGCGGTTAAGAGCACTGACTGCTCTTCCAAAGGTCGTGAGTTCAAATCCCAGCAACCACATGGTGGCTCACAACCATCTGTAATGAGATCTGATGCCCTCTTCTGGGGGTGTCTGAAGACAGCTACAGTATACTTACATATAATAAATAAATAAATCTTAAAAGAAAAAAAAAAAAAAGAACAATACCTTTAAAAAAAAAAAAGAGAGAGAGGGCTGGATAAGGGAATTGGCTCAGAAGGACAGTGTTGGCCTAGCATGTATGGGGGATGGGAGCTTGGGCTCCAACCCTAGCATTCAAACATAAAATAAAACAAAAACTTCAAAAGAGAGAAAAGTGTGCAATCCAGGACACGAGGAAGAAATTGATTTCTATCCTTAGGAGTCTGAGCCAAAGGCAGATTTGAGAAGAGTCACCATTTCTTAAGCACCTACTGTGTTGAATAACTAATCTAGGCATGTGTGTGAGGTCACATGAAAGTGTGTATCAGGCTTAATCCTGATTGTCAGTTTAATTAGATTAGAAGTCAGCTAAAATAACACCCTGGGCAGGTCTGTGAGGCATTTCAAGGAAGGACTAACTCTAGGGAGTAGGCCCTGCCCTAGAGTGGGGGTGCTTATCCGTCAGTCCAAACTTAAAGTCCCAGGGACTTTCTTCCTTTCTTCCTTTCTTCCTTCCTTCCTTTCTTTGTTTTTGTTTTTGTTTTTGTATTTTAAGACAAAGTTTCTCTGTGTAGCCTTGGGTTCAAAACTCAGAGATCTATCTGCCTCTGTCTTCAGGGAGTGCTGGAAATAAAGGTGTACACCAACCCCTCCTAGCCAGAGGGACCTTTTAGAGTCATCTAGAAGGAATTTTTAACTGAAGAATTACTTTGATCATAATGGCCTGAGGGCATCTCTATGGGGGATTGTTTTGGTTTTGTTGTTATTTGTTTGTATTCTCACCATTGACACACCCTTTCCTATTGCTGGAAAATGTCAATGGAAGTGGGCAGGAGTGAGCTGGCTCTGAGCACTGTAGCACCCAATGGTCACTACCATAGGATGCCATCCCTTGTCCCTTGAGACAAGAGATCTTAGGAAGAACATTGGAAGTCTTCTCTTGTGAAGTGGTATTCTAAAGTTGCTAATCAGACCACAGGAAACGATGTTGTTTGAAGGATTTAATAAAGCAATGAAATATGCACGTAATATACTAGATGTAATTATGTTTAAACTTCTCATCCAGGAAGGATTTGTTTGCAGACAGATCTTTAACCGAAACATGGAAAAGCTTTTAGAAAACTGAACCTGTGAATTTGTCATGTAGAATTTAAGCCCCAGAGTTCTGGCTTTTTAACACTGACTTGAGACTGTGGTACATTTCTGTTCTCCCTATATCTTCATTTCTGATCCTGTTGTTGTTGATAAAATACCCCAACAAAAGCAGCTTATGCAGAAAGGGCTAATTGACTCACCGTTTCAGGTTACAGTCTATCATTGTAGGAGTTAAGGCAGCAGGAAGTGAAGCAGCCAATCATATCACATCCACAGCCAACAGCCGAGAACCATGATTTCAGGCATGCACACGCATGTTCAGCTTGCTTTCTTCACTCAGACAGTTCAGAAGCTCCCTGCCCAGGGAATGGTGCCACCTGCAGTGGGCAGATCTTCCCACCTCAATTAATATAATCAAGACAAGCCCCCATAGACATAACTTAATTACAGGACAAACCAATCTACAGAGACTCCCTTGTCTAGGTGACTCTAAATTGTGTCAAGTTGACACCCTACAAAGATCCTTCCTACCTCCATCTGTCCTTTCTCAATTGCCCGCTGTTTTCGTTTCCAGCCACCCAAATCCTACCTTTACCTTAAGGTCATTATCAGAAGTTTTAAAAGGTGAGCCCATTAGGAAGAGGCTAGGCCATTGTCCTTGAAGGGGTCTCCTCTCTCTTTGTCTTTGGCCACCATGAGGTGCCACGGTGTGCTTCTGCTATGATGTGCTGTTGTCTCACCAGAAGCCCAAACACCTGTGGGCCAGCTGACTAAAGACTGGAACTGTGAGCCCAAAGAAATCTTTTCCCAGCCGGGCAGTGGTGGCGCACGCCTTTGATCCCAGCACTTGGGAGGCAGAGGCAGGCGGATTTCTGAGTTCTAGGCCAGCCTGGTCTACAGAGTGAGTTCCAGGACAGCTAGGGCTACACAGAGAAACCCTGTCTAGAAAAAAAAAAAAAAGAAAGAAAGAAATCTTTTCCCTTGTTACATTGCTTTCTCTTGGCCTTTAGCCACAGTGATGAGAGCTAATGTGTCAGGACCACCTAGAGGTCCTCCACGTTCTGTTCTATTGTCTCCATGGTTACTGTTCTCTCCCACATGTTACAGTTACTCCTCACTTGGTTCCAGCCCATGAACAAGGAAAAGAAAATTTAGAAAGCATCTGTCTTAGTCCGGGTTTCCATTGTTGCACAAACATCATGACCAAGGAGCAAGTTGGGGAGGAAAGGGTTTATTCAGCTTATACTTCCACATTGCTGTTCATCACCAAAGGACGTCAGCACTGGAACTCAAGCAGGTCAGGAACCTGGAGGCAGGAGCTGATGCAGAGGCCATGGAGGAGTGCTGCTTATTAGATTGCTTCCCCTGGCTTCCTCAGCCTGTCTTCTTATAGAGCCCAAGACCACCAGCCCACAGATGGTACCACCCACAAGGGGCCCTCCCCCCTTGATCACTAATTGAGAAAATGCCTTACAGCTGGATCTCATGGAGGCATTTTCTCAAGGGAGGCTCCTTTCTCTGTGATAACTCCAGCCTGTGTCAAGTTGACACACAGAACCAGCCAGTACAGCATATGTCTAGAGCCACCCATGGTGGCTTCTACAGTTATCACCTCAGTACTCAGGATGCTGAGACAGGAGGAATCCAACAAGTTCAAGCCAAAGCTTGAAAATGCGAGGCATCCCTCCAGTTACATCCCATATGGAATTACATTATATGGATGCATGTAGCTGCAAGGAATTCTGGGAAAGCTGCTCTCTAGCTATAGTAACATGTTTGAGATGAGATGGTCCTTTGAGCAAAAGACCTCAAGTCTCGTGGCCTTAGCTCAAGCCCTGGAACCCATGTGAAAATAGAAGAAGAGTCAATTCCAGAAAGTTGTCCTTGGATTCCACCATGTGCACACTATGATAGTAATGTGCACCTCCCCTCCTCCCCATTGCCTTACCCCCTCCTTCCTCTATCACACGTAATAATAATAATAATAATAATAATAATAAATATATATATTGGGTTGTGAGCCTAGCCTTTAACGGCTGAGCCATCTCTCCAGCCCATAATACATTACAACAAGATTGGCTGGAAATCTGAGTGGGAGGCAGAGGCAGGCAGATCTCTGTGAGTTTAAGGACAGCCTGGTCTACATAGTGAGTTTCAGGACATTCATACATAATAAAGAGACCCTGTCTCAAAACCAAACCAAACCAAGATTGGTTGGCAAGATGGCTCAGTAGGTCTAGCACTTGCTGCCAAGCCTGACAACCCAAGTTTGATCCCCAGTGCCCTCTGTAGAAAGAGAGAACTGACTCAAGTTGTCCTCTGATCTCCACATATGAGCTCTGGCAAGTCTCCCTCTCCCCCAGAAATCCATACATAGATACATATGCATGCTTTTCAAAAACTCAATTGCTATGGGAATATGTACATTATGTCATGTAAAGAGCGGTTAGGATATTCGCCATCACCAGATGGCGCTATTACTCTGAGGAAACTTACGGATAGCGGGGGGGGGGGGGGGAACCCCGAAGCGCATTATGGGTGTACATGACTAATCACCGCCCACTCCCGGGGCGCGCCAACCAATGGAGGACACGCTGCCTCGGAGCTATATAACACCGCCATTTTGGGGCCCCGGGTTGTTCCTCCTCTATCAATGGCAAAATAAAGCTGAACTGCAGACGGAGCCTACTGCGTGGCGTGTGTCTTCTTGCCGGCGAGAGGCGCGCGCGACAACTGGTGCCGAAACCCGGGACGCTGGGAGCCTTTTTGTCACCGAGGAGAACCCCCCGCCCACCGGACGGGGAGGCTTCGCAAATCTGCAGTGGCAGGTGAGCTCTCTCAAATATGCTGGACTCTGAATTTCTGATGGGGTCGTTTGCGGGTGATGCACTGCTGGGACTTCTCTTGGCATTTGTGATTGCTGCCCGCTTCCTTCTGGTCTCATGTAAAAGAGAGATAGCTAATGGCCAGGAGACATTAGAAGACATTCGGGACAGTTTATCTGAGTCAGAGCGGGACCACAGGTTAAGAGCTCGACCAAAACGGAGAGATGCATCTAAGGAAACAGGCCTCCCCCAAAA
>CM052711.1:13484778-13499631 GCA_028551405.1 Uromys caudimaculatus | reverse complement strand
AACCAATGGAGGACACGCTGCCTCGGAGCTATATAACACCGCCATTTTGGGGCCCCGGGTTGTTCCTCCTCTATCAATGGCAAAATAAAGCTGAACTGCAGACGGAGCCTACTGCGTGGCGTGTGTCTTCTTGCCGGCGAGAGGCGACAATGTCACTAGCTTAGTTTTAGTTTTAGATTATGGTGGGGTGCTCCAGAGGGCAGGAGGATGAGAGAGAAGAGACCTGACCTACGATTGGCTTTCAGACAGCAGCACCTACAAATGTTAAACACAGCCCACTCCTAAACCTGCTACTTACCACAGCCTGATTGCTATGAAACCAAGTTCTCCAAGACCAACTCAAAGAAGACCAGAAGCGACATCATCGATGTGTCAGAGGACTTCTTCCCTCATACCCACTCTCCCCGGAAAGTTTACCACGAAAGGTGAGTCAAGCACCAAGAAGATTGTCACAAGTGCGACTTAGGAACGACGAATTTAAATCCTCAGAGCATGATTTAGGAAGTATATGGATGAGAGTTGGTTGGTTTTTTATTTGAATACTGTTTGGTTTTGGCTGGATGAGGACTGAGGATCTCACATATCTAGGGACATGTTCTGCCCCTCACCTCCAGCTCCTGTACAACAATGTCATCTTAAATCTTTTTCCCCTTTCCTTTTTTTTCTATGTGCGCAGTATGCATGCATGTACATGCATGTTTGCATGTGTGTGGATGCACTTGTGTGAATGTGATGCCCGTGTGAGCATTTGCACGCAGGGGCTGAGGCTCATGTCAAGAATCATTGTGGTGGTTTGAATATGCTTGGCCCAGGGAGTGGCACTACTGGAGGTGTGGCCTTGTTGAAGGAAGTGTGCCACTGTCGGGGTGGGCTTTGAGACCCTCCTCCTAGCTGCCTGGAAGACAGTCTGCTCTGGCTTCCTTTGGATGAAGATGCAGAACTCTCAGTTCCTGGTGTGCCATGCCTGCCTGGATGCTGTCATGTTCCTGCCTTGATTATAATGGACTGAACCTCTGAACCTGTAAACCAGCCCCAATTAAATGTTGTTCTTATAAGAGTTGTCTTGATCATGGTGTCTCTTCACGGAAACCTTAACTAAGACAAGTACCCTCTACAACTCTTTCTACTTACTCATTGAGACAGAGTCTCTCAGTCAAAACCAGAGCTTACCTATATAGTCTCACTAGCCAGCTTGCTCTGAGGATCTGATGTTCCTGTCCTCTGAGGCGGAAGTCACAGACAGACTGCCCTAACAACATTTATATGGTGTATTAGTCAGGGTTTTCTAGAGTCACAGAACTTATGGGATGTCTCTCTGTATTAAGGGAATTTATTGTAATGACTTACAGTGTGCAATCCAACTAACCCAACAATGGGCAGCTGGGAACAGGAAGTCCAAAAAGTCTAGTAGTTGCTCAGTCCATGAGGCTAGTTGTTTCTGTCTTCTGTATATGCTGGAATCCTAAAGAGGTAGGTCCCAACAGATGTGCTGGCCAGTAAGTGCAAGCAGGCAAAGAAGAGTGAGTCTTCCTTCTTCTAATGTCTTTATGTAGGTCTCCAGCAGAAGGTGTGGCTCAGATTAAAGGTGTGTACCACCACACTTGGATCTGGAACCTGCTTTGTCGCAGGATGGCCTTGAACTCAGAGATCTGCTTGCCTCAGTCTCCTGGGATTAAAGGCATGTACTTCCTTGCCTGGGCCTAAGTTTTTCATGGCCACTATGCCTCAAGATCTCCAAGTCAAGATCCGAGTCAGAAGCCTGTGTCTTCCAGTCTCAAGATCTGGATCACAGGTATGCCCTCCATTTCTGGATTGTAGTTCATTTCAGATGTAGTCAAGTTGACAACAGGAATAGCCATCACATATGGGTTCTTGGGATTTGAACCCTGATCCTTACACTACTACTTCTTCCACCCCCTCTCCCTCCACTTCTTCCTTAAGATGTAGTCTTTTTTAAAAGATTTATTTATTTTATTTATATAAGTACACTGTTGCTGTCTTCAGACACACACCAGAAGGGGGCATCAGATCCCATTACAGTTGGTTGTGAGCCACCATGTGCTTGCTGGGAATTGAACTCAGGACCTCTGGAAAAGCAGAGCAGTCAAATGGGGTATTTCTTTTTTCTTTTCTTTTCTTTTCTTTTTTTTTTTTTTTTTTTTTTTTTGAGACAGGGTTTCTCTGTGCAGCCCTGGCTGTCCTGGAACTCACTCTGTAGACCAGGCTGGCCTCGAACTCAGAAATCCGCCTGTCTCTGCCTCCCAAGTGCTGGGATCAAAGGCGTGCGCCACCACTGCCTGGCCCAAATGGGGTATTTCTATGCAGCTCTGGCAGATGTAAAATGTGTAGCAATCCTCCTGCCTTAGCCTCTCACATGCTGGAACTGCAAGGGTATACACCAAGATGCCTGACATTTTATTTTAAATCTTAAACACTTGTTTTACTTAAGTAGAGAAAACAAAAAACAGTATATCAGCTTACCACAGACACCATTGTTTAGGATAATTTATTTAGGTAAAAATAAGAAGTAAGACATTCGTAACATTAAGAGAATGTATTAAAGAAACATACCAAGAAAATAATAAGCAATTCTCTGCTGCAATCTAGGCAGCAGTGCCTGGATGTTTAATTTTGTGTGTGTGTGTTTGTGTGTTATATTATTTGTATGTGCGTGTATATGTAGGGGGTGGGTGCCTGTGTATGTTGCGTGTCTGTGTGTCTGTATGTGTAGGCCAGAGACTGACTGCCCTGATCTGCAGGCATACCTGCATGCCAGAAGAGGGTATCAGATACCACTATAGATGGTTCTTGAACTCAGGACCTCTAGAAGAGCAGAAGGTGCTCTTAACCGCTGAGCCACCTCTCCAGTCCCTTCACTTTGATTTGATTTTTCAGGCAGGGTCTCTCCCTGAGTGTAGAGCTCCAATTTGGCTAGGCTGACTGGCCAGCAACCCCCTGGGGTCCTCCTGTCTCTGCCTCCCCAGCATCGGATTACAGGCACACACTATTTATCACAGTCACATACTATTATTTATCTCAGGCACACGCTATTTATCAAAGGCGCACACTATTTTTTTTTTTTTTTTCCGAGACAGGGTTTCTCTGTGTAGCCCTGGCTGTCCTGGAACTCACTCTGTAGAGCAGGCTGGCCTCGAACTCAGAAATCCGCCTGCCTCTGCCTCCCAAGTGCTGGGATTAAAGGTGTGTGCCACCACTGCCCGGCAGATCCAACAACATTTAAAGTGGCTCTGGCCAATGGAGACACTGGATGCAGCTTAGGCAAGAGATGTAGCCCACACCTCCAGGGTTAGGGGGCAAGTGTGTGGGGTGTTTGCAGATGGCCATCAATTCCTGACCATGGGTTGTCATCAAGCCTCCAGCGTGTCCTACATGTCCTCTCACTCACTCAGCCATGTGCTGGGCTTGCACCACAGCAGTCTGTCACCCCGTGGTGATGGCACATGAGAGATCTGCACTGGCAGGTGCAGAAGGCCCAGGTAAGCTCTGTGAGCAGGTGGCTTTGATGCCTTCCACGGTGACTCTTGCTTCCCTGACTCTGTTCCCAGGACCTCAAAGGCTGTTCCTTGGGATCAGTTGGCTGAGGAGGAATGAATTCACGCCTGGCTTACAGATGGCACTGCAGGATATGCTGGCACCAACAGAAAGTGGGCAGCTGAAGCCCTCAGCCCCGCTCCAGGTGGACCTGCAGAACAAGGGTAAAAGAATGTCTTACAGCAGGCAGATCATCAAGAGGCGTGTGTATCTGTGTACCTGGCCTGAACTGAGAGATGGCTGGCGGTAAGGCTCTACAACGAGTCAGCCGTAAGGGAGGAAAGCGACAAGGACGGAGGATGTGGCCAGATCTCTCCAGATAGGCTCAGAATGGGAAGAAGGTATTTGTGTTACAGGTGTTTATGAGAGCACCAAAAAAAAAAACCTGCCTGAGACAATTAGGTTAAAAAGAAAGTTAGGGCTGGATTGATGGCTCAGAGGTTAAGAGCACTGGCTGCTTTTTGAGAGGTCCTGAGTTCAATTCCCAGCATTCATCTGGTGGCTTGTAAACCATCTATACTGGGCTCTGATGTCCAGGCATACATGCCGACAGAACACTGTATATAAATGGATAGATAAGAAGAAAGGTTTATCTGGGCTCAGGTTTGGATGTTTCAGGCTGTTTCCTTTGGGCCTGGGGCAAGGCAGTATACCACAGTGGGTACCCTTACCTCACATCTAGGAACAAGAGAGGAACACCCCTTTTAAAGGCACATACACACACACACACACACCCCGACTTAAAATCTACATAGTCCCATTTCCTCAAGGTCCCTTCTCCCAGTATCACCCTTTTAATGCAAAATCTGTCAGGGTGACACATTTAAACCACAATTCCCAAAGAGAATTCCTGCAAAGGAGCCCTGTCAATCTGTGGAGGTGAACTGATCTCTTCCCAGCCACCCCGGTGCTTGCTCAGTGGGTCCACATGGCAGTGATCATGGCGGGAAGGGTGGCAGCTATACATATGACAGCACAGGGATGACTGACGTTCACTGGCACCTACTGCTTAGCAGCAGCCACAGCAGAGACCAATGTGCAGCCCACACCGCTGCCCGGCCGCCCACACCGCTGCCAGCCAGGAACCCAGCCAGCCACCGAGTGCAAGCTGACCACACTGGATTCTTTCCATCATACTAGGAACAGAGATTTGTCCTTTGTGGGTTCTGGGGATGCTTCCCTGCCCTCAGTGTTTCAGCCATCACTGTCACCCATACACCCTGTCACCTCTGTGCTCCACGCAGTATTGCTTCAGAATAAGGACACTTATCATTGAGTAGAAATGGCCTGACCTGGTTTAATCCCATACCCAGGAGCAGCTGATTGCCCAGGAGCAGCTGACCTAAGGGAAAGGAGGGAGAAGCAGCCAGGTGCTTAGTGGGCACCAATGCTTTGAAAGAATGAGGCTCTGTCTTACAGGGCAGAAGGGGTGCTCTGAAAGGAGATTTGTGATATGGCCAACACATAGGGGTCTGGGACTCAAGGTATGAATAACATAGGGGACCCAGCCTCAAACACAAAGCAAACACCATGGGGACAGGGCCTAGGGTAGAGCATAGGATCAAAGTAATGCGTCAATGTGACATTTGTGTGTAGGATGCCTTCCCTTCAGCCTTCTGGAGTCCCCTCCCCATCCAATAGACGCTAAACAGTCCCTAAGGGACTGTGAATGTCAACAACGGTTGTGGAAAGTTATTTACTTTTTTTTTTTTTTTTTTTGGTTTTTCAAGACAGGGTTTCTCTGTGTAGCCCTGGCTGTCCTGGAACTCACTCTGTAGACCAGGCTGGCCTCGAACTCAGAAATCCGCCTGTCTCTGCCTCCCAAGTGCTGGGATCAAAGGTGTGGGCCTTAAATCCTAGCTTCCGCCCCCGCCCGGGGGGGGGGGGGGCATTAGGATTCCCTCTTCTACTGGGGCAGCTCTTCAGGCCTCACTGTTACCTCGGAATTGATGACTTTGGGACAACCTGCTAATACTGACCTTTTCCTGTCTGAAGACTTGTAACCTCTTGAGGCCACAGTATTAGCCTTTTCAGCTTCATCAGGTGTGAAAATCATGGACTCCTTCCCTACTCTGGGTCTTCCAAGAGTCCCCTAGGTTACCTGTCTCTCAGCTCCTTGCAGGGGACCCATGGAGACAAGCTAGAAGGGGATAGTCAGGCTTAGGCTGCACGCAGCCTGTTCCACTTCACCAACCCGCAGCCCCCACGCCCGTGGCGGGAGGGGAAGGGCGTTCTCTCTGGTTGGCTTAATGACCCGGAGGTTCTCCAGGCAAGAGAGTAGGGGCGGGGCCCAGCTCCGCCCCTCCCGAGGGTAGGAATCCGCCCAGAGAACCAGTTTGCTCCAGTCCCCAGGACAGCAGAGGGGGCCCGAGGGAGCTCGGGAGCGTCAAGCGCAGTGAGGAGGAGGGGAGGAAGAGCCAGCTCCAGGGAGACATGGCTATAGGGATGGACTGGAGCGATGGAGGACCAGAGTCAGGGCACCCGCGGGATTAGCCTTTCGACACGCCACGCAGCGACTGGGATTTGCGGGAAGGGGCTGATGAGCAGCCATCTGTTGGCCAGCCTCGAGACAGTGTGGTTGCCTTGGTGCTGTCGCAGGGCCAACGATGCCTGGGTCAGCCAAGCCTGGCATACCTCGGACCTGTGGACTTCATGCGGAAGCTAGTGACTGCTGAAACCCTAGCCACTTCTCTCTTCCCCTCCCTCGTTCCCCCTTCCTTCCCTCTCCTCTTCCCTCCTGGAATCACGCTCAAGTAGCTTTTTTATATATTCTCATAATTTTATGTGCCTTGGCATCTTGTCTGAATGTATGTCTATGTGAGACTGTCAGATCTCCTGGAACTAGAATTACAATTTCAGGCTGTTGTGAACTGCCACGAGGGTGCTAGGAACTGAACCCAAGGCCCATGGAAGAGCAGCCAGTGCTCTTACCCACTGGGTCATCCTCCAGCCCAGTTAGATTTTTCTTTTGTCTTGTTTGCTTGCCTACTTTCTTAAATCAGTTTTTCCAGATGGGGTTTTTCTGTGTAGCCCTGTCTGACCTGGACTCACTCTGTAAACCTGGCTGGCCTCGAACTCGTAAAGATCTGTCTTCCTCTGCATCCCGAGTACTGCGATTAAAGGTATGGGCCAGCACTGACAGTGTTTGGTTTTCCCTGCCACTTTCCTTAATCTTGCCAACATCATGGCAAGGCTAGCCTGGTCTATAGACCGAGTTCCAGGACATTCAAGGATACAAAAAAACCTGTCTCAAAAAACCAATAAACAAACAAATAAAACAAAAAGTTACATTTATTTGTCCATTCTCTCATTCCTTTTAAGGGCAAGCAGTTCAAGGACACCTTTTGGGAGCTGGTTTGTTACAGAATGAATATGCTTTGCCCATGAAGTCACCCCAGCACCTAGAGCTTAGTAAGGAAGACAAAGAGTCGATCAGTGGCGCTAAGTTACATTTTAACCAAGTAACATCTTTCAGAGACAGAAATTGCCTGTTTGGTTGTTTAGACAAATGGGAAGATTTACAATGTACAAATATTATCCTAATCATGCCAGGACAGACCAGGGCTGCTTTCTCTAGACAGCTGTTAACCAATTCATCCCGCCTGGCTGGGATAGTTAGGCTCTTCGGGCTAAGAGAACCTGGACTTAGGATGGCCCAGGACTCACTGGTGGCCTGACCACTGAGGTTACCAGAGAGGCACACCCTTTCATATGGAATGGGGCCTAGTTGGTGGGAATCTTAGTGAACAATTCTGTTTTTTTTTTTTTTTTTTTTTTCTTCAAGACAGGGTTTCTCTGTGTAACCCTGGCTATCCTGAAACTGTGTAGACCAGGCTGGCCTGGATCTGCCTTCCTCTGCCTCCTGAGTGCTAGGAATCAGATGTGCACCACCACATCCAACTGTTTGGTTTTTGAGACAAGGTCTCATTTTTTAGCTCTGGCTGGCCTGTAGAGCAGACTGGCCTCTGCCTCCTGAGTGCTGCCTGCGTGCGATGAAAAGTTTGAGCTGCCATGCCAGCAAGTGAGCAAAATTAACAGTCAGCATTTTTAATATGTCAGAAGCACAATGTTTCCTCCCTACAGCTGCTAACACATCTGGGTAGCATGCCCGCTCACCGTGGAGCGCATGCCCGCTCACCCTGGAGCGCATGCCCACTCATCCTGGAGCGCAGCCTCAACTGAACACTCTACTTTGTGCGACTTAATGTTTCCTAAACAAGCTTACTATATCCTTGAGAACAGTGATTTATGACTGTTTATTGCCTTCCTTCCAACTTGTGGGTCCCAAGGATGAAACTCGGGTCTTTCAGGCTTGGTGGCAAGTACTTTACCCACTAGGCTTAACTTTCTCCCTAGCTCTATCCCATGGTGGGGGTGGTGGGTGGGGGACCGCAGGTTTTCATGAAGTTCAGTTACTCTCAAACTTGATATGTAGAAGCAAAGATGACCTTGAATTTCTGGTTCTCCTGACTCCATTTCCCCATGCTGGTATTAGAAGCTATGACCAATGAGCTCATGGGATTTTTGAGTCTGAAGTCAGTCTGAGCAACATACCCAGACTATCTCAAGAAACACACACACACACACACACACACACACACACACACGCACACACACCTTAAAGCAAAGCAAGAGTGTAGATTAAATGCTCTGCTATGGTTACAATTTCAATGGTCTGACAGTTTTCTGCTCAAAGCCTGAAATCTCCTCAGACCAAACATTGTTGATTATGAAAGAATGAAGCTCAGGAGTGCAAACAGGGCCATTCTGTCCAGGGATAGCAGGACTCACTGGTAACCACCTGCAATTTCAGCACCTGAAGCAAGAAGATCGAAAGGCCAGCCTGGGCTCCACAGTAAGATTGTGTCTCAACAAAACAACCCCCTCAAACATGGATCTACGGGAGACAAAGGCTGTGCACTGATGGAAAGACAGGGCCAACCCATACCCTCTCCTCTCACTTCTGAAATGGAAATTTCAGACCACTGGACGACAGACACCCTAAGTTCCTTGTGAGAGCTGGGGCCTGAGGATCCAATCCTTCCCTTTCCTCGACCTCCCCTGCTGACCTGCTTTTCTCCTTTGTCCCACTCAGTAACATCTTTCCTGTAGTCACTCAGACCCCAGTCCCTGGCACCATTGACCCCCTTTTCTCAGGCAGAGTCACAACCACTACATCCACCAAATCCCAGTCATCCTATCTTTCCAGAAGATCCAGGATGCCACTACTAAGTCCAAGGCGTTCTATGACTGCACATTTAGCTTACTAAATGGCTTCCCATCTGGTCCTCCTTCCTGTTCTTAGTGAATTGACAGCAGCTGGAACGATCTCACTCACGCACCTCTTACCAGCTCCCTTGGCTTGACCCCCATCCAGAGTCCTTGCAGGTCCTATGATGCCCCACATGTTCTGACTCCACATCTGTTCTCCTTGTCTTCTGCTGCAGCCACACCCACACTCTCTTCTTGTTCCTGGAGCACACCAGGCTGTTTGCAGGATTGGAACCAACAGGACCTGACATACTTTTCTCTCCCACCCTATTGCTTACTGTTTCTTCAGGACTTTACTTGAAAGACAGCTTACTGATGGCAACTTGTGACACCACCCCCATGCCCCCGCCTCGGAATTCCAATTCTACACATTTGCTACCTTTGTTTGGCCAATGCTCAAGAGCGTAATACTCATAGATGGTCTCCCATTGGAAAGATCGGAAGTTTGGGACCAGGCATTTCACTGTTTCTTTTAACTCTGGGTGGTGGTGGTTTAATAGGAATGGCCCCCATAGATCTGTGTGTTTGAATGCTTGGCCCATTTAGAGTAGCACTATTTATGAGGTGTGCCCTTGTTGGGGAAAATGTGTCACCGTGGAGGCTGATTTTGAGGTCATAAATGCTCAGGTTATGTCCAGTGTGGCTCACAATCTCTCCTTGCTGCCACTGGGTCAAGATGTAGAACTCAGCTGGGCAGTGGTGGCGCACGCCTTTAATCCCAGCACTTGGGAGGCAGAGGCAGGTGGATTTCTGAGTTCGAGGCCAGCCTGGTCTACAGAGTGAGTTCCAGCCAGGGCTACACAGAGAAACCCTGTCTCAAAAAACTAAAAAAAAAAAAAAAAAAAAAAAAAAAAAAAAAAAAAAAAGATGTAGAACTCTCAGCTCCTTCTCCAGCCCCATGTCTGCCTGCATGCTGCCATGTTTTCCCGCCATGATGATAATAGACTAAACCTCTAAAACTGTAAGCCAGCACCAATTAAATGTTGCCTTGGTCATGGTGTCTTTTCACTGCAATAAAACCCAAAGACACTCTCAAGAAATGTCTATATGTTGGTTTTTTAGAATTCTAGTTTTTAATATGTTTAATTGGGTATTCTGTGTCAGGATTTGTATTTTTGTATATTTTCATTTAACTCTTTTTTTGTTGTTGTTGTTTTGTTTTTTGTTTTTTTGAGACAGGGTTTCTCTGTGTAGCCCTGGCTGTCCTGGAACTCACTCTGTAGACCAGGCTGGCCTCGAACTCAGAAATCCACCTGCCTCTGTCTCCCAGGTGCTGGGATTAAAGGCGTGTGCCACCACTGCCCGGCTTCATTTAACTCTTGAAATGACAAATCTGCTACATATTTGTTGCAGGATATTTGATCATACTGTGAATCCTGAAATTGTGTTATTTACAGGGGGGAAAAAAAAAGTTTCTAGTTGTGGTGTGGCTCAGCCTTTAAAGCATACCTTTAATCTCTTTGGCTGGAATACAAACACACCCTTAGTACACACTTTAATCCCAAACAGTGAAGGTAAAATTAGTTTGTAGAAGGAAGTACCCATGTTTGAAAGTTATGTCTAATTGTGTGGCAAAGTGATGAGTCAGAAAAAGATTTGACAATAGAATATATCCCAACTCTCACAAGAAAAGAGAGGAAAGAAAAGCTACTTCTGGAGCAATACAGAGAGAAGAAGAAAGCAGTTTTCCTGGGAGAGTTTTACAGAGACAGGCTGAGAGAACAAGTTAGACACAGGTGAAGACAGAAGGAGACAGAGAACAAGGAGGAGACAGAAGATTAGAGCCGATTGCTAGAGCTAGTTTGAGGCCAAGCAGAGCAATTCAGGAGAAGCTGAAAGAAGCCAGATTGAATCAGTCAGCTTGGAGAGGAGTTTTTGAGCCAGAACAGCTGTGTTGTCCAGCCAGCAAGAGCTCATAAAGAACTAGAAAGGGTGAGCTTATTCAGCAGCAAGTCTCAGTCAGAAAACATTCTAGACTTAGATTGAATGGAGGCTAGAAGCTTCCAGTAGGCCTATGTTAGCAGACTGAGGCAGTAAGATTGGAGATGACAATTACATCTGGCGAATCAAAATTATTTTTTACATTAAGGTTATAGAAGCTTAAAGACCTGGAGGTATGGACTGGGGGTATATCCCAGTGGTAGAATGCATCTAGGCCCAGGTTCAATTCCCAGTCCTAAACACAATTAAAAAAACAACAGGGTATCTGGGAGCGGTGGCACATGCCTCTAACCCCAGCACTTGGGAGGCAGAGGTAGGCGGATCTTTGAGTTCGAGGCTAGCCTGGTCTACAGAGCAGGTTAGGATTGGGGCGTGGGTGATGCACACCTTCACTTCTAGCACTTGAGAAGGCAGAGGCACGTTTGAGGCCAGCTCGGTCTACATAGTGAATTCCAGGCTAGCTAGGGATACAGAGACCCTGTCTCAAAAACAAACAAAAAGAACAGGGGCTGGTCCATCCAGAGACAGCCTACCAGTTTAGGGAACTTCTTAGTTTTGCAAAGGACTGGGGTTTGATTCCCAGGCCCCACATGATGCCTCACAATGGAGCATAACTCTAATTCTAAGAGGTCCTATGGCCTCTTCTGCCTGTCTGGACACCAGCCATGAAAACGTTGCATGCACACACATGCAAGCAAAACATCTATGCATTTAATGTGATATCCTCCTAGATATTTTGGGTGGAGTTGTTTTTTTGAGATGGTATTTCTCTGTGTAGCCCTGGCTGTCCTGAAACTCAGGCTGTAGACCAGGCTGGCCTTGAACCCACAGAGATTTGCCTGCTTTTGCCTCCCGGATGTTGGCATCAAAGGTGTGAGCCACCGTTGCCTGGCATGGGTGGAGTTTTTTAAATGATTTATGTGCATTGGTGTTTTGCCTGCATATATGCCTGTGTGAGTGTTGGATCCCCTGGCACTGGAGTAGCAGTTGTGAGCTGTTTTGTGGGTGCTGGGAATGGAACCCAGGTCTTCTGAAAGAGCAGCCAGTGTTCTTACCTACTGAGCCATCTCTCCAAACTCTGGGTTTTGTTTTGTATGAGACTTACGTCTCTTTATGAAGCCCTAGCTGTCCTCTGCCTTTCCTGTGCTAGGATTAAAGGAATATGCCATGATGCCCTGCTTAGATACACCTTGGAGAATAAAAGCTGAATAAAATTGATGGAAAGGATGGGAGAAGGGAAGAAAAAGATTGAGTGAATGGCGAGGAGCATGTTTATTCCGTTGTGCTGTGCGGTGTGTGCCCGTGTGTGTTGAGGCCCCAGCGGGAGTTGGGAATGCTGATTGCTCTTCACCCTACTCATTGAGGCAGAACCTCTCAACTGATGCCCAAAGTGGCTGATAGGAGTCAGACTCGTTTCTTGGGGAATCCATCTCTGTCTTCCTAACATTGTAATTACAGGTAGAGTCTCACGAACACCTGGCATTTAGTGGGTTGGTGGGGATGGGAAATCCAGTCCTGATTCTTACACACGCACTTAAGCTGCCGAGTGCCTTTATTCTCATCAGTGCTAACGTGACTGATCACACACAGGCTCTCCTCTCTAAATCTGTGCGGCCCCCATACTTTTCCCATGTTTCTACTTAAGAAAAATTAGGAACTTAGTTTGCTCTGTATCAAATATGGTTCTAGATTTTAGACTCCTTCATAATGAAGCCCAGACTTCATTTGGTGTGTGGCCTTGGGCAAATCTCTTCACCGATGAGCAACCCAACTCCATCCGGCCACTGAGAATTATATCCTTCACATTGGAAGCAGGCCTTCCCCATACGCCCTCAGCATTTAGCAGGCCTTCAAGGTATTTAGGAATTTGAATTTTCTAGTAGTGCAATGGAATTCTTCCACTTGCCTAAAGTGGAAGTTTCCAAATTCCTTTCTAAAGTTTCTTTTGCAGTACTCTTACTTCCTAAGAGTTTTTTTTTAAACGTTTATGTGCGTTAAGTATTTTTATCTGCACTTGTCTGTACACTACATATTTGTGCACAGTGCCTGTAGAGGTCAGAAGTTGTGGGTCCTCAGACCAGGAGTCAAACTGTTGAGTCATGTGTGTGCTGGGCATTGAACCCAGGTCCTCTGGAAGAACAGCCAGTACTCTTAACTGCTGAACCATCTTTCTATCTACATCTACCCTGATAATTTTCTAGAACTTTTCATCTATAAATCTTTTGTTATCTTAGGAACTATCAACTGGTTATTTTCTTAAGCCCCCTATTCTTGCCGAGAGTGGTAGCCAGCACACCAAGATGGAGTTCCAGCCCACAGACCCAAAAAAGAGGCTCCAAGTTCTAGTGGTACTTTTATTTTTCGTATTTTATTGTTTGGGGGAGAGGGGATAGACAACATCACAGCATGCACATAGAGGTCAGTGGACAACCCGTGTCAGATCTCGAGCAGGTCCTAGTGGCGCATACCTTTAATCCCAGCACTTGAGAGGCAGAGGCAGGGAGATGTGTGAGTTTGAGGCCAGCCTGGTTTACTGAGTTCCATGACAGCCAGGGCTACACAGTGAGACCCTGTTTATATAAAAGCCCAGCCTGGTCTCAAACTGTTGGCTTTCAATTCCTGATCCTCTCGTCTCCATCCTCCAAATGTTGAGAAGACATACCTTAGCTTGTGTATGTTTGTTTTCTCTCTCCAAACTCCACTGCTTTGTAAACAGGAACAAATTAGCCACTTTATAGGAATATATGAGAAACAAGTCAAAATACTTTATATTGAGACAAGTTCAGACATTTACGTACATTGACTTAGCTAAATTCACTTACATAGTACTTCTAGTAAAATACAAACTACGTAGTACTGTACATGAACAATGAGCAAGGTGCTAAAAAGCCAAAAGCCATTTTATAAGGAAAGAAAACAAAACACACTAGTAGTTTGGTTCCCTAAAACCTAAAAGGATTAAGTCCAAGAATCAGTGTATTCCACTTGTAAAAAACTGGTCCTGGCAGGGGAATATGCCACTGTCCTAGGTGAAATGAAGGATTCACTCAAAGTCAACAGGGCTACAAGAGATGCCTGTACTTAGAAAGCTAAAACACATCAAGTCTTGCCTATAGCATACTGTTTGAGGGTCAGCCAGTGCTACATACAGAACATTAATGTTTAAGACAAAGTACACCAGCAGTCAAAAATCTGCTTAAGAGATTAACAAAACTCATGTAACTCAAGCTGACCTTGAATTATGTAGCTAAGGATTACCTCAAACTTCTGGTCCTTCTAGACTCATGTCCTTACTGCTGAGTGTTGAGGTTCCTGGGATGAACTACCCGTGGACACCGCAACGAAGGATTCTTCTATATGGGCAAGTTCTTTAATGAGCTACATGCCCCAATTTTTTTGCTGTAGCTATGTGGCTTTGGCTGGCCTGGAACTCAGGAGATCTACTTCTACCTCCCAAATACCGGGAATAAAGGCATGCACTACCATATATGGCCCCAGCAAATTTTAGTAAGCACCTACAATTTAGTTTTTAAAAAACAATGGAGACTGCCAAGTGGCTCTTGTTGAATCAGTTTTTCCCTCGCCAGTTAACATTTCATGTCCTTCAATGTTACAGTGAGCATCACCGCGCATCACGCATCTTAGACATTCTAACGCTAACTAAGAGGTAAGAATCAATGATTGGTGTTTGAATATATAACATTTTAAAATAGCAAACTGTTTCTTTAGATTTACACATTTTCATTTACCATTAAATGTTTAATAGCATATAGTATAGTGTACACCTGACTGCACTCAGGTTCACGATTCAGTTGATTAGATTTCAGACTTAAGATCTTTTTATCAAACTTAAAGCCATTAGCTTGTTCCTTTCCACACCAACCTATCTTCTCCTATGCCTCAAGAGTTTTTGTCAAATCACTGGATATTAAACTTGTATCTGTAAGGTTAATAATAAAGACCAAAAGCAGGTATAGTTTAATGTATTTTAATAGCAAACTTACAGGAACAGCACAGAAGACAGACAACATTAAAAACATGTACTTGCATGTAGGACAACTCAGTTAGAAAAGTATAGTGAACGATGGA
>CM052711.1:13429617-13484678 GCA_028551405.1 Uromys caudimaculatus | reverse complement strand
GATAACAGGAAGAAGAGGAAAAAAAATTTTTTGAGAATGAAATGTTTCCCCCCATAGTGGACTCTTAAGCACGCTCTCCGCGTATGCGACGTGCTAGCTGGATATCTTTTGGCATAATTGTTACACGTTTGGCATGGATAGCACACAGGTTGGTATCTTCAAAAAGGCCAACCAGATAGGCCTCACTTGCCTCCTGCAACAATAAAAGAGAAATTACTTTAATGTTTCCAACAGTTAAGATACACTTACATAGTAAAACCCTTTAAATAACTTATCAAATGCTCACATAAAAAACCTGTCAAAGGCCGGGCAGTGGTGGCTCCCGCCTTTAATCCCAGCACTTGGGAGGCAGAGGCAGGCGGATTTCTGAGTTCGAGGCTAGCCTGGTCTACAGAGTGAGTTCCAGGACGGCCAGGGCTACACAGAGAAACCCTGTCTCCAAAAAAACAAAAACCAAAAAAACCAAACCAAACCAAAACAACAACAACAAAAAAACCCAAAAAAACAAACAAACAAAAAAATTGCACCCAATACACAGATTGGCTTTATTACCAGCTCCAAAGTACTTTCTTCTGGATCTTTACTGTGTAATGGAATTTGTTGCAGTCTATCAAATGCTGACCCTGGCATCCCCCCTTCCTCCCTGCTTCACTGCTCTTTCAAAGGTCCGGAGTTCAATTCCCAGCAACCACATGGTGGCTCACAACCATCTGCAATGGGATCTGATGCCCTCTTCTGGGGTGTCTGAAGACCGCTACAGTATACTTACATATAGTTAATAAATTAAAAGAAAAAACAAAAAACAAAAACAAAACAAAAAAACCCACCAACAAAAGAGGTGTGAAGCCGGGCGGTGGTGGCACACGCCTTTAATCCCAGCACAGACAGGTGGGTTTCTGAGGTGGAGGCCAGCCTGGTCTACAGAGTGAGTTCCAGGACAGCCAGGACTACACAGAGAAACCCTGTCTTGAAAAACAAACAAACAAACAAACAAACAAACAAAAAAAGAGGTGTGAAGAACATGACCCAACAAATAGAATATACATATACAGGAAAGGTTTCAAAAAAAAAAAAAAAAAGTCACTAAACCAGAGTGCTAGGTAGGTGCCTTTGTCAACTGCTCACCACAGTATTTTTGAGACATGGCCTCTTACTGAAACCAGAGCCTACCAATCCAGCTAGACTGGACAGAAGACAGCAAGTTCCAAGGATCTGCCTATCCCCAATTCCTTGGCGCCAGGATTATAGATACTGTGTCCCTCTTTTTGTGTATGCTGAGGATCTGAATCTAGGTCCCCATGCTTGTATGGTAAGCACTTAACGAATGAACCATCTTCCCAGTCTCAACCTAGTGTTTTGAGGATTTGGACCAACCAAGCTAGGCAGGTTGGCCACCAAGCCTCTCTTCCCACCTCCTCAGTGTCAGTATTTACAAGCACCAACCACCATGGACAGCCAATTGCATAGGGGTCATGCAAACTTTACTGTCCCTGTATGTCTTTAACATGTGTGACTTCCATAAAGGGCTAAGTAGCACTTCCTATGGTCTTCATAGTGAAGTTATACTCCAGTTCCTTGGCATTTTTACTCTGGCCCTACTATCCAGTCAGCTTTTAATATCTCAGTTAATTTGGTGAGAGACCTCATTCCATGTGAGGCTTTGTTCCCATATAGATGTTCTGCACTGCAAAACCTCAAATCCCCAAACCCCCTTCTAAGCCGTTCATCACTCACCTCACCTATTCCAAACATTTACCACTCAGGGACTCATTTCTGAACCTACAAGTGGGTTAAGAAGTCTAGAAAGCAAGCTGGTGAGATGGCTCAGTAGGCAGTTGTTGATTCTGACAACCTGAATTTGATTCTTGGAAACCCACGGGGTGGAGGATCAAGCCCTTATGTGCACAATCTACACACACATTGTAAAAATAACATAAGTGTGCTAGGTTCAATGTGGAGTGGCCTGCTCTCAGTAGTTTTACAATGTAGACGCCTCCTGAAGTTCCTCAGTAAGGAATTACTTTGTTTAACTCAGCATTAGAATTAGGCAAGCCTAGAAGAGATGCTTCTGTGAGATGCAGCACAAGCTTCTAGGCAATCAGCAAGTGCCCTGTTTCTGAGACCATTGGCTCCTGAGGGTTGTGTTCTCTGGAAGATTATGGGCTGGATCACAGCACACATATTCTCAGCTGTTAGCAAATGTTCCTAAGTCCCTTTAACATAAAAATTGTAAAGAGAGCCCAGCATGGTGGAGCATGTCTTTAATCCTAGCACTCAGAAGACAGAAGCAGGGAATCTGAATTCAAGACCAGCTTGGGTCTACACAGTAAAATCCTGTCTCTAAATAAAGTCTAATTGATAACTCAAAAATGAAATTTTGAAGTGGTAGAAAAAAAGCATCTTATAACTAAACTTTAATTTATAACATTTGAGTACATTTATGGCCCAACTGTCTCAAAACTGTCCCTTAACCTAAAAGCATTTTAGTAGTTCAGGCTCTGATATAAGGGTAAAGGGTTCAACAGTACATTGGTCAATCCCTATTATCCCTAATCTCCCTGTGTTTATTTTTATATTTCTTTTCCTTTAGTTGTATAGTCTTCTCCACAACTCTCAACCTACGATTTCCTTTACTGTTAACCATGATCTGAACATTCTAAATGCAAAATGCTAAAAGGAATTTTTTTTTTAAGGCTGGTTCTACACTCGCCCAGGACGGTCTTAAAACTCAGATGATATTCCTACCACAACCTCCCTGTTCCTAGTGTGAGCCTGCCTTCACACCTGACACACATTCCATAAATGTTGTTTTAAACTTACTAACAGGACACTGGACCAGGACTGGTGGCACAGGTCAGCAATCCAAACTAGCTCCTCAAGGAAGCTCGAGGAAGAGAACTGCACATTCAGGACAAGATCTGCCTGAACTAAGTGAAACCCTGCCTCACAGAGTTGGTCAGCAAGGTGGTGTACGTCTCATCCCTGTGCTCAAGAGGCAAAGGCAAATTTCTTGAGTTGATTTAAGGTCATCCTGGTCTATAAGTTCAAGAACAGGCAGACTACATAGAAAGACCCTGTCTTAAGCTGGGGAAATAGCTCAGAGTACTTTGTGTAAAGTGCTTACCCAGGGGGCTGGAGAGATGGCTCAGTGGTTAAGAGCACTGATGCTCTCCCAGAGGGCCTGAGTTCAATTCCCAGCAACCACATGGTGGCTCACAACCATCTGTAATAGGGATCCAATGCCTTCCTCTGGTGTGTCTGAAGACAGCAACAGTGTACTCACATACATGAAATAAATAAACAAATCTTTAAAAAAAACACACACACAAAAAAGTGCTTGCCCAGGGCAGGAGGCCCTAGATTCAAGCTCGACTTAGAACTACAGAACAAAAGCTCATTGTTTTAATGGTCCCACCTCCTATATGATTCTGTTACTGTATCTAAGTTATAATTTGTTTTATACTAAAGTTTAAAAAGACCTCAGTAATATACAGGATTTGAAATCATGCAGATTTAGGGATCCTTTGGGGCTCTTGGAATATATGGGCAGGTGACAAGCAAATTTTAAAATTTAAACTATGTACTTTAAAAAGATTAAACTTATTTTTTATTTATTTATTTATTTCGAGACAGGGTTTCTCTGTGTAGCCCTGGCTGTCCTGGAACTCACTCTGTAGACCAGGCTGGCCTTGAACTCAGAAATCCGCCTGCCTCTGCCTCTGTGGTAGGAATATCAACTGAGTGCTGGGATTAAAGGCATTTGCCACCACCACCCAGCAAAGATTAAATTTATAATGCATGTTTTAACCACCAGCTTTTCTACCTAGCCTCTCTGTTCCCTGAATAAGGCTGACACTTAATTATTTACGAATAAATGCCTAGGCCATAAAGCCCCCCCCCCCACTAGCTCACAACTTATATATAATGTGTTTATTATTCTAGTCTATGTCTGCCTCATGGCTGGCTATCTTTCCTTAGTTTCATTCACCTGACTTCCTTGGAGTTTGGGCGAATCTTCCCACCTGACTTTTCCCAGAATTCCCCTCTCCCTCAGCCAGATGTCCTACCTTATAACTCTGCCTCAGCTAATTGGCCATCAGTTTTATTAACAGGTGGTGCTCCTACACAGTGCACAAGATTCTCTCTACAGCGCGCACACACGTGAGTGGTATGTGTGCTTGTCTCTACATGTACCACACCCACGCATTCATGCTACTGCACCCCCAGTGGGATGTCAGATCCCCCTGGAACTAGAGTTACAGGTCGTCGTGAGCTGCCTGATGTAGGCAGAATTAAAGCAGGAAGAACAGGCTCTTAACCACTGAAGCGTCTGTCTCTCCAGTTCCTCTAATTTTTGTTTTGTGATAAGGTTTCCCTGTGTACTCCTTGGCTCGCTCCTGCCGTTCGAATGCTGGGATTAGAGGCATGAACCACTACCACACCAGTCTGTCTAGAAGACAGGATCACAGTATGTGCTCCAGGTTAATCTTGAACTAGCTGTATAGTGCAAACTGGTGCTGCCTAATAACTCTCCTGCCACTATTCATTTGAGTGCTGCCACTACAGACTAGCATGCCCTATCATGTCCAACTTAAATTGTATAATTCTAAAGCCAAAACAGGGCACCTTGTTTTTAAGAGAGGTTTACTGTGTAGGCCAGGCTGGCTTTGAACTTACATCAACACCCCTGCCTCAGGCTCACATGTGCTGGAATTATAAAGTTTTGAGTCATCATCATGACATTAAAAAGCACTGTTTAGAATCCCACCTCATCCGCTTCTATATCCTTCTTCCACAAGCAAACTACTATCTTTTTTTTTTTTTTTTTTTTTTTTGGTTTTTTCGAGACAGGGTTTCTCTGTATAGCCCTGGCTGTCCTGGAACTCACTCTGTAGACCAGGCTGGCCTCGAACTCAGAAATCCGCCTGCCTCTGCCTCCCAAGTGCTGGGATTAAAGGCATGTGCCACCACTGCCCGGCTACAACTATCTTTTTTGTCTCTGGTACTAGAGACTAAACCTAGGGCCTTGTATATGCAGGCAAGAACAGGACTACTCACTAGGCAGCACCTCACACCTAGGGAACTATAACCCTACAACTAACCTGTATTCTCATAAACAAATACAAGAAAAAAAACTTATAAGAAGATCACTGTGGTTTTTAGTTTTTTACAAAAGATCTCACTATGAGTATGTAGTCCTGGCTGACCAGGAAATCAGAGACCCACTTGCCTCTCTACCCCCAGGTGTGCTGGATTGAAGACACCCGCCACTCCCAGCAAGGCTGCTCTTTCAGAGCTATGGGTGTAGCTGGTTAAGAGAGCTTGCATAGCCAGGCAGTGGTGAACACCTTTAATCCTAACTAACACCTAGGAGGCAGAAGCAAGTGAGTTAGGGCCAGTCTGGTCTACAGAGGGAGGGAGTTCCAGGATAGCGGAGCGCTACAGAGAAACCATACCTTAGAGGGAAAAGAGGAAAACTTAATATGCACATGGTTCTGGATTTAATCCCAAGCACCATATAAAGTAGATATGGCAGAGTTTGCCTGTAATCCCAGTCTTCAGGGGCATGGAGAATCAAGAGTTCAAGGTCACCCTTAACTGCATAGCTGGCTTTCTGAGCATAAACCTAAATAAACTCATTCAAAAATCAGAGGACATTTTTAAAAAATGTGCTTTTTACTCAAAATCATGCTTACTGGTAATTATGTAACTAAATAATATTAACAATGGACGTTTACACATGAATAATTCTATAAGTTTTCCAGCCAAAATGTTTAGTAATTTCAACAAAGCTTTATTATTGCATATAAGGTTAAAAAAATGCTGGACTTACAAGTACAGGGATGTGTTAAGCAGAACCTACTAACAGCAATTAGAAAACAAAGTAGCTCATTTTGGGAATCTTAGTAATTGCATTTATTCAAAGGAAATGATAAGCAGCTATTGAAATACAAAAATAAAATTCTAAAGGAACAGTATGGGAAGATTTTGATAGTTGAAATTTCAGTAATTTCAACCCATGTAAATTTAATAGATGCCTATTCTTGAATTCACCAATCAAATGAAGTTTAAACCAACCATAGAAACAGCTCGACCAATCATATATCAGAGGAGAATCCACCTATCAAATCTTTCTCAAATATAAAAGCAAAAGCTAAGCACAGCAACAGTAACCCTCCAATGATGTGCAGGACTGCCCAGCAGTGTACCTTTCTATGTACTCTGCTTTTCTGATGGTCCTGTCTGCATGTGTGTCTGTGTGAAGGTGTCGGATCCTCTGGAACTGAGCCCTGCACCTCTTGAAGAGCAGCCAGTGCTCTTAACCGCTGAGCTATCTCTGCAGCCCCATCTTTTCATATTGAGATACAAGGGTAACTAATTACACGCCCACACATTTGTCAAGTCTTTTTGTGTTAATCTCAAGTTCACTCATTACAAGTTATTAGTGCTTCCATATACAACCACCCCAGACCACTCTTCCCAACACTAGGACTAAGATTAAATTCAGAGTACGCTTCCTATTTAACATACTCTATAGTTCCCTCAGCAAACTCCACGTGTTCAGTCCTTGTTCCTTTACAGAGGCACCTGTCTTCCAGTCCCTTCTCCTTCCTGCTGGGCAGGCAGTGCTAGCCCAGCCACCACTGTGTGTACTCCTGAATACCGCCTATCCTAAGTATCAGACCACATTCTCACCTGCTTCTTTAGGACCAGGGCATTTCTCCATCAGTTGAAATGACCAAGAATGGACCTCTAGCTCTCTATCCTAAAGTCTTGTAAAATCCATAAACCAAGCCAGTTTTAGGCATCGCTTTCAATACAAGGTTAAAAATTCTAACTAACTAACTAAGTAACTAACTAACTAAGATCTAACTATCAGATCTGCCACTGTGCAGGTGGTGAGACTTGATGTAGTTTTGTATGTTGTAATATTTCTTCAAAATAAAGCGCTTCTATAAAGAAAAAAAATCGAAATGGTAATAACTGTATTAGGCTTTTGAACCAATTAGGATTTAGGTTTTTCCGCATGACCTCGAACCTTCCAAGGGCTGAGATTAAAGGTGTGCACCACCACTGCCCAGCCACCTTAACCTTTAAACTTCATCTTATAATGACAATTACACGAAAACAAGAAAGATGTCTAACTGCTCTTGGTAGAACACAACAGGAACAAACCATGAGGGTCTCCCTACCCATCCATTTACCTGCAAAGCACCAATAGCTGCACTCTGGAAGCGCAGATCTGTTTTGAAGTCCTGAGCAATTTCTCGCACCAGACGCTGAAAGGGAAGCTTGCGAATCAGAAGTTCAGTGGACTTTTGATAGCGTCTGATTTCACGGAGCGCCACAGTACCAGGCCTAAAAAGTTAACATTAAACACGTTGTTACTAAATCTACATGACACAAAAAGTGGTCAGCTTTAAAGAAATGCAGTAATTTTACAAAAAGATCAATTCAACTATCCTTCAACACCAAATTTCACAGGTCAGTTTTATGACCTGAACATTCAATCCTGATAAGGCAGTTTATCAAAGCCATATATATATTCATTTTCACTTTCATGCAAACTCATCAATCTACGCTAAGAATTGAGACTTTGAGCTGGTTTGTACCAGAGCTCAGGGTGCAGAGGCAGGAGGCGTGACAGGAGCCTCATCTACCCCTGCCTTTTAAGTACACAAAACTTGGGAATACATTAGCCATTAGGCTGGCAATAAAGACTGCCTCGTCTCTGAGGTTAGCATCACTTTCCTTTGCCCCATCTAAAGGGCTTACATAATTCAACGATTCACTTCAGTGTTTTATCTCCCAGCATTAGTCATAAATTTAAAAACTTGTTTGCAGTTTTTTCCATAAGAAAAACTTTTTTTGTTTTTTTGAGGCAGAGTTTCTATATAACAGCCCTGGGTGGCCTCAAATTCAGAGATCTGCCTGCCTGGGTGCTGCAATTAGATGCCCGCCATTGCCCAGACCCCAAAAAAATGTTTTTTAAAGTTATTGCAGAATTTTTTCCCCTTACAGAATAATACATAATAATTACAGAATTATTTCCCCTCTAATTCTGATTTATTTCTTCTACTCTAAGCTTTTCACTGTAAAATCTATGTAAACTTGGACAACTTGTGCCCTCTAATGGTTGATGTCCTTAACAACACTGGTTATGTCAAAATTAAATGAGGTAATAATAAAGGAGGGAAAAAAAAAAAACCAAGTAAATATGACCAATGGGAACTTTATTGGTCTCCCTACCATAAGTTATTAATCACAAATGAGAAACTACCTAAAAAAAAAAATTGTGTGTACACATGACTTTACTTGTTTAAAAAAAAAAAAAAAGTGTCCTATTACCAGTTGAATACTATGTCTTTTTAGGCTTTTAGATCAGATCAATCACAGCTTCAAAATTAAATGTTAGCGATCAAACTGAATACTAAGATACATATGTCCACAAAGGAACATATGCATATATATTCAAGCAGTAATAATCATTCAAAAGAGAGAAACACCTTTTCCCCACAGCAAAAAGTATGACTATCTTCCTGTAAAATTACATGGACACACTATCTAAACACACTGTCCCATTCCTCGCCTTTTATAAATACCTGTAACGATGAGGTTTCTTCACCCCTCCAGTAGAGGGCGCACTCTTGCGAGCGGCTTTTGTAGCCAGTTGTTTCCTGGGTGCTTTACCACCGGTGGATTTACGGGCAGTCTGCTTTGTACGAGCCATGGTATGGGCACCTCCTTACTTACCTATCAGTGTTAAAACAAAACAAACAAAAAACCCCATCGTATTCAACTAAAACATACACATTATTCCTGCCAGAAACCCCCCAACCTGGAAATTAATCAGCATGGGGGGGAGCTGTTATATAATTAGTTTGGAAGGGCGCGGATTATGTCTATTACCCAAATATGATTTAAAACAAACTAGAAAATTGTCAGCATTAATACTCTATAAAGCTAATTCCGAGCGATAAACGGCCAAAACCAGAGGACCCCCCCATAGTTTTTGATCCAATTCCTTTAATTAAAGTGGAAATTAGATACGTCTGCAAACATTCGATCACAAACAAGTCAAATGAACGAAGCCACAAACACAGAAAGGTCGAGTCAAATTACAGCCAAAAAAAAAAAAAAAAAATTAGAAAAAGGTTCCAGCGGTCCCCCCCCCGTTCGCGGCCCCCTCGCGCTTGGCAGTTGGATTGCTGTAAATATCTAAAAACATTCTTGAGGTTTGTTTCTTTATAGTTATGTTGACAAAAAGGCGTCTCGAAAGACAAGAACAACAGCCAACGCCACCGAGCATTCCACAAAGCCCGTCCCCCTCCCGGGCTTCTCTATGGAAGCCGACTGCCCCGCACCCAGGCTTAATTAGCGCTCGACACCGGCCGCCCGGCCCACCCAGCACCACATAAACTTTTGGTTCTGCCTCCCCTGGGTCCCTAGGTTCGGGGTACCCGACCTGCCCGTCTCGGCCCCCGCACCCCGCGCTGGCAGCGAGCGACTCCGCTCCCCAAGACTAGCACAAAATGGAAACAATTGGAAAACGTATCCGATTCCCTAACAGAGAGACAAACAGCAAATCGTTCGAAAATACCCCATCCCCTGCCACGTGCCGCTCTCCAAAAATGCAAAAGTTCTTTTTTTGTTTTCTGCATTTCATATGCATCAAGTTTCTTTTTCTCCAAAAAAGGCAAAAAAATGTTCTTAATTTTTTTCCTTCCATTTTAAAATGGGGAAGAGAGAAACGGGGGGAAAAATATGGTCGGTGACCAGAGAAGAGAGACAAGATGGTGAAGCTCAGGCACAACTGTGGGGAGGCAGCAAAAAAACGAGTTAGCCCGGGGTGGGAAGCGGCGGCGATTTTTACCCCCTTTGCGCCCGAAAAACTGGGGCCCGGGACCCGGAGGCGGCAGTTAAGAGGCTCGCGTGGGACATGGTGAAGGTCTGGGGTCCTAGGAAGGGGCAGCGGGCGGGATTTCACCGAAGAAAAGGGGAGCCCGCGGCGCCGGAGAGAGACAGGCTCGGCGCCGCGGCGGTGCCACTGCTGGGCTGAGACGGAGAGACGGGGGAGCCGCCGCCGCCGCCGCCCGCGGAAGGGAAACTCGCTCCCCATCTCCATTTCTGCGCCAAAAAGTTTGCGGGTCGAGCCCGGGGGGCTGTGGGTGCTCTCCGTGGGCCGCTACGATGCCGACCGCGAGCGGGCCCGGCTCCGGGAAAGCGGGCAGACGGAGAAACTTACCCCCCTTCTCCTTCGGCTGGAGCTCGGCAAGCGAGAGGCGGCGCTGGCGTTAGAGAGCGGCGGCGGCGCGACGAAGGCTGCGAACACAATTGAAAGATGGCTGACACCGAGGCTTTCCCCTACACACGCCGCCCCGCCCCGCGCCGCGCGCCAGCCAATCACACACAATGGAGGGAAGGTTCGGCCCCGCCCAAGGCCCCCGCGCGCCCCGCCCCGCCCCTCCCCCCGCGCGCTCGTTCGCTGGCGCGCGCTCGCTCCTCCCCCGCGCGCCGCCCGCCCATTCCTCCCGCCGCCTCTCGCGGTGTGTACAAACACAAAAGACACGCCGAGGGGCCGCGGGCCCGCTGAGATGCCATCCGCTCTAGTCTGTCCCCGGCCCGCACTCCCTCCCTGCCGGGCTCAGGCGTCACAGTGAGCCCCCGAAGCCCAACTTTGGGGTGCACAGAGGGGAGTGGGGGAGGGGAGGGCGGTGCAGGCTGCGGACCAGCGCCCGGCCTGCGAGGGGGAGGGGCCCCGCCCCCGCGCGCGCCCCCGCGGCGCCCGGCCCGTGTGGGGGCGGGGAGAAGGCCGCGACCGTACGGTCGCTGCGCCCCAGTTGAAAACGCGCCCAAACAGGAAGCTGAATAGTAGAAGCCCTAGTCCCGCGCCCACTTTCGGATCGCGCCGCGCGGCAGGGGCGGGGAACCCGCGGGTTTCTTCCCGCCTTCGCTCCCTGCCGAGCGCGGGCATGTCCGGAGGGTCGGGCCAAGTCGCCTGAGGACAAGTTGGTCGCGGACTGTAGCCCGGGAGAGGCGGGGCAGCCAGGTGCGGAGACTGCCAGCGCGTCGCAGGTGGTGGCACCGGGGCGGAGAGACCGGGCTCACCCTCTCCCTAGGCCGCAGTTCTTGGTGCAAGATGGCTGTATTTTGTAAGCCTCTGAAACAATGTGCAACACAGCTGTAGCTGCATAAGCCAGAGTGGGCCTTTCAACCCCTTCACTGTTGGAGGATCGCTGTAGAAATCTCGAGACATAATAGTCTAATGTCAGCTACCAGAGGCTGAAACGGCAGGTACAAGGAAAAGCTGACATAGGGCTTGCTTTTTCCCGCTTTCTGCTCAGCAGCTTGGGCAACAGACTGCATAATTAAGTGACCCATAAACATCTGAACCGTCCCCAGATGGTATTGCCAGGCTCCACAACTGAGTGAAGGCTTTCTGTAGAAGAGTCACGAAGATCCCATAGGGTACTGAAGGAGATACATTTAGTAGATGAAGGACAGTACTCTATGTAATCTGAAGACCTCTCAAAGCAGTCTTACCATAAACATTATCTGAAACAGATATGTGGGAATCAGATATGAGAGAAGAAATGGATTTGTCCAAGGTCACTGAAATGAGGAACAGACCCTGGAGAAACAAACAAAAAAAAAATCCAGGCCTCCTGTTTCATTATTATTTAATGGGTGTTAAGTGTTGATGCGATGAACACATGCAATCTGCGATCCTATCCTAAAAGCACATATGCAAAAAAGCTTCCACTGAGCTGCCAGGGAAGAATTCCTATAATTTGAGCCAAGAAGCAATTTTTTTCTCTTGCTTGTTTTTGTTTTGTTTTCAGGAAACTAAAATATTTGTTGCTGGATTTATCCAAGAAGGCTGTTACATATCAATTGACTCAGTCATATCTTCAAGAAATGTTAACGTGTCATGGATATACTTTCTTTGTATGATTGCTGGGTTTTCTAATACATTCTTCCTGGCTTTAAGCAGATATTTCTAGGGGATCGAAGGACTGTGTCAGGTGAAACTACTTCATGTAGATTGTGGGTTCTCTGAACCAACTAAAGTTGCCCATCTGTAACGCGGAAGTAGTAGTATTTATTTGGGTGATGGTAGTCCACAAGCTCGTTCTGGAAATATGACTGGTTATCCTCTTAGTAATCAGGAAGTTTTTATATATATATAACCCAGCACCAGTCACACAGTTCTGCCCTGGTTAGTCTTTCTCTGGAAGCATTGCCTTGCACAGGGAAGCTGCACTTGGCCAGGGTACAGGGTGCTTTGGAGCCCCAAGGGTGGCAAAAGACTGTAGCTAATGGAAGCAGAGACTTCTTTTCAAGGATTCTTAAGGGGCACCAGAGGTTAGTCTCTTGTTGTTTTAGGGTCTCCCAGTGTAGCTCTTGATTTAGCCTGGAACTGCCATGTAGACCAGCAGGCTGGCCCCCAACTCAAAGGGGTCTACCTACTTCCTAAATGCTGGGCTTAAAGGCACATGCTAACTCACCCAGCTACCAGACACCACTCCTGGAGCTCAGTTTACCACCTCAACATTTGGAGTTTATCATCATGGAAAGAGGGGAGTTAAAATCAGGTTAAAATCTTTTCCTAGAATAAAATAAGTATGGCCACTAATTAAGATTTGCTTATAAGTGAAAGGGTAGGATAAATTGTCAAAGCTAAGTGTGAAGGCACATACCTGTAATCCCAGCAGTCCAGAATCAGATCCAGGACTGTTGAGAGTTGGAGGCTAGCCTACTCTCCATAGGGCATTCCAGATCAGTTAAGCCTACATCTGTTTTCCAACACAGTAAGGACCAAGAGACACAGATTAAGCCTCATCTGCTCAGGCTGATCTCCAGTGAGCATGCCCAGATGGAGCTACTCCCAACCAAAGACACTGGTCCCAAGTAAGGAGGTCCTATCTCTTGGCACCTGCATGTCCCATGGTGAAGTCCTCTGGGCTGCTCTGTTGCCTGTTTCTTGTCATTCCCCTTCTACTTCTGTACCATGTCTTCCCCACTCCATCCCCATGTGAACCTCTGTCGGCTTCTATGCTGATTTTCTTCTTAGAAACGTAGCAGCTGGTGTGTCTGTTAGCTGGACTGAGGTATTTTCTCTAGATTGTGAGTTTAACAAGGGGTTCCTGTGGTTTAAATACTGTTCTCTGTCAGCTTCCACCAGACCTGCCTATGGAGTCAATTGTAAGCTGTGCCTCCCCTCTTCCCCCAGCCTACCCAAATGTGAAAAACTGGGCCCCTCAGAGTCTGGTGTATTTCATCAGCAGGTGAAATGGTACACGACCATTTCACCAAGGCAAACCATCACCATTTACAGTCCATTGATCTCAGTACTCACTAAGTGACTGATGGTTTCTGTTCTTGCCATTCTTTCCAGTTCAGACACCCTTGGCTGGCAACTGTGCTCACTGAGTAGACCAGAGATACCCTCCAGAAATCTATAAATGAAGACATGTGGCTCATCCTGGCCCAGCTGCAATGAATGGATAAGTGTGGGTTTGCCTGAGGAATGAGTGATGGGAAAAAATCTGTTTGAGACAGAAACTCTCTGTGCCCCAGCTAACCTGTAACTTAGCCTCAAATGCTGGGATTATAGGCGTGCCCCACCTATAATGAGTCCACGTGACTCATGGTGAATCCGGAGTTAAAATGAAGCTCTTCCTACCTTCTTGAAACGCTGAGACTGAAATCCAAGGCTTCACACACACACTAAGCTCTCTGCCACTGAGCTTAACAGGTTAAAGTAAGAAGAGAACCATGTAAACCTATTACTTTGTTTTTTAACCTACAAATTGAAAAGAAGCAGGTAAGCTGGGCAGTGGTGGCGCACACCTTTAGTCCCAGCACTTGGGAAGCAGAGGCAGGTGGATCTCTGAGTTCCAGGCCAGCCTGGTCTACAGAGTGAGCTCCAGGACAGCCAGGAAACCCTGTCTCCAAGAAGTAAAAACAAACAAAATATATGCATGTATGTATGTATGCATGCATGTATGTATGTATCATTACACTTTGTTCTAATGGACCTTCCTTCCCCGCTGTCCTCTCCATCCCCCTGGCCTCACCATCTCCATTCCTGTCCTTTCTCCAGTGGTCCCCCTTCTGCTCATGTCATAGGTGTCCAATTGCCCCTTAAAAAGTATCCCCCATGATCTGGCTATGACACACACCTCCAGTCTCAGCACTAGGGAGGCAGAGGCTGGAGAATAAGTTTTAAGTCAGCCTGGGCTACATGGCTAGGAATGGAGAGATAGCCCAGTAGTTAAAGGTACTGGCTACTCTTTCAGAGGAGCCCTTTTCAGTTCTCATCCACATGACAGCTCACAATGGTCTGTGTCTCCTAGTCCCAAGGGATCCAGTGCTGCCTTTTGGTCTCAAAGGCACCAGGTGTACACATGATGCACAGATATACACCCAGTCAAAACATAAAATAAATACAAAATTTGAAAATAGACAAAAGATAATCCCCCCCCCCCCCCGGGGTTTCTCTGTGTAGCCCTGGCTGTCCTGGAACTCACTTTGTTGACCAGGCTGGCCTCTAACTCAGAGATCCGCCTGCCTCAGCCTCCCAAGTGCCGGGATTAAAGGTGAGCACCACCACCGCTAAGCTCAAGTTTTCCTTCTTATCCAAGAATCAGACTGATTGTCCAGGTTCAAGAAAAGCAGGGGTGTAGCTCAGTGGTAGGAGACTTACCTAGAGTGCAGGGGTCCCTGGATTCTGTCCCAGCACTACTGAGAGAGAAAGAAGGGAAAGGAAGGAAGGAAAAAAGCGAAATAAAGAAGCTTCAGTTGGCGCTGACTTCTTGTGGGGAGGAGGAGAGATTGAGTTTCTCTGAAAATGAAACTAGAGCTCAGCAGCCACAGAAACAAGAACTTGGGTTACCTGGGACCCCAAAAGCACCTGGTGTTGTTTTCCTTAGTAGTCCAGGCAATCAGCTTCTCATTTTTCTAATATCAGAACAGAAAATGAGAGGCTGGAGAGATGGCTCAGTGGTAGGAGCTCTTGCTGCTCCTCCAGAGGACCCAAGTTCAGTTCCCAGCTCCCACATCAGGTGGTTCACAACTGCTTGTGATTCCACCTCTCGGGGATCCAGTTCCCTCTCCTACTCCTGCAAGACACCTGCACACAGTGGTGCACCTCCCCCAACACACACACACTACAATATAATACAAGGAAATGAAATTTTAAAAATAAAATAGGCTGGCTGTGATGGTCTAAGTTTGTGATCCCAGCACTCAGGAACCTGAAGTAAGATGGTCAGGAGTGATGGAGGCAGCCTGGAACCATGGTGTGCACCTGTAACCTGAGCCCTTCAAGGCAGAAGCCAGCCTAGACTACATACAACCCTACCTCAAGCTGTCCGCCACCAAAACATTTAGAGGATAAGGCAGGCCTGGTGGTCCAGATGTTATCCCAGCTCCTCAGGAGGGCCAATAGTTCGAGCCAGCCCAAGCAATTTTTAAAAAATATTTATTTATGTAAATGTCTTCAGACACACCAGAAAAGGGCATTGGATCCCATTACAGATGGTTGTGAGCCACCATGTGGTTGCTGGGAATTGAACTCGGGACCTCCAACAGAGCAGTCAGTGCTCTTAACCGCTGAGTCATCTCTCCAGCCCAAGCAATTATTAAAACTGTGTCTCAAAACCCAAAATCTGAAATGGACCGGGTCATGACTCGGTGGGTTAAAGTGCTTGTCAGCAAGCATTTAGGACCTGAATTCAGACCCCAAGCACCCACAAAAGGCAGGCACAGCAGCAATATGTCTGTAAACTGCGAGGTAAAGAGAGGCAGGTCCCTGGAGCTCACTGACCAGCACTCTAGGTTCAGCAAGAGACTCCATCTCAAAAGATAAGGTGGTGAGTAATTGAGGAAGAGTCAAGTTTGATCTCTGCCCTCTACACTCAGCCCTGTGCACATAGACATGTTTATCACATACATGCACACACAATATCTGAAACTACATATGTTAGCTCACATCTACCTAGTCTTAAGGATCCTTCCTTCCCTCTCTCCCTCTCTTTCTGACAGTCTTGCTATGTAGCCTAGTTTAGACCTTAAGATCTCCCTGGCTCAGGCTCCCAAATGCTAGTATTACAGGCATGTACCAAGTATGTACTGACTTTCTACAAGCTTTATTTGATTAAAGTTGATCAAAGTTATTAGAAATGCATGCTTTAAATCTTAAAAATAACCACATTCAATATTTTTTTTTTACCTAATAAGAATAGGTAGCCGGGCAGTGGTGGCGCACGCCTTTGATCCCAGCACTCAGGAGGCAGAGGCAGGCAGATCTCTGAGTTGGAAGTCAGCCTGATGTACAAAGTGAGTTCCAGGACAGCCAGGGCTACACAGAGAAACCCTGTCTCGGAAAAAAAAAAAAAAAAAAAAAAAAAAAAAGCAAGAATTTGAAAAAATGTTCAGCGGCATCAATCATCAGCAAATCAGACTGTTCTGAAGGCTGACAAGACGGCTCAGTGGGTAAAGGCGCCTGCTGCCAAGCCTGAGGGCCTGTTTCATCCCCAGGAGAGAATCTACTCAGGGGGGTTGCCCTTTGACCTCTACTATGTATGCTGTGCACTATTCTCATTTTCAAGCATGTGAAGCAAAAATCAGCATCCTTCTGGGGTCACTCACCTTGTGTCCAGCCCCACTGTTTGGCCTGGGCGTGCTCACAAACTCCGCCGTACACTTCCAGAATGACACACATCCTGTCCTCAAAGTGACGGTTTTCAGGTACTTAAAGGCTTTTCAGATATGCATACTTTTGATACTCAGCAATTTCTCTGATGCTCTTAAGGTAAAACCAAAGATTTGAACCCTGGTTGTCCTGGAATTGGCTCTGTAAACAAGGCCGGTCTTGAACTGAGATCTGCCTGCCTCCGCCTCCTTAGTGGAGGGATTAAAGGCATTAACTCCGTCATCTCTGCCTGGCATGATTTGAATTTCTTGCTTTGCATCATTTTGTAGGGTTTCTATATCAAGAGAGTAGGGAACCATGTTCACAGGTCATCTTAGGGTGCTCATACAGAGGGTCAGGGGACATATAGACTGTGTGGGCATAGGACATGAAGGTGAAAAGGGAACTCGAAGAAGAGAGGAAGAAGTCTAAGTGGAGGGGGAACAAGAGCATAATTGGATATTTATGTCATGAGAGCAGAAAGGGGAACTGACTCAGGGGAAGAAAGGCCCAGGGGAGAAGAAATGGGGCCAGGGGAGGCAGTGGGTTTGAATAATAAAAAATAATTATATTTATATAATATATATGTAAGAATGTATAAAGAAGCCGGGCAGTGGTGGCGCACGCCTTTAATCCCAGCACTTGGGAGGCAGAGGCAGGCGGATTTCTGAGTTCGAGGCCAGCCTGGTCTACAGAGTGAGTTCCAGGACAGCCAGGGCTACACAGAGAAACCCTGTCTCGAAAAAACAAAAAACAAAAAAAGCAAAAGAAAAACCAGGCAGTTGATAGCTCATGCCTTTAATCCCAACACTTGGGAAGCAGAGGCAGGGAGATCTCTGTGAATTTGAAGCCAGCTTGGTCCACAGAGTGAGTTCTAGAATAGGCAGGGCTACACAAAGAACCCCTGCCCTCCCCAATAAAAATAAATTGCTATAATATAGAATAAAATATATCCCTCCCCTGTGTGTGTGTGTGTGTGTGTGTGTGTGTGTGTGTGTGTGTGTATGTAGGTATGTGTATAGGTGTATGTATAGGTGTACATGGAGGTCAGAGGTCAACATTCAGTATTTTCTTTAATTGCTCCTTGCCTTATTTTTTGAGACAGGGTTGTTTGCTGAACCTGAAACCTGGCCATAGGTTAGGGTATCTAGCTAACAAGCTCTAGGTATTAGGATTACACAGTGCTTGGCTTTGTATTTGGGTGCTGGGGATCTGAACTTTAAGGTTGTCTGTCATGCTTGTGTGGAAAGTACTTTAGAGACTGAACCATCTCCTCAGCCCCTGAATGCATATACTAAAAAACCATAAATGATGATGCGTAGTGTTAAAAGCTATCAGGCTAAGAGTATAGCTCGCCAGGCGGTGGTGGCGCACGCCTTTAATCCCAGCACTTGGGAGGCAGAGGCAGGCGGATTTCTGAGTTCGAGGCCAGCCTGATCTACAGAGTGAGTTCCAGGACAGCCAGGGCTACACAAAGAAACCCTGTCTTGAAAAACCAAAAAAAAAAAAAAAAAAGTATAGCTCAGTGGTAAAGTGTGTGCTCTGGTTCAGTCCCCTCACATTTGGGGAATAATTAAAGCTGCAGTAATTGTGTTTGCCTGCTTGCCGTGGTTTTAAAAAGGAATAGTACCTAGCCAGAAGAACAAGCCTGTGGTGAATGACACACTTCCATGGGTCCAAAGGACTGGCACTTGGGAAACACCCCTGCCCGTCTTTCCTTCTTGACATGTAGGGGCTTCTGTTTCACAGGCACTGGAGGCCAAAGACAGGCTAACTCAAGCTGGAGACTCACCACAGGGTCCTGGAGCTCAGTCACTCTGCTTCCTTTGAACATGGTTTTCAGAGCTACCGAGTGAGACCAGAGAACTTGCACTGGCTGGAAGCATTGTGGAAGGGCTTCTCTCCTTAAAAACAAAACACCAGCAGCAACAAAACTGTGGTGGCACGGGCCTGTATTTCTAGTGTTCTGGAGGGAGGGAAAAGAGGGAAGATTGTCTCCAGCTCAAGGCTAGCCTGGAATACATATTGTGTTTTAGGCTAGCCTGGGCTATGAAAAAAAAAAAAAAAAAAAAAAAAAAAAAGCAACAACCAAAGACAAACAACAAGAACAAAACAAGAACCTCAGCAATTTAAACATCACACTTTTAATTTGTCAGCTTAAATTCAACATCTATTTTTCTGTATATTATCCATTGAGGAGGTGAGGAGTGTTATTAACACTAACATGTGAATCGGCTCAAAACCCTGTCAGGTTCGGTTTGTTGATGCTGAATGACAGAGGCAAACAGTCCTGCCATGGAGATGTAGGTCCATGGCAGAGCCCTTACTGAACAAACACAGGTCCTGGGTTCCATCTTCAGCACCACCAAAGTAAAAAAAAAAAAAAAAAAAACAGCAGAAGTCACTGATCACTAGAGATGAGAGCAGGGAGGGAAGCAAGGACCCTGAAGCACAGAAAACTGAAAGGAACCTCTCTTCCTGTCCCACCCGGTCCCTTGGGGTGCCATCAGTTGGCTCTGTTTCCTGCTCTTTGAATCTAGCCCAAGATGACCAGCTGTGTCCCCAAAACACCCGCTGCTAGCACCTCCCCTTGGTCTGGGCTGGCCTCAGGGGCACCTGTTCCTTGGTCCTCCTCCCAGTACCTATCCACACGGAATCTACTAGGACTGAAGTGGAGTTTTGGCTTTGTTCTTACCCCTTGTAATTCCTGAGGTAAACACTTCGAGTTGTCTGAAATGAAACATTTTGCCAAGAATTCTTTGTGTTCTCTCCACGGGAGTGTTAACACCCGTCCTGTTTCTTACCTGGCTCTGTGCTTACTCAGGTTACTGCCTGCAGCCTCTCTTTTCCTCAGCATCTTTTGGTCAAGTGGCAAGGAAACCTGTAAAGTGGGGCCCAGAAAGGTATTTGCTGTCAAGTCTAACGACCTCAGTTCCATCCCAGAGACTCACAGGGTGGAGGGAGTGAATCAGTTCCTGCAAATTGTCTATGGCAAGTGTGTGCCAACCCACACCTCCCCCGTAAATAAATAAATGTAAAAATGTTACTTTGAAAAAGCAAAGCAATAGGAAAGATGAGACACACTGCAGGAGGACAGGGCTTCAGTTAAAGTACTCAAAGGCCTGTTTGCTCCTTTAATCCTCCCGACAGCTATGAAACAAATCCTGTGATTATCACTCCCACTTTGCAGATGAGAAAACTGAGGACAGAGACAAAGTTACTTGTCCAAGGTCAGAGAAGAATGATAATGAGGATTCAGACTAGTCAGGCTGGCTCCAGAGTTGGCGTTTTGAACCTCTCATTATTTATCATAATAAACCCCAGCAATGCAGAGCAGCCTGCATAAGAGAGCAGAGAGTACTTTATTTTCAAAGGACAAAGGCTATCTTTCTGGAAGAGTGATTTGTAGATATAATTCTAGAGCCTCACACAGACCATCACCTCTCGTTCATTGAGAACACGGAGACAGGTGTGACTTCTTTCTTTTATGAAGAAAAAAGTTTAAGAGGTCCTGGGTTGTATGGTATGTTTTCTGCTTAGTTCTGGTGGGGACTGTGGTGAACAGCATCACAGTGCCGGGAGTCTTGAGCAGAGAGAGAGAGGCCTGTGGTAAGATAGGGAATAAAAGAGAGATTCAGAAATGGAGAGATGGCTCAGCAGTTAAGAGCTCTTCCAGAGATCCTGAGTTCAATTCCCAGCAACCACATGGTGGCTCACAACCATCTGTAATGGGATCCGATGCAATGTATTCATATACATAAGATAATAAATAAATCTTGCCGGGCAGCGGTGGCGCATGCCTGTAATCCCAGCACTCGGGAGGCAGAGGCAGGCGGATTTCGAGGCCAGCCTGGTCTACAGAGTGAGTTCCAGGATAGCCAGGGCTACACAGAGAAACCCTGTCTTGAAAAACCAATAAATAAATAAATAAATAAATAAATAAATAAATAAATAAATAAATAAATAATAAATAAATAAATCTTTAAAAGAGAGAGAGATTCAGGAGTAAGCCTTATTTCTTTTAGGAATTCATTCATTTATTTTATGGTGCTGGTTATGGAACCTCGACCCTTGCTCATGCTAGGCAAGTGCTTATTATTTTTTTTTGTATTAGCTGTTTCTCATTGCTGTGATAAAATACTTTACAACCTAAAGGAAGATTTGCCTTAGCTCACAGTTTCAGAGGGCTCAGACCATTCTAATGGAGAAACCATGATAGAAAAGGTTGGTTTACATCCGTTCTCATATCCAGGAAGCAGAGAAAAGAGCTATAAAGGAAGGTCCCGCAGATACAGACGCAAGGACGTGTGCCCAGTGACTCCTTCCTCCATCCAGCTAAGCCTACTTCTCACCTTCACTGTGGGGAGTGGAGGGAGCCCTGAGTGTGTGCAAGAAGCTCACGAAGGCTTGTGTGCATATTGGCATGAACACAGCCATGTCAGGGACCCCCGTGCCTTAGACCCTTGGAAATGGCAGCACCTTCCCCAGCTCAATCTTGGGAAACAGCAAAGCCTCTCTCTGGTCCAAGTAGAGATGTTACAAACAATTGACCTTTAGCTAAAACCAGTGTATGCAGAAACTACCAACCACAGCTTCCTCTTTCAGGGTGTTCACAACCTAAGACTGCTCCCCTCTAGAGAACTCCTACTGAGATTAGCTAACCCACCTCCTTGTTCAGCTGTAAACTGTAAACCCGGCTCCTTGCTCAGATGTATAAAATAAATGCGCCATCATATCTCAGCCAGAGCTCACGGCTCCTCTAAGTCTGCTTCCAGACTCAGCTGTAGGCTGAATCCAGTTAGACCAAGGGCCTGGCTACTTGCTGACGGTTGGACAAACACTGCTTTTAACTCTAAAGACACCCACAGTTCTTTGCTCCTCAACTCCTGCAGAGGCCCTTATATAAATGGCAGCTCAGTTAATCAAAAAGACAAAAAGCTGACTAGACAGAATGGTAAGCCAGGCTTGGTGGTTTCTGCTTATAATTCTGGCACCTGGGAGGTGGAGACAAGATGCCTGCCGAGGTTCAAGGATAGTGTGGGTGGTAGAGTGAGACACTGTTGGTTAGAGCAGTCCCAAGGTCAATTCCTGCTCAAACGGAGGTTCCATGACAAAGGGGTAGGGACTTTGGAAACCCCATAGACTCCCAGCCCTTCAAAGAACTCAAGCATTCCTATAGGATCCATAGCATTCCAGTACATTCCAGTATAGCTGTCCTCCTGCAAGCATCAGTGGTTTTTCCCATGATAGATGTGCTGGGGGAACTAATGCCCTGTGAGTGGTAGGCTTTGGCCCATGATGGGTGGGAATCAGGGGCTTCTTACTTCCTTCTCCTGGGTAGGAAAACTGAAAGACCCCAAGGGACTTCAGCCCCAACTGCAGCAGCAACACAGCTTTCTTCATGCGGTTCCTTCATCTTGTCTACCCTCCCTCTTCCCCACTTCTAATCTCCCTAGGATCACCTCCTTAAAAAAAATAAGAGCCAGCATGACATGCACACCTCTAATCTCAGCGCTTTCAAGGCAGAAGCAGTTAGATTTCTCTGAGTTCCAGGCCAGCCTGGTCTACATGATTCCAGGCCAGCCTGGTTTACATGATTCCAGGCCAGTCAGGGCTGCACAGTAAGACTCTGTCTCAAAACAAAACAAAATTAAGCCGGGCAGTGGTGGCGCATGCCTTTACTCCCAGCATTTGGGAGGCAGAGGCAGGTGGATTTCTGAGTTTGAGGCCAGCCTGGTCTACAGAGTGAGTTCCAGGACAGCCAGGGCTACACAGAGAAACCCTGTCTTGAAAAAAAAAAAAAAAAAACAAAACAAAACAAAAAAATTAAAAGCTGATTTGAAGGAGGAGGAGAGTGAATATGGAGATATCTAAGTGGTGTGGAAAGAGTTACAGGAAAGATGATGGAAATGAGCCCTCAGTACTGTGCCCCTATTGATGTCTTGTAAATTTCCGGAGGCGGGGTCTCAGTGTGATGCCCAGGCCAACCTGGTTGCAGGCCTATGGCTATGGTTTATTGGTGCAGCACCGGTCTAGCATGTACCAACCCCTGGCCCAGCACCAGTAGAAAAACAAAACCAAAAGACCTGATAGTTGTGTTGCTGTCATTTTAAAATTTTATAAATTGACTCTGAACTGCAAATTCTCATTGAACATTTGTTACTAGTTGATTTTTCTCTCTACTTGACTGTAAGCACCATGCAAGGACAGAACCAGAGTGGCCTAGTTAGCGCCTACTGTCAGGTTGGCACAGCATAGCATCATCTAAGATGTCTCAGTTGAGGGATTGCTCAGATCAAATTGGCTTGTGGCCCTGTCTGTGCCAGAGCTTCTTGATTGATGGGTGGAGGAGGGCCCACCCTACTGTGAGCAGCACCGTCCTTAGGCAAGTGGGCCTGCTATATAAGAGCTACCTAAGCTGCACATGGGCCAGTGAGCAGCACTCCTCTGTGGTTTTTACCTTGAGTTCTTGCCCTGACTTACCTTAATGATGGATTGTGACCTAGAAATGGAAGCCAAATAAACCTTTTCCTTCCCTTCCATGTTGCTTTTGATCAGAAAGATTGTTTTATTACAGCACCAGAAAAATTAGAACACAATGCTTTCTCATTCTTGAGTTGGCAGCTGTCATGATGTTTGTCAGGACCAGGCCCCTAGTATATCCTTAGTGGAGTGAATAAGAGCAGCCTTCCTACTCCAAAGGTATCGTCTCTACCCTACAGTTCCCCAAATCACTTGTCAGTAGTTTGTATGTAAGATACGTTGATTTCATCTAAGCAAAAATACCTTGTTCCTAAGGGGTGGGGAAGACTCACGAGGGATGCAAAGGGGATTTCATTTTATCTCACTGTAGAGAAAAGAGCAAGAAAACAGCTTGTCTTTTTCCATTGTCCCTCGAAGTACCAGAGGAAATCTGCCAACAATGGGAACTAGGTACTATTAAAAGCCCATAATGCACCAGGAACATGCCACCCAGCGCTTGAGGTAAAGGGCAGGTGAGCAGAGACCACAGCCTCCAGCACCCAACTGGTCCTGGAGACCAATGGCTGTGTTAGTTCTACTTATAATCTACTCCCTGCCTGTTTCCTGCCTGCACTTCCAGCCCACACTTCCGGTCTCGTGGAGCCACACCCAGGGTTGTCACAAGACTAAGAGAAGCTTTGGGGGAAGAGACTAGAATGCCTTATAGCTGTTGTCATTGAAGGTATAATGGTGTGGAGATGAGGAGGCCTTCCCTATGTTCTTTTACCCCTTTTGGTTGTTAGAGGACATGGCTGAAGAAATCTCACAGAAGTTGCATCCAGATACAGGACTGGTCCTAAGAGGACACGGAAACCCCCTTCCAACGGCTAAGAGCTGTGGGAGAAAGCACGGTGGTGTGTGAGGGCCTGGGTGCATCCTCTTCATCTGAATTGGATATGGCACGGGTTCGGGCTCTAGCTTGTGCCTGGGAATGACTAAGACAAGAATAGGTCTGGGCAGCCACACTAGTCAACACAGCCCACAGCTCCCGCAGTCCTCCGGGCTATGAGCCCTGCCCAGGAGAGCTGGCTTTGTTTGGATCTTCCTGAGTAAGATATAGTGCTCAGTTTTGGGGCGTGACCTGCTTTAGTCACTCACTACCACTCCAAGGGCTCCAATCTTAGACCCATGCAATGTTTTTTATCGTGTGTGAAGAAAAGGAGTGCAGTTTCCCCTTCAGAGGACTATAGATGGATGACATGGTCTCTGGGTGACTGTGGAGACCCAATGCTTCTAACGTGATTGATTGCATCCTGAATTCCTGTCCAAGCCCCGAGGTACTGCAGTTCGATGTAGAGAGCCTGTTTCCCACATTGACTCTTCTCCATATCCGAAGAAGTGATTCTGTCCAGTCACCTACAGAGCCTGTCAGCAGCATAGCTGATATGGCTTCTTGCACAACCGCTGGGCTCTGTAAACCCGCCTCTTATTCCATTTTCAACTTCAGGCTGGATAAACACTACCAAAGGGACCAAAGAGAATGAGCATTATCTAGGGACCGCACTTAGAGCCTCACACTCACAGTGTATCTTCCTGGATTCCCGAAAGAGGTGTACTGCAGATAAAATGAGGTGTCTTGTTTCAAACAACATGGAGCTAATGGCGGGGTGGGGGTGGGGGTGGGGGCGGAGGTGGTCGTGGTGCCTAAATGATACTTCCGTGGATTCCCCACTTAGGAACACAAATACATCTTCCCAGACAGAGTTCAGGCTACTCTCCCAGTCCTTGCAAGCTGGCCTCACGTAAGTCACCCGGTGTAGGTGGAGCTAGCTCCTGGGAACTGCTCCCAGGGACCTGACATTCCATTTCAGAATGCGTAAGGCACTTCCCAAGACCAAGGGCTTCTTTAGGGCTGCAATTATGCTTCACTGTGTGCTGCAGATCACACGTGAATTTGTGGTTTGGCTTGTAAGCCCTAACAGATTGTTGGTCACACATTAAATATGTGGAATTTAAGTATATAGTATTTGTCTTTCTATAACCAAGTTGTAACCTTGCACCTCTGGAGCTAAGGAGGCAGCTATCAGAAGTGTTCTGCATAGAGTCCCATCTTCTCATCCTCGGATTTGGATACTGGCAAAGGTACTAAACGCACAGGTGCCAATTAGGAAATGAAAATCCAGTCATTATTCAGAGAATAAATATTTCAACACACCTTCTCTCAAGCTGTAATTAAAGGCAGGGAGCTTTGTTACTGGGAGGACAAAAACCAGAGAGGCAGACAACTATTTTTGGAGTTGTTCTTATCTTCATTGTAATCTACTACTTACAGTTCATCATCCTAAATAAAATACCATAAATCAACACAGAAAGCAGGGAAGAAATGGAGAAGAGGAGGTGAGAGCAAAAGAGAAAAGAGACTTTACTCCTGCAAAATTATTAGGGGGGAGGGGGAATAATTAAAACCAACAGCCTTTGTTTTTTTATTTTTTTATTTTATTATTATTATTATTATTATTATTTTCTTTTTTTCAAGACAGGGTTTCTCTGTGTAGCCCTGGCTGTCCTGGAACTCACTCTGTAAACCAGGCTGGCCTCGAACTCAGAAATCCACCTGCCTCTGCCTCCCAAGTGCTGGGATTAAAGGTCTGCGCCACCACTGCCCAGCTACCAACAGCCTTTGTATCACATGTTGAGAGGTAGGACATTTTAGTTTGCCCCAATTTCACTTTTCATTGATATGTCTTCCAACAAAAATGATTATTGTAAGAGTAGATTATCCTCAAACCTGTGTGTACTGATGGAATTCATTATACATATCAAAGTTTCTATTATTTCACACATGACAAGTCAAATACGACAGAATATATGTGTGTGCTTGCATACATACATACATACATAATCATCCTTCAATATTCATGAAGCATTTGTAGGATCCCTTGGGATACCAGAATACAGCTGTAGATGACCAAGCCCCTTATGCAAAATAATGTAATATTTGAATATAACCTACTCATATCTTCTTGCGTACATACCCCAATCATTTCTAGATTAATGTGAATATCAAATACAATGTAAATGTTATGCAGATGGTTGGTTGTTACAATGTATTTTTTAGAGACCAATAAGAGAAATGTTTATTAGTCATACATGTGGTACAAACCTGCAATCCCAGACCTTGAGAGGCAGCGGCAGGAGAACCACAGTGAATTTGAAGCTACCTGGGCCACCAGGTAAAAATGCATTTAAAAACAAAAACAGAAAGAAAGAAAAAGAATGTTTTTAATAATGTCAAACCCAAGCTTCAGGTTGCAAAAACTCAAACGAAAAATCTTTTGTTCGGTGGGTTGGCTTTTGTTTAGTTTTTGTTTCTCTGTGTAGTCCTGGCAATCCTGGAGCTCACAGAAGTCTGCCTGCTTCTGCCTCTCAAGTGCTGGGATTAAAGGCATGCGCCACCACTGCCCAGCTGACAAATGAAATCTTAAAGAGAATGGTTGGCAGAGCTTCAGTTTGGTTCAGTAGTTAAGAACATGTGCTGCTCTTCCAGAAAACCCACGTTCATCTTCTAGAACCCACATCAAACAGTTCACAGCTATTGTAACTCTGGCTCCAGGGGTCTCCTCCAACACTTGCATACATGTGCACATACCCACAAGCAGATATATACAGTTAAAAGTAACAATGCTTGGGCTGGAGAGATGGCTCAGTGGTTAAGAGCACTGACTGCTCTTCCAGAGGTCCCAAGTTCAATTCCCAGCAACCACATGGTGGCTCACAACCATCTGTAATGAGATCTGATGCCCTCTTCTGGTATGTTTCTGAAGAGAGCAATGATGTGCTCATATACATAAAATAAATAAATAAATCTTAAAAAAATAACAATGCTTGCTTCGGCAGCACATAGACTAAAACTTGGAACGATACAGAGAAGATTAGCATGACCTATGTGCAAGAATGATACACAAACTTGTGAAGTGTTCCGTATTTAAAATATTACTACTGCTACAATAATAACAACAATAACAACAATAAATTATTTTTAAAAAGAAGATAGTTGGCCAAATGTCCTAAATATTGAATTTCTGATCTTTTTTTCATTTTTTTATGGGGTCAGAGGAGGACATTCGCACCCCACACCATGTACACGTAGAGAGGTCAGAGGACAATTTGTGAGAGTTGGTTCTCACCTTCCGGATGTGAGTCTGGTGATTGAACTCAAGTTGTCAGCCTGGGTGGCAAGTACCCTTGCAAATGGACTGTCTCACCAGCCCTAAATTTTTGAATCTTAAGAAGATAGCTAATCAAGTATACTGGGAAAGTAAATTTAAATTTAACTCTTTCAATGCTTTTTCCGGATTGCATACATGGTTGGCCCTCCATATGGATAGATTTTGTGTCTACAGACTGTACCAATGGTGGACTGGAAGTAGAGGAAAAGCCAGACTATATGGTACACACCTGGAATCCCAGAACTTAGGAGTCTGAGGCAGGGAGATTAAGAGTTTGAGAGGGATAGAGAAATGGCCCAGTGTCATCTGAACTGCTCATGCAGAGGCCCTGAGTTCAGTTCCTAGTACTCACATCAAGGTAGCTCACGATTGCCTGTGATTCTAGCGTGGGGTCGGGGGTGGACCTGACTCATCTGGCCTCCTGGGCAACTCACATGCACTTAACCACACATAGACACACCCATGATTAAAAATAATAAAATCGGGGCTGGAGAGATGGAGCAGTGGTGAAGAGCACCGGCTGCTCTTTCAGAGATCCTGAGTTCAATTCCCAGCACCCACATGGTGGCTCACAACTGTAACTCCAGTTCCAGGGGATCCGATGTCCTCTTCTGGCCTCTGTGGGCACTGTGCACATGTGCTTCACGGGCATACATACAGGCAAAACTCTCACACATATAAGGTTTAGGAGGAGGGATAGAAGGGGGGTCTGGGCTGTATGTAGTTCATTTGGTGGAGTGCCTAGCATGCATAAAGTTCTGGTTCAGTGCCCAGCACTAATAAAATCAGCCACAGTGTGCATGCCTGTAATGCCAGCACTTGGGAGGCTGAGATAAAAAAATAAACTTAATTCTCATCTGCATACCGACTAGACTACATGAGACTCTGTCCCAGAAAAGGAAAAAGGGAACCTAATATACATTTAATGGCTACATAATAATTAGCTGCCAGGCAGTGGTGGCACATGCCTTTAATCCCAGCACTTGGGAGGCAGAGGCAGGCAGATTTCTGAGTTCGAGGCCAGCCTGGTCTACAGAGTGAGTTCCAGGACAGTCAGGGCTACACAGAGAAACCCTGTCTCGAAAAACCAAAAAGAAAAAGAAGAAGAAGAAGAAGAAGAAGAAGAAGAAGAAGAAGAAGAAGAAGAAGAGGAAGAGGAAGAGGAAGAGGAAGAGGAAGAGGAAGAGGAAGAGGAAGAAGAAGAAGGGGAGGAGGCCTCAGATTAGAAATCGAGTTCTGGGTGGTCACAGGCCACTGTGAGGTGCTAGGAACCAAACAAGGGTCCTCTGCAGGAACAGCGAGTAGTCTTAACCACTGAGCCACCTCTGTTGGTCTTGATTTTTGTTTGTTTGCTTTGGTTTTTTTGGGTTTTTTTTTTTTGTCCTGATCCTCTTGTCTTTACCTCCGAAATTTTGGGATTACAGAATTATAGGCAGATGGTACCACACTCAGTCTAGTCTGTGAACTTCTTTTTTTTTTTTTTTTTGGTTTTTCAAGACAGGGTTTCTCTGTGTAGCTCTGGCTATCCTGGAACTCACTCTGTAGACCAGGCTGGCCTCGAACTCAGAAATCCACTTGCCTCTGCCTCCCAAGTGCTGGGATTAAAGGCGTGAGCCACCACTGCCTGGCACGACTGTGAACTTCTTGAGAGCAAAGACTACGCTGAACACAGTACTTCTTGTACAGCCCAGATTTCCACCCATAGCTATGTACTTAGGCAATTTCATTTCCCCTGCAAATTGGAAAGAGATGTATTTTTTTTAAAGTAAATGATCTGAGACTGGGGTTAAAGGTCAGTGGTAGAGCATATAGTTAGTATGCACAAAGCCCTGGATACTATTCCCAGTACCATGATAAGGAAATACAGTACATTCTGGAACGGAACCGCAAGGCACAATGTAAGCAAAGAAACCTTAGTAAGAAGCAGCTGGAGTTCTAATGTCTGTTTACTTCCAAACAGTGCCATGAGAATAATTAATGTTTGTCCATGTCTTTGAGATCCTCAGATGAAAGGACATTCAGAGAGTCTAGAATTATTATGGATTCTCATGACTCTTTCTTTCTTTTCTTTTCTTTTTTTCTTTTTCTTTCTTTCTTTCTTTTTCTTTTTTTTTTTCTTTTCTTTTTCTTTTCTTTTTGAGACAGGGCTTCTCTGTGTAGCCCTGGCTGTCCTGGAACTCACTCTGTAGACCAGGCTAGCCTCAAACTCAGAAATCCACCTGCCTCTGCCTCCCAAGTGCTGGGATTAAAGACGTGTACCACCACTGCCTGCCTTTCTCATGACTCTTTCAAAGCCTCAGAAGGCATTTCATAGCACAGGTCACGGTTTGTTTTTTTTTGCAGACTGAGCAGCCAAGACTACTCCTATAATGGTGGCCGAAAGATGTCCTCCCAGCAGGGTATTCAGGGAAAGCAATTTTGAAAATAAGACTGGAGATAAGGAAGACCTAAAGCAACCAAACCCTTGGCTTCCGGAGCAAAGTGAACTGGAGACTCAGGAGGAGTCCTTTGGTAGGGAGTTGTTGGCCTCTGGGATGGTAATGTGGCCTGGAGCCTAATCCTATGTCCTGTGAGTGAGAGTCAGCCTGAGCCTATCTGGACTAGAGGCCAAATGATCTAACCGGTCATCACAGCTCACTGTGGTTTTGGCTTTGAGGATACAGGCTTGATCCTTACGAAGCACTATGGCTGCCCCTCTGTGCTCTCTCCCACTTCCTGCCTCTCCCTCCCTCTTTCCATTCCCCTCACCTTCTCCTTCTGGATAATACAAGTGATCACTTTTTACATTTTTGATTATGTGTGTGTGTGTGTGTGTGTGTGTGTGTGTGTGTGTGTGTGTGTGTGTGTGTGTATGCCATAGCACGTGTGTAACGGTCAGAGAACCTGTAGGGGCTGTTCTTGTGGGAACTTGTGGGAGTTAGTTTTCTCCTTCTACTGCGTGGGTCCTGGAGATTGAACGCAAGCCACCAGGCTTGTCTGCAGGCACTTAGTGATCAGTTGACATTCTGTCGCGTCGACCTTTAAGCATGGGTTTTCTCCAGCCTCCACGTCCCGTGTCTTTCCTCTCCTCTTTGCTCAGTCCCTGTGTCCCAGTTTTGGCTAACTTGGATTGTTACCACTTCAGCAGCAGTTCTCCAGCCATAAACAACATCTCCTCTGTGTCCAAAGCTGTGACTGCCCATGTTCCACGGAGAGAAAAGCATTCCAGCACTTCTGCAGGCCCAGGCAGACACGGAGTTATGATGAAGTAGTAAATCCTAAGATGCTGTTAGGGCGTGTCTCAAATGGGTTGGAAAAAGATCTTCACCTGTAAACCAGGAAAGAGGGAAGGAAGGAGGGAGGGAGGGAAGGAAGGAAAGAAAGGAAACTAGGAAAGAAAGCTTTAGCCTGACAGGCCTTAAGCCTCTTGCTTTGCATTTTGAGGAATGGAAAATCTGGAGAATCTACTAGACAGCTTCAAGACAACATTCGCAACAAAGCTCACTTCCTCAGCAAACCAGCTGTTCCTTTGAGGGACATTTCCTGTTCTTTGAGGGACAACTTTGGTTAGGCTGTTGGGTGAGATCTGGCATTCCCAGGCATTCGTGCTTGGCAGACCCAGAAAGCCTGTGATTTAATAAAAAGAGCAATAATAAGATCGAAAAAGATTCCATCCTCAACACTAAGCTAGAATGTGTACATTGTCTAATGTTTGTTTTGTGTTCGAGACAGGGTCTCATATAGGCCAGGCTGGTCTCAAACTCAAGTCAGTAAGGATAACCCTGAACTACAGCCCCTTCATACACCTGCTTCCTGTCTCCTAAATTTGATGGATTACAGGCAATGCTTGAGAGAGAGAGAGGGAGAGAGAGAGAGAGAGAGAGAGAGAGAGAGAGAGAGAGAGAGAGAGATATTATAAGATTATATTATATTTGAGGACAAAAAGAATGTGCACAAAGTCACTTTTTTGTTGTTGTTTTTGTTTTACTTTGGTTTGTTTGTTTTGAGTCAGGGTTTCTGTGGAGCCCTGGCTGTCCTGGAACTCTGTCAGTCAGGCTGGCCTCGAACTCAGAGCTCCCTTGCCTCTGCCTCCCAGCAGTAGGATTAAAGGCCTGCACCACCATTGCCCTCTGGCTGTTTTTTTGTTTTGTTGTTGTGTTGTTTAGTCTGGTGTTGGGGTTGGTGACTAAGGACCAGAGGGACTGATCTTTGCATAATCTGGTTCTGAGAGGAAACCCTGTGAATGGTCTCAACACAGTATGATTTGTTGTCTATCAGCAGAACTTCCAGAAACCACTGGGAAGCATGGGCTTTGGTCTCTCCTTGCTCACACAGACACCAGAGACCTGACCCTTGACTCTTCTCTGCAGGGTGCTGCTCCCGACCTGGATTCTCACCAGCAGCCTTCAGTTTGAGTCTGAGTCTGACTGATGTTGATGAACCCTTGGCTGGGATTTTGGGATTTGGATGCTTTGGGGATTTAGGGGTGGTCCAAGTGTAGCAGGGATGCTGCAGAAGATGGTGACCAGGGCCATAAAGGGCACGGGAGAGGAGAATCGGCAGAAGGGGTGGGTTTTGAAATGGAATCTACTATCAACTAAGCAAATGCTTTGTCCTCAGAGGCTCACAGCTGGCATTGGACATTGATGTGGGCAGCCTGTGAGTCCTGACCTGACTCACATTTTAGGAAAACAAGTAACTAGGACTGAAAAGAGCATTAACTTTCTGGTTCTAGCTCTCTCTCTCTCTCTCTCTCTCTCTCTCTCTCTCTCTCTATGCGTGTGTACGTACAATCAAGTGTACATGAGTAGAGGTCAGAGGTTAACTAAGAGTTTTTCTCAATTGCTTTCCACTTTATCTTCTTTCTTTCTTTCTTTCTTTCTTTCTTTCTTTCTTTCTTTCTTTCTTTCTTTCTTTCTTTCCTTCTCCTTCTCCTTCTCCTTCTCCTTCTCCTTCTCCTTCTCCTTCTCCTTCTCCTTCTCCTTCTCCTTCTCCTTCTCCTTCTTTTGAGACAGGGCTTCTCTATATAGCCTGGACTGTTCTGGAACTTGCCCTATAGACCAGGATGGCCTCAAACTCAGCAATCACCTGTTTCTGCCTCCCGAGTGATGGGATTAAAGGAGGTTGCCATACTTCCTGCTCACCTTATCTTTTGAGGCAGTGTCTCTCATCGGACCCTGTACTCACTTCTTGGCTAGATCAGCTGGCCAGTGAGGCCTGGGGTCCGCCTTTCTCAGCCTCCTATGTGCTTGATTTGCAGATGAAGGAGATCTTTTTTGTTTTTTGTTTTTTTAGGTGAGTCTAGGGACATGAACTCTGGTCCTTGTGCTTGCTGACTAAATCATCTCTCTAGCCCCTGGGTTTCTATTGTTTTTCTTCAGAAAGCACCAAGGGTTTCTCCCAATTCTTCTGGTCTTGAACGTCTCTGAGTCCCTGAGCAGTGGTAAGCAACAGCATCACCAGGGGACTTGTCAGAAATGAACACTGGTCTCAGAACAGTATCAGAGGCTGTGGAGGCTCGACTAGCATCTATTCTAACCCCTATGGTGCTAAAACTTGACAAATATTAGTCCAAGGGTGAACAAATTAATGGGTGGGGGAAATTGTGAGTGCGCTTTTGTCTGTTATGAGTGTGCCTTAATATTAGTGAAAAATGCTATTCCTAGCTGGGCATAGTGGCATACACCTGTAGTCCCAATAATTCAGAGGGTGAGCAGGAGAATCGCTGGGAGTTTGACATCAGACTGGACTACTTTTAGTAAGTTCAAGGCCACCCTGGAGTAAGCATAATAATCCCCTTTTTAAAAGAAGCTGCTTTTGCCTTTTGTCTTGTCTTTGCATCCAAGATCTTGCACTTGAAAATGAGAAATTTTGCTGGGCAGTGCCTTTAATCCCAGCACTTGGGAGGCAGAGGCAGGTGGGTTTCTGAGTTCGAGGCCAGCCTGGTCTACAAAGTGAGTTCCAGGACAGCCAGGGCTACACAGAGAAACCCTGTCTCAAAAAAAACAGAAAGAAAGAAAGAAAGAAAGAAAGAAAGAAAGAAAGAAAGAAAGAAAGAAAGAAAGAAAGAAAAGAAAATGAGAAATGTTATAATTTTCTCCTCTTCCTAAAGAGCCAGCTGATAATATGGCAGTTTTCTGCTTGTATGTCATCTCTTGCTGGAGCCAAAATCCCTCTTTGATGACTGGTGCTCTTGCCAGCCTGTGGCCTCTCAACCCTGAGGGCAAAGAGCTCTCCCCACCATGTGAAGCTGCCTGGGACAGCTGATTTGAGGGGTATGCGTGCCTGGCTGCCTGTTCCGGGAAGAAATCTTCAGCAGTCCCACCTGACCCAGTCAGGGGAGCTCCGGGAATCACTGGGTGCGTCAATCTGCACAGAGGAGCCAAAGGCCGGAACCCAGAAGGCAAAAACACATCCTCCTTAACCTTGGCGGAGCAACAGCAAGTCAGGGTGTGCAGAAAGGGCGGTAGGTCCTTCCAGAGACCGGCACAGCATGAAGGTCTGGATGAGGCCGGTCCCCCCAAGCATGTTAAACTGTGATCTGCATCGTGAGACATTAGGAGGTGGGCCTTTCAAAGGTGATTAGGGCTCAGCACAAATGAATGGATTAACCTGTCTGAGGGATTATGGATTAATGAGACATCTCAAGATGGTTCAGCTCTAAAGGCCAGTGTAGCTGGAACACTTGGTTCTCTCCCTCTCTGGCCATCTAACACCCAGCACTGTTGCAGGATTCTGCCAGCAAGCAGGCCATCTCTAGCTGTAGGCTCTCATGGCCGTGGATTAGAGCTGTGGGCCAGAATAACGCATCTTTTTATGTTATACAATGCTGAGTGTTTCACTATAGCAACTCAAGATGGACGGAGAGTGACATTTTATTATTTGCTTTTCTGCCTTCTAAAAATTCAACTGCGAGCCAACTGCATGCCTTTAATCCCAGCACTAGGGAGGCAGAGGCAGGTGGATCTCTGTGAATTTGAGGCCAGCCTGGTCTACAGAGTGAGTTCCAGGGTAGCCAGAACTACGTATTTAGACCCTGTCTCAGGAAGAAAGAAAAGAGAAGAAAAGAAAGAAAGAAAGAAAGAAATTCAAGTGTGAGTTCTTGAAGAGAGGTCTATCAATTCAATTAATATTATGCTTCTGAGTTGACATATTGTTATGTGCATGTGTTGTACTACTGTGTGGTTTGTGTGTGTGTGTGTGTGTGTGTGTGTGTGTGTGTGTGTGTGTGTGTGTGTGTACCAGAGAGAGAGAGAGAGAGAGAGAGAGAGAGAGAGAGAGAGAGAGAATGTATGGGTATTGGGAAAGGTATGGTGTCAAGAGCTTTTACTCACTGAACTATCTTGCTAGCCCCTCCTATGTTCTAATTTTGAGTCGTACCCACTGAGGACATAACACAACGTTTCCATTTATTCCCAGTAAATATGTGGTCCTATCCTCTTTCCTCCCTTCCTCTCTCCCCATCTCCTTCTAGCCTCCATCCTTCCTTCAGTGATGGAGAAGGAAGGTAGGACCTTGACCTTCACAGGGACAGTCAAGGGGGCACTCCGCCACTGAGCCACATACTTCAGCCTCAGGCTAGCTCTGAGATGTCGCTAAGATCAAGGGAGGGGAAAGCTTGTAAAAGATGACCAAGAACAGACATTGCTAGCAGAATCTATTAAGAAAGAAAGAGATTAAAACACTGAAGTGTCAAAAAACAAGAACAAAAACAAAACAAAACAAAAACTGAAGTGTCCTCTTAGCTTCGAGCTGCTCAGTGGGGCAGAGGTCCATGGAAGGACCCGTGCTGGCATTTATGTCATTGGTAGCATCAGAGTCCAGTAAAGAAAGAGAGAGTGCCATAGATGGACTTGGAGAACATCCCTGTCTATGTGAGAAGTACAGAGTGGAATGTCAAACTGGGCCATGATGGCACATGCTCGGGAGACGGAGACAAGTGGATCTCTGTGAGTTCGAGGCAGCCTGGTCTACAGAGCAAGTTTGAGGACGGTCAGGGCTATCCAGAAACCCTGTCTCGAAAAAAACAAAAATCAAACAAACAAAAAAACCAACAAACCCACTCCTATTCCCCCCAAAGTGGAATCTTTACCTCAAACTATAGTACCAAATGGATTATTAAGTCCTTAAATGAAATATCAAAGACAAAATATAAAATCTCTAAGGATGCCAGGTGTGGTGGAGCACACCTTTAATCCCAGTTTGAGGCCAGCCTGATCTACATAGAGAATTCCACACCAACCAGGGTTACATAATGAGATCTTGTCTTAAAAAAAAAAAAAAAAAAAAAAAAAGCTACAGTGTGTCACAAAAGACAAGGAGTGTTTCTGGAGTCCACAGAGTTGTCCTAAGAGCCTACAGGTGGACAAGGAAGATTGGGGAAAGACAGAGTGTGGGAGGAGCGTTGGGAAAGCAAGGACATGCAGGTGCGACTGATCCAAGGATGAGAGAGAAGCCCTGTCCATAGTATAGTTGAAGTACAGGGTCTGGTAAAGGAGCCTAGTGAAGATCAGGACACAGCGGAAGAGCTTCAAGTTTCCCCTTGAGTCACAGGTTCAAGGACAAAGGTGGGAGTTCATTCAGGCCAGGATGCCTGAGACAGACGCAGGGTCCGTCCGGAGGAGCACGGTGGGATGGGTCTGGACGCTGATTGAATGACACGCTGTGACAATGCAGATGTCAGTCCTTACCCAGCAGGTTCCTTTGTGATTGTTGACTGAGCATGAGAGGACAGGTGAGGCGGAGGCACACCTTGGTCCTCAAGTGGTAGAAAGGAACATGCGGTAGTTCTAGCAAAAATGGTCCGATAGGCTCATAGCGCGTGGCATTATTTGAAAGGGTTAGGATGTGTGGCCTTGTTGGCGTAGGAGTGACCTTGTTGGAGGAAATGTGTCACTGGGAGTGGGCTTTGAGGTTTCACTAGCTCAGGCCAGGCTCAGGGACTTACTCTTCTTCCTGCTGCCAACGGATCACGATGCAGAACTCTCAGTTCCTTTGTCCGCCTTCCTGCCACCATGTTTCCCACCACGATGATAATAGACTAAACTTCTGAACCTGTAAGCCAGCCCTGGTTAAATGTTAATACGAGTTGCCACGGTCATGGTGTCTGTTCACAGCAATAGAAACCCTAAGACAGGGCAAGACCTGCTCACCAGCGCTGGTTCCCATAACTAGGACATAGTTATGGTGTGTGTGAAAAAAAAATCCTGCCTGTTTGCATCAGTTGCAGACCATTGCTACATGTAGGATGTGAGGTAATTAACTGATAAAGAGAACAGGCTTATTTTGGCCCACAGTTTTGGGGTCCCCAACTGAGATCAGGATGATCTGTTGTTTGTAGGACCTCTAGTCAGTACACCATGGTCAGGGAACAAAAGAAAGCAGCAGCTAGGGTTCTCTAATTCCCTTCAAGGCCTTGTGTCACACACATACACACGAACACACACATGCACACACCCACACGAGTGACAGAGGATGTCAGATACTTTCTTCAGCTGAATACTAGTCCTTTGGTTCCTACCACTCAGTGCTGTGAATTCAGGCACAGATCACCATCCACCATGTCTGACTCACATTTCTTTTCTTTTCTTTCTTTCTTTCTTTCTCTTTCTTTCTTTCTTTCTTTCTTTCTTTCTTTCTTTCTTTCTTTCTTTCTTTCTTTCTTTCTTTCTTTTTTTTAAAGATTAATTTGGGTCAAAGTCTCATCCAAGCTGGTGCCAAATTCTCTGTGTAGCCCAGGATCACCTTAAAGTTCTGATCTTCCTACCTTCATCTCTGGATTGCTGGGGTTGTACTACCATGCTAAATTTATGGGGTGCTTGAGATCAAACCCAGGCAAGCACTGTACCAACTAAGATATATTACCAGCCCCTTGGCTCAAATTTCTTTATCTCATATGTGTGTGTGTGTGTGTGTGTGTGTGTGTGTGTGTGTGTGTGTGTGTTCGTGGGTATATGGAAATCCAATAGTGACTTAGTGACTTCAGGAATCTTCCTGTATCCCTCTCTACCTTCCTCGTTTATTACGGTGGTCTCTCCCTTGAAACTGGAGCTCACTGATAATGCTAATTTGGCTGTCTAGCTTGCTCTAGGGAATCCCTGGTCTTCGATTTGTCTTTGCTTTCTGAGTGCTGGAATTACAGGTGGGCTGTCATACTCATTTGGCATTTATGTGGGTTCTAGGAATCCAAACTTCAGGCTTCATGCTTGTGTGGTAAGTCTTTTAACCACTGAGGCATCTCCTCATCTCTCAAATATCTTTTTGTTTTTTTGTTTTTTGAGACAGGGTTTCTCTGTGTAGCCCTGGCTGTCCTGGAACTCACTCAGTAGACCAGGCTGGCCTCGAATTCAGAAATCCACCTGCCTCTGCCTCCCAAGTGCTGGGATTAAAGGCTTGCGCCACCACTGCCCGGCTTCACATATCTTTTCATTGCCTTTACATTAATTTTTGTGTATGTCTGTGTATGCCCTTGGGCCCACTGCCCGGCTTCACATCTCTTTTCATTGCCTTTACATTAATTTTGTGTATGTCTGTGTATGCCCTTGGGCATGGCATGCATGTGGAGGTCAGGGGACAACTTGTACCAGCAATCAGGTTTCTCTCTCCACCATGTGAGTCCAGGGGATGGACCTTGACTGCCAGCATCTTTACCTACTAAGCTATCTCTCTTAGCCTGCCTTCAGATATCTCAAGGAAACAAATCGCTTGATGGTGTTGGTGTGAACAATGATGAAGAATGTTTTTGTAAGTTACAGTTTTGTTATAATGTAAACTCTACGGAATCCACCCTGAAGGAGGCGCTTGTTGGCAGGACAAAGAGGGAGGCTTGCGATTCTGTATTCAGCCTTGGCTGTGGGTCTAGTTTTGATCGCGGCTTGGCTCTCCCCTGGGCTCCTTTTCTGCCCTCTCTTTTCCAGCAGGAGTGTTTAAACACAGCCCGTTTCTACCTCTGTTTCCACCTCACTCTTGATGGCTACTGTGATTTTCCATCCAATAAGAGAAGGAGAGTGGAGTTTTGCTTTCCCTGACAGCCAAACATCTTGGGGCTTGCTCCAGGCTCCGCCTCCCACACGTCCGTCGCCAGTGTGGACTCCAAGGCTCTTCTCTAGATGCCGGGTTTTTTGTTTTGTTTTGTTTTTTCTTACCACTAGCCGACCTCATTGTTTCTAGGGCCGAAGCCGTCCTATAAGCCTATAAGGCCACACTTGCCAATTTGGGAGTTGATGGCAGTTTTGCGTTTGTGGCACTAGAGGAATCAGCTTGTCCCATTGTCCTTTGTTAGGAAAATGGTATTAACAGCACTTCCTTCCCGCTGAGCCTGAACATGGCTGGAAACACAGAAGAGTGCCTGGCACGTCATACATGGACACAACCTGGAAAGTCACTTCTTTAGGAGCCTTGCTGTTGTCTGTGGGAAGTGCCAGTACCCAGCACTGCTTCTTGCAGAACAATGTGCCACTTGGCTCCATCAAGCCCGTCATGGGTTGCCACACACTGTCTCGTGCTGTCATTTCCTGGCAGTGAACAATCACTCCACATTACCTCAGGATCCCATCATGTCTCTCTCCTGGCAGCTGAACCGGTCCTTAAAAAGGAGATGTACAGCTGGAGTCATTCTTTTGGGAACACAGGCAGGAACAAAGCCAGTGTGGCTTACCTGAAAGAACGCCAAGTGTGGTCCTAGGAGCACGGAGCACAGCTGCATGGTTCTGACAACTGAGGAACTGCTCCCCCCACCCAACCCCCCACTAACATGTCACAACCATACGAGTGCCTTCCTGTCATTTCTTCATCTGAAACCACGCGATGGGGGAAGGTGGCAGCAGTGGCTCTTTTTACACAATCACAAGCCTCACCCCACAGCGCTGGCCACTAGGTATGACATCATAGCTGTAGCAGCCAAACTAACCAGTTGTTTTTAGATCTTTCTTCAGTTAGTGTGTATCATTCATGCTCTTGGCCGGGCCTTTCACCTTGGAAGTCTCCCTCTCTCTCATTATTTAAATGAATTTATAGGCACCAATTCAAACTGGTTTCTGTATCCTCCGAGTAGAATGTCCTAAGTTGGTGGGAAATGTTTCTTTAGATGCACACCAGGAATAATTAAGTTACATAGTAATCCATCAAACAGCCAACTAATATTTATGTAACATCTATTTTGTGTATTTTACAGTGTAAGGAGCTCACTGTGACAGTTTAACAGATTATAGATTGCTCAAGAGGTTTGTGTCCTTGAAAAGTTAATAATGGTTATTTCGGGGTTTTTTTGTTTTTTTGTTTTTCTTCCAGACAGGGTTTCTCTGTGTAGCCCTGGCTGTCCTGGAACTCACTCTGCAGACCAGGCTGGCCTCGAACTCAGAAATCCACCTGCCTCTGCCTCCCAAGTGCTGGGATTAAAGGCGTGTGCCACCACTGCCCGGCAGATATTTCGTATTTTAAATGACAAATACTTGCTCATTACTTGGGTCTTCATAATAGAGATTTAAATATAACTGAGAGATAAAACGTGAACTCATTCAGATATTAGGTTTGGAGAGTAGTAGATAGTTGTAATAAATGATGTGGACTTTTCTTGTTAGAAGGGAATCCTTCTGGAACCTTCCAGATTACAAAGCATTATTATTCTGACAAAGAAATGTTACATAACCCTAAACTGACCATGATCTGGTTGCTTGCAGAGGAAGAATCTGCCAGGCTTTTGAAATGGTTATTATTTCTGATTCCCAAAAGGTGGAAATAATAAATTGGCAGTTAGGACCACATGCTAACAGCCGGAATGGGAAAAGATCGGAGGTCACATGCTTCCCAGTTTGTCCCGCTTACATATTGATGAGATGCCTATAGGCCTCTGGGTCACTACAACACTCATTTATAAAATACTGCTTCTATGCACAACATACTTTGTGTAATTTTTCTTCATCTCCTGGAATCTTCACGGAGGCCCTCTCTCCCGCCTGCGAGCACTAACAACAGATCTATAACTTCACAAGACTGGGAATCCTATTATCGTTCATTTTCACAGTTAAAGGATTTCAGGATTTTGTGCTTTCTCCTCAGCGATTAGTTCCATCGGCCTGCATCTTAACAGTCAAGAACATGGCTCTGTGGGCCAGGGCATCTGTGTTCAAGAGACTGAGTTATCCTCCCGATAATCCTCCCAGCTTCCACTAGCAGCTTCTAAATTGTTCAGTATTTCAGAAACACCATCATCTCAGCATATTAAATATTAAGGGCTTCCCTCAGCGCCGGAACCTTAAAGTTATTCTCTGTAAAATCTGCGCGAGTGTTCCCATGGCACAGAAAGAACGTTGCAGCGGGGATTTTTTGGAAGCAGCACGACAATAAACGTCACTCCGCCCCTGCCGTTCACAAGGGCCCATTTGCTGTGAAATATTTTGAAAACACAGCTGAAGCGGGGACAGCGCAGAGCGCAAACATGCAAAAATAGGAACGAGTCGAACGTGATGGAATGGAAGGACGAAGGGGGGTTCAGGAAATGAACATAAACCTAGAGGGAACTACGCGTGCCAGGGGCTGCAGATCGGGGACCACTGGGGGCAGTTCCTCAGGACTGGGAGGCCTCCCGGGTAGAGGAAGCCGTCGCCGAGCCCGCCTTCTCCCTGAAGCACCGGGAAGCAGTGTCTGCCCGGGCCACAATCCTCCCAGTCCCAAAAATAGCTACACAAACGCGAGTGGAGCGCTGGTTGCGGCGCTGGGCGGATCTACAGGCAGCTTATCGCCCCGAACCAAAGCGCTCCAGCCGCGCCCAGAGCTCGCCCTTTATAGCGAGTCCCTCGAGCCCCGCCCTAGCAACCGCCCCTAGCAACGCCTAGCTCGAGCGCTCTGCGGTCTTATCGGCCTCAGGCAGGCCTTTCCTGTCCCCTCCCCCACGCCAGCTCGCGTGACGCCGGGCCACGTGACTGCCTTCCGGAAAGGCGGGGGTGAGTGGAAACACGGGAGGCGGGGCGCTGGAAGATGAGGCCTTCCGTCATCGAGATGCGACCGTATGGCTGTGTCGCCTAGAGCCTGTCGCGGGCTAGAGGTTCCGTCACCAAACGAAATGGCGGAGGCTGCGGTGCTGGCGTGGGTTCGCGGCCCCGGTACCGTGTGGAAGGCGCTGCCGTGTGCTCCGGCTGGGTGTTCCGTGCGCGATGTAATCTACCGACACTGCCAAGAACAGGTGAGGATCGCGGTTCCCGGAAGAGGAGGGAAAGAGGTCGCCAAGCTAGGCTGGCGTCGTCGTGGGTGCTTCTGTTCTCTGAACTTTTAGGTTTTTGAGGCTGAGATTTCTCCAGTTTCAGGTGCTTCTGACTAACATGGGGACCTTTCTCTGCTATTCTATAGCTGTAGCTGTTTTGCCTCCACGTCGTAAAAGAAAACTACATCCAATCGGCGCTTAGTCCAACCTTGATTAGAAACTCTCGTTCTGTTTCTTTTATCTCCCAAAATGATGCCTTTAAGGTTCTCTTCTTCTTACATTCACATTACGGATAGGACTATGCTTTCTTACAGACCCATCAGGAAACCCACCCAGGCCAAAGTACGGTTAGAGAAGGGTAGGGATTCCTCCTGACAGGGCCAATCTCTCACAGATGTTCTGTTAACACCATAGGTTTTTGGGCCTCTTCTTTAAACTCTGTCATGTGTATTTATGAAACCCTGGTCAAGTGCTTCTAAAGTTCTAAGCTTTAATTTCCAAATAAGCAAACTTTTACTGACGATGAAATCGTAAACCTCTTCAATCATCTAAAGAATGTACTGGTTTCCCTGAATCTAATTTTAATCTGGGCATTTGACCTAGAACGGCTTTTCTTTATGACTGAACCTTTCCGGAGTTGTTGTAGTCTGTTTTCTCTGCTTGTTATGTATAAACTTAACAAATGTTAAAGTACTAAATCTGGTCCTAAAGAGACTTGGACCAATTTCATGAAGAAGCAATGTGTGCTTGCAAATATGTGATTTTCTAATTTCTTTGTTTGTCCTTTAAAAAAAAAAAAAAAGGCAAGAAAGTCTTGCCTTGTAGCCCGGGATGATCTCAACACAGGGGAGGGCTGGGATTCCTGATGTGTCCGACTACATCTAGCCTTTGTTTTCTTCTCTATACTGTGGTTTAGTAAGAAAAATAGAGCCTTTTTGTAACCATTTGATTTGAAATATTTTCCCAAACAGTTGACTTTCAATGTATTTGAAGAATAATTTTCATGTTTTGTTTTTAAGTTTAAAATTGGTTTATAAATAATAGAATCTTAACAATGAGAAGTGTTGGAAATACACTTTTGTGAAAGGACCCAGAGATAAGGCTGGGTCTGATGGTATATGCCTCGAATCTCAGCACTCGGGAGGTTTGGGAGTTCTCAGCCACATCTTTGTAGTGGCTTTGAGGCAGCCTGGACTACATGAAACCCTGTTTGAAAACAAAACAGCCTCATATCACTTAGTCCTCAGATTTAACAGAGGTAATAATGTACATGGCTATAGGAGGCCGGGCATCCAGGAAAAAACCATAGAATTGAGTTGCTTGGATGACAGGTGAATGGGAGCAGTTATCAGAGAGAACATTTGAGTCTGTCTGTTTCTTTTCTTTTTTTCCCCGAGACAGGGTTTCTCTGTGTAGCCCTGGCTGTCCTGGAACTCACTCTGTAGACCAGGCTGGCCTCGAACTCAGAAATCCACCTGCCTCTGCCTCTCAAGTGCTGGGATTAAAGGCGTGCACCACCACCGCTCGGCCACACTACACTTTTTAAAGCAAAATGGTTCTGATCCATGAAAAAGTTTCTCTCTCTCACTGAGAGAGTAACCTTTGCCCTGCTGATCATTAGCCTTAACAGACATCAGTAAAGGCCACAATGGTAAAATGCTGTAAAGACCTTGAAAATCTACTCCTTTCTTATTTGCTGGACAAAAGTTGGCTTCAAACACCAGAGATGAGAAGAACTGGGTTGCTGGAGGTGAAGTCAGCGAAAAGGAGACATTCTGTTCTCCTGCTCCTTTGCCACGAAGGCCCAGCTGTATGTACAACCTGAAGGTACAGGTTTCTGACTAGAATATTCTGCATCTAAAATTTGTAGTTCCGAGGGAAGAGGAGCCTGGGTGTGCTCAACTGCCCAAGCCTGACGTTGGCCCTCACACATCTATAGTCCTCTCAGAAGACTGCTTCATTTAGACTTCTCCTAACCTCCTTCCTGTAGTGATGCTCGCTTTTTGTTAGGGACTGGGGAAAGTCTCCATGGTTTCTCTGTCTGCAGTTCCTCACTGCAGTGGGTCAGTACATTTGACCTTAGTGGACTTCAGCTTTGTCTCTGATGCTTAGGCTGGTCAGGCAAAGGTATGGGTGAATACCTTTTGTTTGGAGCATTTTATAATCCACACATTTGGGAGATTTATCTTCTGAATTCTCTTTTCTACTAGAGACTTAGTAGACAAGAATCTTAACTAGAAAATGCCAGGGGCTGGGTGATGGCTTAATGGTTATGAGCACTTGTTGCTCTTCCAGAGAACTCAAGTTCAGCCTCTAGGACCAATGTCAGGCAGATCACAACCAACTGTAACCCCAGCACAGGGAAGTAGAAGACTCTGGCCTCTGAAGGCGCCTGCACCGATATGTCCATACTTATATACAAACAAACATAATACACTTACACATAATGGAAAATAATTTTTAAAAAAGGAAATCTTTTTGTAAAGAAGAAATAAAGTACAGCTTTGATTCAATCTCTCCCCCTCACTGAACAATTTTGTTTGGAAATAAAGTTTCTGCTTTCACATTAATGTCTTTAAAAGTTATTTAAAAATTTGGAGCCAATCAGTGGCAGCTCACACCTTTAATACCAGTGTTAGGGAGGCACAAGCAGGTGAGTTTCAGGCTAGCCTGGTCTACAGTGAGAGTTCTAGGACAGCCAGAGCTACCATAGAGAAACCCTGTGTCAAAAAAACAAAAACAAAAACAAAAAATATATATATACAGTATGTATTACATATAAAGATGTTAAAGTGGTTTATAAACAGTATGATTAGGTGCATCTTTACAACTTAAGGTAGACAATTTCACAGACAAAACCAGCCCTTTATTCCAATTGTTTCCTGTAGATGGCCTGAGCCCCCCAGCTCTTCCCCTCTCTTGTTTGCAGAGGTGTCTCCTGTACCTTCTTAGCACTGCTTGTCTTCACATTAGCGTTTCCGCCTTCCAGCCCTGTGTGCGGCCTGCCCTTCTCTTCGCTGTGGGTGAACTGTCATTATTCTACAATTAATTTGTAGTCACTTTCTTGGTACAGTTAGAGAGTCTCAGCTGGAGGATTGTCTCTACTAAGTTGACCTGTGGGATTGTCTGGGAATCATTTTCTTTTTTCTTCTTTAAAGTTCCAAATTGTTTTTGTTGTTGTTTTTTAAAGATTTATTTATTTTTTATTTATATGAGTACACTGTAGCTGTCCTCAGACACCAGAAGAGAGCATCAGATCTCATTACAGATGGTTGTGAACCACCCTGTGGTTGCTGGGAATTGAACTCAGGACCTCTGGAAGAGCAGTCAGTGCTCTTAATCGCCGAGCCATCTCTCCAGCCTGGGAATCGCTTTTGTTAATTAATGTAGGAAGGCAAGGCTGCCGTGGGCTGTGCCATGCTGAGGCAGGTGGGCCTGGGCTGCACAGGAAAGCTAGCTGAGCACCCAGAGAGAGCAAGCCCAAAAGCAGTGTTTTGTCGTGGTTTCTGCTTCAGCTCCGCCCTGACGTCCCCTCCCTGATGAGCTAGGGCCTGGGAGTGTGAGCTGAAACAGTCCCTGCCCCTCCCTTGTTGCTTTTGGTCATGGTATCCATCACAACCACAGAAGAGCAACTGGCTTTGAGTTTTCGTTACATGCTGAGTTGATCATCTGACGCAGCTGGTCATAGCCGCCCCCACACCTGCATCATCTCTTCCTTTTCCCGACCCCACATCTCCATCATCTCTTCCTTTTCCCGACCCCCACATCTCCATCATCTCTTCCTTTTCCCGACCCCACGTCTGCATCATCTCTTCCTTTTCCCGACCCCCACATCTCCATCATCTCTTCCTTTTCCCGACCCCACATCTCCATCATCTCTTCCTTTTCCGACCCCACATCTCCATCATCTCTTCTTTTCCCGACTCATCTCCTAATCTCTAGCTGGAGTTACTAGAGTTTATCTTCTGATCTTTTTTCTGATAACTTTCCTCTTACGTGGTTTTATGCAGTTGCATGACTTTGGTGACATTGTTATACTGACAACTTTGAGTGTGTTCTGTTTGTTTTTTTTATTTGTTTGTTTGTTTTGAGACAGGGTCTCTTTTTTTATGTAATGTTGGCTGTCTTGGAACTCACTATGTAGACCAGGCTATCCTGGAACTCAGAGATCTGTCTGCCTCTGCCTTCCATGTTCTGGGATTAAAGACATGGTCACCTTTCCAGGCCGGTAGTTTTATTTAGAGTAAAAAAATTCTAAAATTCTCACTGGGCATGGTGGTGCACATCTTGGTGTCTTACAAGTTTGAGTAGACAATCTAGGCTACACTCCATGAAAGCAAAACAAAGCCATCTAAAATGTACTCCTGCCGCTTCCTTCTCTTCTTTCCCTACCTACACATGTCAGGGGTATTTGGCAGTTTTAAGTTTTTGATCAGTTTTGATATTAAATTGACCCCAGTCCATAAAGACCAGGAAAAATGAGTGAGACTTCCGCCTTACTAGATCTGAGCCCTGTGTATGCACTACCTGCCTCACGTGACCTGTAAGAGAGAGGAGGGTGCATAGGTCGCAGGAGGAAACCGCACCCAACGCAGGAATGATGGGTTTGGTAATTTTTGTTTTCAGCTCAACAAATACTAATTTAACCTATTCTGTAAAATGATTAATAAAAGAATGAGTTAGGCCTCGTCTAATGTCATAAGGGCATTAAAAACTTGCTCTTGTCTCTAGGAAATTCCTGTGGAATGCTTCTTTGTGAAATGCAATGGAGTCCTCGTTGCTGCCGATGATGAGGTGCAGCATGGAGCTATGTACAGTTTGGAGCCCAGGCTTCGTGGAGGGAAAGGAGGTAAGACTCGAGGTTGATGGCGCTGTATGGCGGTGTCTGTGCCTTTAAAGCATGTGTGAAATGAACACACTTGTTGGTCTCCGGCATGCCAGCCTTGGGTTGCCTTGCGAAAACATTTGTACTAAGTTTTGGGTAATTCTTTTTTTTTTTTTTTTTTTTGGTTTTTTCAAGACAGGGTTTCTCTGTGTAGCCCTGGCTGTCCTGGAACTCACTCTGTAGACCAGGCTGGCCTCGAACTCAGAAATCCACCTGCCTCTGCCTCCCAAGTGCTGGAACTAAAGGCTGCGCCACCACTGCCTGGCGGGTAATTCTTTTTGATATATTCTCTTTGAGATAGTATCTTAGGAATCCCAGCTTCTCCAGCCAGGCTGCTCTTTGAGAACCTTGGTTCCAAGACTTTAGGGAGGTTAGATTGTTGAAGGGCAAACTTTAAAACAATCATTGCCTGCTTTTATCAAGATTTATCTCCTGTTGTACTTCTTCTAAGGGCAACCCAAAGTCATCTTTGGAAAAAGTTTCTCCCAGGTCAGGTAGATTAAGGTCCTGGTTGTACTGGTAAGGTTAGGAAGAGAGCAAAGAGGGCTGGAGGGATGGCTCAGTGGTTAGGAGCACTGGCTGTTCCTCTAGAGAACCAGGGTTCAATTCCCAGTAGTCACATGGCAGCTTGCAACTGTCTATAACTCTAGTTCCTGGGGATCCATGGCACCAGGCATGCATGTGGTACACATATCTGGGCATGCAGGCAAAATACCCATATGCATAAAATAAATAAATCTTTTTTTGGTTTGGTTTTTCCAGACAAAGGTTTTTTTTGTGTGTAATAGAGCCCTGGCTGTCCTGGAACTCACTTTGTAGATAGGCTATCAACCTGCCTCTGCCTCCTAAAAGCTGGAATTAAAGGTATGAGCCACTACACCCAGCAAATAATTAAATATGAAGGGGAAGAGGAGGAGGAACAGGGAGAAGAGGAGGAGGAGGAACAGGGAGAAGAGGAGGAGGAAGCCAAGAAAGCGGATGCATGCAAACAGCATGAGGAGCTGTAGGTTTCTTGGGACACATAGCATATCCTTCTTAAGTTTTCTCAGTCTCAGCGTGGCCGTCCTGCCTGTTGAAATGCGTCCATAAGAAAGCAGCATGTCCTCAGGTACCAGCAGCTTAAGGTTGACCTTCCAGTAAACTTAAGAAAGAAAGAAAAAGCTGCCAGGTGAGGTAGTGTACACCTTTAACACCAGCACCCAGGAGTCAGAGGCAGGGGGACTCAGAGTGTGAGCCCTTCCTGTTCTACGGAGTGGGTGCCAGGACACTCAGGTCTTGACAACCAACGGTGGCAGCAAGGGAAGTACACCACACTGTTATAATTATTATTTGCCATTTAAGACAAGGTCTTGAGAAGTAGTTCAAGCTGGCCCCGAATCTGTGGCAATCCTGCTGCCTCACTTTCCCAAATGCTGGGATTATAGGTGGGTGCCATCATGCCAGGCTCACATCATAACATTGAAGTTTTTGGTTTGTTTCTTTGTTAATTTATTTGTGACATTGCGACAGGGTTACTGTAGCTAGTCTGATCTTGAACTCACAGTATAGCCCAGGCTGGCCTCAAGTTCACTTCAGTTTTCTTCCTCCAACCTTCCCACAGTGCATGAGCCACCATACCTGCATAAACCGGGCTAGCCTCAGACCCACAGAGATCCACTTGCCTCTGGTTCCTGTCTAGTTGGTTGTAAACACAGTTGATATAGATGCTAATACTATAGATACAGATGCTACTGGTGGCTAGTGTGGTGTGTTTCTTACAGCAAGGCACAGGCTTTCCTGTAGTAAGCCACCACCTGCATCATCACATGGGTCTTGTAAATCTGTACATGCAGTGTACGTGTTCCTGTGCATGCATGGGTCAGTGTTTATGTGGAGGCTGTGGGTTGAATGGGTTGTCTTCCTCAGTCACTCTTCACTTTATCTGTGGAGATAAGATTTCTCACTGACCCTGGAGCTCATCAGTTTGCCCTGTGAACTCCAGGGATCCTCTAGTCCTGTTGCTGGGGTTCTAAGCATGTGTCTTGTGTCCAGCTTGTACATGGATGCTGAGAATCCAGACGCAGTGCCCTGTGTGGTTATACGGTGGGCGCTTTACTGACTGAGCTGCCTCTGAAGTCCTTTGCATAGTTCTTCACCTTGGTGTCTGGCATTGGCTAAAGCTTTTCATTGATCCTACCTGTACAGTACAGCATTCAAATTGATCGATGCCTTAGGTTCCTGGGTAAAAACTTGGATTTCCATCTTCTTTTCAGAAAGGAAAAAGAAAGCATGGAGTTTATTTCTAGTCTTATAATATAGGCTATTTTCATTAACCTGGCTTGCATCCTTAACCCTCTTATCCGTGTATTTTGGTTTCAGGTTTTGGGTCTATGCTTCGAGCCCTTGGTGCACAGATAGAGAAGACAACCAATCGAGAAGCCTGCCGGGATCTCAGTGGGAGGAGATTACGCGATGTCAATCACGAGAAAGCGTAAGCTATCTTTCCCTTTTTAGTTAAATCTCTGTCTTAGTTAGGGTTTTATTGCTGTGAAGAGACACCATGACCACAGCAACTCTTATAAAGGCAAATATTTAGTTGGGCTGGCTTATAGTGCAGTTCATTATCACCGTGGCAGGAGCATGCCAGTGTGCAGGTAGACCTGGCACTGGAGGAGGCACTGAGAGTTCTACATCTTGATCTGAAGGCAGCCAGAAAAAACTGTCTTCTGCAGGAAGCCTGGAGGAGACTCTGATTCCACACTGGTGGAGCCTGAACATAGAGACCTCAAAGCCCACTCACACAGTGGTGCACTTCTTCCAGCAAGGCCACACCTCCTAACAGTGCCACTCCTCGTGGCCAGGCATTTAAACACATGAATCTACGGAGGCAAAACTATTCAAACCGCCACAGTCTCCTACAGTATTGTGGCGTTAAACATGACACACCTTTCTGGAGAAGTATCATAATATGGTTAGGAGTCCATTAGTTGTCTAGGGAACTTTTTTTTATATAGTTAAAATGCGTGGGGTGAGTTCTAGGACCTACCTTGTTAACAGAGCTCCTGATCAAGCACCACAGAGGGAGCATTAGAGAGTGCAGACATTACACTTGATCACCTGATCAGTGAAGAGATCGGTGGGCTGGTAGGCGGGAGCGTGGCTTGTGAGACGTGATATACAGCTCCATGGTTGACTGGTTTGGTTTGTTTGTCTTTTGTGTTTTTGTTTTTTGAGACAGGGTCTCTGTCTTGTAGCTCTGGCTATCCTTTAGCTCACTATGTAGACCAGAGTGGCCTTGAACTCACAGAGATCTGCCTGCCTCTACCTCCCAGTACTAGGATTAAAGTTGTTTGACACCAGCCTAGCATAGGTAAACGTGACTCAAGGTAGACGCATAAGTGAAACAGCACTAGAGCACAGTGCGGTTTGGTGGTAGAGCACTTGCCTAAGGTCCCGGCTTTGACCCCTGTGATCGCCCTCCCCTCAATAAATAGCTAGATAAATCAGTGGTAGTTACTAGCAAGCATTACGCCCTGTGCTTGACTGTTCTGGACTTTTAAACTACTTGTAGCTAGAGGTTTTTGTTTTTTTTAACATCTAAGCAGGTGAGTAAATGTTGCTATGCCTACAGTGTTATTAAGTAATAAGAGTTTTTCAAGTCCATTGCAGTATGGGACCACCTTCTTACGCGTGGTCTGCCATCCATGTAAGTGCTGTGTATGACACATCCATCCAGTTACATCCCCTCCCTTCCCCAGGATGGCCGAGTGGGTAAAGCAGCAAGCCGAGCGAGAGGCTGAGAAGGAGCAGCGGCGCCTGGAGAGACTGCAGCGAAAGCTTGCGGAGCCTGCCCACTGCTTCGCCAGCCCTGACTACCAGAGGCAGTGCCATGAGATGGCTGAGCGTCTGGAGGATTCGGTTCTCAGAGGTAAGATGCTCTGCGGGCCCCTGGAGCTAAGACCCACTGCTCGTAATGGAGCTTGAGCATTAGGAGGGGGATGGGGAAAGCCTTGGAGCCTCTCCTCAAAACTCCGCATGCCTGTTAGCACATGCTGACCCTCCACCACACCCAGCACAGCACAGATGCAGCATTTGCACGCTTCTCCAGAAACTCCTTAGGCTCCCTAGCTTAGCCTCTAATGGCTCAGCCATCTCTCCAGTTCATCTTTTTTTTTCTTTCTGTGCAGTGCAGGGCTAGGGAAAGTCTTCAGGAGTTGTGTACATATATCGGCATATTCTTTAAAACATCCACTGTAGTGTCCTGGGCCTGTTGTGAGTCCAGTTAATTTAAAGGATTTTTCATCAAAAAGACTAGGACAGGAAAGATATGTATGTAAATAACTGTTGCTGGGCAGTGGTGGCGGCGCACGCCTTTAATCCCAGCACTTGGGAGCAGAGGCAGGTGGATTTCTGAGTTGGAGGCCAGCCTGGTCTACAGAGTGAGTTCCAGGACAGCCAGGGCTACACAGAGAAACCCTGTCTCGAAAAAACAACAACAACAACAACAACAAAAAAATGCTGTTCTAAGCTGGGTGTGATGGTACACTTGTGAGGCTGAGGCAGGTGGATCTCTGTGAGTTCAAGGCCACCCTGGTCTAAATTCAAGGACAGCCAGGGCTATACATAAAAACCCTGCCTTGAAAAACCAAACCAAACCAAAAAACCCCCCAAATCCACACAGTATCCTAGCTAGGAGTGATGGTGCATGTGACCCTCCCACTAGAGCAGTGAGCACAGGAGGATCAGGGATCAGGGTTATCTCCAGCTACACAGTGTGTTGAGGCTAGCTTGGGCTGAATGAGGCCTGGCCACAAACAAGTATGGTTCTATAATGGCTTTTTTGCCTTTGATTTTTTTGTTTTTTTGAGACAGGGTTTCTCTGTATAGCCCTGACTGTCCTGGAACTCACTCTGTAGACCAGGCTGGCCTCGAACTCAGAAATCCGCCTGCCTCTGCCTCCCAAGTGCTGGGAAAGGCATGCGCCACCACTGCCCGGCTCTTTTTTGCCTTTGAGATTAATCTCATAACTATGTAAAAATTTGATATGACAATTTATATTCGTCAGGTGAGGAACAGCCATAACTAAGTCTGCATGAAAACAACATAAACTTGTTACTTCGTATGCTAATTAAGGTTTTTTAAAGAAATTTAAAAACAGAGCTTCAGATTATAGATTGTATCCTGACCGAAGAAACTGGTTAAATTTCCCACTTAGGTATGCAGGCTGCCTCCAGCAAGATGGTATCAGCAGAAATCACTGAGACTCGAAAACGGCCAAACAAGTCAAAAACGGACCAGGGAGCTGGTGCAAAGAAAAGGAAATGCTTTTGGTAAGTCCTTCCTGAGTCCTCCACTTTGATCTTGGAGGACCTGTGTGATGTCTCCATCGCCTGCTGGCACGAGTACCGGTTCTCCTCCTCCCCTTCCTCCTGATTTGCTTTTGCTTTTGCTTTTTTTAATTTTTAAGATTGGTAGCCGGGCAGTGGTGGCACACGCCTTTAATTCCAGCACTTGGGAGGCAGAGGCAGGTGGATTTCTGAGGTCGAGGCCAGCCTGGTCTACAGAGTGAGTTCCAGGACAGCCAGGGCTACACAGAGAAACCCTGTCTCGAAAAACCAAAAAAAAAAAAAAAAAATTGGTGTGTTTTATGTATGTGAGTACGCTATTGCTTTCTTCATGCGAATCAGAAGAGGACACGGGATCCCATCACAGATGGTTGTGAGCCACCATGTGAGTGCTGGGAATTGAACTCAGGACCTCTGGAAGAGCAGTCAGTGCTCCTAACCACTGAGCCATCTCTCCAGCCCCTGATTTTCTTTCCTTTGTTTCTTTCTCTCTTTTTATTTATGTGAGATAGGGTATTGCTCTGTCTGCCAGGCCACCCTTCAACCTGGGGATTCTCCTGCATCAGGCTTCTCTGCTTGGATCAGAGATCACCCACATGGGCTACCACACCCAGGGCTCAGACAAGCACATTTTTAAGTGGCATTGATGGGAGCTCAGATTTCCAGAGTACGCAGGCTTCAGATTGTGTTGATTGGTGCCCTGTACACACTGTAGTGTTTCCTGCCTCGCAGGCCATTCAACAGAGTCTGAACAATAAACTTGGGTGTGTATGTGGTGTGTGTGTGTGTGTGTGTGTACGTGGTATTTGTGTGTGTTATTTTCCTAATATTACACTTGAAACTTTCCCTTTCTATATTAATTCCAACTGTTGACAATTAGACACAGTAAAAAGCCATTTAAAAATGCTTAGGTCTGAGGGTGCTGGCGAGAGCATGGCGCTCCTGACTGGCTTCACAGTGGTTGAATGCAGTCCTCTATGTACCTTTCTGAAACTTCCCTACTCGCCATCGTAAGCTAGCCTATGCTCTTACTTTTTTAGACAAAGTCCTCCATCCAGGTAGAGGTGTAGGCTAGACAAGGTGTCACGCCCTTCTGCTGCTTCCCACAGGTTGGTCATGGAAGGACTGGAGGCTGCCGAGGGACCCAGTCCTGGCAGCTCAGACGACAGCTCAGATGACGACAGTGAAGATGCTCCTGGGACTTCGGAGCTGAGCTGCTGTGCTCGGGAAAATGGCAGTGGTGGTGTAAAGGTGGCAGCCGACTATGCTGGCGGTCCTCAGAGCTCAGGATCCGGTTCACACTCTGAGTCATCTGAAAAGCTTCAGAACCTTATGACTGAGCCTGGGCAGGGCATTTTGGAGAACACCGGAACTGAACCAGGAGAGACATCTGACAAGGAGTACAAGGAGAGAAAGACAGTCACAGAAACAGAGGAGACCCCAGCAAGGAAGGAAACAGAGAGTCCTGAGCCCACAGAAAAGGACGAAAAGACAGGAATGACTGGCGGGGACAGAGCTGCCATGGCCTTGTCTGGAGAAGACAGGAAAAGTGTCCCTGCTGCTAAATTGGAAGGAAACAATTCGGGAGACACAGTATGTTGGGGTTTTGTTTTGTTTTCACTCTTTTATTTAAAAAAAAAAAAAAAAAAAAAAAAGGGCTTGGGGGGGGTGGCGCATGCTTTTAGTCTCAGCACTTAGGATACAGAGGCAGGCCAATCTCTTGAATTCAAGGCCAGCCTGGTCTGCAGATTGAGTTTCCAGGACAGCCAGGGCTGCACAAAGAAACCCTGTTTCCAAAAAAAAAAAAAAAAAAAAAAAAAAAACCAACAACAATAATAACCAGCAAATGGGCTAGAGAGATGGCTCAGTGGTTAAGAGCACTGACTGCTCTTCCAGAGGTCTTGAGTTCAATTCCCAGCACCCACATGGTGGCTCACAACCACCTGCAATGGGATCTGATGCCCTCTGGTGTGTCTGAAGACAGCTACAGTGTACTCACATACATAAATAAATCTTAACAAATAAAAAACAACAAGAAATAGAGAGAGCGAGTGTGAGAACACAAGAGTACGTGCTCTGGAACTTGCTATGTAGACCAGGCCAGCCCCAAAGTGAAACTCTTTCTGCCTCTACCTCTCCAGTACTGGATTTACAGGCATGTGCCACCAACCTAGGCCTTACCATTTCTTTTGATTTTTTTTTTTTTTTATGTGTATGGATGATCTGCTTGCATGTATGTCTGTGGAAAGTGCATGCTTGTTATCCGTGGAGGCCAGAAGAGGGCATTGGATCCACGGGAGCTGGAGTGACAGGTGATTCGGAGCTACCTTTTAGGTGCTGGGAATCAAAGCCATGTCCTCTGGAAGAGCAGGCAGTGCTCTTAGCCTCCGAGCTGCCCCTCTCTCCACCCCTTTTAGTCTAGTTGGGTTTTGTTGCTGTTTTGTTTTGTTTGAGATAGGGTCTCACTTCTGTGTCTGGCTTGGAACTCTAGTCCAGGATGCCTTGACTCAGGGCAGTTCAAAGTTATCCACTGCAGAGGGTTTTTTTTGGGGGGGGGGGCTTTGGGGGGGAAGTAGTGTTTGATCTGCACAGTAAATGACTAAGATGCAGATGTGCCTCCTTCCCAACAGCTGCTTAGTGAAAAACATTCAATCCCACAGAGGAGAGGCTTATCCCCTGTAAGCTTTGAAATTACAGTTTTGCCACTAGGTGGTGTCCTTGGTCATGTTTATCAGTTCTGTGATATGGCTTCACATATGGCCTGGTTTGGATTTTTTTTTTTTAGTGTTTTGGGTTTTGTTGTTGTTGTTTGTTTTATGGTTGAGGAGAAGGTTTTTAATATAGAGAGGAGGGAGAGTACAACCAGAGGCTTGTGAAAAGAGTCCAGATTGAACTGGGCCATGAGGGGTTGGGGGGCGAGTGAAGGAGTGCAAGTGGACGCAGAGAACCAAGAGAGTGCGTGGCAAAAATGGCAGCTTTGTATAGAAAAGAAGCTGGTGACCGGAAACGAAGCCCTATTTAAGACAGGGTCTCCCTGTGTAGCTCCGGCTGTGTTGGAACTCACTCTGTAGACCAGGCTGGCCTCAAACTCATAGAGATCTGCCTCTGCCTCCCAAGTGCTGGGACGAAATTCATACACACTATCATGCCTGACTTGTAATTATCTGTGTGTGTGTGTGTGTGTGTGTCTGTGTCTGTGTCTGCCTGTGTGTGTCTGCCTGTGTGTGTGTGTGTGTCTGCCTGTGTGTGTGTGTGTGTGTGTGTGTGTGTGTGTGTGTGTGTGTGT
>CM052711.1:13353449-13429117 GCA_028551405.1 Uromys caudimaculatus | reverse complement strand
TGTGTGTGTGTGTGTGTGTGTGTGTGTGTGTGTGTGTGTGTGTGTCTGCCTGTCTTTCCAGCCCCTACATAGCAAGGACTATCCCTAGAGCTCATGTGAAGGTGAAAGGAGAGGGCGCAGTCCAGAGTTGTCCTCACACTTGTGCCCACACATGCCACACAGGAAGGACATTACCTTTCAGGGAGCGGGGGAGATGGCTCAGTTAAGAGCACTGGCCTCTCTGCCAGAGGACCTGGGTTTGATTCTCAGCACACACATGCACACAGCTATCTTTAACTCTAGTTCCAAAGGATCTGATACCCCCTTCTTGGCTGTGAGGGCACCAAGCACACACACAGTTCTCAGACATACCTGCATGCAAAATACCTATAGCATAAGATAAAATAAAACTTTAAAAAGGAAGGAAATCCTAGCAGGGCATTAGAAGTGCTTAGTTTTGTCCTAAAGTCCAGAAAGGTGTTTTTAAGTAGAACAGCTGCAAACCCATCATACACATGGTCCCCCCCCACCCCGCCCCCCGAGATAGGGTTTCTCTGTGTAGCCCTGGCTATCCTGGAACTCACTCTGTAGACCAGGCTGGCCCCCAACTCAGAAATCCACCTGCCTCTGCCTCCCCAGTGCTGGGATTAAAGGCGTGCGCCACCACTGCCCGGCCATACAAGTTTTAAAATCACTGTATCAGTGAAAACACATTGGTCTGGTTATGTAGCTAGAACTGAAAACTCTAGGACAGTGGAGCTAACACAGCAAGAGGAAGGCTGGGTACCCACCAGTATCAAGCCTTTGGAGGCCTACCCTCATTTGTGGTAAAATTATCAGATTCTATAACTGGTGAAATCTGAAAAGAAAAAGGTAACATTAAGAACGTGTTCCACGCTGGGAGTGGTGGGGTGCACGCACCTCTAACATCCCAGCGTTTGGGAGACAGAGGCCGGAGCGTTACTGAATATTTGAGGCCAGGGATACATACATAGCAAGACCCAGTCTTAAAAAGCCAAAAATAGATGCCAGGTATGGTGGTGCATGCCTGTATCCTAGCCCTTGAGAGGCAGAGACAGGAAGGTGAGGGGCTCAAAGCCAGCTTCAGCTACATAGTCAAATTCAGGATTAGCTCTGAGTACCATAAGAGACCCCACTGTGGGACCGAGGGGAGGAGTTGTACGCACATTACCGCCGTGAATGTTTATAGATGGCCAGTCAGTTGCAGGGCGTGTACAGTGACTGGCACTTCCTTAAAAAGAGAATGTGGGCGGTATTTAGTCTTCAGGGGGAGGGGAGGGGCTGGCTTTAACGTGTCCTTTTCCCGGCAGGCTCTTGGTCTGGACGCCGTGGATCTGTCAGCATTCAGCTCTGCGGCCGAGTTGGAGTCACTGGGTTTGGAGAGGCTCAAGCGTGAACTGCTGGCCCTTGGACTGAAGTGTGGGGGCACCCTGCAGGAGCGCGCAGCCAGGCTCTTCTCTGTCAGAGGCCTCACCAAGGAGCTCATTGACCCAGCTTTATTTGCCAAGCCTTCAAAAGGGAAGAAGAAGTGAATTTCCTCGGCCCTCTCATGCTGTTTGACACTTCCTCCTGTGTGACAGACTTGTGGCCAGTGTTCCTTTTGATACTAAAAGCCAGGTTTTTCTTTACATGTTTTTGTTTGTTTGTTTGTTTTTCGAAATGGTAAAAGCCAGTTTTTTAATCATTCGGTTCTAACTAGTCTCTTTTCAGTGGTACCTGGGCTTGAGGTTTTCACTGGAGGAGAAAACTCTGTGTGCTATTTTCCTTCTTTTTGGTGTTTTTGTAAGAGACTTACTCTGTAGCTCAGACTGACCAAGAACTGTGTGGTTCACTTCGGTCTCAAACTTGCAGTGATCCTCCCGTCTCAGGCATGAGCTGCTGCACATGCTTTGTCAGAGGTTTATATAGTTCTTTGGCTTTATATATTGTGTCACTTGGGTAAGATATTTTCAAGAAATTTATTTGTGTAACCCAAAACAGTCAGGTTTGTAGACATAGTTACTCATAACTTTCATTTTAAAAACTTGTTTCTCTTTCTAGCAGTGTGTGTGCACGCGCGCGCGCGCGCGCGTGCGTGCGTGTCTTTGCGCACGCGCACGCGCACGCGCGTTACCAGGGATGGAGCCTAGCTGCTTCCAGGCCTCGCACACTGGGGATTTTGATTCCAGCTAGGGGCCTATTTTGTCTGGTTTTCCAAGAATCAGTTTTTTGGCTTTGTGGATTTTTCTTGGTTGTCGATCGCGTTGGCTTTTAATTGCATTTCCTCCCCTGCATGCCTCGTGTTTGCCTTAGTCTTCTTTCGCTTAAGTCTTAGATCTCTGATTATAGATTTGATTTTTATTACTATTATTTTTAGTGTATTGCCCAATTAGCAAATGTTTGAATTTTCTCTTAAGTGTTTTATTGATACTGACTATTCAGCACAGAAAGTACCCTGCATCCTTTTTATGACTGACCCAGGATAGGGTCTGACATGATCTGTGCGTGTGCCGCTGGAAAGAACAGACACCCAGTTGGCAGCAGGGTGTGTTCTGGAACACGTGTTATGTGAGGGGTGGGCGGGTCCTTCAGATGACCTGCCATTGCTGGTTTATTTTCATAAATAACTAAGAGAAAACTCAAATCTCGATTATGATTGTGGGAATTGCCAGTTGTATATTAATTCAGTGATCTTATATATGTATGTTTCTGCATTGCCTTAAAATGTCCGGCTCTGATGGGTTTTGGATTTTTTTTCCATCTGACAATTCACAATGGATACAGTGTCCTGATCATGTCCACCGTGTTTCTACTTCGTTAACGCTTCTGTGTGTGCTTTATACTGTGAAGCCACTGTTAGCTTTCAGTCTTCTCTTACTTACTGACCAGTGTATCATGACATCCCCTTCGTCTCTGGTGGCTTCCTGTTCATCTGTATTATCTGAAATGCAGCCTCCAGCTCTCCTTGTTCCCAGTGTGTGTTTTCTGTTCATTTCCTCTCCTGCTCCTTCTGTCTACAGTGGGTTGCTACAGACAGCGGGCATTGTCTTGAATTTGTGTATGTTCTGTGTCTTCCCCCTCCTCCTGTCTTCTTCGTCATCGTCGCCGCCATCGTCATCATCATCATCTGGTCCCTGTCTCTGATGGCAGGTCAGCAGTGAGTCACATGGTTGTTTCAGTCAGAACATTTTCTTTGGGGGTGTTTTCAAGTGTGCCTAAATGTGGTCTACTCTTCTGCCTTGAAGTTTGGTGAGCTTCATGGTTTTGTACATTTATTCCATTAATTAAATTTGGAAACATTTTAAGCAGTTGTTTGTTGTTGTTGTTGTTTTGTTTTTTTCCAGATTTCCCTGCCTTGTCCTGACATTGTCTCTTTTCTCTCTGGGAATTACACAGATAGGCTAGCCCACCATGTAACTGCACCTCCCCTGGGTCACCAAGCCTGCCATTGGCCCCCCACTCCCACCCAAATATTTCTATCCCATTTCTAAGCTGCTAAGAGTCTCTGAGGCAAAGCTGCCTGGTAGAGGGGTCTGGAAGCCTTAGGGTCCCCACTATGTGAACACAGTCTCCAGAGTGGGCTCTGGGGGAGCAGACTAGGCATTTGTCAGTCAGTTGTGCTTCCCAGCGAGAAAGAGACCAATTTCTGTTGTTTGAGGAGAATCATTTTTCTGGTGTGGGTAGGTGAGCCCTCCTTTCATACTGTACTGGCTGGTTTTGTGTCACCTTGACACAAGCTACTGTCATCAAAGAGGAAGGAACCTCAGTTAGGGAAATGCTTCCATGAGATCCAGCTGTAAGGCATTAGTGATTCATGGGAGAAGGCCCAGCCCATTGTGGGCGGTGCCATCCCTGGGCTGGTGGTCCCAGGTTCTATAAGACAGACTGAACAAGCCAGGGGAAGCAAGCCAGTAAGCAGCACCCCTCCATGGCCTCTACATCAACCCCTGCCTTCAGGTTCCTGCCCCGTGTGAGTTCCTGTCCTGACTTCTTTAATTGATAAGCAGCAATGCGGAAGTGTAAGCAGAATAAACCCTTCCCTTCCCATGTTGTTTTGGTCCTGATGTTTCATCACAGTGACAGAAACCCTAAGACACATACCGTGTGGGTATCTATTCCAACCTTAAAAAGACATTTGAAAGGGCCAGGATTAGTGGCTTGCACTTTGTAATACCAGGTACTGAAGAGCCAAGGTAGGATTGCTTGATCCCTCAAGTTGGAGGCCTGCCTTAACAAAATGGTGACCCTATCTCAAAACAACAGCCCCCCCACCCACAAAAAATGGGTGTGATCTTCTGGCAGGTCAGTTGGGCAGCCATACTGGTGGCCGAGCCAGTGACCTTTCCTAATGGCCTCGCTCGTTCAGGTTGCCAGAGCTCTAACTGCCCTGTCTTAGGAGTGCGAGCAGCCCTTGGTCAGCTCCTCACAGGCAAGTGGACCTTTTGCTGCTAGTGTCAGATCATCATCGGGAATATTGGCCTTGCAGGGTGGAAGCTGTTTGCTTGCTGTTCCCTTGTACTTTTCGGCTTTCCTCCCCCAGAATGCCTAATGGGCTTCTGCTTTCCATTTCTCATTTACTCAATTTCGAATACCAATAGCAAGTTCCTTTTAGATACAGAACCCAAACCAGCTTGAGGGGAACTGAGTCTCCTAGGGTGTCCCCAAAGGGAGCCCTGTGTCTTGGTGCAGTCAGGTGTCACGTGCAGGGTGGGAGCATCTCTTCCACAGACTTAAGATAGGCCGAGTTGACAGGGACAGAGAAATTGCAAAAGCTGTGGCCTGTGAGATGTGGTGTTTGCCTTGCCAGAGCAGAGCTGGGTGGCCGTACTAGGAAAGCTGCCTGTGATGTCCGTTTCCCTTTATGAAGGGAGTGTCATGTATAGCAGAGAGGTGACATGATTTACAGGCTATTTAAATCTAAGACATCTTGGCGGGTTTGGCATGTTGGTCCACACTGTAGCCCTAGCACTTGGAGGCCTGGGCAGGGGGATGGAGAGCTTGGAATCAGCCTGGCTGTATAAAGAAACCCTGTGTCACAAACACCCAATAATCCTTAAATAATAAAAGCTGGGACTGTCGCTCACTTAGAGTGTCTAGGAATGTGGCGTTGGGTTTCATTTCCAGAGTTCAGGGGAGCAGGGGATAAAGCTTCTCGAAATGAAAAAATAGGAAGTAATAAGGGCTGTCAGCAGACAGTTCTGGCTGTGGCACCTCTGAGCTTGCCAAGTGGCTCCTCCAAGGAAGGCGTGTCCCATCTTTGCCCTTGAAGTTTATCTTTCAGGACAGCTCCCTTACTGTTCCCAGCTGTGGGTCTCAGTGAAAGGAAGTTGCAGGCTCTGTGGTGGAGTTTGCTCTGTGGGCCTATGCTTCTAAGCTTTATAAACTCATAGTAAAACTCCTGAGAACATGCACCCAGGTAATGGCTTTCCTCAGTGTGCTCCCCGCCACCGTTCCCCCATAACCTGCTGCAGCCTCAAGCCTCTTGCAGCCTGAAACTCATTATCTCCATGTCTCAGCCACAGTAACTTCTGGACTGTTGTTCAAACAAACCAGAGCTGCTTAGCTGTCACAGCTCAGCTCTGACTAGTTCCCATCTGGGACATTTTTCCTCAGATGTTCAGAGATGTCACCATTACCTCTCTTTGACTCGAAGTGCCAAAGACAAATCCCTCTGTGGATATCTCTGTTTTATGTAAGGAAAATGAACCTCTCCTCCTGTGGATACAGATACAAAGTTCAATTTTATTAGTGACTGGTACGTGAAAAGTGTTGTACCACATTTGCTGACTGAATTAATGTATTGTGATGTTCTAATGGTGTATTCTATAAAACAGAATCCCAAACATGTTCACTGTCTCAGGATGGTTGAGCACTGTACCCTCACTTGGAAACCCCCCATAGATAGGCCTGTGCCTTTGGAGGTTGTTGTGAAAGATGACTGGACCCATCTTACCAAATGCAATCCAACTGAAGGAGAAAACATACAGGGCAAGTCTGCAGGAAGGGAGATGTTCACCATCAGCCCTGGAAAATGCCCTCTACTGCTTCAAGGCATACTTGCATGCCCTTGTGAGCCCAGCATGGGGGTTTCAGGGAGAGGGGGAGAATTTTAGCCAGACTAGGCTACATAGTAAGATCCTGTCTCAAATACACTAGCTGAAGCTGGGTGTTGTGGTGCACACCTTTAGTCCCAGCACTCGGGAGGTAGAGACAGGTGGATCTCTGAGTCCCGGGTCACCCTGGTCTACAAAAGGGAAGTACAGGACAGGTGTCTTAGGCTTTTACTGCTGTGAACAGACACCATGACCAAGGCAAGTCTTATAAAGGACATTTAATTGGGGCTGGCTTACAGGTTCAGAGGTTCAGTCCATTATCATCAAGGCGAGAGCAGGGCAGCATCCAGGCAGGCATGGTGCAGGAGGAGCTGAGAGTTCTACATCTTCATCTGAAGGCTGCTAGCAGAATACTGGCTTCTAGGCAGCTAGGAGGAGGATCTTAAAGCCCACACCCACAGTGACACACCCACTCCAACAGGGCCACACCTCCTAATAGTGCCACTCCCTGGGCCGAGATTATACAAACCATCACAACAGGCAGGGCTACACAAAGACATTGTCTTGAAAAAACACTTAAACAACAACAAAATTGTGGGGCAGGAAGACTTCTTGTAGCCACAAGAGTGGGCTGTGTACCAAGTTGGAAGGGAAGCAGCAGGACAAGCCCAGAAATGGTGGGAGCCTGAGAACAGTGCTGTGGGTCCACCCTAGGACGGCACTGGATTCCCAGAAGCTGTGGTACCCAACCCTACCTGCTGTGGGCAGTGATGGTGCGGGAAACTGGCCTGATCTTGACAGGGCTGTTTAACTGTGGTGCTGGGAACTGAACTTCCATCCTTGTTAGGTGAGTGCTCCACCTATGAGCTATACCCAGACCTGTAACGCATGGCTTTTCTGATTCCGCCTGTTTTCTTTCTACAGGTCATGAATAAATCACTTAACAGGCACAGTCAGCATCCCACACAGCACTGTCCTCCCCTCTGACAAACACACTACCCTGACCGTTGGCAGTTTTTTGTTTTGTTTTGTTTTGTTTTGTTTTGTTTTTAGCTGGGAGGATTCGAGGATGTATTGAGTAGGTTCCACTGATGTTTATTTTTGTGCTATCAAGAAAAATCTTGGGTGAGTCTCCATTGCTCCAAGGCCTTGGTGTGGCCTGGTCTCTGGATGGAGTGGCCTTGTCCTCTGGATGGGACCAAGTCATTCATCTCTGGGATGGGGGCAGCCCTCATCCTGCTACAGAAGCTGCTCTGCCCATCACTTCCCTCAGACCTCTGGTAAAGCCATAGATAGTCACAAAGAGGACAAAGAACTTCATCTAGTACCAGTCAGACTCGTGTCAAAATTAAGTGTAACTGGCAGATACCCAGAGGTTTCTATAATGGCGTGTGGAGAAGGTTCGAGGCCAGGTCCTAATGCCTAACTCTGCTTATGGAACAGCACAACCAAGCAGGGCAGGAGAAATAGTATAACAGCTCAGCAGCTGAGACTGTGCATTGCCCTTCTAGATGACCCAGGTTCCGTCAGCACCCACGGCAGGAGTTCCAGCATCTCTGGCCTCGATAGGTACCTGAACTCAGCTACACATGCATGCCCAAGCAAGAAAGAAAAGAAAAAGAAGAAAGAAAACACATGCTGCCCAGGGGCTTCCGGAAGTTCCTGGTGCACGGGGTCACAGAGCTTGATGTGCCCTTGATGAGGGACCAACTTACTATGCTGAGATCACTCGCTGTGTTTCCTCCAAGACCCACAAGGGAAGAGATGTGCAACCCCCACCAGAGCCCCCATCTCAGTGCCAGATACACAGCACATTTTATTTGTATGTAAATAAAACCACAAACTGCCTCCCCCCCCCCATGGGATGTATGGCTTTTGCTCATTTCTTTGTGGTGTTCTACAGTGACTTGCATAGCGTTGGGAGAGGAGCTGGAAGAGCACTTGAGGTGAGGCTTGCGGCGGGTGGAATCCAGCTTCAGCCTGGGAAATTAGGAAGCGGTTCGCTTTGATGTCAAATTCTTCCAACTCAAGAGGCAAATGGGAAGCCAGAGGCAGAGGTGCTTTTGATCCCTGAGGTCTCTGCCCTCTGAATCTCAGTTTCGTTATGTGGGAGGGCCCTGCCTTTCACAGGGTCTGGAAAAGCAAACCTGAGACAATGCAAGGGTCTTAATTTTTACCTCCAGCACCAGGGCTTTCAGTACAGTAGTACCCATTGTCTGTCCCAGGGATCTCTGGGTATATTTCCTCTTCCTCTTCCTCCTCCTCCTCCTCCTCCCCCCACCACAGGTTGTAGTAATGTAGGGATCCCAGAGATATCACCAGTAACTTAAACTCTTCTACTCTCTGGCAGCTTGACAACTTTACTAAGCAGGACCTCTTATGACTGCCCCTTCTCTGTGAGGCTCAAAAGGAAAGGGGGGGGGGGAACCATGACCCAAGTGTTGGCAAGGGATAGTTTTTGGAAGTTGGTCGTTTGCATCAAAACATGTTGGTCTTGGAGATCAAACTGAGGGTGCCAGGCTGGGCAGCAAGCACCTTTACCCACTGAGCCATCTTGCTGCCCTGAAACTTCTTAAGAGAAAATTCAACTTAAAAAAACAGCGACTCAGGGCCAGTCATGGTGGCTCTTTAATCCCAGCACTCAGGAGGCAGAGGCAGGTGGATCTCAGAGTTTGAGGTCACCTGGTTTATAGAGTGAATTCCAGGATAGCCAAGGCTACATGGAAAACCCTGCCTCCAAAACCAACCCCAAACAAAAAACCGGTGCAGAGCCTGGGGCGGTAGTGTGGGGCTATAATGCCCACGCTCAGGACATGCAGGCAGCTGGTTCTCTGATAGCCAGAGCTACCTAGGATTTCTGGGCTAGCCAGTGTGGCATGGTGAGACACAAGGCCCTGGATTCATCTCCAACGCTGCAAGTAAGTGTGGTTGGGATGATACCAACACTGACAGAGACCATTATTTCTCCTCTGCATGAGGAGGGAAGACAGCATGAGTGGGCCGTGGTCACCTGACTCATGAAGTGGTCTGGGTGCCAGCTGGACAGGATGGCTGAACACGCTATAGTGTACAACTACTGGAACCCTCAGAAATCAAGGCCAGTGGGGTGATTGCTGTTGTGGGGAGAAGCCAGCATCCCTGCCTGGGGTCTGATAACCGGACTGTTGACTACTTTGTGGGTCTTTCTGTCTTCCACCCTCTCCACCCTTATTCTGCCCTTAGGAGAGACAGAGATCCCCGAATCTCTTTCTTTTTGTTTCTTCTTCAACCATGAGTACTATCAAAACAGCAACCAACCTTCCCAAACGACCAACAACGACCAACCGACAACCCGCCTATGGGGATCTAGCATTTATATACCCTCTGAAAAGTCCCCAGGATTCCAAAGATCACACAATCGCAGAAACTATTTGCAGCTGGCAAATTACAGTCAGCTGCCCCATAGCCCCACGCCTGGGATTAAAACAAAAACATATTTCCATAATATTTCTGTTTTTCAAAGAAACTAAAATTCTGACTACAAGTCCCAGTTATTTCTTTTTTCCTTTTTTTTTTTTTTTTTGTAACGATTCATTTATTTATTTTATGTATGTGAGTACACTGCAGCTGTCTTCAGACACACCAGAAGAGGGCATCAGATACCATTACAGATGGTTGTGAGCCACCATGTGGGTGCTGGGAATTGAACTCAGGACCTCTGGAAGAGCAGTCAGTGCTCCTAACCAATGAGCCATCTCTCCAGCACTTTTTCCTTTTTATGATTTATTTACATTTATGAGTATTTTGCCTGAGATATACTTACACCATATGTGTGCAGTGCCTTTGGAGGCCAGAAGAGGGCATCAGAATCCCTGGAACTGGAGTTAACAGCCAGTTGTGTGCTGCTGTTGGGTGCTGGAAACCAAATGTGGGTCTTCTGCAAGGGCAGTAAGTGCTCTAGCCTATCACTCACTTCTTTTAGGCTCAGCCCACTTAAGTGTTCTGAATACAGAATCATCCATGCTACTGTGAGCCTGGTCACATCCTTTGGGGCTTACAGCAGTCTGGCTACTGTGCTGTATAGGATGGCCAGGGTGACACTTGCAGCCCAGATAGTGGCACAAGTCCTCCTCCAGGTAAGAGATAAGCCAGGTCAAGGTGTTAGGCCTATGAGTCTGGTCTAGTCAACACAAGTTTCCAGCCGTAAAGAAAGAAAACTCGGGGCTGGAGAGATGGCTCAGTGGTTAAGAGCGCCGACTGCTCTTCCAAAGGTCATGAGTTCAAATCCCAGCAACCACATGGTGGCTCACAACCATCCGTAATGAGATCTGATGCCCTCTTCTGGGGTGTCTGAAGACAGCTACAGTGTACTTACATATAATAAATAAATAATTTTAAAAAAAAAAGAAAGAAAAGAAAGAAAACTCATCCGCTCAGGGAAAGTCAATGTGAAGCCACATTTCGACAAATTAGTATCAGGTGGACCAGCCCAGCTGTGGTATCTATGGTCCGTGTTCTGTTGACAAATAGTGTTGCCAAACACTGAACTCTTTAGGGGTAGGTCCATGGTCTTTTGTTTCCCCAACTCTGAGCCTCCTTATTATAAAGTCCTATTTCCCCCAGCTCTGAGCGAGGTGTCTGATGACCCACAGCTGCTGGGTAGATGTTGACCGAATGAACTGTGGACAAGCTTAACCACCCAAAGCAACCCTTTTACTGGAATTGTGTGATTGTTTACCGTGAGATTAAGGCTTCAGGAGGGTGTCACAGCAGGGGGTCTGGGGGTCAATCCAAGTAAGGTAGACTTAAATCAAGACTTGAGTGACCTGGTGCAAGATGAGTTTGTGTGTTCTGGCCTGCCTCAGGTTCCCTTCTCATTGTTCTCTGTTGTGTGGGCTGTCGGAATGGACTGGAGGTGAGGGCAACAAGTCTAGAGAGGCACACGCTATCATGGAAGCACCTTGGGCTGGGTTAGGAACAACAGGACCAATTACCCACCCCGGTTTTGGTCATTCTAAGGAAGGTGATCAAGTCGGGGTTTTAGGCTTGATTTCTTCCTTTCTGGAAAAGTTTCTCCTCAAAGGTAGCTTTGCACTGTCCCAGGTTCCAACCTCAGAGAGGCAGGAAAGAAGCTGTCAACAAACATCTGGAGGGCTGTCTAGGGGTCTCGGGTCGGGCTGAGGCTGGCTTCCAGGATGCTTCTTTTCTCCTGAGTCCACTATCTTGAGCAAATGAGAAGGAAAGGCATAGCAAGGTCACTTAGGGGTAACCTCCCTTGGGGGTCACCTCCCTGGCCTTACCACCCCCACCCAGTCCTCAGCCACCACAGAGGGAGGGAACAAGTGGGCATTCCAACAGTACCTCCATCCAGCTGGCCTCCCTTCTGAAGCACCGTCCTCTCTCTCCCTGGTCTGTCTTTCCTGGCCTTCTTGCAGTTGGAGCCTCAGGTGCTGGGGACAGCATACCATGACAGGGACTGCCACAGTAGGCCAGGATGGAGACATCTCAGAAGCCCGTGGCAGCTCCTTGTAAAATAGGATGGCATCTGGGACCCTGAGAAGCAGGAGACACATCCCTCCGGGGGACCAGCCATCATAAATGAGGGACTGTCCGCAGCAGCTCTTAGTAAAAAACACTTGTTCCCATTTCTCCTAACCTTAGTCCTGGACAATGGTTGTATATCTTTCTTTTTTTTTTTAATGTAATGATTCTTAAACAATTCAAAATTGAGGAATAGGGGCACAGCACAGCACAATTATAATGGCCCGGGTGCATGCTGTGTGTGTGCTCTCATCTTGGAAACAATGCAATAACTGCACAATGGTAGTTTCAGATTAATGTTTGACTTGCAAAAAAAGTTTAAAAATGGTCTGGAGAGATGGCTCAGCAGTTAAGAGCATCGACTGCTCTTCCAGAGGTCCTGAGTTCAATTTCCAGTAACCACATGGTGGCTCACAACCATCTGTAATGGAATCTGATGCACACTTCTGGTGTGTGTCTAAAGACACCTACAATGTAATCATATAAATAAAATAAACAAATTTTTTTTTTAAAGAAAGTTTAAAGAAATTATTAGAAAATGAAACAGAACCATGTACTGCTAGAGTCATACAGGATCCATTGCCAGAAAGTGAAGGAATTTATTGGAATTATGAAAAAGCATTAGTATGAGAGACATAATCCTGGGATAAAGGAAGCATTGGGTAAGGGAAGACAAGCACGGGACACTTTTAATTCAGAAAAGAAAAAACTATTGAAGTTATGAAATGAGTTTTACACATTTGAGAGTAGTTCCTGGTCTCCTTTGGATAGGTATGGATAAACAAGTATAGAATGCATAAAACTATAAACTAGTAAAACTAAGTCAAAACACTGGGACTCTCAGGAGAGCCATTGTGTGCAATGTGCAGAAGCAGAAAGCTAGTGGACCTACTGAGTCAAGTTAAGGGTTAACTTGACTCTTTCTGGCCACTGCCTGGCAGCTTTGCCAATGTCATTTATCATTAGAGCTTCCCAAGAAAATGCACATAGCTGACCTCGGAGCTCTGAGCTCTGAAGTATAACAAGTCAAAAGTTAAAGTTTGCCGGGCAGTGGTGGCGCCCGCCTTTAATCCCAGTACTTGGGAGGCAGAGGCAGGCGGATTTCTGAGTTCGAGGCCAGCCTGGTCTACAGAGTGAGTTCCAGGACAGCCAGGGCTACACAGAGAAACCCTGTCTCGAAAAACCAAAAAAAAAAAAAAAAAAAAAAGTTAAAGTTTAAATAATAAGTTTGCAATTATTATTATTTTGGCCATAGGACTGGAAATAGGGGAAGCTTGAAACTTTGGGGAACAATTGTAATTTTTGATTATTTGTGGGTCGTGGTTATTCTTTTGAATTTGATTTGGCAATGGTTATACAATGTCTTTTTTTTCTACCTTCTTTTGCAGTGTCAATAAAAGACTGGGGCAAGAGAAAGACTCGAGAGTGAGCGAGCAAGGGAGTGAGGTGCGCATGAGGTGAGTGTGAGGAGAGAGTGTGTGGAAGAAGAAAAAGAACACAACGACCGAGTGTGTGAGTGTGAAAAGGGAGTGAGGGAGAGAGCACAACCCCAGCCCGAAGAGAGAGTGAAAGTACAGCTTCAAGCTGGGGGGGGGGCAACTTTAAGCCTTAAAATTGCCTGTCACTTTGTACCCAGAAAGTTGTCTGTGGCTGGGCGGTGGTGGCGCACGCCTTTAATCCCAGCACTTGGGAGGCAGAGGCAGGCGGATTTCTGAGTTCGAGGCCAGCCTGGTCTACAGAGTGAGCTCCAGGACAGTCCAGGGCTACACAGAGAAACCCTGTCTCGAAAAAACAAAAAACAAAAAACCTTGGAATAGCCAGAGCTGGGTGTTGTGGTGCATGTCTGTAATCTCCACACTGAGACAGAAGGATTACAGTTGTTTTATTTATTTTTTATCATCAGAGTCTCGAACTTGTACCCAGCCTCATCCAACTCACTCTGTAGCCCAGGCTGTCCATCCTTAAACTCATGGGGATCCTCTTACCTCGGCCTTCTGAATTCTGGGACTACAGGCTTGAGACATGCTAGGCAGGACTGCAGGTTTAAGGACAAGCTGATCCACATAGTGAGACTCTGTCAAGAAGGAAAGAAAAAGGGTGTGCTGGGGGAATCCCAGAGCCAGTAAACACTGGAAAGTGCAGTCGCACTGACAGGCAGAGGAGTGCAAGACAAAGGCAAGCTAACTGGTTCCTCTCCGTTCCAACTACACACTAGATGGAGCTAGATGGAGGTGCTTAATTAAGAGACTGTTGGGAAACTCCTTCTCTCAACCAATACTTCAGTGGGGGGTTAATGAGGGTAATCTACAAGAATCTGGCAAAGCCATAAAATCTGAACACCCCTCTACTCAGTTTCAGGGTCTATTCTTGAGAAATACTTTTGAACAGGCACAGGGCTCCCCCCTCGTGTGTGTACATATGTACGCGCACACACACACACACACACACACACACACACACACACACACACACACACACACACACACACACACACACGTTTACTGGAGCCGGGCAGTGGTGGCGCATGCCTTTAATCCCAGCACTTGGGAGGCAGAGGCAGGTGGATTTCTGAGTTCGAGGCCAGCCTGGCCTACAGAGTGAATTCCAGGACAGCCAGAGAAACCCTGCCTCAAAAAACCAAAAAAAAAAAAAAAAAAAAAAAAAAGAAGATTACTGGGAGTTTGTGGCCAACCTGGGCTCCATAGTGACTTCTACCATGTTTCAAAAAAAAAAAAAAAAAAACTAAAATAATAATTAAAATATAATTAATTTATGGTAAAAATATCTGACAGAATAATACAAAAATTATAGCAGTGAAAAAAATTATAGCAGTGGTTTATTACCTTGGGGGAGTTTTCAGGGAGGCAGGGAGGATGAAGAAATGTATTAGAATAAAGAGGTTTGGGGTGGCCTTTAAATAGTAGTATTTAATCAGTAGCTCGGTGATAGGTTCCTTGCCTAGCATGTGTAAATGCCCGTCTGGGTTCAAGCCCTAGAATCAGTCATCAGTCAATCAACCATCAATCAACAAGTAAGTCAGAGGAAAGACGGGGTGCAGAGTGAGGGAAGGTAGTTAGTTAATGCTGGTTTTTTTCACAGCAGAGAACCGTTAGGAAATCATTTTTGTTGTTGTTGTTTTTAAAAATCTAATTACGGTTTTGAGGCAAACCCTCAGAAGTTATCTTTGAGGAGTGGAGAGGGTGAAGGGAGATAATTGCCTTGCTATGCTGTTTGATTTTGTGTCACACGTCCTCAAAAGGCTCCCACCAGGGCCTCCCCGTGCTCCAGGGGGAGGCCAAATGCTGGCAGGGTGGCTCAGAGGAAGCAAAAGCACTTGGTGCCTGGGATGTCACCTTACCTAATGAGCACGCAGGAAGGGGATAAGACTGGCCTACTAGCTTTCTCCTCAGAGCAATGCAAATACTTCTCTCCTTCCCAGGCTAGCTTCAGCTGAGCTACCAGTAAGGAACTGACATTTCTGGAGAGAAAAATCTGTCCAGGACAGCTTATCCTTACCCTAGTGATTTCCAACAGACTCCATATTCATTACTATGTATCTGTTTGCCCAGCAAACCTCTGGTAGTCAGGAACGTAAATTTCCCCGCCCCGGGTTATCCCCAGCAGGGGCAATTGCAGTAGAGGGCTATGGGCCTTATCACCAATGCGGCAGCCTCCGATAACCTCTCCGAGGCCTTCCTCCTGTACACGGATACTCCAGATCCACAACTAAAAAGCTTGTGTGTTCCTCTTCACTAGGCAGGCTGGAGTGGCATGAACCTATAGTCCCAACAACCGGAAGTATAAGATTGGAGGCCAGGGTCCTGGGGACAGCCCTGCCTGTTTAAACCGGAAGTGAGGGGAACGAGAATTTTCCACTTCCAAATACTCTGTGACGACTCATATATGGAAATTAAAAAGGTTATCTGTGCGCAGGAGCAGCAGAGACTCCCGAACTGGCGAGGTAGAGGAGCAGATGGTGGGACCAGGTTAGCTGAGGGGTGTTAGGGCATAGCTCTGTGGAAGACTAAAGTTCTGGTGTGTGATTGCACTAAGTGTGGTTATAGATGGCTGAGTTGCTGGGCTGGAGGCAGAGCTCAGTGGTAGAGTGCACACTTAGTGTCCTGGAGGCTCTGAATCCAATGAGTTGTATTTGTGTATTACCAAACAGCTTAAGGAGAGGATTTTCTTCATGAGACAGGGTCTTCCTGTGTAGCTCATGCTAACCCCAAACTCATGTCAATTCTCCTGCCTCAGGTTCCCAGGTGCTGAGGTTATAGGTGTGAGCCCCCACATGCCTATTTTTAGAAAAAGGTCTTTGAATATTCTTACCACAAAGCAGTGGACATCACAATGATGTATCTATGCATCAAAGCTTTGCATACTACCCCAGAGATACAGTTGCTTAAACATTTAGAACGAGGTTGTGCAGTGGTGGTGCATGCTTTTAATCCCAGCCCTTGAGGGATAGAGGCAGGCATATCTCTGTGAATTAGAGGTCAGCCTGGTCTACATAGGGAGTTTCAGACCAACCAGAACTATAAAGTGAGACCGCCATCTCAATAGACAGACAGACAAAAATTTTAGAACCAAGTGTGCTTAAAGAAAGAACAAGACTACTGGGCAGTGGTAGCTCACGCCTTTAGTCCCAACACTTGAGAGGCAGAGACAGGTAGATTTTTGAGTTTGAGGCCAGCCTGGTCTACAAAGCTAGTTCCAGGACAACCATGGCTACACAGAGAAAACATTTTCTGTTTTAAAAAACAAAAGCAAGCAAGCAAACAAACAAAAAGAGTGTGTCAAAGTGAGACATAGACTTAAAAACAGCCAGCATGGTGGTATTCACCTTAGGAGGTAGAAGCAGACAGATCTCTGAGTCCAAGTCCAGCCTGGTCTACATAGTGAATTCCAGGACAGCCAGGGCAGAGAAGAGAAGAGAAGAGAAGAGAAGAGAAGAGAAGAGAAGAGAAGAGGAGAGGAGAGGAGAGGAGAGGAGAGGAGAGGAGAGGAGAGGAGAGGAGAGAAGAGAAGAGAAGAGGAGAAGAGCCAAGAGCTCATGTGAGGACAGGGGAAAGTGATTCCCCAAGGGAGGAAGGGGATCAGGCCAGTATTTATTGCCAAGTGAAACCGGAACTCAGTGCAGGTTATCACATAGACAACCTGCCCACCCACCTGGCCTTGTACTGTTAGACAGCGCTGGCCAGGATTCCTGTGTCTGTGTAGGTGAGGGTCTTCTTACCGTCTGTCCTTACATACACCAGTGCACTTGGTTTGTTTTCTCTTCTTCAGCTTAATGTTCATCTCAGCACTTGCCTTAGCATCTGTGCAGCCTCTGGTGCCACCCTGGCACTGAGAAAGAGAAGTGTTGCCTGTTGACTTCTGACAAAGACTGACTTGGCCTGGACTGCTATCACAGGTATCCAGTTTCTCACTTCTTACTGCTCAGTGATTTTCTCCCCTCCCCATCTCTTCTCCTCACTCTTTTGTATCATCTCCCCTCTCAAAGAAGGCTGTGTGAGATGACCTCTCTGGCATTGTCTGTTCTCCCTGTGATCGCAGGACCACACCGGACTGCTTCTCTATACCAGAGATTAGCATGCCCGTCTCTGCGGCCAGGAGGGAGGAACACCACCCAGCTGTCAGAGGGAAGGATGAGGAGAGATGCCAACACTAGGAGAGTTTTCGGGAAGCTTCCTTCATGACTTATGCTGAGAGCCGAGGCATGGCGCAGTAGCAGTGCCCTCGCCTAGTATGCACTGTTCTGGGTTTATCCCTCACACTCCAAAGGAAATGATACCAAAACTTGTCAAATGAGAATTATATTTTATTTTGTTTTGTTTGAGACAGGGTCTCTCTCTTTCTCTAGGTCTGGTTGTCCCAAAACTCACTATATAGGCCAGGCTGGCTTTGAACTTACAGAAACTCTCTCTCTCTCTCTCTCTCTCTCTCTCTCTCTCTCTCTCTCACACACACACACACACACACACACATACTACATACTCATCACACCACACACATACATGCATAAGCACACACATGCATGCACGCACCACACACATACACACACACACACACACACACACACAGACACCACACCACACATATCAAACACAAACACATTCACTACACTACACCCACACAGCTAAGATAAAATAGAGATGAGAATGGTGTATATATAGGGGAGGGGGAAATGAGCAGGCCAGATGCCAGCTTTTGGGCTGGTTCCCAGGATCTGAGCTGGGAAATTCTGCTGAGCAGAGGAAATTCTGTCTGCGAGAAGAAGGTGGTGCCTGGCCAAGGGTGTGGTGGAGACCCTTGCGCACCGTGTAGAAATGGAAGAAAAGGTGGTCCCAAAGTAGCCCCTGGACCCCCAGTCTTAGGAGTGGGAAGTTCCGTAGGTAATGGGGAAAGATCTGGAGAGGGTTTGGGAGGAGGAGGTAGGTGAGGGGACAGGAATTTAGAAGAAGGTGGAGGTAATTCTGGGGCTAATGCTTTCTCCTTCCTTCTCCATCTGCAGTGCTGCAGCTAAACCCAGGCCAGAGGCTAGGCGGGCTGAGTTACAGCCCAGAAAACATTCCCGTGTGATTTGTGTATTCTTTTTAATTTTTATTTAAGCGCACGTGTGTATATCTGTGTGGCTGTCTACCACTTGCGTGCAGGTGCTCAATAAGGCCAGGAGAGACTTGAATTCCCTGGAGCTGGAGTTATGAGAGGTTATGAGTCACCTGATGTGGACTCCAAACTGGAGTCCTCCATAAGAGCAGCAGATACTCTGCTCACTCAGCTCAACAGCGTGTTCCTGGGGTTCTGAGGCTCTCTGTGTCTCTCTCTGTCTCTCTGTTTCTGTCTCTTTCTCTAATTTATTTGTTGAGTGCATGCACACACAAGTCATGACACTCCTGTAGAGGTCAGAGGGCAATTTATAGGCGTCAGTTTTCTCTACCATTCTGGGGATTGAACTCAGACTGTTTAGCCTGGTGGTGTCTTCACGTGCTGAACCATCCTGCCAGCCCTTAATTTTTATTCTCTTTCCTTCTCTCCTTCTCTCTCTCTCTCTCTCTCTCTCTCTCTCTCTCTCTCTCTCTCTCTCTCTCTCTTTGCTAGGGATTGAACCCAGAGCTTTGCATATGTAGGCGACTCTACCATTGAGCCGAAAGTCAGTCCCTAGATAATTCCAACTCAATAGGTCCCCTGTTAACTTCGGAGCATTAAGTATTATGCTTTTTTTTTTTTTTTCCGTATAACATGATGCTGTTCACAGTAGTAAGAAAGTGAAAGAACTACTGTCTGTTCCCACTCTAAAAATCCAGACAGAACTGAGAAATCCCAAAACAGATTCAGGTCAAGGTTACTGTTGTCCTGTGTGTGGTACCTTCTCTTCCCCTCCCCCATCCCTTTCTTTCTTCATATCATAGGTAGTCAGGAAGCTGAGGGTCATCCTCTGGAAGGGCTGGGTTGTCTATGAATAGAACCAATCCTCTAAGCTGACTTAGACATTTGTCTCACTGGACTGACTGCTTTGACACACCCCTGTCCCCTCTGCCCTATGTCTCCAACAGGAGAATCTTTACCTTCTGATTCTTGGACCCTGTCTCTAGTGAAATCCAGGCCTCAGGCCAGGCTGGGGTGCAGGAGCCCACAAGTCTCACAGTTGACTCAAATATCAATTCCTGGAACACACCTGCCTGGCAGAGAGTGACAGAACAGTAGGCTGCGGAAAGGGAAGCACAAGGCCAACCCCGAAGCTCAGGTGGCTTGCATGGAGCCTCCATGATGCCCCACTGTGTGGAATGACTTGCCCTGGACTATGGGCCCCAGAGGATGGAGCAGCCTGGGCTGGGGGAGATTGGTGCTTGTGCGCCAGCCCTAAGGAACGCACGTGCAGGTGGTAGTCTCAAGTATTTGTATTTTTCCTACTTCTGTGACTACTCAGAACATTCACAGCATAGAAGCTCCGAAGGGCAGGGCTGTGGTGGGGAAGGGGGCACACCTGCAACTTCCCGAAGAACTGTGGCTCATAAAGAGTCTGGACTGTGTCTGCCTGTGGGAGAGAGGTCTCATTTACACAGCGTTCTGAGCAGTGCTCTCCGCTCTCTAGGACCGGAAGTGCTGTATGATCAGACCTCGAAGGCCTGACCAGACTCCACCTCAGACACTCTGTCCCACTCAGATCCACAATATGAGGGAGAGGCCTAGCTTTTGCATAACAAAAGTATCCACCCTCCCCCCTACTCGAGCAATCTGCCCATTGTAAAAGTTCCCTAATCCACATCCGTGTCCTTCTTAGGGCAGTGGCTAATTGCCCAATTACTGTGTTTCCCCCACAGAACTCTGAGGGCTGTTGGGAATCCACACCCAGGAGTCTTGGGAAACCTGGAGTCTGGGAGATTGATCCTCTGTTTTTCTGTCTGCTTCTTACACTGCCCTGCCCCCATCCGGACCGGACACTGAACTGTCTGAGATCTCTGTCTGCCTGGGCTGATGGATGGCATCTGGCACTAAAGCCAGCAGCAGACATAGTTTGAGGTTTGGGAAGAGCTGTGACCTTTGAGATGGAGTGCCTGTGTCTCAGTCCTGTGTGACCCTGGGATGCTGCGGCCCCTCTGAGCCTGTGTTCTCTATACCATTTACACTGTCTGGATAGTCAGTTTCTGCTCTGGGATGTCTGGTTCTACAAACTAGCAGGGAAAGAGAATGGCCTTGTCTAGACAGATCCTTCGTTGCTACTGAACATTTCAGGCTCCTGAATTTCAGGGAGCGTTCCCTTAATTGAGAAGGGGACTCAGTTTCCCAATGTGGATCACTTATGCATGACCCTAGAGGTCACCCTAGGAGTACACCGGGCAAGGGTTCGGTTCAGCCTCAGTTCCCAGGGAGTCTAAGTCCCTAAAGCAACTCCCAGGTATTCCAGGATTTTTTTTCTTTTTAACTTGAAGAAAGGCGTTTTTATTGGGGGCAAGAAAACACACTTATGTAGTAGACACACAAAGAAAAAGACCCTCTGCAAAACAGAGGACAGACTCAGAAAGCTGAGATTCCCTATTCCAGGTCCTTAGAGAGGCAAAGTAATGACTACGAAGTTCCTGTTCCACCCAGGGCCCAATTCCGAACTTGGCTCTGTCCCAGGGCAGAAGCACCCAGAAGACCTCTGGGGAAGCAGGAATGTAGGAAAGAAAAGATCCCCACCTTCTACTATCTTCTCTGGAAATTAACCTTTCCAAGGCTTAGCTGGTCTATTGCCGATCGCTCTGGGTGCCCCCTCCCCCCAACTCCCAGGGCCTCAGACCCAAGGTGTCCATGAGGTGGCGGTAGAGAGCCCCTGTGTGCATCTGCTAGTCAGGAAGGCGACCGCAACAGATGCTGGTCCTTTGGCTCTGGGACAGAAGGACTTATTGAACCACTCAGCAGGGCCTTGGGTGTTACATTTTGACACGAAACCGGCTATGATAAGCCACAGGGTTTCCTTTCACTCATTGCAAGGGTGGTGGACTCTTGCATATTTATAGCACGCAGCCCAGAACTACCAGGGACAAAGGACCACAGGTTCTGGTCAACTGTAAATGTGACACTTCTGTGCCGTTTGGCCTGACTAAAGCCCCAAATGTTAGCATCCTATAAAGTCCCTTCCCTGTTAATCACTTGCAAAGGAAGGCAGCCGGCATTCCTTTTGAAGAAAGCGGTGTTTGTCAACCACTGAGGGCCGGGTTTGGGCCGGATGCAGAGTGGGGGTCTTATATTTCAGGGGATCCTCGTTAGGAGATGTGAGCTCCAGGATGGGATTAGTTTTTGTTTTGCTGTGCTGGGGGATGAAACCCAGGACCTTGGTGAGCACCCAGCCACTGAGCTACCCCCACCTCCAAAGAAAGACATTTGAAGTCCTTCTGGGGCATTACCTAGTTTCCTTGGAAACAGAGGTGGGAGAGAAGAGAAAAGTGACTGAGAAGCAGCTCAGGTCGTTGGTCTGGGACTCTGGGACTTCCCTCTCTAGGGCCAGCTGCCAGGATTTCTATATTTCCTCTTATTTCAGCCTGTCTTTCATGTGACCCCCAAACTCTATGTCATATATATTCAAATAACCCTAACTTTGGCATTCATTGTCTGCCTTTGGACAGGTCATGTAACGGTTTTATGACTCCGTGTCTTCATCTATAAGGTGGAAACAATAATGCAAACCCCCTGTAAGGATAAACAGTTAACGCCGGGCATGGTAGTACATGCCTGTAATCTTGGCACCGGGGAGGCTGAGGTAGGAGGTCTTTCAGTTCAAGGCTGGCCTGGGCTACATAATGAGATCCTGTCTCAAAACAAAACAAAGCTAATACACACACAGAGACACACACAGACACACACACACACCCTGCATGCATAAATTACTAGCTATTAAGATTAGGGACAGATTTTTTTTTCTTTTCTTTGAAGTGGTGGTGATCAAAACCAAGGACTTGCAAATGCTAGGCAAATGTTTTATTAGATACAGATCCCTCAGCCCTATCAGAGTTACCTCTGCTCCTCTTCTAAGTTCTAAGCCCACCCACTTGCTACTATAAACCTTCTACGTATTTGAATATGTACAAGAGAATGTGCACGTGTGTGTTCGTGCGTACACTCATGTGTGTGTGTGTGTGCATGTGTGTACGTGTGCATGCGCACATGTGTGTGCTTCTCTCTCTCTCTCTCTCTCTCTCTCTGTGTTACCCAGAGCCCTTGAGCCTGAGAAGGTTTTCTCTTCTATCAGGGTTGTCTGAGAAAGATAGAACACAGACCATACCCAGGGGCCAGTGTCCTCCACTGGGAAGGCTTCGAGAGGTGATCCCTGTTCACTAGGCCCTTTGGCCCTTAGCTCCTCCAAGGCTATTGCTCACCTCCCATGAGGACCTAGGCTACAGGAAAGGTTCCCTTTGCACACACTTAGATCTCTGAGCCAGAAGAGGCCTTAGGAGGCAGCTGCACACATCCGTATGCTAAGGTTTCCTCCTCTAACTGAATACTGTGACAGGTGACTTTGTCCTGTAGCGATCTGACCAGTATCTGAAAGATGCACTTTAGGCTAAAACCTGCCTCCCAAGGGCTGTGTGGATCCATACTCCCAGCTTGGAATTATGGGACTTGGCACACATGAGCACTCATACAATGCCTGATGCTGCTGTAGCATGTATGCATATATGTTATGTATTTTGAGACAGGGTCTTCTGACATTGTCATCTGCTTCTTTAGATGATAAAAACAAGGCACCAAGAATTTATAAGATTTACCAAGCATTGAGACCTAGCTGTTCTAAGATGGGAGCTGGAAGAAACAGGGACAGTCAGGTGCCTGCAGCTGTGGTCTGGACAAGCTTCGGGACACATCTGGCCTCTGTTTGGAAGGTTTCTGTCCCTAATTCTGTGACATGAGCCAGACACAAGTCTGAACATTCATGGTATGAGCCTAGTGGGCAAGCCCTCCCAGAAGGAATTGCTGTCTCAAGAGGCACTTTCTGTGACACTCTGAGAGCAGAGAGACGTGGGCAGGCTTCATGTTTCCTAAGTCTGTGCTACCAAAATCTCTAGTTAGCAGCGTCTGTCTTCCTCTGGCACGGGAGGGTAGGGTGTGATGAGGACTGTGAAGAGCTTCAGCAGGCCGTGGGGACACTGAAGGATGTCCATACAGTTCCTTTGACTCCGTCCGTGAAAGTGATCAGAGCCAGCCGGAATCCAGGACTCTGCTCCCTCGTTCCTTCTCCACAGACAAACCTAGACCTACACTGGCCTATGCAAAAGTCCTCAGGAGTCTTAAACAGGTCTGGCATAGAGATACACAGCTGCAGTTCTACATGCAAGGGATGAAGGGAGGAGGATTGTCACAAGTTTGGGGTTCGCCTGACCTAGACTTGTTTCTGAAATTTTCAGCCCAGCCATGGCTACGCAGGTACTTCAACAGCTGGTGAAAGAGGCTCGCCCCCCCCCCCCCCGGGAATTCTCTGTCCCACAAAACAGAACTGCAGCATTGTCAGATAACTCCAACAGGGGTGAACAGTATTGTTGAAAGGCAGTGACCCCAGACAGAAATCCCAGTCTGTGTGTCTTCCAGACAGCTCTCTAGACCCTTTCTAGACAGCCCCTCCTCAGGGCTCAGGGGCTTGTCTCCTGCTGAGTTCCCAGGAGGTCCCAGGGGTGTGACCTTTCTTGTCCTTCCTCCCTGCCCCCCACCCTGGGGCCAACTATAAAGAAGGCCAGTAACCGCCCTCCGCAGACCATCTAGGTCCCAAGAGCTTTCAGGGTACTTTAGGGACACGTATATCCACAGTTCCTCTTGGGCAGCACCATGCAGTCCCTGTGGTTTTGCTGGGCACTCTGGGTACTGCCCCTGGCTGGCCCTGGGGCAGCGGTGTCTGAGGAACAGGTCCTGAGCAGTCTACTGCAGCAGCTGCAGCTCAGCCAGGCTCCCACCCTGGACAGAGTGGATGTGGAGGACATGGTCATCCCTACCCATGTGAGGTCCCACTATGTGACCCTGCTGCAGGGAAGTCATGCTGACCGCTCCCGAGGCAAGAGGTTCAGCCAGAACTTTCGAGGTGAGCTCTTCCTGATGTCCCTGATCTCTGGACAGGGCAGACTGACCATGCCCACTCTGGTGATGTGGACCCTTTCTTTGTGTGTGCTGAGGGGTGTGACCATATACTGAGGACCCTCAAGGCTGGGAGGAGGTACATTAGGCTGGAGTAACTGACAAGACCCAGACTCAGAGAAGAGGAGAGCAGGGAAACCAGGATCCTAGAGTATGGGCGGGTGTAGCAAGGGCCCAGTTCTTCTGGAGGCAGTAAGTAAGTGTGACTCCTGGGGCCACCATCTAGGACCATCTGGGACAGTGGCCAACTGTGTCTTGTGCTACGAACACTGTAGTGAATTATTGGTTGAAGCCACTTTGGGTTAAAAGCAAACAAAACCGCCAGCATCCTGAGAACAGTACAGCCCTCTGGTGAGATGCAGGAGCCTAGATGGAGTCTCTCCCTGTTATGGCTGGGATTGACCTAAAGAAAGTCAGGTCCAAAGCCAGGCTCCTGTAAGGGCCTGACTCTTCAGCCTCGTTGCTTCGGGGTCCCAGAGCTCTCTGTGCTTGGTTGGGGAGGTTTAGTGACCGCGCTTCCTGGAGATTTTAAAAAGGCACAGAACTGGAAAGACTCTGTCCTAGCCTACTCTAAGCACGGTGGTTCTGCCATCCTAGAGGTCTTGTGGTACCTGGAGAGGCCCGGCTGACTCTGTCCTTGTCCACAGAGGTGGCAGGCAGGTTCCTGATGTCAGAGACCTCCACTCACCTGCTAGTGTTTGGCATGGAGCAGCGGCTGCCGCCTAACAGCGAGCTGGTGCAGGCCGTGCTGCGGCTGTTCCAGGAGCCCATCCCCAGAACAGCTCTCCGGAGGTATGAGAGGCTGTCCCCACACAGTGCGCGGGCTCGGGTCACCATCGAGTGGCTGAGAGTCCGTGAGGATGGCTCCAACCGCACTGCCCTTATCGACTCCAGGTAGGAAATGATGATGATGATGATGACGACGACGATGGTGTGTGTGTGTGTGTGTGTGTGTGTGTGTGTGTGTGTGTGTGTGTGTTGGGAGAGTTGGGAAGTGCGGGGCTGGGCCCTGCAGAGGGAGGGGAGCAGCAGATGATAGGGGTGGGGACAGGATGGGACAGACTCCTCCAGGGCCTCCCTAACAACCTGCCAGTCCCCTCTCCTGACGCGCTCTGCTGTGTCTCAGGCTCGTGTCCATCCACGAGAGCGGCTGGAAGGCCTTCGACGTGACCGAGGCCGTGAACTTCTGGCAGCAGCTGAGCCGGCCGAGGCAGCCGCTGCTGCTCCAGGTGTCGGTGCAGAGGGAGCATCTGGGACCGGGGACATGGAGCGCACACAAGTTGGTCCGGTTCGCGGCGCAGGGGACACCGGGCGACAAGGGGCGGGGCGAGCCACAGCTGGAGCTGCACACGCTGGACCTCAAGGACTACGGGTAGGCTGGAGGTTGGGTGGCTAGAGATGCAATAGACCGGATCCTCCTCCCTCTCCCCCCCACTCCCGCCCCGCGGAGTTTTTGTACCCACTCAGGTGTGGACTGTGTAGGCTGCCCCAGGAGACGAACCATTCCTACCTATAATATTTTCCAGTGGTGCATTTAGAAATGGTATTATAATACTGAATTATAACATTCTATTTCCACTCTTTCCGCCATGAATAAGTATTTAAAGATTTTTAGCTTCAAGAGAGGCATTGGCGCATGCTTTTAACCTCACACTTGGAAGGGAGAGGCAGGCAGATCCCTGAGTTCTAGGCCAGTCTGGTCTACAGAGGATAGCTAAAGCTACACAGAGAAATCCTGTTTCAAAAAAACCAAAACCATAATCCCAGCACTTGGGAGGCAGAGACAGGTGGATTTCTGAATTCGAGGCCAGCCTGGTCTACAGAGTGAGTTCCAGGACAGCCAGGGCTACACAGAGAAACCCTGTCTCGAAAAACCAAAAAACAAACAAACAAAAAACCAAAAAACCCCACAAAACCCAAAACCATACCAAGTCAAGCCAAACCAACCCACCCCAACCAAACCAAGCAACCAAACACTAAAAACAGAACAAACAACAACAAAACCCATCTTATTAGGCATACACTTTAAACATTTGTTTTTGCTACTGTTGCACATGTGTGCCGTGTGGACCTGTGTGCCCGTGGACATCAGCAGACAGCTCTGTGCACTGTGTGCTACTCTGTCACCTTTATGTGTGTTCCAGGAATCCAATCCAACCCAGGCCATCAGTCCTGCATGGCAAGCTCTTTACCTGCTAAGCTATCTGGCCTCCCCTGCGTAGACACTTCTTGTTGTTGTTAAAAATTCTTTATTTTGGGGGAATTTTATACAATGTATCTTTATCATAGCATTTTCAACTCCTCATCTTGCTCCTCCTGATAACCATCATAGTGTGTGTGTGTGTGTGTGTGTGTGTGTGTGTGTGTGTGTGCGCGCGCGCGGGCGCGCGCGTATGTGTGTGGGGTGTGTGGTATGTGTGTGTCTGGTGTGTGTAGTGTGTGTGTGTGTGCATGTGAGTGGGGTGTGTGGTGTGGGGTGTGTGCATGTGTGTGGGGTATGGTATGTGTGGTATTTGTGTGTGGTGTGTATGTGTGGTCTGTGTAGTATGTGTGCGTGTGTGTGGTGTATATGTGTGTGGTGTATATGTGTGGTGTGTATATGCGTGTGTGCATATGTGTGTAGTATATATATGTGGATGGTATGTGTGTGTGGTGTGTGTATATGTAAGGTGTGTGTGCATGTGTGTGTGTGTATGGTATGTGTGGTATTTATGTGTGGTGTGTGTGGTGTGTATGTGTGTATATGTGTGTATGGTGTATATTGTGGGGTGTATATGTGTGTGTGTGTGTGTGGTATATATGTGTGTGTGGTATGTGTATGGTGTCTCTGTGTATGTGTGTGTGTGTGCGTGTAGTGTATTTATATGTGTGGTGTGTATATGTGTGTGTATATGGGGTACGTGTGTATATATGTGTGTATATGTGTGTGTATATGTGTGGTGTGTGTGTGTGTGTGTGTGTGTGTGTGTGTGTGTGTGTGCTTGTTCCACAGCAGACACGTGGTGGTCAAAGAATGAATGTCAGTGTCTACCTGAGGTCTTGTTTGAGAGAGGGGCTCCTTGTTACTTGGCATGAAGTTTGGCTGCAAGCTTCTGAGGGTTCTCCTGTCCCCCCTTCTATTTTACTTTAGGGGCACAGAGATTACCGAGGCACACTACACTGTTAGTCTTCTGTGGGCACTGGGGATTTGAACTGAGGTTGCTGTCATATTTGTGCTCTTCCCCCATTGGGCAATCTGCCCAGCTCTTGTTTTGTATTTTGAGGCAAGGGTCTCCTATAGCTCAGGCTGCCCTTGAATTCTCTCCATAGCTCAGGATGACCATGAACTACGGACCTTCCTACCTTCACCTCCCTAGTGTGGGATTACAGGCATGCACACCAGGTCCTGCAGCACGGACTTTCAGAAAACCTTCTCAGTATTCCTGTTTAGTTTTTTTGAGACAGGGTTTCACTACATAGCTGGCCTGGAACTGTAGATCAGTCTGTCTTTGTTTCCCAAGTGCTAGGGAGATTAAAGTCTAGGTAACCAAGTATGGTTTAAAGCTTGCAGGAGGGTGTGCATAGGTCATATGTACAGGCTATACAGTTTTGGTATCTTTGGGCTTTCTGGAGGCCATCCCCCATGGACATCGGTCACTGAGGACAAGTGGGGAGTGCTTAAGACCAGGCCTTTGTCATGAAGTTAGGTTCTATCTTGCTCTGCTCCTCACTGGTCCTCTGTCACGTCACTGAGCACCTTTGAGTCTCAGTGTCCTCAGGTATAACAAGACTAAGACTAGAATTTCCTTCAGGAGTCCTCAGAGGATGAAGTACACCCGAGATAACACGTAGGCCATACTTAGTCCTGGCAGGCCAACACCCTTAATAAGCAGTAGCCCACCTTATGCTCTCAACATTTATTTGTTCTTTAATCTTCGAAGTATTCTCTTTGAATACCTTAGAAAATGGTTGGTAGGACTCCCTTCCAGATGCTTCTGACCCCTGCCCTGTCAGGTGACCTTTGATCTCTCACCCCGATAGAGCTCAAGGCAATTGTGACCCCGAGGCACCAGTGACTGAAGGCATCCGATGCTGTCGCCAGGAGATGTACTTGGACCTGCAGGGGATGAAGTGGGCTGAGAACTGGGTTTTAGAACCCCCAGGGTTCCTGAGTTATGAATGTGTGGGCAGCTGCCTGCAGCTACCGGACTCCCTGACCGTTGGGTGGCCATTTCTGGGGCCTCGGCAGTGTGTTGCTTCAGAGATGACCTCCCTGCCCATGATTGTCAGCGTGAAGGAGGGAGGCATGACCAGGCCTCAGGTGGTCAGCCTGCCCAACATGAGGGTGCAGACGTGTAGCTGTGCCTCGGATGGGGCGCTCATGCCCAGGGGGATAGATTTGTAGGCTCCGTGTAGTGTGCACAGTTTTATTCTCAGTGAGCTAGCTACTTTGTTCTAATTTAGTGTCCACATTTTACCTTTGCCCTACAGTCTTTACTTGGTTTCCTTGTCCATCACCCAGCTCAAGGACTTACATGAGTAAATCATGTCACTCCAGTAGGACACCCCAGCCCCACTTAGCAGTGGCTATGCAGTGAACAGGTTCCCAGCTCAGTCTGTTTTCTGGCCAATTCTCTGCGAAGTGTACAACAAAACCCTATGGTGAGAACAGGGGAATCAAAAGCTAATTTACTCTCACGCAGTGATTGCTGGGGACAGCATACCATGACAGGGACTGCCCATAGCAGTCTGGGAGAGAGACATCTCAGAAGCCTGTGTCAGCTCCTTGTAAAATAGTAGTTCCCATTTCTCCTAACCTTAGCCCTGGACAATGGCTGTATAGATTTCATTTGTGCGTGACTGCTTTTCAGTTGGCCTTGGCATGCATAATTATTTTATTATATCTGACTTTCCTATTTCTTTCTCATTCTGCTCTGGTGAATTCTGTGAAACTAGATGTTCCTTAATGTAATGATTCTTAAACAATCAAAAATTGAGGCATAAGAGCACAGCACAGCATGGTCCTGATGGCCCAGTGCATGCTGTGTGCTCTCATCTTGGAGACAATGTAATAACTGCACAATGGTAGTTCCAGATTAATGCTTGACTTGCAAAGAAAGTTTGAAGGAATTATTAGAAAATGAAATAGAGCCAACACTGAGACCCTGAGAAAGGAAAAAGCTATTGAAGTTATGAAATAAACTGTACAACATTTGAGAGTGGCTCCTGGATAAGAGAGTATAGAGTACATAAAACTATAAACTAGTAAAACTAAGTCAAAACACTGGGACTCTTAGGAGAGCCATTGTGTGCAATGGGCAGAAGCAGAAGGCTAGCAGAACTCCTGAGGTAAGGGTTAACTTGATTCTTTCTGGCCACTGCCTGGCAGCTTTGCCCATGTCATTCATCATTAGAGCTTCCCAGGAAAATACAAGTATCTGACCTTGGAGCTCTGAGCTCTGAAGTATAATAAGTCAAAAGTTAAAGTTTAAATAATGATAAGTTTGCAATTATTATTTTGGCCACAGGCCTGGAAATAGGGAAGCTTGAAACGCTGGGGAACAATTGTAATTCTTGATTCTTTGTGGGATGTGGTTATTCTTTTGCATTTGATTTGGCAATGGTTATACAATGTCTTTATTTCCACCTGCTTTTGGAGTAACAATAAAAGACTGGGGCAAGAAAAAGAAAAAAGAGAGTGAGTCACCGAGGGGAGAGAGAGTGAGGTGCACACGCAGTGTGCATGAGGCGTGTGTGGAGAGAGTGAGGAGAGTGTGTGGAGAGGTGTGTGTGAGTGAAAGGGGAACCCAGAGGTGGGTAGAGAGTGGGAGTTCGAGAAAAGAAAAACACAGGAGAAAAGCAGAATGTGCAGGAGAACGCAGAATGCATGCAGCCTCACGCTGTGAGCGAGCGAGAAAGAGAACAGAGAGAGAGAGAGAGAGAGAGAGAGAGAGAGAGAGAATCACTTTAAGCCTTGAAAAATTGCCTGTCAGTTTGTACCAGAAACGTTGTCTGTGTCTGTTTATCGTGCGCCTTCCAGATCTCCCTGCTTCCAGTTGAAAACTCCGATCCTGTGTCGAGGCTGGACCCGGACAAGTGATATTTAAATTAATTTACACTAATTTACACAAAACAAAACAAACAGAAGAACTCCAACAAGCCCTAGGTAGAGGAGATCTGAAAGAGCCCACCAGGTACTGACTCATTCCAGACATTTTTTTTTTTTCTCTTGAGACAGGGTCTCAATATGTAGCCCAAGATGATCTCAAACTCAAAAATACTCCTGCCTCTGTTTCCCAAGTGCCAAATTAAAGGCATTCACTATCATGATCAGCCCACTATAGACTTTCCCCAATACTCTGAAGCCCTTGTTCTAAGAACACTAAGAAGTGGGAAAGATGAAGGGCTGCAGGCTGGGACAGTGGTCAGGAAGTCAAATATTTAGCGTCCAGAACTGACCACAAGCAGGTGTCTCAAGGCAACGCAGAAGCCCATGAGTTATTCATTGGCTTACAAAGGCGCAGGCGCGGGCTTCAGCTCTGAGGCGTCATTGTCTCAGGGAACAGACGGCAGCTAGCATTCCGTGCTAGTCCAGAGTCAGCATGACCTGGGTGTGTTTAATGTTCCCCCTAGAGAACTACCTTCAGAAAGAATATGCACTGACATGATGCTTTTATCATATTTAGCAAAAACCAATGAAACATAGATAATCTGAAAAAGCAAAATTAAAGGGATACTTTACGCGGCGCTTTACGTCATTTCTAGGACTCAGCAGAAGGGGCTGATAGGTAACGTCGGCAACGTGGTCGGACGTTACGGGCATAATCAGTCTCTCAAGTTTGGAAGCTTGAAGATCACAGTACCTAAGTTTAAATTCCTCATGCAGCTCTCATTCGAAAATATTATTTTGAATAGTTATGTACACTTCCCCTTTAGAAAGTATTTTGACCCTTGCCATGGAGAGGAGGCTTTGGATGTGTGGTAGGAAGCGTTTGTGGAGCTAGGCAATGGCATGTGTCTATCACGAGTATCATCGCTTCCAACTTTCTAACTAGCCGGGCACGGTGGTACACACCTTTAATCTCCACATCAAGGAAGTAGAGGCAGGTGGATTTCTGTGAGTTTGAGGCCAGCCTGGTCTACAAAGCAAATTACAGGACAGCCAGGGCTGTTATACAGAGAAACTCTGTATCAAAAGTCTTAAAAATAAAAATAAGGGGCTGGAGAGATGGCTCAGCAGTTAAGAGCACTGAGTGCTCTTCCAGAGGTCCTGAGTTCAATTCCCAGCACCCACATGGTGGCTCACAACCATCTGTAATGGGATCTGATGCCCTCTTCCGGTGTGTCTGAAGACAGCGACAATGTACTCACATACATTAAATAAATAAATAAATAAATAAATCTTAAAATAAAAAAATAAAAAATTCTTGTAACTAATGCACAGAGACTAGTCCTTTGAGTCTTGACTAGAGTAATTTATTTATGTGCTAGACTGTTAAAAAAAAAAAAAAAGCCATCCTTGGGGATGGAGAGATGGCTAAGCACTGGCTACTCTTCCAGAGGATCCAGGTTCAATTCCTAACACACAGATGCAACTCACAATTGTGCATAGCTCAATTTCCACAGGATCCAACATTGTCTTCTGGCCTCTGTGGGTACGAGGCATGCATGTGAGACACAGATATACGTGCACACAAATTACCCACGCACACCAATAAAAACACTTTTTAAAGCAATTCTTCCCATGGTTGGACAGCGAGAACAGCAGATTCCTTGCTCAGAGCAAGGGAAGATTAGAGATTAAATAGGTATACTTTTCCCCTCTGGTTTTGTTGGTGCCTTTTGTTGCCGGAGTCTACAGCCATTTCTAGTTACTTAACACTAGGTGGCGCTTTGAACCCGAGTTTGCAAATGATCTCTGCTATCGCTCCAGGAGCTGGTGCAGAGGTGAGGCCCTTTTCTGTGAAAAAGCCAAACTTGTCAGAGTCTTTCTTTGATCTGTCTGCATTTCCTTAGTTGATATGAACAAATATTTCTTTTGCACCTCTACAGGAAAAACTACAAAATTCGATTTCCTTCTTAAGAGAAGGAAACACACAGGCAGTAAGCCAAACCCCATTAGAAGTGGGAATTTTAATTTTTCAATTTTGTATTTATTTGTATAGTTTTTTGTTTTGTTTTGTTTTTTGAACTAGGGTTCTATGTCTTTTGTAGCCCTGGCTGTCATGGAACTCACTTTGTAGACCAGGCTGGCCTCAAACTTAGAGATCTGCCTCTGCCTTCAGAGGACTGGGTCTAAAGGCCTGTGCCACACTACATATAATTTTAAAAAGTTCCATCAGTTTTGTCTATAAAATTCTTGTTTGGTTTAGTCTGTTCTATGCATGAAATAGTGTTGTCTAATCTTTTTTTGGTTTGTCTAAGACAGGGTCCCAAGGCGGGCCGTATAGCCAAGGGCGACCTTGAACTTTTGATCCTTATAACCAGCCTCTCAGACGCTGAGATCTCACCATCTCACTGGGTTCTGCAGTGGAGGAGAAGGAGCTCGGTCCCTCATGCATGCTATCACTAAGCTATATTCCCAGTCTTCCAACAATAAACTGGAATTTTAATTCAGTTTTTCAAGGCAGGGTTTCTTCTGTCATATATCCCAGACTGGCCTGGAACTCTCAAACTTTCTGCCTTGCCCTCCAGACTGCTGCCATTACAAGACCTGCACAACCTGTCCTGGCTTATTGTCACTGAGTTATTCTAAAAAAGCATCAAGATTAAAATCTAGTTTAAGATGTCCTCGTGGTATAGGAAAAGGAAATTTAGAGCTATTCTCCAAAATGTCATGTTGGTTCTCCTTTATGTGGCAAGACTGAAATTGGTGCTGAAATCAATGGTGAACCCATGTCTGATGTGTGTAAAAGGCCCGGGTTCCATCTGAAGTACTGAGAGAGAGAGAGAGAGAGAGAGAGAGAGAGAGAGAGAGAGAGAGAGAGAGAGAGAGAGAGAGGAGACAGCTTTCTACTGAATCTAATTTTGGGGTAATAGACATGGATTCCCCTGTAATAAAGAGAGGTGAGGGAGTGCTGGTTGCTAGAGACTGGCCACCTGCCTAGCTGGGGGAACCTCAATACTCTGTCCCATTGCCTGGTTCTTTCTAGTTCTCAGAAGGGGCAAGCCTGTTACTTAAGGATAAGACCGGAGGAAGGACCGAGCCACTGATAAAAATGATGCTGGAGGCGGAGAGCACAGGGAGGAGGGGAGGGAGGAGGCGGAGCTGGCTTTACTATTGGCTGGGAGGTCCGGAAGGGAAGGGGAGGGGAGGAACACTTTGAGACAGCCGCCAGATAAGAGAACGTTCCAAGGCTGGACCGCAGGGTCAGAGTGGGGTCCTCCTGGAGGGTGTGTCCCAAATGGCTGGGCGGGATAGTAGGCATTCATCTACCTCACTGTAGCAGACTACAAGAAGGCGGATAGTATGCAAGTAGTTTCTGCTTCTTGGAAGACTGGTAGGAAGGTCCATTGAGTTCAGGAACCTAAGCCCAGCCTGAATAACAAAGCAAGACTGTGGCAACAACAACAACAACAATAATAATATAAGATAAAATTGTTTCACTTTAACAATTTGTACACCACAGTATCCCCAGAACCTGGCTCAATAGGTATGTTCATTAATGGAATAAATACACGAACATGCGTTAAAATCTTGTGTAAAATAACGTTTCAGTGACGTTGGGAAAATGCTTATGATTTGTATACTATAGAAATTTATGTTCTACACACCTATAATCCCATCACTCAAGAGGATGAGGCAGGAAGGTCACCAGTTCAAGACCAGCCTGGGCTATATAGCGATAAACTCTCCAAAAGTCAAACCCAACTTGTGGCTATTCCGGCGCCCTCAGGTGCGACTGAACGTGTTTCGAGAATCTTTCTGGAATAAACACTACAATACTAATGGAAGGGAAATGTCACTGGTGATCCGAAGTCAGGACAGCTCCTGAAAGGCTTCGATGCTGGGTCTATCTTTATATATATACTCTAAAACCACAAGGTGGGTTGGGCAAACAAGCAAGACGTTACAGAAACCAAAGTGGCACTCATTTCTCATTGTCTCAGCTATTTCTCCAGGTCATTCTGCTCCGAGTAGCAAGAGAAGTCATGCTTGGCATACAGGCAGTACAAGCAGTGCTTTAAGGAAATCATTGAATAAATCAACAAATCATGATCGAATAATTCGTTCTTTCTATCTAATTCTACTTCGGAAGGAGCATGCTGTAGCCTGGTGTCCATGTGGGGTTCATCTCTAATAGGCGTTTTGGAGATCTTACTCCTGGACCAGAGTTAGAAACCAACTCGTCAAACCACGAATTCCCAGCGCCCCAGGCAGGTCTACGCAGACAGGCTCCAAAGGAGCTACAGGTTCTACCTGCCGCGCGAGCAGGAGGCGGGCGCACGGCCTGACGGCGCTGCCGATTGGTCCGCACCAAGATCCCAGTCTCGGATTGGTTGCCTGGGACACGTGACCAACCGGAGACTGCGTATTTGGCGGTGGATGCTCTGGGACTTGGGGCCTGCTTAATTAGCAGTTCAAGTGCATCCGTGTTTGAAAGCTGTTCCGAGCAATTCGGATCCGTCTTTTTCCACCACGCGCGGACACTGAGCCCGGGATTCCCAGAGTCTCCGGGTCGGCGCTCGCTGGGATCCTGCGGCCATGAGCGTGGGTTTCATCGGCGCGGGCCAGCTGGCCTGTGCTCTAGCGCGGGGCTTCACGGCCGCGGGTGAGCGCGTGATCAGCCTTCCAGTCTCACCATAGTGAGTGAATGAGTGAGTGAGTGGGTGGGTGGGCTGGCGAGTGAGTGAATGTGAATGGATGGTAGATTTGCATCCATCTGCTGGGAGCATAGCGTCGGAGGCCGGCACTGCTAGAGCTGATGTGGGCTTCCCTTGATGGACTGCATGATTGGGCCATGATCCACGGTTGAAAAACTTTGTTCTCTTTAGGCGTCCTGTCGGCTCACAAGATAATAGCCAGCTCCCCGGAAATGGACCTGCCCACGGTGTCTGCGCTCAGGGTAGGAGGAATGGAGGAGAGTGGGCAAGAGGTGAAGGCCCAGGAAAAGAGTGACGTTAGATGTCCTGAATCTGGCTGGCTCTGACCCTCCGCTAGGGAAGTCATCATTATAAGCCCTGCACCTTCTCAGAGGCAGCCTTGTGTGGTGAGAGCCCCCAGGCAAAGTTGGTGTTGGATCCAGACACTGGGGTGAAAGTAGGCATATAAGAAAGATTCTTTTTGTTTGTTAGTCTGCTTTGCTTTGAATTTCACCGCATAGTCCGTGTTGGCTTCTAAGTCTGGAAAATTCTGCTTACTGAGACTTTTTCTCATTTACTGTAGCCTTTGCTGTTGTAAACGACAGCACTGGGAAAGGGCTTGGTGACTTACTTAGTTTCTCTCAATAAAGCTTAGTATCCCAAGTCTTATAACATCTGGACAATGTGGGACAGGTCAGCAGATGAAGCAGTTGATGAACAGTGTTTGTGCCTAGTATAGGCTTATGTCCCCAACACTGTAGGGCCCTGTGGAGCTTGTTACTCTGGTAAACAGCTGCTAGGTTGGGAGTGGGCTTTGCAGCTCTGCTCCCAGACTCTGGGTGCTCACGTTTCACCCGTCTCCCTGAGCTCTTTCCACCAGTGATTGCCGGGGTTGGGGGAATGGCCACTTTTGTGGCCATTGTGGAGAAGCTTGCATCTGTACTTACTTGCCCAGTGGCAGGGAAGGAAAGCTATCATTGGGGGATAGTCACAGAACCCTGAAGGCACAGAATAGAGTGTTGGCTGCAGCTGTCAGAGAGAGTCGCCTGTTCCATGGGTGGCATGGGGCTTAGCCATATTACTAGGCATTACTGACAGGGGCACCTTCTCCTGCAGAGAATGGGTGTGAATCTGACTCGAAGCAATAAGGACACCGTGCGGCACAGCGACGTCCTGTTCCTGGCTGTGAAGCCCCACATCATTCCCTTCATCCTGGATGAGATTGGGGCCGACGTGCAGGAGAGGCACATTGTGGTCTCCTGTGCAGCCGGCGTCACCATCAGTTCTGTGGAGAAGGTGCTGATGCCTGGGTGCCCATTGTGTGAGAGGAGGAGTGGCCTGGGAGTGGCTGCTGATGGGTCAGTCCTGGGGGAACTGTGCCCTGGACACTCAGTTGGCTTGCTATCCTCCTCTAGAAGCTGATGGCTTTCCAGCCAGCCCCCAAAGTGATCCGCTGCATGACCAACACGCCTGTGGTGGTCCGAGAGGGGGCCACTGTGTATGCCACAGGCACCCATGCTCTGGTGGAAGACGGGAAGCTTCTGGAGCAGCTGATGAGCAGTGTGGGCTTCTGCACAGAGGTGGAGGAAGACCTCATTGATGCTATCACCGGGCTCAGCGGCAGCGGGCCTGCCTATGTGAGTGGTCCTCACTTGCCCACTGGCTTGCGTGAATCCTAGGCAGCAGGAGGGGCTGGCAGAAGAGAGGACATGGCTGGCTGGTAGAAGGTGCTGACCTTTAGGGTTAGTTCCAGTCACTGGAGAAAGCAGCCTCTGGCATGTGGGTGTGTGGATGCTAGTTTCCTGAGTTCAGATAGTATCTCCACAGGCGTTTATGGCCCTGGATGCGCTGGCAGACGGCGGGGTGAAGATGGGCCTGCCTCGGCGCCTGGCCGTCCGGCTAGGAGCTCAGGCGTTGCTGGTTAGTGTCTTTGCATGTCTGGTTTAGAGTTGTGTTTTGGGGGGTTACCGAGTTGGGCATAGGCTGAGTCTAATGCTGCTTTGTGCCTCAGGGAGCAGCTAAGATGTTGCTGGATTCAGAGGACCATCCAGGCCAGCTCAAGGATAACGTCTGCTCCCCTGGGGGAGCCACTATCCATGCCCTGCACTTCCTGGAGAGTGGGGGCTTCCGCTCTCTGCTCATCAATGCAGTTGAGGCTTCCTGTATCCGAACAAGGTGCATGTGACCCACTCTCCCCAGCCTGAGTTCTTTCATTTGCAATCTACCCTGGGGTGGGCTGGTGTTGCTCCTGAAGATTTCATGAGTGGTGTCTGAGTCTGTGCTCTGTTGGTGGTCACGGTTTTAAGCTTTCTTTAGCCAAGAGTTTGCTAGCCTTTCTTTACTTGGTTCTTATTGCACTTCTGATAGCTATGATTAACTTTGATTTGTAGATGGGGACATTCGAGATCAAACAGTTAAATGATGGAGGCGGGGTTCAACTCCTGACGGGCTTCAAACCTTTAACTTCTCATAGTTTATTTTCTTGTGTGGTCACAGACAGCACTGGAACACTGTACCTACATGGATCGCAGGAGATGACTGTGATACTCCCTGTTAGGACTCTTAAGCTCGGAGCTTCTCTAGTTTGGGATTCTGAGTCTTGGTGGTGTCAAGTTGAGCGTCTAGCTGGGGCTGTCTAGCTGGGGAAGGCTCAGAGCTCTGGCTCCAAGGTTTATCATCTTCCTGGTGTGGCTTTGTTTACAGAGAGCTACAGTCCATGGCTGACCAAGAAAAGGTGTCTCCTGCCGCCCTTAAGAAGACCCTCCTGGACAGAGTGAAGCTGGAATCACCCACGGTGTCCACGCTGGCCTCACCCAGCTCCGGGAAACTCCTTACAAGAAGCTCCACCCAGGGAAGCAAGAAGGAGTGAGGAGGACTCTGTGGGGTGTCCCTGTCCCCGGTAGTACAGGGAGAGGCAGGCTCAGGTCTGGGGGTGAAGCTGCTTAGATCCGTTTACCTGGTGCCACCAAGTCCTTCTCTTGTCCCTCCGGTGGCAGAAGGTGCTCTGAAAAGGCAGCTGATGCCAGAAGCCAGACAGCCTAGCATGCCTCTCCAGAGAGGTGGAGGCCTTGGAGTTAGCATCCCCCTCAGCAGAAGTCTGTGGAGAACTTTAGTTGGCTCCAAGGGTGGTTCAGTTTGACCTCCGGGTGAGGTGAGAAGAAATGGGAACCCTCTGAATTAAAAACGTGCAGAAGAAGCATGAGGCCTGGTGTTGCGCCTGGAAGTGTGGGGAGTCCCATGACCTTTTGCTTAACTCTTCTGTACAGGTGTCCTCTTAGAAGGTGGTGTTCGGGGCTAGTTTTAGCTGCTTTAATAAAGATCTTATTTATTTTTGAGTTCTGGTCTCACTGTGTAGCCCAGGCTGACCTCTGCCTCTTCTCTTTTCTCTTTCTCTTTCCCTCCCTCTCCCCCCCCTTCTCTCTCTCTCTCTTTTTTTTTTTTTTTTTTTTTTTTTTTTTGGTTTTTTCGAGACAGGGTTTCTCTGTGTAGCCCTGGCTGTCCTGGAACTTACTCTGTAGACCAGGCTGGCCTCGAACTCAGAAATCCACCTGCCTCTGCCTCCCAAGTGCTGGGATTAAAGGTGTGCGCCACCACTGCCCGGCTTCTCTTTCTTTTTTTAAGACAGGGTTTCTCTGTATAGCCCTGACTGTCCTGGAATTCACTCTGTAGACCAGGCTGGCCTCAGACCTTGAACTCACAGAGATCTGACTGCCTCTGCCTCCCAAGTGCTGGGATCAGAGGTGTTCCTCACCCCCACCCCCATCATGTGCTTTTTCTCTACCTCTAAGTCACTGTCATAGTTACTTTTCTATTGCTGTCATAAGACACCATGACCAAGGCAACTTGCAGAAGGAAGTTTGTCTTGGGCTTCCAGTTTCGAGGGTTCGAGTCCACGCTGACAGGGTAGAGGCATGGCAGCAGGAGCAGCTGAGACTGGGGCAGCAGAGAGGACTCACCCTGAGCCTCAAAGCTTGCCCCTGCCAGCTTCCTCCAGCAAGGCCACACCTCCTAATCTTACCCACATAGCCACCAAGTGGGGACCAAGTACCAAATTCTCAAGACTTAGGGAGAAATCTCTCTCAAACCACCATAGTCATGTTCTGGGCCTCCCTGTGAGGCAGCACTGTACAAGGGTGGGAAGGAAGGATGAGGGGTAAGGAGCCAGGCCCTGAGAGCTAAAGTGGCTAGCCCATAGTTAGCTGTGCCACCAAAGACCAAGTGTCAGCAAGCCAGGAGCCCTCCTGTTGCCAGGTGGAAGGATGTGTCCTTGTCCTCACTTAATAAGATGACGAGGCCTGGTGGGGCCATCTGTCCTTAGCTACGACTCTCCAACTTATCAGAAGCCAAGACCAGCATGCTGCCCCCACAGACTGCCTGTGGCCTGTTCCTTGTTCTCACAGGACTCTCCAGCCAAACTGGAACAGCCTTTAACCTCCACTAAACTGAGTTTTTCTGAGGGCCCCAGAAAAATGTTTACCTATTTATGCCTCTGTTTTGCTTTTCTGAAGCAGTTCTACCTGACTGCTAACAGTAGATCCCTGGGGCAGGAAGATTGAGGTTGACTTGTCTTCTCACTTGTTTTGTTCTGCTTTGGTTGATCAAAGTTGGCAGACATGATTTTGATAGTTGAAAGACTGAATACTTTGGGGCTGGAAGTTTAGCCTAGGTCGCCGAAGCCCTGGCTTCTGTCCCCAGTAGTGAGGGAGAAAACAGAAAGATATGACAGCCCCCCCCCCATTTCTTTTAAGGTGTGCTGAAATACAAGCACACTCTTTCCATCCTGTACAGTCCTACGTGACTATTGCTAAGCAATGCCCCAGAGAGACTGGAGAGTTACAGGGTGCCCAATGGCCCGGCTTGACTGGCTTTTCCTCAGCATTTAAAGCAAACCCTCTACAGCCTTTCCTGTGCTCTGCCATCACCAGGAAGGGAGGTGGAATACGTAAGAGGGTGTGGTGGGGGCTGGGGAAGTGGCTGGCTGGGAGAGCGTGTCTAGTGGGCATAAGGCCCTGGGCCCCTCAGCAGCACCAGAAAGCTTGATGTCTTTAGTGTTGGTCCTTGGAGCTCACCTAAGGGTGGGGGGAGAACTGACATCACACGCAGCGTGTGGTATGGGAGTACATCTCCCTCCCCCAACATACACAGCATATAAAAATGCAATTTAAAAGAAAAGTCAAGAGTATATAAGCTAGTAAGAGGGGAAGCTAGGTGAGGGCAGGGCAGGAGCCAGACCTGTCAAGATGCGGTTTTAGATTTGAGATGCTGTATTGCTCTGTAGACCAGGCTGGTCTTGAACTCACGGCAATCCTGCTTCAGCATCTTTAATGCTGGGGTTATAGGCTTATTACATACTTAGGGTATCACTGTGTAGTTTTAAAAAAAAAAAATTCCTATGAAAGTATACCCTAGTCACCAAGTACATTTGTTTGGAGTCCCTGAGGGTGTTGCCAGGTGCTGTGGCTGCAGGTCTGTGAGCCCCAGGGTGTCAGGGCTGGAGCATACCAGTCTGCCCTGCTTTGCCCTGAGCTATATCTAGGAACATTCTCGGCATGAAAATGTCATCTTTTGGGCAGGAGAGATGGCTCAGTGGTTAAGAGCACTTACTGTTCTTCTAGAGGTCCTGAGTTCAATTCCCAGCAACCACGCGGTGGCTCACAACCATCTGTAATGGGATTTGATGCCTTCTTCTGGTGTGTCTGAAGACAGTGACAGTGTACTCATACACAAAATAAATAAATCTTAAAAAAAGAAAAGAAAAAAAAATGTCTTGGAACTGGTGGGTAGACGTGTACTCTGGATCCCGCCTCTTAGAAGCCCGCCTGTGCAGTTAGCTCCAGGATAGCCTGGGGTCCCTCCTGCGGGTGCCTGTTGACAGTGGAATGGTTACCATCCAGTTCTCTATGGACTAACCTCTCCCATGACCTGGGAGCACCTTGAGCATGCTCAGTATGTGCTTTATGGCAGGGTAGCACATGGCCCTTAGCCTGATCTTGAACCTGCTAATTGAGTTTTGACATCTTTTACTCCATAAGAGGTTTTTTTTGTTGTTGTTTAGGTTTTTGTTTCTTGCTATACCGACCCAAGCTAGCTTTGAACTCTCTTAAGCCAAGGCTGCCCTCAAACTTGGAATCTTCCTGTGTCAGCCTCCTAAATGCTGGGATTATAGGCGGCTGGGATTACAGGATGCTGGGATTACAGGATGCTGGGATTACAGGATGCTGGGATTACAGGCGGCAGGGATTACAGGATGCTGGGATTACTGTCGTACACCACCACGGCAGTACCGTGAGTTATCAGATGTCTTCAGGGTGGTGCTCTTGCCTCAAGAAGTTACCCTGGCCTTTTCAGTGTATGAAATCCTACCCTGCTTATTCTTTCAGCCTTGAGAGTCTTCAGGTAGGAGAGAATGCCTGAGGAACATTTAAATTAAAGAACATTGAGAGGAAAACCAATTTCACAATGGCTTTCAACTTCAGGAAGATCACGTGGATAAATGTTCCATCCTTGAGGACAGGAGTGAGTGGAATGGACACTGGGCTAGAGCATCCTGAGGGGCTTTGGACAGCGGATAGTACCTCAGTAGTGGGAGACCCTCATCCCACCTCCCAGAGTGTCCACAGGAGGGCTGCTCTGGTTGGAACTGGGGCCCTATTTTATACATAACTTAGATTTGTATGTAAACTTCTCCCCTCCATGGGAACTGTGTCATACCCATTAAAATAAGATGAGAACGGGTGTGTGTGTGTGTGTGTGTGTGTGTGTGTGTGTGTGTGTGTGAATAGTGGAGTGAGTGGTTAGTAGGAACAAAACTCCCTCATTTCCGGCTCTAGCACCAAAATAAAAAGATGAAAAGATTTAATCCCAGCACTTGGGAGGCAGAGGCAGGCGGATTTCTGAGTTCGAGGCCAGCCTGGTCTACAGAGTGAGTTCCAGGACAGCCAGGGCTACACAGAGAAACCCTGTCTCGGAAAAAAAAAAAAAAAAAAAGATGAAAGGAGATGGCCTGTGGTATTTTTCCTGACACGGGAGCGTTTATTAAGGAAGTCCCTGCATTTGGAGTTAACATAAGAGTAGTTCCTTCACCAGAGCCAGGCTGCGCTTCATCATAGGGGAGAGGAGAACTTGTGTGTGTGGGTATAGAGGGGAGGGGTGGCTCCAAGCCACATGGTTGCACAGGTCCCCACAAGGTGCATAGTGATCCAGGTGTACAAAGGCCCCACAGAAGACCGGGCAATTCCTGACTCGTGTGTGTGGTTCTGGGAACCCAGGGCTCCCTGTATAGGAAGCAGGAAGAACCACGCCCCAATTTGATTTTTCATTAAAGATTTTTGAGATAAGGTGTTCTGTAGCTCATGCTGGCCTAGGACTCTGTCTTAGTCACTGTTCTATCGCTGTGAAGAGACACCATGGCCAAGGCAACACTTTTTTTTTTTTTAAAGATTTATTACTTTTTATTTATATGAGTACACTGCAGCTGTCTTCAGACACACACCAGAAGAGGGCACCAGATCCCATTACAGATGGTTGTGAGCCACCATATGGTTGCTGGGAATTGAACTCAGGACCTCTGGAAGAGCAGTGAGTGCTCTTAAATGCTGAGCCATCTCTCCAGACCACCAAGGCAACTCTTATAAAAGAAAACATTTAATTAGGGCTTGCTTACAGTCTTAGAGGCGTAGCCCATTATTATGACAGTGTGCATGATGTCAGATGTGGTACTGGAAAAGGAGCTGAGAGCTACCCTTTTGATCTGCAGGCAGGGGGAGGAGAGAGCGAGCCGGTGAGAGAGCGAGCCGGTGAGAGCTGAGCTGAGACTGGCATGGGCTTTTTTTTGTTTTTGTTTTTTGTTTTTCCCCGAGACAGGGTTTCTCTGTGCAGCTCTGGCTGTCCTGGAACTCACTCTGTAGACCAGGCTGGCCTCGAAATCAGAAATCCACCTGCCTCTGCCTCCCAAGTGCCGGGATTAAAGGCGTGCGCCACCACTGCTGGCTGAGGCATGGGCTTTTGAAACTTCAAAGCCTACCCCCAGTAACACACTTCCTCCCACAAAGCCACACCTATATGACTCTGGGGACCATTCTTTTTTTTTTTTTTTTTTGGTTTTTTGAGACAGGGTTTCTCTCTGCAGCCCTGGCTATCCTGGAACTCACTCTGTAGACCAGGCTGGCCTCGAACTCAGAAATTGGCCTGCCTTTGCCTCCTGAGTGCTGGGATTAAAGGTGTGTGCCACCACTGCCGGACAAGAAATAAATTTTTAGTGCTGGGTGTAAGGGTCTGAAAATCACTGAAGGAAGACTCTAGACTCAGATAGTATGCAAAGACAAGGAGTGTTTCTTCTGCAGAAACAACCAGCATGCAGGGGTCAACCATTCTCTAAAATGGCGACACTAGACAAAGGTTCACTGGTCTTCTCAAAGGGAACCGGGGGAACTTTCCAGAAGGATTAGGTTAGTATAAAATTTCATTGGTGAGTGCTAGGGGGTCACAGGTGGTCAGGGGTCTGCGTTCCTATGTCATGGATGTTTAACCACAGGATGAGACAGGGCTGCCCAGCACAGCTGGCCCATCCTGAGATCAGATTTCCCCATTTTTGTGGGTTTCCCCATTTTTGTGGTTATGCCTAGGCTGTTCTTTCAGAGGGGGTTTTATGATCTTGTTTCTGGATTTTATGATCTGTCCCTGGAGCTGGCTTCTTTTTGAAATCAAGCCTGGTCCTCAAATGGAGACAAATGGGGTTTGTGGGTGTCATCCTTTCACTGGGCATGGTGGTGCATACCTTTAATTCCAGCACTTGGGAGGCGGGGGCAGGTGGATTGCTGTGAGTTCCAGGTCGGCCAGAGCTGCATAGTGAGATCCTGTCTCAAAAGGTAATAAAATATACATACATACATACATACATACATACATACATACATACATACATACATTTTAAGTGGGAAGAAGGTGACAGAAACTCTTTCTGGAAACAGTAACCAGACACCCAGTGAGAAAGGCCAGGGCCAGGGGAAGTGTAATCAACAAAGCCTAAGGGTTCTTGGCTTCTCCCTGTTGTCCCCATAGCAACTGATTGTTTAAAAACCCGTCTGTGTGCTACAATGGATACTTGTCCCTATTGTGTGCTCAGCTAGAGCACAATGCTGACACTTAGCAGGTGCTTAGTGGGGATTGTTGAGTCTTGAGAGGGGGGCAAGGTGAGAGGGAAGTAGAGGTGAAGGCCTGTCAAACCAAGCTCCATTTCCTGGGTTCATTAGGGTCTCCCCCCCTTTTGTCTATTCCTTCCTTCCCCCTTTCCTTTCCCCTTCGTCCTCTGCCCCACCCCCGCCCTGTGTATATGTATCTGTGTGCATGTGCATGCGTGCATAGCCATACAAGAACACTAAGTCTATCCACCATTGAGACCCTTTCCCAGCCTTCCTGTGACACCACAAACTAATACACTAACCTGTGGAACACTAAAAACATTTGAGAAGAATATTAACAGCAACAGCGGACAGCTACCCTGAATGGCAGACCTGTCAACCCAGGGCCGAGCCCTTTGTCTCCCAAGGGGATGATTTGCTCTTTGCTTTTTTTTTTTTTTTTTTTTGGTTTTTTGAGACAGGGTTTCTCTATGTAGCCCTGGCTATCCTGGAACGCACTCTGTAGACCAGGCTGACCTCGAACTTAGAAATCCACCTGCCTCTGCCTTCCAAGTGCTGGGATTGAAGGCGTGCGCCACCACTGCCCAGCTTGCTCTTTGCTTTTAAGAATGAATTCTACTTGGATCAGATGGGGATGGAGGCAGAGTCTTGGAAGAGGCCCGGCTAGTAGGTAAGGTTGTAAGTCAGTACCATTCCAGTAGAACTAGTGCCCAGTTGACATTTGTGCAAGGTGACTTCTTAGGGCTCTAGTCCTGCGTAATGTACCTCGGAGGAGCAGCCTGCATAGCAGACACACGTTTGCCCCTCCTCCTGCAGTCTGGAAGCCTGACATTTGCGCGTCAGTGGCATTGGAGGCCCCTGGGCTTGCAGATGTCCCGTTTCTCTCATATCCCCCCCCCCCCCCCCCGTCTCTCCTGACTTCTCTTTAATGTGACACCATCCATCTTGGGTGAGGGACCACCCTCAATGCCCCGACAAGTGTAGCTGCTTTTTAAATACCTTATCTCCTGAGGTACTGGGTACCCCATCAACGCGGTTCCAGGTGGACCAGACCACAAAGACTCAGGATGAAGCGAGCTCAGAGAGGGCTGGAAACAGAGGGGAGCTGGCTGACTGGGAGTGGTACAGAGGCTCTGAGGTTAGCTAAGGCCAGGGCCTAGCCCTGCAGGCGACAGGGAAAAATGAGCACGTGTTCTGGAACTCAGAGAAATGGGAGGATGTGGCTAGCGCAGCCACCACTGTGGCTCAGACCTGTTTCAGATGTGGCGCAAGACTGCCATCTGGTCTTTACCAGCCTTCGGTGGTGTGACTCAGTGGATGTATAGGCTTTCCCTGAGCTGCAGGGGGCGCCCCTGCATCTCCTAGCTGGCTAGCTGGAAATGCTGTCTGGTGGAGGCAGTCACCTTCCTGCAGCTGAGTCCTTCCTCTCAGGCACTGGGTCCTACTGGAGCCAGGCCACATATGGGACAAAGAAATTTGTGAGCACCAATAATGACCTTCAGCCTGTCCAGATTGGGACACCAGCTCGGCTCATCTTGTCTCCATGTTTTCTTTTTTTTTTCTTTTCTTTTCTTTTTTGGTTTTTCGAGACAGGGTTTCTCTGTATAGCCCTGGCTCTCCTGGAACTCACTCTGTAGACTAGGCTGGCCTCGAACTCAGAAATCCACCTGCCTCTGCCTTCCAAGTGCTGGGATTAAAGGCGTGTGCCATCACTGCCCTGCTGTCTCCATGTTTTCTTTCTCCATGTTGCCCTGTAGAATTTGCCTTTAGCTGCTCCTATCTGGTTGTCAAGGTGCCTTGAACTGTGGGAGATGGAAAAGATCTGGGTGCAGAAAGTCCCAAGCTACTAGGTAAGTGGACCTAACCAGTCCAGGGACCACTGCCCTTCCACTAACATTAGCAAGAATACATTGTCTTGGGACCATGAGCCTGCTGTGTAAACATGGCCCAATCCCAGAGCTTATCCCTGTTGCCCTTAGTCAAGGCTAGCCCGGGAGGGACTCAGACACACTCCAGCATGCACACATACCACCCACACAGCACACAAATCCACACACATCACTCAGGTACACTTACCCACCCCTCACATGCACACGTGCAAAATCACAGGTACATCTGCATGCATACCAGCATATACACACGCACCTACAGAATCACGAGCTAACTCATGCACACACACTACCTAGTGCCCACATACACAGCATCACGCATTCTCACACAAGCACATACTCAGAGTCCTGCTCACACATGCACAAATACAGAATCACATTGTCATGTGCACACCTACTATTGCATGCACACACAGGTCATAGACTCATGCACACGCGGTGACTGGTGCTCACACTCGCGGGCCACATCCGTGCATGTACACTCCCTCTGGGGAGGCTTCTCTTTTATTCCATTGCAGCTGGTGAGAGATGGGGAGCAGAAGCTGCCACGGCCATTGGAAGGGCTGGTGATTTCAGGGACAGCTGGGGTTCAGAGCCAGGGATACAAGAGGGAGGCACACAGGGTCCAAAGCTAAAAAACCTTTACTCTCTAGAGGACCTCCTTGGCTGCCCAGGGTTACACATCTCATCTTGATGCCCCAGGCTGTATCCAGCCCCCTAAGACTTTCTTAGTTATGGGCAACTCACAAGGTAGCCTGGGCCTCTTGTCAAGGTGGATCTACAAAGAGGTTCTCATAGTAGCCATCCCTTGACCAGACTTGAGGCCTGGTGCTTGAGCCAAGGTGGGGCTTTCCATGACCCTGTGACTAGAGTCCCATTCACTTTCCTGGATAGAAAGCTGAAGAACAATGTACCAAGTAAAGACGAGATACTGGCTGGGTGGGTCCCAGACCAATGAGTTCCTTTGTCAGTAGACAAGTTATTTCATTGTTAATTTAAAAACACAATAGGAGCCGGGCAGTGGTGGCGCACGCCTTTAAACCCAGCACTTGGGAGGCAGAGGCAGGCGGATTTCTGAGTTCGAGGCCAGCCTGGTCTACAGAGTGAGTTCCAGGACAGCCAGGGCCACACAGAGAAACCCTGTCTCGAAAAACAAAAACAAACAAACAAACAAACAAAAAACCACAATAGAAGGGTGAGCTATGGTGTGCCTGTGGAAGTCAGAGGACCGGTTTTTGGGAATCTGCTCTCTCTTCACCGTGAGGGTCTGGGGACCATGTGAGCCTGGGAACTGAAGGCAGATTGCCAGGCTTAGTGGCAAGGACCTTTACCCACTAAGACCTCTGGGTAGTCAGTCCTGGAACTTCTCTGATCCTCCTGCTTCTGCCTCCACAGAGCTGAGCTCACAGGAGAGTGCTACTGTAGTTAGCTTTTTAATTAGCTCTTTGTTCTTCTGAAGGAGAGCTTCAGAGGCAGGTGCCAGGGCTGTCCTGGAAAAAGCATGGGGCTTGGAGACTAAGGTAGATTATGGGACCTCCATGCTCGCCTCCTGCCCAGCCCTGCTGTCAACAGTGGCATGAGCTTTGTAGGCCTCATCTTCCCCAGCTGTGCTTCTAGACTGTGGACTAAGGCTGCTGGGTCCTCACAGGCACCGCCTCAGCCGCTCCGCGTTCCCCAAGGCACAGCTGCTTCTCTGACCTCATGTCTGTGTCTGAGCTTTCATCTTCTACTGTAAAGATAAAAATAACCTCGAAGCCTCCCTGGTCCTGATTCTAGCCCAGCCTCTGGCTATCTAAAGTGAGTGTCTCTTTCCGTCCTCTCTTGGTTCTTGGTCCCTTTGGGCTTTGGGCTTCTCTCCCTCAAGGATCTAGCTACTGGTTATTTTTCTAGAGGCTTCCTCTGTCCTGATCATCAGCCCTGACGTGTCTCATTCTGCTTTGCTACTGATGTAGCCAAAGACACCCTTCCCCCCTCTGTTCAGCTGACCTCCCCAGGTCCTTGGGTGTGGTCCTCTAGACAGGCTGGTCTTCTCACTCCTATCCGTTTTCTGCATATCCTTATCGCTGCCTCTATGGATGGGTACCCCATCTTACCTGGTCTGTGCCCTGGATCTAGAGGTCTATAGCTGTGACTTGAGCCAGGAGAAAGAGCTTTATCTAGGAGCATCTTCCTGGCTTCTCTGCAGCAGCATCTGCCTCCTTGCCAGGACATTGCCCTTGCTCATCGCCGTGGTATGGTATCTGAAAAGTCTGATCTCAGACCCCAAATCAGCTAGATTTTCTTCTGTGTTATTTTCTATTTTCATCTCTTTTTCTTGTTTTGTGACAGTCTCCTTCTGTAGCCCTGGCTGGCCTAGAACTCATGTGTGACAGGTCTGCCCACCTCTGTGTCTCGAGTGTCGGGATTAAAGGAGTGTGCTTCTACATCTGATTATTTTAAAAAGACTTTTTTTTTTTTTTACAGGTCTAGAGCATTAACTCAGCAGTTAAGAGCACTTATTGGCCTTGCAGAGATGCAATTCCCGGCACCCACAGGGTAGCTTAAAACTGTCCTTAATGTCAGTTCCAGGGGACCCAACTCCCTCTTCTGACCTCCATAGCTGCTAGAGACATAGTGGTACACATACATGCAAATATTTAGGTCTATGATTTAAAAAATTATTTCTTTATTTTATGTATGTGAGTACACTGTCATTGTCTTCAGACACACCAGAAGAAGGCATCAGATCTTATTACAGATGGTTGTGAGCCACCATGTGTTTGCTGGGAATTGAACTCAGGACCTCTGGAAGAACACTCAGTGCTCTTAACCACTAAGCCATCACTCCAGCCAGGTCTATGATTTTTTTTTTTTTTTTAAAGATAAGATCATACAAGAGCTGGAGAGATGATTCAGTGGTTAAGAGCACTGGCTGCTCTTCCAGAGGACCCAGGTATAACTCCTAGCACCCACATATCAGCTCACAACTGTTTGTAACTCCAGTTCCAGGAGATCTGATGCCCTCACACAGATATACATGCAGGCAGAATATCAAAGCACATAAAATATATTTTTTAAAAAAAGATAAAATCTTACCATGTAGCTGTGGCTGGCTTGGAAGTTCTTGTGTAAACCAGACTGGCTTGAAACTCACAGAAATTCATCTGCCTTTGCCTCCCAAGTACTGGGTTAAAGGCTGTGCACTACTATGCTCATCTTTATTTTGAATTTTGATACAGGATCTCACTGTAGCCAGCCAAGGCTGGCCTCTCCAGTTCACTATGTAGCTAAAGATGGCCTTGAACTTCTGGTTCTCTTGCCTCTGCCTTCCAAGAGCTAGAATTGCAAGCCCGTATCACCATTCCCTGATTTCTATAATTCACTTTACAGACTTTATTTTTGGAGGGTTTTAACTAATGCAGCTCATTTTATAATAGACGTTTTTCAAAGATTATCACTATATTGGAGGTGAGAGTAGAGTAGGTGGGCAGTCGCCCAGCAGGGATGGAGGATCTCAAACGGAAAGACGTAAGGACCAAGTGAGACCAGAGGGCCTTGTGGGGGACATGAGGTAGGAGGGATCCCCAACGGGCTCTAGGTTTGGAGGCCTAGCTGAGTATAGAAGTTGGAAACAAGGAGGTAGGGGCAGAGAATATTTGAACATTTGGTTCTGGGGCCCAGAGAAGAAACCAGGCTCAGCACAGAGAAGAGAGTCACAGACAGGGCTCTTGCCATGACCTCCAGCTGTTGGCAATTGCAGTTCAGACTAGGGTTGTGCGGCCTCGGGCTGAGGAGGTGGTGAGACACCTCGTTAAGGAAGGTGCAGCCAGCAGACAGGGCAAATATCCCTGGGCAAACAGATCTCTTTTCTGAATGTGGATTCTGGATTGTCTTTGGGGAAATAGAGTAATTGACCAATCAGCCAGAAGGAAGTGAATGTGGATTGGGGATTTTGCACAATGGGCTTGATTAGGTGTCAGGTGGGAGGGAGACTGTCCTTTGTCATGTAGAAGAGGCTTGTCCTGTTGGCCTTGGGGATGAGGGTAGGTGGAACTTTGGTGGTCTTGGGGTCAGACTGGAAGAGGAACTTACCCTGAACCAAGTTTGTCACCCTGCAGGAGAGGGCAGGAGAACGGGATGTAAGAGGACACCAACTAGTGCAGCCCTGGGCTGGGGTTGAGGTGGGTGCAGGGTAAGGGGTTTGACCCCGATTATAGGTCAAGCGACAAAATAGGGTCAGGGTTCACTGGGGATCTCCAGGGGTGAGTGTCAGCTAGACAATGTTCAGATGGATAGGAGGCTCTGAGGCCAGGCCAGCTAAGGCCCAGGAGCGAATTCATTCCAGGCAAGAGCCAGCAACTGAGGACCCCTTCCTGGCAGGGGCAGACACTTTGTTCTTGTTGGACAAACGCACCAATGCCAGCCCAGGTAGCTTGGAAAACCCCAACCCTAGCCCCACACCACTAAGCTCCTGACCCTAGCCCAGAGCGCTGTGGGGTCTCCAGACCCACCCTGGGTGGCCTCACTACTCTCCCAGAGCAGCCCAGGCTTATTTGGGTCTCACTGGGCTAAGGAGGGAGGTGACTAGGCGGGAACAGGGAGCACGTTTCAAGCCATGTAGCCCTGTCCCCTTTCTGACAGGAGTGAATCCTGGGTTTAGTTCTAGATGTGCATCCTGGGAGGAGACTTGGGACCTCTCTCCTCTTGTCAGGTGAGGCAACAAGAGGCATGATTCTGCAAACAGGACTGGAAGGAAGCTTAGCGATGCCACTAGGGCCCTTGTCTCACAGATAAGGAAACTGAGGCACAGACTGCTGATTAACACATCTGTGGTCCCCTAGGTAGAACTGGCCCCCAGTGAAATGTCACTGGGGAGAGTGAAGTATTGAGATAGGAGGCGGGGACACTGCAGAGTCACCTCATCAATCCCATGGACCTGCGTTCCTGTGGTGGCAGTGGCCTCCACAGGGTCACAATCAAGAAACATTTGCTTAATTGATTGAAGAGAAAGAGAGGCAGGAAGAAAAGCTTGTGAAGACCTGCGCTTCTAGGTTTTTCTGCAGAGAAAGAAACCACTTGTCTTAGCCAGGGTTTCTATTTCTGCACAAACATCATGACCAAGAAGCAAGTTTGGGAGGAAAGGGTTTTTATTCAGCTTACTCTTCCACATCGTCATACATTACAAAAGGAAGTCAGGACTGGAACTCAAGCAGGTCAAGGAGCAAGAGCTGATGTAGAGGCCATGGAGGAATGTTGCTTACTGGCTTGCTTGCTTCTCCTGGCTTGCTCAGCCTGCTTTCTTATAGAACCCAAGACTACCAGGCCACAGATGGTACCACCCACAAGGGGCCCTCCCCCCCTTGATCACTAATTGAGAAAATGCCTTACAGCTGGATCTCATGGAGGCATTTCCTCAACTGAAGCTCCTTTCTCTGTGATAACTCCAGCTTGTGTCACGTTGACACACAAAACTAGCCAGTACACCACCTTAAGAGGTCTTTCTCCCTCAATATCTTTTCATTGTGTAGGGTAGCATAGGGAGGCAGTAATATGACTGACTGACTGACTGACAGACAGATGACAGACAGACAGTGTACAGGGGATGGAACCAGCACCTTGGGCATTCTGGGCAAATTCTCTTCACTACAGTCCCTGTAATTTCCTGACCCCCTCCCTCTGTGAAAACATGTGGAGTTTAGACTAGACGTTAGCATCTCAGAAGAAATGGCTCTCCTGTGTGGACTCCGGAGAAGATGGGGTCTCTAGTTTGCATGGCTGAAGGAGAGAAGGGGTCTGTCCCTCAATGGGTCGTGTTGACTCCTACAGAGACTTTGGTGGCTGTGACCCAGCCAGGAGCAGAGAAGCAGCATAGCACAGTGTCCACTCCTACTCCCCTTTACCCCTTGAGGGTTTGCTCTGATGGGAAGTGGTTTGCCTGCAGGTGCATCTGAGGTGTGAGTAAAGCCCCAGGAGAACAAACAAATCATAATGAAACCAAGTCTGTGTGCTTGATTCCTGTCTTGAGCCTCCCTCCCCTGGGTGTTTGGTAAATATGTAAAATGAAACCACTTCTCAAAGACCCGTGTAAGGTTTCAGGCTGTGTCTTCAGGCTGGCCTTGAACTTGTTTGTAGTCGATGACTCTCAGAGTCCTGGGAGTACCATGCCCAGTTTTTATGCCATGCTGGAGAATTGAACCCAGGGCCTCATACTGATCATTCTTCAACAGTACCCAGCTTGAGGGTGATGATGGCATTGAGCTGTGTTTATTTCATATTGTCTCAGTCTATTCCCAGCCCTGAGGTTTCATCTTTTTGCCCATGTAATAGGGTCGGGGTGAGGGTATGGGTAATCTCCTTTTCATCTAAATTAAAAAAAAAAAAGACTTAAAATAATATGTTTAGGTTACTTTTGTATATGTTTAACAGCTTCCAACGCTGAGTTTCCTGAGTTTGTTCTGGGCTGAGAAGGGAAGTTGACCATATGGTGAACTGGAGAAACCCAAGCTAAGGAGGAGCTACTGGTGCCCCAGCCTGATGTCCTGTGGCACAGCCTCTCTGCTGCTTGTCAACCTCTGTGGCCTTAATGGAGGGCGTGGGGCTCTGAGAGCATGTGGTGGCTGCTCACTGCATCCTTGTCCTGTGTCCATGAGTGTTCTCAGTCTGACGTGAGTCTCCATACCTTGTGTGGCTTGGGGCATGGACCTTGGCACTGGAGGTCTCGGCACACTTGTGGGCCTGGGTGCTGTGGGAAGCTCCCCGACCCTGCTAGGCATGAATCCAGAGGTTTGAGAGCCAGGAGTACCCCTCCGATCTGCTAGAACAGAGGCTTCTTACATTTTTTCCACTTGTGACCCCTTAGGCCTAAGACATTTTTATGAGACCTCAGGTATATGGGAGTAAAATAGGTGATAAAGCAAACATTTGCTGATAGTAATTATAAGAACAGTTATTTTAAAACAATTCATTGATATACACACATCACGTGCATTAGATCGGTAAGCTGTCGTGTGCTGTGAGGGACTTTCCAGTCCCAGACTCCAGCACCTTGTCTGGGGACAGGAGGAGAGCATCTACAGCCTCTTCAGAGTTGTGCTCAACGACTGCAGATCCCCAAAGTGAGACACTGTAGAAAACTACTTGGCAGCTTAAATATCAGCGAGAGACAATTCGTCATAACCAAAATGGTGGTTATTAGCAATGGACTCCCCGACCTCCTGCAAAGGAGTTCGTCTCTAAACGGTGCAGCCTAATTCTGCCTGGTTTTGAGGGACAGGTGATCGAACAGACTGTGTCTCGGTTCTGTCCCCTGTTCTGCTCTTGCAGTGGTCAATGCTGCACAGCTTTGACTTGTCTTCCCTGGCACAGGATATTCCATGCAAAAACTTTACTGCAGCGATATTTCTGGTAGGTGGCTCTGGTTTGTACACTTTGTTTTTTTGTTTTGTTTTTGTTTTTTTGGTGTCTGAATGGAACCCAGGCTCTCTGTATGCTTGGAAAGCCCTCCAAGACACAGCTAGCCTGTCTAGACTCTGGCACCGCTGTGATCGCCACTGTTACAAATGTATTTATGTCAGACTTAGTGGAATTACTGGGTCTTGGAATAATGTGGTTCCTTCAACTCTAGAACGATCTGCCAAAGTGTTCTCAGCTGTCTTTCTATTTTTACTATGAGAGTTCTCATCGGTACAGATACTTAGTAAATTGGTAGAATTCTGTATCCCTGATTTTTTTTTTAAAAGAGAAATTGTTATTGAGCTGACACAGTATCTCAGTGATAGAGGCATCCTTAGCATGCCCAATGCCCTGGGTTTGATCCCCCAAGCTCCAACTAATAAATAATAAAAACACCCCCCCCTCTTTAAAAATCACAATAGCAGGCTGGAGAGATGGCTCAGTGGTTAAGAACACTAACTGCTCTTCTGAGGGTTCTGAGTTCAAATCTCAGCAACCATATGGTGGCTCACAACCATCTGTAATGAGACCTGATGCCCTCTTCTGGGGTGTCTGAAGACAGCTACAGTGTACTTACATATGATAAATAAATCTTTAAAAAAATCACTATGGCTATTTCCTTAACAAGAGAACACATTTATCTCAATTATAAAGGTCATACATAGTGGGGGAAACAGTGAAGAAGTCCATTAAAATCAGGAGCAAGACAGTAATACCTACTCTCATTTCTCAGCATTAATCTCGAGATAGTAGTCCCAAAAAATCAGACAATAGAAAGCACCTCAGCTGCAGAGCTTTTGCCTGACATGCACAAGGCACTGGGCTTCTCTCCACTCTGACAAATAAACCAAAAAAGTAAATTAATAAAAAGAATAACGCTGAGGAAGAAAGGAAGGGGGAACCAGAGAAATACGTTTTGAAAACGAGGAATCCGGTCGCAAGTGTGGAGAGCGGCTCTGTGGCTAAGAGCACCCACAGATCTCGCAGAGGCCTCGGTTTGGTTCCCAGCACCCACACCGGGTTAGACTCGGCCGCCTGCAATGCCAGCTCCAGGGCCTCCAAGGGCACCTGCACTTATGGGCACCTCCCCGTGCCCATGATCACAACTTCAACATACATATCACCAGCAAGGGGCTGGGAAGGAGTTTAGCTGGGAGAACACTTGCCTAGCGTGCTTGAGGCCATAAGCTCAATTCCCAGCACCACAGAATACCCGCATGTTTGGAGGAGAAGAGACAGGGGGATGAGATGTTCAAAGTCATCCTTGGCTACACAGTGAGTATGAACCCAGCCTGTAATACATAGGGGACGATGGGGGGGGGTGCCGGTGGCAGACCCAGAGCCATGGGTGGAGGGGGGGCAAACAGAGAGAGAGAGAGAGAGAGAGGACAGACAGACACACAGACACACAGACACACAGAGAAAGTATAGTATCACTGATAGGTATTCCATTTGTACCTAATGAAAAGCAATGGACTTAGAAATGGGAGTCACCTAAGCACTGTCATAAAGGATAAAGAGAATCCAGAAGGGAAGCTGTGTTGGAAGTCAGAAGGAAAAATAAACAATTTGCGGTAGCAATACAAGCAACAGTTAAGCAGGCCTGCGAATTAAAGACCCCTTTTCAATAGCAGCAAGAATTACAAAGGGCCCAGGGATTTGCTGGACAGGTTTCACATTGACACATACATCTAATTAAAAATAAAATAAATCCACATTGCAGTGTGTTGTCACCATAGCACTTCCTGTCTGATCATGCTTGCTAGTGTCAGAAAAGAGAGATATGTCTACCCTGCAGGAGGCCTTAGGTCTATCCCCAGCCCTGAAACAAACAAATAGCCAAATCAGCGATGAATGTGCCTCAATTGCCACCCGACTCAGAGCAGCGATAAGGTCTAATTGCAAAGAGGCAAGCTAAGTGTTAGCGTAAACAAGTGGACCCCCAGGACCTCCAGAAAAACTAAGTCTGGCTACCTCCCGGGAGGGGACCCTGGGTAGGAGAGACTTTTCACTGGACTGCTTAAAATATAAAATCTGGGGCATGTGAACATGGAAGGGTGAAATTTTCTGTCAGCTTCATCCCTAGACAAAGAGCTACCTACACATGACTAATGACTGCTGGGATGGGGAGAGTTAGCCTCTGCCACGGATGCGCCCCCTTAGTGGACGACCACTGCAGAGTGGTCACCTTCAGACCATATACACACAAACAACAAAAGCAGGGTCAACATTTACATATATCTGTGAGTGTGTGTATGAGTGTGTGTGTGTGTGTGTGTGTGAGAGAGAGAGAGTGAGTGTGTGTGAATGTGTGTTTAAGTGTGTGAGTGTGTGTCAGAGTATGTGTGTGTTGTGTCAGTGTGTGTGTGGTGGGAAGAGTAGGAGGGGCTTGAGGAAGGTAACTGCCAAGGGAGGGAGGAAGAGGGGGGAAAAAGAAAATAAATGGCATGTTGATGCAGGTGTGGAAAAAAAGGAACCTGAACCACTGCTGGGGAGAACACGAACCAGCCCAATATGAAGCTCAGTACGGAGGCAGGAGGATTCCCATGCGGCTCAGTTGGTTCCTTCCTGGGTATTTTCCTAGAGCACTCCAGGTTGACTCTTCACAGAGGCTCTTGCTCCGCAGTGTTTATTGTGGCTCTATTCACAGCAGCCTGTACCCACTGTGGAGGCTGAGGTGGGGAATCACTGAAATTTAGGAGTTGGAGGCTAGCCACTGAAACATAGTGAAACCCAATCTCTTAAAATAAAACTGGGGAGCTGGAGAGATGGCTCAGCGGTTAAGAGCACTGACTGCTCTTCCAGAGGTCCTGAGTTCAATTCCCAGTCAACCACATGGTGGCTCACAATCATCTGTAATGGGATCTGATGCCCTCTTCTAGTGTGTCTAAAGACAGATACAATGTACTCATATAAATAAAATAAATAAATCATTAAAAAAACTAAAAATTTTATACTTTAAAAACATGGGTGCAAATAGTGGTTGTTAGTAAAATCTGCATGGTGAGAAAACCATTTCGTGTTATTTGCAAGCGAGACAGAGGTAAAGTGAACAGCAGGGCAAAGGAAGGGCCTGCCTCTTCGTACATTCTCTTCCACAGATTTTAATGTTGCTGGATTCTAATTATTTTTAAGAAAGTAAAAAAAGTCAAGTTACATTTTAGAAAGTTCACCACTCTAATAAATTAACAGTGCAAGAGGCAGCTAGCATTTCTTGAGCACCTACTGTGTACCAAGAGACTTGCCAGAAATTCTGGGAACATCGTGATTAAATGGCTAATTTCTGGGGCCTGTTGTCCCTGAGGAAAACTTGAATCACCTTGAGGGGACTCACATTTCCCATAGGGGACTTACATCACATTGAGGAGGGTCTGAGATCTGCAAAGCTTGTAAGTGTGGTGAAGCAAGGTTTGAATTCAAACCTGCAGGAAGGAGGAGCCAAGGGCCTGAAATGTCCTCTGTGTCCCTGCCTGTACCTCCTCTTTGACTTAGAAAGTCTAGGAAGCTGAGATACTCTGGGAGAACATGGAGTCCACCAGAGCTTGTCTAGAAGTCCCTCTGCACTGCCTACCAGAAGCCACACAGCCTCAGGCAGGGATTAGGGAGTACCATGTGTGGGGCCAGACTGCCCATGGCACCTGGGCTGGCCTGGGTGTACTTGCTAGCCAAACACAAAGTATCTGTTCTGCCCATTGAGGGCACCCTAGACACCAGGAGCTAGCCTGGAAAGACTGCCCTGGACTTCAGCTTCCCTGAACTCAGAGGCCCTTGGGTCTGGTCCTACTCCTGATGTCAGCCATACACTTTACTCTGGAAGTCCCAAGATGACTCGGTTCCCGTTGCAACATTTGCCCCAGGCTTCACTTGCAGCCCAACCTCTGCTTGGAGCCAGAGAGTGGCAGGGAATACCAGGCCACTCTCTTACCTTAGCCCTCATTCCCAGTATGACTACCCACCCCTGGGTCCTTAGCACTCGAGCCAAGAAACGCATCGTGTCAGGAGTTGCAGGCTTCATTCCAGGGGCCCCCTCTCCTGGTTTGGGGGCTGCTTTCCAATCTCAAGCCTGACCTGGGTCAGACTCTGGCAGGAGTGGTGGGCAAGGCAGCTGCTCTTCTACATAACAAAGGGTGGCCCTGCTGGAGAGCCAGGGAACACAAGGACAAGTCTTACAATCCACTGTGGTTTCTTTTTCCTTCCCCTAAGATTGTTAGAATCTACAAATAAAACCTCTAGATACTGGTGTAATGCAAATTCCAGGTAAACAATGACTGATATATTAGCGTAATCATGTCCCAAATTCCCTACGGGTTTTTATTTAGCAGTCCTACCCCTGGCAGGTTGCTCAATTTTATTTCTCCAGTATAATTCTTCAACCAGCTCACAAATCCACACTCAGGTATCCCGCTGTGTCTCGGAGAAGGCTTAGTATACTCTGGCATATAGCCACACGCTCCGTCCCCACCCCAGTCACATCCCGCCCCCCGCCCCTCCCCCCCTTCAAGAACCTGAGCAGGTCCTGGTAGAAAATAATTGGAGATATGGAAAGATTGGGCACCGATCTTTCTTTCTTTTTTTTTTTTTTTTTTTTTTTGTGTTTTTCGAGTCAGGATTTCTCTGTGTAGCCCTGGCTGTCCTGGAACTCACTCTGTAGACCAGGCTGGCCTCGAACTCAGAAATCCGCCTGCCTCTGCCTCCCAAATGCCGGGGAGGGGGGGCACCGATCTTAACTATGTTGCCTTTTCTCTGAGCAGCTGTTATCTTAGCTCAGAGATTGGGATGGGGTAGATTTTCAACTCTAATTCCCATACAGCAAGAAAGGGAAAGAGTGGATTCCTTGTTGGCCAGTCCCAGGCTTTGCAACCAAGGAAGGTCCCCCAACCCTCAAAGTGGAGCGGCTTGATTGTTATTAGCCCTAGAAAAGTCTTTTGGACACCTGGCCAGGTGTGCTGGGAAGCAAGTCAGTTGGAGAGCCCAGGTGTTGATTGACATCTGGTTCTTTCCAGGGTTTGGAAGCAGCAATGGATCAAGACTACAGGTGCACATTCCAGACACTGGGATCAGGCATCCAGCAGAGAATGAGACCTCCACATCTTCTCCAAGACCCACCTCCCAACCCATGCTGGGATTGAATTTAGGGCTTCATGTGTGCAGGGCCGGTCCTCTATCACTGAGTTATTACCACCCCCGCCCTGAATGTCCTAATTGGTCAGACACCCTTAAGTCATTGGTGAAGTATATGGCTAACAGACAGGGGTGACCAGATGTTCTCAGTCCAGACAGGCCTTTGTGTCCTTTCTAGACAGCCCCTCCTCAGGGCTCAGGGGCTTGTTTCATGCTGAGCTCCCAGGAAGTCCCAGGGGTGTGACCTCTCTCCTTCCTCCCTGCCCCCAGCCCAGGAGCAGTTATAAAGCTGTTCTGTACCAGCCCTCAGCAGACTCAAGGCCCTTTCAGGACACCTCAGGGACTCACACAGCCACAGCTCCTCTTCCTGGGCACCGTCATGCCATTCCTGTGGCTCTGCTGGGCACTCTGGGCACTGTCCCTGGTTAACCCTGGAGAAGCCCTGACTGGCGAGCAGGTCCTGGGCAGCCTACTGCAACAGCTGCAGCTCGATCAACCACCAGTCTTGGACAAGGCTGATGTGGAAGGGTTAGTCATCCCCTCCCATGTGAGGGCCCAGTATGTGGCCCTGCTACAGAATAGCCATGCCAGCCGCTCCCGAGGCAAGAGGTTCAGCCAGAACTTTCGAGGTGAGCCCTCCCCTGTTGTCCTTGGTCTCTAGGAAAGGCAGACTGATCACGCCCTCCACTTGCAATATGAATGGGCCCTTGCTTTGTGGTGCTAAGAGTCAAAGTCATGGGGGACACAGTCTGAGGCAGTTGTTAGAGGGGAGCAGTCTGGGTCGGGGCACTGGGGATCTGGCTGTGCACTGAAGGACCCTCAGGATAGGAAGGGGGGGCTTTGCTTGCTGGTAAATTAAGGAGCAGAGAAGAGGGAGGAGACCGGAGGAAAACAGAACCTCTGGAGCGGTCAAGGCCAGGTAGAACTTCCTGGGATCACCACCTGTAATAGCAGCTGACTTTCTTGCCATAGACAGAGAACAGTGGCTGGGCGGAGGCAGCCTGGGTGACAGAATTTGTAAGAGAGAGAGAGAGAGAGAGTGCGCACAGGTACCCAGCTGTCAAGTAGCAAGGGCTTGCATGGTGGTGCAGCCATTTCTAGCAGGAAACAGCGCTCATGGGCACAGTCACATCCACAAACTTACTGTCCTATGATACCTAGGCCTGGAGACATAGGATGCTGGTTCTGAACAGGCAGTGATGGAGATGCCTGCTGAGGATAGGTGTGGCTGGCAGCTCCGGTAATCACCCTGCAATCCCAGAGAACTCACTGGCTGGAACCATTTGGGAATGTGACAATGTCCTTAATGTTTGCCCCAGGGTTCAGCAGTCCTGACAAAGATGTTCACAGATTCTTGTTCCACTGAATGGAACCCCTCACAAGAGCATCTGTTTCTTAAAGGCACAGTTCCACAGTGACCTTGGGTTTCCTTTCTCCAGTCTCTGTAGCCTGACTCTGTGTCACCCCATCCTCTCCCAAAACCTTCCAGAAAGAACCCAGCATTGCTGTGCTCTGAATCCCACCAGCTCCTTCTTTGCACAGAGTTCCAAAGTCACCACTAAGGGTGGGAGAGACAGTAAAAAAAGAGAACCCCACTGATTGTTTTAGCGTTCAGGGCCTTATTGCAAAATTTACAATTCCTGGGTAGAGAGAGAGACTTTTTTTTTCCACACTGTTCATGGGCTTCCTGTTCAAAATTCTCCCTGAAGATTACTAGGGAATCTTGGCCATTGGCCTTGGGTCTTGTGGCCCTGGATGTTATCTGGTACCTGTAGAGGTCCGGCTGACTCTGTCCTTGTCCACAGAGGTGGCAGGCAGGTTCCTGATGTCAGAGACCTCCACTCACTTGCTAGTGTTCGGCATGGAGCAGCGGCTGCCGCCTAACAGCGAACTGGTGCAGGCCGTGCTGCGGCTGTTCCAGGAGCCCATCCCCAGAACAGCTCTTCGGAGGCAAAAGAGGCTGTCCCCACACAGTGCGCGGGCTCGGGTCACCATTGAATGGCTGCGCTTCCGCGACGACGGCTCCAACCGCACTGCCCTTATCGACTCTAGGTATAGGCGTTCGCTCTCTCTCTCTCTCTCTCTCTCTCTCTCTCTCTCTCTCTCTCTCTCTCTCTCTCTCTCCCCCCTCACCCCCACCCGTGTGTGTGTGTGTGTGTGTGTGTGTGTGTGTGTGTGTGTGTGTGTTGGGAGAGTTAGAAAGTGCAGGGCTCGGCCCCGCAGAGGGAGGAGAGCAGCAGATGATTGGGGTGGGGACAGGATGGGACAGACTCCTCCAGGGCCTCCCTAACAGCCTGCCAGTCCCCTCTCCTGACGCGCGCTGCTGTGTCTCAGGCTCGTGTCCATCCACGAGAGCGGCTGGAAGGTCTTCGACGTGACCGAGGCCGTGAACTTCTGGCAGCAGCTGAGCCGGCCGAGGCAGCCGCTGCTGCTCCAGGTGTCAGTGCAGAGGGAGCATCTGAGTTCGGGGACTTGGAGCGCACACAAGTTGGTCCGGTTCGCGGCGCAGGGGACACCGGGCGACAAGGGGCAGGGCGAGCCACAGCTGGAGCTGCACACGCTGGACCTCAAGGACTACGGGTAGGCCCTGTGGGTTAAGTTGATAAGCGAAATCGAGAGACAAATGGGGAATTTCACTTAACTGTGAAATGACAAAATTTCAGAATGTGAGAATATTTAGAAAAGGATTCTTCTGGCTGTTAGGAAGCTCCCAGTAAATCATAATTACTTTTTAGTTCTTAGTTATTTATCCCCACACAAATATCCAATATTCAGTTGTTTCCTTTGCTGTGGCACGAGAGTTGGTTGAAATCTAGACTAGAAAACTCCTAATAAGCTGCATACCCAACCCAGTTCTTCAATACCAGCAGAGCTAGATCTTAAGTCTCTCCCAGATGCCCGGATCTCAGCCAAGTCTCAGCTGATTTCTGGCTTCTCACCCAACAGAGCTCAAGGCAATTGTGACCCTGAGGCACCAGTCACTGAAGGCACCCGATGCTGTCGCCAGGAGATGTACCTGGACCTGCAGGGGATGAAGTGGGCTGAGAACTGGATCCTAGAGCCCCCAGGGTTCCTGACTTACGAATGTGTGGGCAGTTGCCTGCAGCTACCGGACTCCCTGACCAGCAGGTGGCCATTTCTGGGGCCTCGGCAGTGTGTTGCTTCAGAGATGACCTCCCTGCCCATGATTGTCAGCGTGAAGGAGGGAGGCATGACCAGGCCTCAGGTGGTCAGCCTGCCCAACATGAGGGTGCAGACTTGTAGCTGTGCCTCGGATGGGGCACTCATACCCAGGAGGCTGGAGCCATAGGCGTAGGGTGTGGCTTCCCCAAGGATGTGACTTTCATGTAAATCTGAAGTGCTCATTATAAGGGGAGAGATGGGGATTCTAAATCCCTAATGGGCAAACGCTCTGTGTGTGTGCTCTTTGCTTCCTCTGAACCAGCCTCATACCTAAATTTTACTTTCAAGGAATGTGACTCACTGGCCACTGGAGGCACTACCTAGTGGTCTCTGTCCTTCATATTGTTTACTGCACTGTATACGAAGCACTTACATATATAGATACTGTAAACTAAGGACAGAATTCCTAATTGCCACTGTTTCCTTAATCTGTTGCTGGAGTCCCAGTCTTGACTCTGGACCTAAGACACAAGTGTATCAAACATGCCCAACCTAGGTAAAACCGACTTTGCTAGTTGTGAATAAAATATGCTTTGTTTTGTAACTTTGTTTCCTTGTTTTGTTTTGTTTTTCCCTCTCAAGACAGGGTTTCTTTGTGTAGCTCTGGTTTGTTTTCCCATTTAAACTACATCTGTGCAAACTGAGGCAGAAAAAGAAAGGTCTGGTCAACTTAACTGAGAACTGAAGATCTTGATCGAGGTTTCAAGGATAAAGGAAGCTAAGTCTGATATCATTTGGATCCAAGTCGGTGGTGTCTGTTTTTCAGCACTGAGATAGAAAGGTTTTGCTGTTGAGATTTTGGCTTTTCTGGGCCCAGCAATAAGGGTTTTATTTCAATTCTAGTTGCATTAAGAAAAATAAATAAATCAGGCTGGAGGGATGGCTCAGCAGTTAAGAGCACTGACTGCTGCTCTACCAGAGGTCCTGAGTTCAATTCCCAGAAACCACATGGTGGCTCACAGCCATCTGTAATAAGATCTGATGCCCTCTTCTGGTGTATCTGAAGACAGCTACAGTGTAGCAGTGTAGTCACATAAATAAAATAAATAAATCTTTAAAGTTTTTTTTGTTTTGTTTTTGTTTTTTGTTTTTTTCGAGACAGGGTTTCTCTGTTTAGCCCTAGCTGTCCTGGAACTCACTCTGTAGACCAGGCTGGCCACGAACTCACAGAGATCCGCCTGCCTCTGCCTCCCAAGTGTTGGGATTAAAGGTGTGCGCCACCACTGCCCGGCTAAAATAAATAAATCTTAAAAAAAAAGTTCTTATAAAGAAAAAAAAAATGTCAGGTGTGGTGGTGTGCACCTTAAATTCCAGCAGAGGCAAGCAGATCTCTGTGAGTTTGAGGCCATCCTGTTTACATAGGGAGTTTCAAGCAAGCCATTACTACACTGTCAGACCTTGTTTCAAATAAATAAATAAATAAATAAATAAATAATCAAGTTCATAATTCTAGAAGGATGGAGCTCACTCCTTGGACTGATACAGGGGGTGCTATTCACAGCATTGGCTATGCCATGGTAGGGTGCCAAGTATACAGAGGCTTTTAAGAAATAAGCTTGACCAGAGTCTCAGCTCAGTGAATGGGTCTCTTAGTCTCCCCACAAGTTTGCACAGCTGTTGGTTTCAAAGTCCATATCCTCTAGTCTAATCTCAACCCTAAGCTTTCTTGTCTTGATCCCCTATATAACAGCAAATAAATAAATTGGTTTAAGGAACCAATAATTTAGTAATTACTTTACACACTGGTACAACCAGGCCTATGGCTAGTTCAACTCACATCCTAGATTTATTTTATTTTTTTTAAGAAAGGATCTCACTATGTAGCCGTCTATTATTTATTTATTTATTTATTTATTTATTTATTTATTTATTTATTTTGGTTTTTCAAGACAGGGTTTCTCTGTGTACCCCTGGCTGTCCTGGAACTCACTCTGTAGACCAGGCTGTCCTCGAACTCAGAAATCTGCCTGCCTCTGCCTCCCCAGTGCTGAGATTAAAGGCGTGCACCATCACTGCTCAGCTGACCTTAAATATTTAAAGTTAAATTGTGTGTGTGTGTGTGTGTGTGTGTGTGTGTGTGTGTGTGAGTGCCAGCCAGCATGTGCTGTGGGAATCAGATGGAAACTTTAGGTAGTTGGTTCTCTCTTTCAACAGTGGGTTCTGAGGTCAGACTCAGCTAGTTAGACTTTCATGGCAAATGCCTTTATCCTGAACTTAAACCTTGAACTTCTCATCCTCCTGCATCCACATCCGGAGTGCTGTGATTACAGGCTTGTACCACCATGACTGGTATCATGCACGCTACCCAAACCCTCTGCCGACATGAGCTACATTTCTAGCCCAGGTTTTGTCAACTCACACACTCTGATCCATCACAGCCTTCTCTGGACTTTCAGACAACTGTAACCTACTGAAGACCAGACATGGAAATCCTTCCCTTCCCGAATCAAACCTTTTCTTTGGTAGTTGTGCCATTATCCTAATATGACTGGGGCTAGGGCACAGGCCAGGCAGGCGTCAGCATCATCAACAAAGGCAGAAATGAGGACTAAAGATGTGTGGAATGGGAGGAGTCAGGAGAAGATCAGGCAGAGCCAACCTGAGCCAAGGGAATGATCAGGAGCCTGCAACCAAGGACCTAGAGAAGCCAGTTGTGGGGTCCTTAACAAAGAAAGGACAAGGACAGAGGACGACTCTGGGAAATTAACTGTTAGCTAGGTGCTTAAGGGGGTAGGGGATGGAAGCCAGAAGGGACAGAGAGGAAAGAGACACCCTGTTTCAGATAGCCGCAGTCTGGGCTAGAATCAGGACCATGGAGGCTGCGAGGATATTTTTATCTTTACAGTAGAAGATGAAAGCTTGGACTCGGAAGTGAGGTCAGAGAAACAGCAAGACTGTGCCTTTGGGGAATGCGGAGCTGCTCAGGCATGGCGGTGTTAGTGCTGGTAAGAACTCCACAGCAAGCTTTGGTCCCACTCTTTTCCTTGTGGAAACTGAGGCCTGCCAGGGTCCTTACTCTATTCCCCTAACACATCCAGCGCCGGTCTTGCCCTGAGTGAGGGCGCAGAGCAGGTGCAGAGGCAGCTGGTTAGCTGGAAACCTCCAAGTGCCAGCCAGAACACACCAGATACCCAGCGTGTTTGGCCCCAGTTGGCAACGCTGGTGGCCCAGGGCGGAGCAGTAACGTGTGGTCCTAGGGACCGCTGGAAATAGGGCAGGACAGAGCTTTGGAACTTTCAAGGTCCAGGCCCCCTTACGCCACGGGGCTCTCTTGGCTACAGATGACTGGGAGCAGGTTAGGTCCACTGTGCCCTGGTGCTCTCCCCGCCCTGCAGCCCAACTGGGCCAGCTTAGAAGTTCCTGGGGACATTCAATCACGAACATTTGCACATGCTCTCCAACGTCGCAACTATCCTAGGCACAGCCCAGTGTCCTCTCAGAGGGGATGTGCTAGGGCACAAAGGAAAGACAGTCGGGAGACCTCCTCTCCCAGCCTAGTGGGCGTTAACTGGTCTAGTCCCGCCCCTAGACCTCCGTGAGGACAGCCACGCGTGGACCAGCTTTAGAGAACCACAGAGGGGCTCACTGCCCTGCGCACAGTCCTCGAGGTCCGGCTGGTGCCAGCGCAAGTGAATAATCCAAATTAGGTAACGCGTGGACACGGCTCTGCGCATGTGCAAGAGGCGCCGGAGTTTCACTTTGTAACTTTTAAGTGGTGGGGACGCCGCCCCGCCCCGCCAGGTACAGACTGACCACTCCCCCGGGCGCGCACGCCGCACCGCCGCCACAGGTAAAGTGGGAAGGGGAGCAGAGACCGGGAGGTCGCGGCCGGGGTCCTCGGGTCGCCTTCCACCGCGACTGTCTGGTGACAGTAGCCGGGTAGGTGGCTAGAGAGTGTCAATCAAACCCCGCGCCGCTGGGACTTCCTGACAGCCCTTGGCTGCGTGGCTGATCCTTCCCTCCACCTCCTCCGCGGACTTTGGAGTTTGTCTGTGGGCTCCGATCTCCCTGCCTAACCCGAAGGGCAACTTTGGAGCCCTCTCTTCTTTAATTCCTTACGTGGCTAGACCCAGCTTGAGCGGGTCCAGTGACCACTCCCTCCTGCCTTGGTAGCACCCGGTGGAGGAAAACTGGGGACTTGGGGAAGGGCGGGAGGGGGAGGGAAGAGCTGCGACGGTAAAGAAACTACATCCGACAACAACTTACCCAGATCTGATAAGCCTGGCTACCTGACACCTCGGGTGAGGTGGAGTTGCTGTCTTTCAGCCCCAAACAGGGGACAACAGCTGTAGAGACTTTTGCAAAAGGCCTGGGAACATATTTTCTGTACTGAAGCTCTGGTTGGGTCCCAGGGCCTGCCCTGTTGAGAGTTTTGGGTGCAAATGGAATGCAGAGCATTTGCGTGTACATATTCGTTGGATGTGGGGTGATGACTATTGCTAAGTGTGTGTGTGTAGGCAGGGCTCCTGAGATCACCACAGTGTCTATTACTTTTTTTAAAAGGCCCCTCACCCCACGTAGTGATGCGGTTGGAATACAGCCTTTTGCCTTGCACGTTCTAGGCATGCACTTGGCTTTGAGCAGCTTTCCCAGCCCTTGGGGACTTGTTTGATTTCTTCCTTACACCCAGTGCCTTCAGTCTGGCTGCCCCTTGGTGGGTGTGCTCCCAGCTGCCCTCTCAGAGCATGTTCCTTTGGAAAGGCAAGAGAGGGCTGGCTCATTGAGAGCCTAGGGAATGTTTCTGTGGCAGTCTGTGACTGTTCATGCCACTGCTAGGTGGGACAGGTTGCTCTAACTGGAGGAGCTGAGGGTCTGGAACTGTGGCTTCTGATCCTCTCACCTTCCAAGCCTTCCTTTGTTTGCTCTGCTGTACTTGATTTCCCTGATTCTAGCCCACAGGGGATGTTGAGGCAGAGCAGCTGCCCTTGGTGTCTGCATGAGGCAGAACAGGCTACCTGGCTGAGGAGGCTGGAGACTGAACCTGCCTGTGCCCAGGCTGGCTTCTCCACTGGCTGGCCTCCCTTAGTTCTTCTGTTTTGTTTTTGAGTCAGGGTCTTACTATGTAGCCCCAGATGGCCTAGAACTCACAGAGGTCCACCTGCCTCTGCCTCCCGAATGTTGGGGTAAATGAGTGTGTGCCACCTCACCCTCCCTCCAAAGTTCTTAGCAAACTTTGTAGATTCTTCTGGGAAATCTACTTGGCAAGAGAAAAATGACTTAGGAGTGTGGCCCGCCATTAGGGAAAGGGAGCTACAGGTACCTTCCGGGGGTCAAGGCTTCTCTGATTCTCCAGGCCCCTGAAAGAGCAACTTTGGTGAGTCACCCTTCCTACACCCAGCACCACCCCTGCCCCTCCCTTCCTTGGGACAGCACTCCCTCTGTGAGCATTTATGAGGATGTTTTTCCTTTTCTCTGCCCAAGCCTTCCTTATTTGCTCTGTGGTGGCCCATTCCCCCTAATTCTAGCTTTAGGGGACCTTTGGGTGCTACAGCAGCCCTCCGGGTGTCTATATGAGACCTTTGCTTGGTATGCCACCTCAAGCCCAGTGCCACAGTGCTTCTGAGGGAGAGAGGCACTCCTGACCTTGACAGGACCTCCCTCGTTCCATTGGACAAGAGACATGAAGCTGCAGATCCTGCTGGGTGAAGAGAGAGGAACAGGGTGGCACAGAGGAACCCTGGGAGGTGGTAGAGATCTTGTTCTAGGAATTTAGGTGAGAAGCCAGGTAGGAAGAAACTCATTGGGCAAGACCGGAAGATGGGCATGTGGGTGAGAGACATTTGGGCAACAGAGTAACAGCATGGTGTAGAGGGTGTCCTGAAACCCTATACTAGAAGAAGGTGGCTCCCCTGTGACCTAAGTGACACTGGTGGCATCAGGACAGTGTGTGAATGTTGGTGCTGCAGGGGCAGGTCAAAGTGGACAGCCTAGCAGGAAATGAGAAGCAGGCCAGAGGCCTGACTCACTAAAACTTGGAGCTGTCTAGGGTGGTGGGTGGGAGGGGCTGATCCAACTGAGAACTTCCCCAGAAGATGCCCACAGTCCTTCCTCCCTAAGTGTGGCAACAGTACAGCCTTGCATCACTAGGCAGGGATGTTTCGAAGTACTGGTGTCCTGGTGATTTTTTTTTCCCCTTTGAAACAGCCTTATGTGGAGATTTCCATTAGTGCCTGGGGTGCCTGAAACCTCAGGAGGTGTCAGCACTGAGGCTGGAGCCATATCTGTTGGCCTCAAGCTTTCTGTGTAGCCAAGGCTGCCCTTAAAATCCTGATCCTCCTATTTCTTCCTTGAGTGCTGGGATGGGAGGTGTTCTGAGACCGTTCCTTCAGGGTGAGGTTTAAAGGAGAGAAGCAAGAGCCTCAGCTCCAGGTACAAGTGGCACTCATGACTGCTCACAGCCACTAACCCTATGGCACCAAACGCGGCTACCTACAGCCACTGCACAAGTTCCTCATAGAAGGAGAAAGTGATCCATTCTCTTAATCCCAGTCCCTCCCCCGTCCTTCCCTCACTTTCTCTCAAGGCACATTGTAAGTGTGAGTCTGTGCTTGGGCTTGTGTATGTGTGTGTATTGCATATGTGAGTCTTTACTGGCGTGTGTGTGTGTGTGTGTGTGTGTGTGTGTGTGTGTGTGTCTGCACAGCAGTGTCAGGAGTCAGAACTGGGACCCTACCCCACCCAACCCAGAACACCTTTCTGTAGTTCTGACATCTGCTTCTGGTTCTCTACACTCCCTTTTCTTGTCCCTAATACTTCTGCCTCTCTAGGAGGCGGAAGAGATAGACTTTGAGGAAGGAAGTCCTCTGAGAATTACAATTTAAGCAGACTTGGGGAGGTGGGAACCTGAGGAGGGAGGTGCTTCCTTAGGACTGCCCCCTCATAAATGAGAAAGCAAGCCAGAACCTGGGCACCAAGTCCTCAGGCTTCAGTGCCAGGGGGCAGACTGTAGATTTCCATTAAATTTGCCAGGGGTTCTGGGAGCCTTCAGGAGTCAGCCTGCAGCTGTGCCTGTTTGAAACACTGAGCCTTTTGTTAGAGGGGAGGCTTGAATGGAAGAGGGTGGAGCTGAGCACAGCTTTGCTCTGAGCCTCGCCCAGGAGAGGGCCTAGGCCTCTCCACTCTGGCTGCCCCTCCCACTTTTGCCTCTCTCTGGAAAGCCCTGTGTGTTGGCAGTTACAGAGTGAAGACCCAGGCTCTGGGAGTCAGGGTTGGAGGTTCAATCCTGCGGCACCCAGCTTCTTTTGTCTGGGACATGGGTGGCTATTAAGTTTCTAGAACTTGGATTCCAAGAACAAGTCAAGCAGCCTTGGAGACCCAGGCTCTGACATTCTGAGGATAGTTGGTGTGGGCTCCTGTTCTTTCCTCTGATGGACCAACAGCTGTTCCTCAGCTGGTGGCTGAGGCTTCTTCCTCTTCCCAGCCTTCGTGGTCCTCTCTCCTCTCTCCTGTCTGTCTCTGGATGCTCTGAGAATTCTTGCGGGAGTTGTTTTCCCAGCAGTACTTGAGGCTAGAGGAACTTCAGGACCTCTTAAACCACAGCAGTGGCCACCTCTGACCATCCCCACCCCTTTATCTCATTTACTCCATTTTGGGGCATCTGCTCTTTGCACCCCTGAACGGGTTGTCTAATCTGACCATCTGGGCTGTTCCTGTAGATGGAGCTAGTCTTTGTGAACTCTACCAGACACAGAGGTACGATGTCTGGCTCTCTTGATTCTGTGCTTCACCTGCGTGGGGGTGGGTAGATGGGAAACCCTTGCCTTTGGCTGTGGCAGCACTGTCTGGGGAAACTGCACGTTCATACTCTGATCTTATACTTCTTGTTCCCTAGGGAGAGAAGGCACAATGACCAGTTCCCCATTCCTGGATCCCTGGCCGTCCAAGGCTGTGTCTATCCGTGAGCGCCTTGGTCTTGGGGACCGTCCCAATGACTCCTATTGCTACAACTCAGCCAAAAACAGCACTGTGCTCCAGGGGGTCACCTTTGGAGGCATCCCCACTGTCCTGCTCCTAGATGTCAGTTGTTTTCTGGTAAGATCCCTCTCAGTTATATGTTTAACCCCTTGTTCTCTAGGACCTTCTAGGAAACTCACCTGAGGTAGGTACTTAGGCCTGTGCATGCTCTGTGACCCTGGACATGGGGTGGATAGACCTTGAGTCTGGAACCATTGTAATGATTCCTTCCTCAGAGGATTTGGGGATTGAGTAGGGCCTTGTGTGTCAGTGTGATCTGGATTACACAGCCACTAGCCAGTCCTATCTTGTCTCACTGGCTCTCAGGGTGGGTGGCCTGAGAGATGCAAATGGGGGATATGGACCAGAGTAAGAGCAGGTGCAAAATCTATGTGTGAGTGGTGCTTCCTTTTGCCCTGTGATGCCTGGAGCTTCCGAAAACCAGAAATAGATTCTTTGAGCTGACCTTAGGGGACATGTGTCTCTTTCTTTTTTTTTTTTTGGTTTTTTCGAGACAGGGTTTCTCTGTGTAGCCCTGGCTGTCCTGGAACTCACTCTGTAGACCAGGCTGGCCTCGAACTCAGAAATCCACCTGCCTCTGCCTCCCAAGTGCTGGGATTAAAGGCATGCACCACCACTGCCCGGCCGTGTCTCTTTCCTTGATGTTGACCTTCTGTTCACAAAGATTCTTCCCATTTGAAACAGGTGTTGTTATCTGCAGTGTGATTCAACAATGGGTGAGATGTGCGTGCGTGCGTGCGTGCGTGCGTGCGTGTGCGTGTGTTTTGTGTTAGGGATAGAACCCAGAGCCTTGTGCATACTCCACACTCCACAGGCACTTTCCTACTGAAGCACATCCCAGTCTGACTAGTTTATGTTTATTGGGGTTAACATGTCTTTTCACAGACACTCCCAGAACAGTTGCTCCCTTGACCCTAGCTTCTAAGAGCAGAGACCTTGGGGTAGATGGTGGAGTTTACATCCTTGGTCTGCCTGGAGCAGGGTGGCTAGGTTGGGTAGAGAAGCTAAGATGGAAGGGGAGATAGTCAGAGGACCCCAGTTCCTGCCAGGCAGGAGCAGAGGTTCCCACGCCCACATCTCCTGACCCTAAACTTGACCACAGAAAGGGCGTTTCTTCCTAATTTTGGTCCTAGGACCAAGGTCTACATTGTTGCCCTTGAGGTTTGCTACAGGGTTGCTCATCCAGGCTAATACGGGAAACTGCTTGTTTCCACCTTGGCTTTCAGGAAACATGGAATCCCTGCTACTAACAAGCATCTCCAGCACACTCCTTCCAGCAGGAGAACAGTTAGCCATGCTTATGGGCCCAAGAGCGGGGAGTAGGCAGGGTGTGGCAGATGGGGAGAATTGACTAAGGTGAGGGAGGGGTGTGGACAGGACTAAGTGGGGCCCAGGTGGGTTGGGGAGCAGCTTAGGGAGAAAGTCATTTTCATCTAGATTGTGCGGGAGAAGTGATTTTTTTCCCATGAGGGTCTCACTATGTTGCTGAAGATGATCCCTGAGCTCCTGGCCTCAAGCAATCCTCCTGTCTCAGCTACCCAAATAGGTAGGATGACAGGTTTATACAACCAGCATGGATTTGGAAAGATTATTGTTATTGGCACTGGAGAGTGAATCCAAGTCTTCTCATTCTGCGCCACCCCAAGCCCTCTGAGTTTGCTTTTTTTTTTTTTTTTTTTCTCGAGACAGGGTTTCTCTGTATAGCCCTGGCTGTCCTAGAACTCACTCTGTAGACCAGGCTGGCCTCGAACTCAGAAATCCGCCTGCCTCTGCCTCCCGAGTGCTGGGATTAAAGGCATGCGCCACCACTGCCCGGCCTGAGTTTGCATTTTTATCACAGGAATTTATAGGGTCAAGTGGGGGCTATGTTCAAACTAGAGAAGACCTAGGTGTGGGGGAGATGTCCACACTGTATGCAGAGAGGCAAGAAATGACAGAGGGTGACTGCATCCCGAGGGGCTTGTGTTTGTTCCACAGTGAGACTCATTTGTCTTTGAGAACACATTACCCACTTCCTGCCTCATCTTAAGAAAATCCCACAGAAATTCAGGGCTTATGGATTTCCCTTAAGGAAATCTCGTCTACCCTCAAAACTTAGTACATCTAAGGTGCCAGGTTAACCCACAGCACTAAATAAACACATGACCAAAGCAGGCAAGCCTGTGCTATTTGAGATGTCTTTCTTCCTCTCTCCCCAAGGCGGAGGTAAAGGGTCTGAGGAGGCAGGTGAGCGTCTCAGATGTCTGGACCTAACAGGCAGAAATGGGTCTCACTCTGCCTGTGAGGTTGTTGCTGTCACACAGGCCTGTTCTGTCCCAGCTCTCTGGGTTGGGCTAGCCTAGAGTGCCAGGGCGTAATGGGGTTCACTGGATGTACTTGCTGTGTGGGGTTCACAAGCTTGCCTTTAGGGGAAGTAAATGTGAAGAATGGGACACAAAATAAATGAAATGTAATTTTAAAAGATCAAGCCAGGTGCGCACCCATAGTCTCAGCTACGAAGGCTGGAGGGTCACTTGAGCTCAGGAGTTGGAGGCAAGCCTAGGCAATCTAGTGAGGGCTTGTCTCTAAGAACAAGGTTTTGGTATGAGGTAAAGAGGGAGCAGCTTTTCCACTGTGGTGAGGTTTGGGGTCTCCTGTGGCTGATGTGCTTGACTAGAAAGACTCCATCTAGGCCTGACAACGTTGGTGATGTGGGAACAGTAGAGGAAGGTGCCAGGCTGCTGAGCTGTGTGCCAGGCTGCTGAGCTGTATGCTCGTTCTGGGCTGGATGGACTCTTCTATCCTCAGTCTGGCTACCTCCAGAGCCCAGGCAGTTTACTTTGACTTGGTTTCCTTTTTCCTTTCAGTTTTTAATCCTGGTGTTTTCCATCATAAGGAGAAGATTCTGGGATTATGGCCGCATAGCCCTGGTATCAGAAGCAGGCAGGTAAATAAAACAATAGAACATTTTACCTAGAATGTGAGCATGTCCATGCTTCCTTCTGAGTGTGAGTATTGTGCATGGATATGTGTGCATTGCGAATATATGTTGATGCATGTTTGCTTACAAGTATGAGCATGTGTGTGCATGTGTGTGTGTTTATATAGGTGTGTTTCTGGGATGGACTGGAGCCAGGCCTTTTCCAGGAGCTGTATCTTCCTTTCTGTTGCTTACCAAAGAGCCCTGTGAGGCCTCACTGCTTAGAGCTGTGTTCACAAGAAACCAAGGGCTGGAGCTCCTCTGTCTCCTTGGGCTCTGGTTTCAGGCTGTGGAAGATCAGCATTGCTTTTCGGGTTTTGTCACCAGGGAAGGAGGATGCCGTTTTCTTGCTCACCTTTGGACATGCCTCCCCTAAAACATCATATTAGAAGTTAATTAACTTGTGCCAGGGATGGCTTAGTGATTAAGAAGGAAGGCAGGTGTGGGGAAGCTGCCTGCCTTCCTTCCTGGTCAGGGCTCAGGTTGGACAAGCCCGTTAACAAAACATAGGCTCTCTGGCCAGACCTCAGGCCCTTCCAGTTCCGCACTGGGTGGGGAGAGTTCTGTGCACTTTACAAAAGGTAAAGATGAGTCCTAGAACCAGACTTTCCTGTTCTGTCTGGTTGCTGTGAACCTCTGGAACTTGTGTTAGATGAGGCAGCATGAAATGAGTGGGAGACGTCAGGTGCCCTCTCCAGGTCTGTCCCCGGGGGCCATGGTCACTGCTTCAGCTTCTGAAATGTCACAGTGGTGGGATGGGGAAGGAAGGGACATTTAGGGAGATGCTTCTCTACCCCCAGAAGATTCCTTCAACAGTTCCTAGTCAGCATGGGCCTGAGCATGAGTGCTACCTCTGACTGCAGGAGAGGCTGTAGGAAGTAACTTCAGTGGGAGTGGCTTACTTCCTGTTGGGGATACAACCATTCACACTTGGGGCTATTCTGCTCTCTTCTTCTCTCCATGTTACTGAACTGAGGAGGGGCATCTCATTCCCTGCCTGACAAGTGTCTTGGAGGACATGTTGAGACAGGTCTGTCTGGTTCTGAGATGCAGCGAGGGCTGAGATGAGTAACCCCAGAGCCAGCCTCTCAGGGAGCTCAGCTCCTGACAGTTTACTAACGTAATATTTTACACCTTGGTCACAGCACCGTGCTCCAGGCTCAGTGAGAGACTCTCTCAAAACATAAGATGAAGAGACACTGAGGAAGATGCCAAGTGTTGGTCCCTGGTCGCCACATGTGTGTGCGTGTACATCTGCACTTTAGTGCTCACACACACACACACACACACACACAGAGCACCATTATTTAGCATGTCGGTTCATTCACTCTGAGATGCACACTTAAGCATTTTCGCACCATTAGAATTGGAATATCTCCTTTTATCTGTCTGTCTGTCCATCTGTCCATCCATCCATTCATCTATCTATCTTTCTTTCTATCTATTGGGGTGTCTCCTATGTCCGGGCTTCTTGGGGGCCTTCTTTGAACTTATGATCCTCCTGCCTCAGCCTTAAATTGAGTCCTGGGGTGATAACAGGCATACCACCATGCCCAACATGGGAGCATTATCAATTGTAGCTTAATTGGCAACAACATTGTGTCTCTCTTAATGATTCATTAAAAGACTATGCCTCTGATTACCACTAGTATCTTACATCAGATAAAATACAGTGTGCATGCAGGTACATGTGTTCTTTTTACAATTTTTTTCTTATGTAGAATGCAAATTTTATTTTTCCAAGGAGATTCTTCACTTGTCATAGGATTTTTCTCTTTTTTTTGGTTAAAACATTTTATTTATTTTATGTATGTGAGTACACTTTTACTCTCTCAGACACACCAGAAGAAAGCATCGAGTCCCATTACAGATGGTTGTGAGCCACCATTGTTGAGAATTGAACTCAGGACCTCTGGCAGAGCAGTCAGTGCTCCTAACCTTTGAGTCATCTCTCCAGCCCCTTATTTTTATTTTTTTTTAAAAGAGAATATCTCACCTTCATTTTTTCATTAATTAATTGATTTAGCCACTCCACATCCTACTATCAGCCCCCTTTCCTCTCAGCCCTCCCCAACTCCTCCCCCCATTTCTCCTCCTCTTCTCCAAGAAGGGGAATTCCCCATTTTACAATTTTTATTTTATATGTATGGGTGTTTTGCATGAATACATTCCTGCATGTCTGTGTACTACATGTGTACTTGGTGCTGGCAGAGACCAGAAGAGGGTGTCCACAAGAGGGTGTTGGGTCCTCTGGAACTGGAGTTACAGATGGTTGTGAGCCACCATGTGGGTGCTGGGAATTGAACCCAGGTCCTCTAGAAGAGCAGCCAGTGCTCTAAACCACAGAGCCATCTCTCCAGCCACATATGTATGTGATTTGAAGGGGGCCCATTCCAATAATGAGCTTTGCAAGTATTGTTAGATTTCCTTAACAACTTTCTAGGTGCAGGGGTAACTTGTTTCCCTGCTCCCTCCTGTCCCTGTGTCCACTTTCTCAGACTATTTCTAATGAAGTCCCTTTTACCCCTCATTTCAGTTACTGTGGTAGGATAAAAAGCAGCATTACAAATTGATTTGCATGTGTTGGGAAATGTTCAGTAAACAGACAACACCCTGAAGTTCCGGTAGGCAGACAGTTCAGTGCTGAGGTTGGAAGGTGGGCACATAGCTATGATCCCTTGATACCCTGGCTCTGGGGTGTGCACATAGCTATGGTCCCTTGATACCCTGGCCCTGGGGTGTGCACATAGCTATGATCCCTTGATACCCTGGCTCTGGGGTGTGCACATAGCTATGGTCCCTTGATATCCTGACCCTGGGGTGTCCATATAGCTATGGTCCCTTGATACCCTGGCCCTGGGGTGTGCACATAGCTATGGTCCCTTGATACCCTGACCCTGGGGTGTGCACATAGCTATGGTCCCTTGGTACCCTGGCCCTGGGGTGTGCACATAGCTATGATCCCTTGATACCCTGGCCCTGGGGTGTGCATATAGCTATGGTCCCTTGGTACCCTGGCCTTGGGGTGTGCACA
>CM052711.1:13318508-13352949 GCA_028551405.1 Uromys caudimaculatus | reverse complement strand
TACCCTGGCCCTGGGGTGTGCACATAGCTATGATCCCTTGATACCCTGGCCCTGTGCACAGCCCATACAACAGAGAGTTTTATGCCATATGGGTTTATGGGCATTGCTTCCATATGCTTTTTGGAGTAGTTTATATTTGCTGCCACCACTGAGAGTCAACAGCTTTGATCCTGATTAGAAAGCAAAATACTGGACATGCATATTCAACCTTTTTTAATTTCAGAATTATTTATCTTTTTTTTTTTTTTTCCTTTTGGGTCTACAGTGAGGCCAGATTCCAGAGACTGTCATCTTCTTCCTCGGGGCAACAAGACTTTGAAAATGAGCTGGTTGGTATCCAATGGATGGTTGTTTTGTGGCTCGAAGGACAGAGGGCACGCCCTGGTAGTAATGACTGACTGAGGTCTGGTCGGTTGCACTCCTGGTTTAGTGATTAAGGGCACTGTGGTCTGTGAACAGTCAGCTCTGGGGAAAGCTTCCCTCCGTATGAACAGAAACATGAGGACTTGGAAGTATCTGGAAGGAGGTAGTGGTTCAGTGATCCCTCACTGCAAGGCTCCATTGACTTTCCGGATAGAACAGGCTGTGGATCTCCTGGGTTTTGCCAGTACATTGTCTTTACCTTTATGGTTGTTTTAGAAGGAGTTAATTATTGATGTGTCTGCTCGATTTTGAGCCAAATGTGGGCAGGAATCCTGCCTCATACAGTCTTGTCCCAGCACTAGATATCTGGTAGGTACTTAGTCACTGTTGACTGAGTGATGAGCAAATATTTGTCGTTCCCAGCTGGTAACAGGCTAGCTTTATGGAGTGGTAAGACCTGAGAGATCATGGCACCTCCATGTATTTCTTTCCTTCTCTAAGGCCCGTGCTGGGGTGCTTTCCAACTCATTAGACTGGCTCCTGTTGTGTCTTTTCATGGGGTTGTGCCTGCAAAGAATAAGAGTTAGGGGCAACCCACCAAACGTGTGAAGGAAAATCCTGTTCTTCACAGCTTGAAGTGGAACGGGGATTTGATCTCAGAGATGTGATTGTATCTACCTCCCAAAGACATGGGTGTTGGATGCTAATACCTGTTCTCTGTCTCCAGGGATGCTGCCCTTGGCTGACGGCCATCTTCCGCCTGCAGTGAGTAAGATAGGGGTGTCTGTTGGGGCCTGTGACTTCGTGTGGGTGCTTGGCCATTCAGGAGGAAGTAGCTGAGATGTTTGAGTCTGAAGTGGTGTCTCTCTTACTTTTCCAGTTGAGGACCCAAACAGTGTATATAAGGCCTAGAACAAAGGTGCTTGGGAAGTCCCTGTAGTCAGGGCACGGGGAAGAAGGAGGCCTTCTGCGTACACAGTCCTACTGGGGCTCAGACATCCCCAAACTGCAGCTGGATTTCAAAAGTTCTCGAATCTAGTGACAAACTTTTGAACCAAATGAGGTGGCTGTTTGAGTATGGAACTGAACCCAGGGCTTTGTGCATAGTAGACAAATGCTGTACTTCTGAGCCACAGCCCTTCAGCTAAACGAATTTAATTTCCCCACTTACTCATTCTGATGCATATAAACCCATCTAATAGAGTTCCAATCCATATCTTAATGTGAGATATCAAATAGAATAATTCCTGTCTAAAGCAAAACAAAACAAACGCCCCTCCAAAACAAAACAACAAAACTTTTATTAGATTACATAATATTATAAAAGAAAAAGACATTGTGGAATTGGTGAAATTGGCTTGGGAGTTCTGAGTTCCTCTCCCAGGGCCTCAGTTTCCCCACCTGATTTGTGTGGGAGTTTGGTGGGAGTTGTCCCCGAGGTTGCTGTCAGGAGTCAGGGTCACATGGAGAAGCCAGTGAACTTCCTGAAGCAAGCGGAAGCAGACGGGCATGTGCATAGCATGCTCGGAAGCAGAAAGATGTTAGCTGCAAAGCTCATCCCGAAATGGAGACCGAGCAAGCATGGTGCCCGCTGCATGCCGAGAGCTCCCGTGCGAGTCGGGTGTGTATTACATCGTTGCATCCCGGAGTTCTGCTGGGTGCGTGAGGTGGGAAATGGACAGTTCTGGGCCCATTCGGATGTGACTGTGTGAGTCACAGTACCATGCCAGATGCCAGTGCTGGGCTGTGCAAATTCACTTTTTTCACGTGTCTCTGCCTTTACCACACAAGGCTTGCCTTGTCTCTGGGGCCTCTCTGCGTGCAGAATGGGGTGGGGTGGGTGGGACCCCTGACCCTCCTCCCTCTATGAAGAGGAAACCTGGCTGTTGTGAGCCTGGGACTTTCCAACTAAGCCAGGATTTCTTTGTGGGTAGGAAGGCTGATCAAGTTACTCCCCCATTTCTGTGGCCAAGGCAGGGACAGAAGGAAGGAGTTATACAGTTAGATGGAATGAGACAGAGAATGTTCAAAACACGGCTCACCTCATTCTCCCAGCCCATCCTGGGATTGGGGAAAGGGAGATACAGTGGGAAGGAAGGCCCAGGTGAACTGCATGGCCTTCCTAAAGTGGCTTTCAGCAGCCATCTTGCTGTGGAAGCAAATAGGGATTGTGGGAAAGTTGTATGCACACCCCTCATCCATCCATCATATGACGGGAACACAGATGTTTCTAGCAACAGGACACGGGAGGTGGTAGTTCATTTGCTGAGCGCATGGTGCTGGGACTGGGGATGGAACTCATGTCAATAGCTTTGTCTTCACAATACCCACATATATCTAAAGATGTGGCATAAAATACTGTGTCCTACGGTCCTCACGAGGACTGGATGAATACTCCATGCAAGGCCTTGTAGGCCTGGCTTCCACTGCTACCTGGTAAGAGTGTCTCTGTGTGTTTCTTGGCCAGTGATGACCAGATCCTGGAGTGGTGTGGAGAAGATGCCATCCACTACCTGTCCTTCCAGAGGCATATCATCTTCCTGCTGGTGGTGATCAGCTTCTTGTCCCTGTGTGTCATCTTGCCTGTCAACCTCTCAGGAGATTTGCTGGGTGAGAACCTTTCTTGACCAGTGCCTCTGTTGGGATGGAGCAGGGCTCTAGGGAAGGGACTCAGTTTGGTAGAGTCCCCCTGGGGGATGTGAGACAGTCTTAGGGTGATTTTGGAAAAATTACTATCTAAATAAAGATTTAAAAGAGAATCCTTCTGAATCTGGGCTGTGAGCTGGGACCCCTTAAATATCAATTTTTGGTTCTATTTAAGTAGGGAAAAACTGGCAAACCACAAGGCCTCTAGAATTGGGCAGAGTTGGAACAAACCTGGCGTGGTGAAAAGAAGCCTCACGTGTCTGTCCCAGGCGCTGCAGCTCTGGGTGGGACAGGAGACACGCGGGAAGTGGCCACGTGTCTTCCCACACAGTCTCACGGGCAGGTGGGGGCTGTGGGAAGCCTTTGCGGGCCCTGCCCATGGGTGGGGGAGGGGGCCATTCTCAGGGAATTCGTGGCAGCCGTCTCCGTGGGTTCTCTAGCCCGGGGCACCACAGTCGCCACAGGGTGCTGCAGACGGGCTAGCCGGAGCGCAGCTGGGGTTCCCGTGGAGACTGGGTTTCAGAGGCTTGGGGCGCCGGGCTAGCTGCTTAGGCTTGGGTGAATGGGTACCATCTGGGAGTGCTGAGAAGCCCTCGGGGAGAGATTAGACTCGAGAGATTAGACACAGCTCCTTAATCAAGGGCCGGACCGCTCCGTTCCCACAGGGGGTCCAGGTGAAGAGACAGTCCATAATTCTAAGATGTTTATTTTCATTGTGGAGAGTGGTGTGGATGGAATTGTACCTTGTGGCCTCTGGGAGATGCGAAGCAGATATAGTAACTGGGAAAGGGCGAGGCTAAGCCTCTAGGTGTCTCATTAACACAGGGATGGCTTGGACCTGTGTGGCCACGCCTCTACCTGAGGATGGGTGGTATGTGACTGTAACTGGAGCCAAAAGCCTCCCAGGAGTGTTGGCATAATGTTTTTCGGTCCCTTGTGGATTGTTCCCCTGGGTCTCCCAGATTTTACGTCTGCGCTCAACCGGGTGCCAGATTGCCTGTCACAGATCACTGCCCCACCGGGCAGGTTTCAGCAAGTGTGTTTTTGCTTGTTTTTTTGAGACAAGATTCTACTATGTAGTCTAGGCTAGCCTTCTCTCACCCTCCTGAGTGTTGGAATTATAAGTAGAGTCACCGCCCCCAGCTTTAGACTGTATCTTTCAATTTCCTACCCTTATCCAAGCCTGGAGCCACCATTCATGGACCCAGATACTTGTGATATGCAGTCAAAGCCATTATAGAATGATACCTCCTTAGCTTCCAAAATGTCATCACAGATCTCCTTGTGACATCCAGGTTCTCACCCTTCTTGCTGGTAACAACCAAGGATGCACTAGTTCTCATCAAAGCATCTTAAAAACAAACCTCCGTGCCAGGCAAACTTAAATTCTGACTTTGCCGGCACGGTGAGCTGTAGCAGAGGTCCTGAGCAGTGGAGGTTTAAACAGGTTGATTGATGTCTTGTCTTCTATCTGGTCTGGGCGTCTTGTACTGCGCCTCCCCTGCGCTGCAGACCTCTGTAAACCAAGGTCAGTTAGGCCCCTTCCTGGTTTCTCACCATGACCCTGGCACTAAGTGTCTGCTTCTCTGCAGATAAGGACCCTTACAGCTTCGGGAGAACAACAATAGCAAACCTGCAGACAGAGTGAGTATGGATGGAGTCTGCTGACCGCGGCTGGATTGGGAGCTGAGAATAGGCTGGAAACACCTCAGAGCTGCTGAGTTGCTGGGCTGTGGTGTGACCATGTCTCAGGCAGCTTCGGTTTTGTAGGAGGCTTAGAGCCCACGTAAGAATAGGGCTCTCTCCAAAGTACTATGGCCTCTGCTGGGGGCAAAGCCACTGGCTCTCAGCAAAGTGCCCACTGAGGGTGATTCAGCCCCAGTCTTGCACCCGATCCCGTCTGCTGGGCGGCCCAGCCGTGATCATAGGTGATACCTTCCTCAGCAATGACTTGCCCAGGCGATAACAGGTGATCTCTTCCTCAGCAATGACCTCCTCTGGCTGCATACTGTCTTCTCCGTCATCTACCTCTTCCTCACTGTGGGCTTTATGTGGCATCATACACAGTCCATCCGATACAAAGAGGAGAGTCTGGTGAGTGAAGCTGGGGCCTGGGGAATGTTCTAGGAGGGTCTCAAATGAGAGATGGAGGGGACAGTCCCCACGGCCTCCATTCATATCAGTAGGGAGCTTGAGCACTGCTGAAACCTAATTTCTGTCTTTATGCACTCACTAGCACCAGCACCAGCACCAGCACCATCACCAGCACCAGCACCATCACCACCACCACCGCCATCACCACCATCATCACCACCACCACCACTACCATCAACATCATCTATCACTGCTTTTTTTAAAGACAGGGTCATTTGGGGTAGCTAGGCAGCCAAAGATGACCTTGAACGCAAGCTCGTTTTGCCCCCACCTCCCAAGGGTTAGGATTACAAGCATACTTAACATATTGAGTTTAGGGGTAGTGTCATTATTATTTAATTTACTGGTAAACAGCAATTTGGAAATTTTCCTTCGTTTGTCAGTTGCTACTTGATCTGTGGGGTCAGGGCTTGTAGCTACCGCTGTGAAGAAGTCCATGGAGGACACTGAGCCAGCGCTAGAGCGCTTGCCTGGTGTGCCAGGCACTGGTGGATAACCTAGCCTGCAAAAACAACACACCCTCCATTCTAGTTTGCTTTCTGTTACTGTGATAAGTGTCACCACCCAAAGCAACTTAGGGGAGGGAAAGAGTTTATTTCAGCTTACATGTCCAGAAATTGAGGGAAGTCTTGGCAGGAACTGAAATAGAAAGGAAGAATGCTCCCTACTGGCCCACCCCTAGGCTCACAGCCTTTTAGCCTTCCTATACAGTCCAGGACTGCTTGCCTAGGGATGGTGCCACCCACAGTGGGCTGGGCCCTCTGACATCAAAAATCTATCATGACAGTCTCTCACAGATATGGCCACAGACCAATCTGATCTGAGTGATTCCTCAATTGAGGTTCCTTCTTTCCAGGTGACTCTAGGTTTTGTTAAATTGACAAACAAACAAACAAACAAAAACAGGGCTGGAAAGATGGCTCAGTGGTTAAGAGCACTGACTGCTCTTCCAGAGGTCCTGAGTTCAATTCCCAGCATCCACATGGTGGCTCATGGCCATCTGTAATGGGATCTGATGCCCTCTTTGGATGTGTCCGAAGGCAGGGACAGTGTACTCACATACATTAAATAAACAAACAAACAAACTTAAGAAACAAACAAACAACATTTGAGATGTAAATAAAGAAAATATCCAATTAAAAAAACAAAAGAAACAAACCAACAAACCAACCAACCAGCATCTCCTCCTTCAAGCCAAAACTGCCTGGGCTAAGGGCAGGTGCCCCTCTGTGATTTGTTGTGGACTCCTTTGAACCATGTCCCTTTCTGGACTCGTTCTCAGTTCCCTGCTCTGCAAAGGAGGCTCATGAGTTTGCTTTGGAAAGGCATGCAGTGTGTATAACACCCCTGGGCCTCTTCAAGACCAAGAATGAGAAACCGTGAACCTCGTATCTACCATCCTTCTTGTGGTGACACCTCACCTCCCCAGTCTCCTCTTGACTTGTCTCTGTGACTCTCTCCTGGTATGTTCCCTGGCAGGTGAGGCAAACCTTGTTCATCACAGGACTCCCCAGAGAAGCCAGAAAGGAGACTGTGGAGAGCCACTTCCGGTAAGAGAGAGACCCTGTGAGCCACTCATGGTGAACAGGGCTGTGGAGGCCCTAGGCCCCTGAGGCTTGTGCTATAGGTGTCTTCTATCTGAATATGCAGGGCTGATCCTTCTCTGCCATAGGTATCAAGTGGCTTCTAGGTGTGGCCCTGCTGAGCTGTGCCAGCAGCCTGGCTGGGCTGGTGTATACTCCATAGCAATCATGGTTAAGGCTCCAGGACCCAGAATCCAGAATGCAGGCGAAGTTCATGCTGGTTGAGAGCTGAGCTTTCATGCAGAGCTGGTCTCCCAGGCCCATGGATATTGGCTGTCTATAGGGTAAGCCTCTGGCTGTCAAGGGCTCTGGGACAACCTCTGCAGCCACAGGCCCTGCAGGCAATGCTGGCAGCCACAAGCAAAGCCCAGCAAAAAGAGCAGAGCTCTAAGGCAACCGCCTGACCCCCACCAGGCCACTCCCTGACTGAGGTGTCAGCCTCTCCTCATCCCTTGTTCTGCCATCGCAGCAAATACCAGGAGTTAGCTACAGATGAACTTTGGGCAGCTTATGAAGAAAGCACTAGGCGAATAATTAGCAGAAACAGAACTGTAAGAGAATGAATGCTTAAAGTTACTGACAGGTCTCCCCTTCAGCAACTAGACTATTTAAGGAATATTTGCATATGTATCTGAATACATTTGCATATTCACTTGATACTGGAATGATTTTTTTTTTCCTATCCCTTGAAAAAAAGTTCTTCTAAGTTGCCTGCTGGGCAACGTTTGAGAATAGTGTGCCTACTTCATGCTCGGACTTAAGTAGGAAAACAACGTGTGTCCGTGTCCGCAATGCCATGCAAACTGTATGTGACTGAGACACTCCCTGTTTAGGAAGGCTTCCTGGGGGAGGCTGTGGCTTTGCACAAAGATGGCCTAGTGACTTTGCTCTGCTGTAGGTCACTTTCACTGTGAATCTCCTTCTCAAAGCCTTTTTCCCCTCATCTTTTTGTGGTTCTGATTATTGAATCTTACTAGACAGAGGCTCTACCACTGATCTGCATCCCCAGTCCTCTTCTGAGCTCTTGTTGGGCTCAGAACTGGTCCTACTGACCAACAAACTAGCTGGCTCATCCATGGGCTTGCCTTCTCACACACTCACTAAAATCCAAGTTTAAGCAGGCTGTGTTTGCAGGATGCAGAATAGCAGCAGGCGGTGCCTGATATGGGCCTGGAGTCCCCAGGAGTCATGTGGACAGTGTTTTGTGTATGGTACAGGGACATTTTGTGGTAGCTCTTGGCTGACCTTGGAGCTAAGCTGCTGGATTTAGCTTCTGGCTCAAATATTCACTGGCTGTGTGATCCTAAGCACAAGAACCCCTTACCCTTGGTGAGGCAGGTATTTTATTGACTGTTATGTGTCTGTGTGTGTGTGTGTAGACATTTTCCTGCTGTTTTCTATTGTTATTAGACCCTCTATGGGTTCATTGCCATCAGGAAAGTTGTGGGTTGAGTAGGATTTCAGCGATAGATAGCGAAGGTAAGACCCATTCCTACAACAGATGACCAATCTCTTCCTTTGAGTGGCTGGGGAGGATAATGTTGCACTCTTCCTTTTTGGTGTAGGCATTGCCACCTATCTGCCTGGAGCAGGGGACAGGCAGGGGTCCGGGGTTAGGGATGTAACAAGCGATAACGTATATGTATATGGGGCCTGTGGCTGAGTACTCTACCAGTGAGTCAGACCTCAGTCCTGGTATGTTCATATTCCATGAGAAATTACCACCAACCAAAAACTGAAAGAGTATAAATTTGTCAGGGTAAGGCAATTACTTTCATGTTATTGGAAAAAAATGCCTCTGGGGTTAGGTATGTAACTGTAACAAGCAATCAACATACACACACAAACACACACACACATGCACACATACATGCACACACACGCACACACACCTCTTTATATTAAATTTCACCTCCTTGGAAACTTAAGGGCAATTATCAGACAGAGGCATCATGACTCCCAGTGGGTAGGGGTGGTCACTGCTGCAGGGATTGTCTCTTTCAATGGCTTTCTTTGCCCCCGTCCTGCTCACCACAGGGATGCCTATCCCACGTGTGAGGTGGTAGATGTCCGACTGTGCTACAGCGTGGCTAAGCTGATCTACCTGTGCAAAGAGAGGTAAGGGAGGTGGGTGCCAGAGTTCAGTGTGCAGCTTTCCCACCCCTTGTGCCCTGACATGCCCACTTGCTTCCTTGTTGGGACCCTCAGCCAGTAACTGGGGAGGGTGGTCCTGCCTCTTTCTGGATCTCAGAGCTAAACTCTTAACTCTGTCGGTGACTGATTGTTGGCTGTGGTGTGGTGCCAGGTTGGAGGGTCTGAGTTTGTGCCTCACCCCCACCTTACAGGAAGAAGACCGAGAAGAGCCTTACCTATTACACAAACCTGCAGGTGAAGACAGGCCGACGGACCCTCATCAACCCCAAGCCTTGCGGCCAGTTCTGCTGCTGTGAAGTACAGGGCTGTGAGCGGGTGAGGCATTGCCACCTATCTGCCTGGAGCAGGGGACAGGCAGGGGTCTGGGGCTAGGGATGTAACAAGTGATAACAATATGTTTAGCATTTACACACACACACACACACACACACACACACACACACACACACACACACACACACACACAGGTCACATCACCCAGGGGCTGTGTCTTCTGGCAGGAAGATGCTATTTCTTACTACACTCGAATGAATGACAGCCTGCTGGAGAGGATTACAGCCGAAGAGTGCAGGGTCCAGGACCAGCCCCTAGGAATGGCCTTTGTCACCTTCCGTGAGAAGTCCATGGCTACCTAGTAAGTGTGGCTGAACCCCTGATCCTACCAGCTGATTCTTGTCTCTTGTGTAGAGGCACATTGCTCTGGGGGAAGTCCAGTTTATGTCTGATTGACAACTGGTAGGCTGGGCATGGCATGGTTCTCTCTGATCCTCACCAAGTGCTCCCCAGCTGCCCCAGTCCACCCTGTGGCTTCTGTGTGTAGCATTCTGTCAGGTAGATTGACACTCAGGACCCAAGGACCTCCTCTGTCTGTTGACAAATGGACAGCTACAGGGAAACCCTGGAGCACTCTAGATGTCCATAGCTACGGGATCCTGGAGTTGCAAGCTTGTGTGATGCTTAACAGGCCTTGGCTCTAGTGTCCTCTCACCTTAGAGCATTGAGTGTGTGTAGGGTACGGAGAGGAAACCAAACCTCTTGTGCTTTCTGTGCCTCAGGCATGGTGCCTCTGGGGATGGTCTCTGGGATGTTACCAAGGGCTCTTGCCTCCGACTGTAGCAGTAGGAAGAGGAGACACTCTGGGGTAGCAGTGAAGATTCTGTGGGTTTCTTTGTGGGTAGCCAAAGCAGCCAGAAGCCTTAGATGGTGGGGGTAGGTCAGGAGTCTTAGGAGGGAACTTGAAGAACGGGCAGTGTGTAATGTGACCTGGTGCTATTCCTGGTCTGGGGACAAAGTGAGGGCTGGGAAGGTGGAGCCACTTGGCTGGAACAGAGTCATCTTTAAGGTCCATTGTCACAAGGAGACACAGAGGGTGGCCCCTTGGAGCATGCTATAGTACGGGACGGAAGCTGGGCCAGGTATCTGGGATGCTAAACCTGATGTCCTGGGCCTTTGCTTCCTTGTCTGTAAAATGAGGTAGCAACCAACCTTTTGCCTGTTGAATCATTGTGAGGACGAATCGCAACCTGAGGTGTGGCACGCATGGTGTTTCTTTTTGATGGTTTGAGACACGGTCTTAGACAGCAAAGACTGGTGTGGACCTTACTATGTAGCCTAGACTGGCCTTGTCTACTCATGATCCTCCTGCCTCAGCAAGCCAGTCCTTCCTAGCACTAATTATGCAGTAACAGCCTTGCATTTCTTGACAGCATTCTGAAAGACTTCAATGCCTGCAAGTGCCAGGGCCTCAGGTGTAAAGGGGAGCCCCAGCCATCCTCCTATAGCAGAGAGCTCTGTGTCTCCAAGTGGACAGTCGCCTTTGCCTCCTACCCTGAGGACATTTGCTGGTAAGTTCCCAGACAGTGAGAGAGAGACCCAGCTTCCTGCAGCGGATGCCTGCTAACCTGGGGCATAGATGTGGCCTGGCTTTTTTTATTTTATTTTATTTTATTTTAAGATTTATTTATTTATTATATATAAGTGCACTATAGCTGTCTTCAGACACCCCCCTCCCCCAAGGAGAAGGTATCAGATCTCATTACGGATGGTTGTAAGCTACCATGTGGTTGCTGGGATTTGAACTCAGGATCTTCGGAAGAGCACTCAGTCAGTTCTCTTAACCGCTGAGCCATCTCTCCAGCCCTGGCCTTTTTTTTTTTTTTTTTACTTTTAGGAACAAATATTTATTTATTTATTTATTTATTTATTTATTTATTTATTTATTTATTTATTTATTTATTATTTTTTGATTGTTTTGAGACAGGGTCTCAGTATGTAGCTCTGGCTGTCCCGGAACTTAACTATGTAGACCAGGCTGTCTTTGAACTCAGTGATCTGCCTGCCTCTGCCTCCTGAGTAAAGGCATATGCCACCACTATGCCCAGCTTTTTAACAAATATTTAAACATCTACGATATGCCAGATACTATTCTATTTTCGTTGGTTTTATTATTTTAATTTTACTCTTGGGGTCCAGAGGAGCCTCAGCCAGAGCCCCAGTCTGGCCTCCCTAAAGTTGACCTGTGCCTCAGCCACGGCACCGCTGTTGTTGCAGATGGTCCGTGTCTGAGGGATTAAGCCTCTCTCTCGGCTGGTGTTGCCTCTGCAGGAAGAACCTCTCCATCCAGGGTGTGCGCTGGTGGCTCCAGTGGCTGGGCATCAACTTCTCTCTGTTTGTTGTGCTGTTTTTCCTGACCACGCCCTCCATTATTATATCTACCATGGACAAGTTCAATGTCACCAAACCCATCCATGCACTGAATGTGAGTGACCAGCCTGCAGGAAGGGGATGTCGGGGAGCGGTGAGACCTGGGCGTGGAGGGTTTGAAGCAGGGGCCAGGCCACCACTCAGCTTTATCTCGTTTGAGTGTGTGTGTGTGGGGGGGGGGGGCGGGCTAGAGAAGGACTTTGGTTTCTTGCTCTATTACTTTGAAACAGTGTCTCGAACCTGGCAATAGGCTGGTGGCTAGAACCATCCCCATCTTTCCTCGCCCCGCCCCGCCCCGCCCCAACCCCGCCCCCTCCCCGTGATCTTCCTGCCTCCACTAACTGTGGGCATAGGTATCCGCAAACCTGGCTTTCTACATGGGCTGCTGGAGATTTGAACTCAGCAAGCAGTCTTATCAAATGGAGCACTCCTAGCCTATGTTTGCCCTTTTAAGCTGAAAGCAGGCATGGCGAGGTTTATTGTAGTGCCTTTATGGTAATGCAATTATATTCACTTAATGGAACCAGTTTAATGTTCAGCAGGAAAGTGCGTTTGAGTTAAATGAAGTGTATTTAGCCTGGAAAAAAAATGTGAAAAGTTTATGAAAAGTTGCATAGTCATTTTGGTAAGGTTCTGATGAAAGCGGAACACACAGGGGCGTGATGGCTCACACCCGCAATCCCAGCACTTGTGAGCTAGAGGCAGGAGGATTAATGCAAGTCCAAGGCCAGCCTGGTGACAGAGTGAGACCCTCTTTCAAAAGCAGACCAGCCAGGTCCAGAGAGATGTCTCTTGGTTAAGAGCACTTACTACATTTATAGGGGACATGTGCTCTGTTCCCAGCACCACGTCAGACAGCTTAGAATTACATGTCACTCTGCTCTCCACGCCTGACTGAATGCGTGCGCATAAACCCACAAAGGCAAACACACATACACATTAAAAAAGAAAAAACCAACCAACCAATCAAACAAAATCCCCAGTACACACACACACACACAATGTAGAATTCCTTTTAAGCAGTGCTTCCAATGATACATACATACATACATATAAATACATCATATACATACATATACACATATATACATATATAATATACACATACACATATATAATTTACATATACACACACATGTAGACAGAAGAGATGTAAGTAGGGCACAAGACACATGAAAGGAGCTTTGTTGGTTGGGGTGGTAGGGCACCTTAGATCAGAGGTTCTTAACCTGTGGGTTAGTACCCCTTTGGGGGTCAACAACATTTTCACAAAGGTAGCATATCAAATATCCTGCATGCCAGGTATTTACATTACAATTCGTAACACTAGCAAAATTACAGTTACAAAGAAGCAATGAAAATAATGTTATGGTTGGGGGTCATCACAACATGAGAAACTATATTGAAGGGTCACAGCATTAGGAAGGCCGAGAACCGCTGCCTTAGACGGTTAGGTGTGAAAGATATTCAGATGTCGTAGTGCACATCTGTAGTCCAGAGCTTGGGAGGGGCCCTGGCACTGTGGTCCTGATGCTATGGTCGTGGCACTGTGGTCCTGATGCTGTGGTCCTGATGCTGTGGTCCTGGCACTGTGGTCCTGATGCTGTGGTCCTGGCTTTCCCATCAGTCACTGGTGAATTCTGAGCCTTGGTTTTTCATTCATGAGCTGGAACTGATCACCTGTGATATATAGAAGGAGCTCTTATCTGACTAAAAATACATGAAAAACCACCTAAGTATACACGGCACGGTTTTCTTTACACTAACAGCCGGTCAACTTCATGCTTTTGCCAACTGATGCAGGACAAGGGCTGTTCTTTGGGAGAGGTCTTCTGGGTAGAGTTCCCTTAGTCTGTCCTGCATACGCTCATTCTTGTTTAATCACTTCTGATTCTATCTTGGTTTTCTTTAAGTAAAAGGAGAGTTTTGAACTGTATGTTGCTCAGCAGTAAAACGAGAAGCAGTCACAAAACCCTTCATTCTGCCCTACGTACCCCAAGTAAATAAAAAGTAAAGCAAGTGCTTACGCATACTTGCAAAAATACTTAAAATCTAGAACAAGTATATTTTATTTTATGTATGTGGATGTTTTGTCTGCAGATATGTCTGTGCACCACACACATGCCTGGTGCCGGAGGAAGCCAGGAGAGGGAGTTGGATCCCCTAGAACTAGAGTTACAGATGGTTGTGAGCCATGTGGGTGCTGGGAATCGAACTCATGTCCTCTGGAAGAACAGCCAGTGCTTTTAACCACTAAGCCATCTCTCCAGCCTCCAGTTTACTCTTATGTAATCCAACAACATATTTTCAGAAATGTTTCTTTTCAGAAAAAAAAATTCAGAAATTTCTTTTCAAAATGTTTAACCTTATCTTTTAAAGTTTTTATATATTTATTTTTGAGGTGCTGGTGATGGAATCCAGGGACTCACACATACTCAGCGAGCACTCTATGTGGACCCATACCCCTAGATGGCCCAGATTCATTTTTAAAGAGAATTTCTTTCTGTTTTTATGTTCCTTCAATTAGTGAAAATAAATTCTGTAACATTTGTAACTAGTACCAACTAGTGTGAACAGGATTGGGACCAGACATCCTGGAGCTGACTGGCAGGCCATCTGGAGAGGCCTCCAAATAGCAGCTGTCAGCCCATCAGATGAGTGAGTCTTACTGCTTGTAACTCCTTTCTTTGCTGCGAAGGGCTGTGTAACCATAGGATGTAATAACAGTTTCCTTGCCCACGTTTGAGGACTGCCCAGCCTTTACCCAACTCAGCTTTGGCTCTGGAGTATGACTCTGAGCCACTAGGCCACCAGTGACCGCAGCCCCAGGGCCATCCTGACTATGACGGACCTTGTCTTCCAGAACCCCGTCATCAGCCAGTTCTTCCCCACACTCCTGCTGTGGTCCTTCTCTGCGCTTCTGCCATCTATTGTGTACTATTCCACGCTGCTGGAGTCCCACTGGACGAGGTGAGCATGGCCTGGCCCTCTTAGCCCACCCAGGGCAGCAGGCAGCGCTGGATCTTACTTTGACCACTTACAAACTCACCTCTGTTCCCCCGCAGGTCAGGGGAAAACCGGATCATGGTGTCGAAGGTCTACATATTCTTGATCTTCATGGTGCTCATCCTGCCCTCCCTCGGCCTCACCAGGTACCCCCCACCTCCTGCCTCGCCCCGGTCACACCCAGGACCCAGTATTTGCCATCTATTCTGGAAGTTGAATAGTCCTTAAAAGCTTGGGAACAAAACTTACAGCCGACTCCCCTGGTAGGGAGGGGCTAGTCCTAGCTGTGTTTATCTTGTGGAGGGAAGTGCCAGTTAAAGCATGTGTGACCTCAGGAGACAAATGTCTCAAGGTTGGGGCTGCTTTTAGAGTGGACAGAAAAAACGAAGGTGTCTCTCACTGCTTGAGTGTGAAGAAGAAAACTGGAGGATAGAACTTGGTGTGAACAAGACCTTGGGTTTCATCTCCAGTACTGGAAAAACAAACAAACAAACAAACGAATGAATAAGAAACGTATGGAATTCATCTGCTTTTCAGCTTGGATTTCTTCTTCCGGTGGCTCTTTGACAAAACTTCCTCAGAAACCTCAATCAGGCTAGAGTAAGTACTGACTCAGCTGACATCCAGAGTGTGGGACTGAAGAGCTCTTTCGGCCGGCCCGGGGTGGGTGGGGGAGGCTGTGGCAGCAGCTAGGTAGCTCCCCTCACCCTCCCTCCCACCCCACTTCAGGACAGGCATCCTCTCCTGGAAATAACCGGCCTTGCATTCACCAGCCCCTCCCACATTCCTGGAGCATGCTGTGGGAGCTGACCTACTTTGTGTCTACTTGCAGACATGTGGTTGTCTTTTAGCCCAAGACTCAATTAGTGGCCCCCACTTTCCTTGTTTGAGACTTACTTACAGACCACAGAGCTGTTGGGAGAAGTACTTTTGGGTTTTAGTGATGCCCCAGTCACAGAAGGATGATAATTAAATGCGGTGTCAGTGTAGCTGTGTGGTTTTTGTCAGGAGAATGGAGTTCAGTTTAGGGCTGGTGTGTTTCCTTGTCAGTACTCAAAGCCTATGATACCCTTCCCTAATAGTGGCAGCTATTATTTAAAATGGTCCTTTGCTTATTTAACCCTTACAAGAAGCTGGGGGTGGGGGTGGGGAGGAGATGGATCTGTGGGTAAAGTGCTTACCATGAGTCTAGGCTCGAGGAGACAGACAGGAGGATCCCAGGGGCTTATGGATAAGCTTCAGCAATGGGTAGGCTCTAGTTTCAGTGGGAGAGGCAGGGTCTCGAAAAATAAGGTGGAAAGTCATAGAAAAAGGTATCTAGTATGTGTACACACGGGGGGGGGGGAGAAAGAGAAAGAGAAAGAGAGAGAGTCAGCTGTGAGATAGACGTTATTCCTGTCTCCATTTTATAGATAATGGGGTGCAGAAATACTGAGGTTATCACCTAAGGTTACCCAACTAGTTAGTTGTTCAGCCTACTTCACTATACTTGAGGGCTTTTAACAGCCTCAAAGGTTCCAGACTGGTTGGGAATGGTTATGGGGGAGGCTAGCCTGTAAAGATGCAGCAATTGTTTCTTGCTGACTTGGCTGGTGACTCAGGAGCAAGTAGCTACAGACAGACATACACCTACCCAACTCACCCTTTCCTGGGTAGACATGGCTTCTGACTACCCCACCCAATGGCCAGCTCTTGGTTCCTATTCTCTGTGGCTCCTCAGCCACACCTGACATACCGGCTGAGGCTCTTCACTGACACAGTGTTTGCATTCTGCACCGAACTCTGCTCTTGCCCACCTGCCCATAGCATCTCCTTTGCAAACTCCTTGAGACTTCCTGCAAAGCTAGGAATTGGGCTACCTAAAGACTCTGTCCTAGCCCCTCCTCCTCTGGACTCATGGCTTCATTGATATTTGGCTACTGAACTAAAATATGTCCACAAAGGTGTGAGGGCTATGCCATGCTGGGCTTCATCCCCAGTGCCAAGAAGTTAAAAAAAAAATTCCACAGTATCCACACAACCACTTTAGAGTCTTCTGCCTCCTACCTCAGCTTCGGATGGAACCCTGCTGTGCACTGCGGACTTTACCTACCCTAACCCAGATCTGTTACACCCCAGTTCTCTTCATAACTCTCTTAAGTTGGCCCCCCAAAAGCCTTGGAGCACACCCTGCCTTTCCCGCCCCCCTCTATCCCATCTATCAGCAGACTTCCCCAGTTCCATCTCCAAGACGCTAGAGAATCGGACCCTGCCTCCTCACCTCCTCCAGCACCACCTCCTCCAGCACACCCTACCGCCGCGACAGTGTCCACCATGTCTTTCAGCCTCCCGTTCAGCCTCCCGATTGCCCACGGCTTTCCAGGGCCACCTGCCCTCCCACTGTTGCTTGACATTGCCAGGCCCACAGACCTTCATCAGTGTCATTATCCATGGTCTCTTGGTGTCCAGGTGATCTGCTTGCTCAGTGGCCTTTTGATCAGCCTTCCACGCCCATTGACATTGGACTACCCCTGGAGCATTGCCTGCTATACTGTATATGCCTATATCTGATTGTGTCCCCAGAGAGTGTGCAAGTGCAAAGAGAGCAGAGTCTGGGGCTTGGTTTTTTATTTTATTTTTGAGAAAAGATCCTGCTCTGTTGCCTAGAATCATGACCCTCCTGCCTCTGTCGCCTCAATGCTGGGGTCACACGTGTTACGGCTTGATGTTATGCTTAGCTTTCAGCATAGTAACGGACACACAGACGGTCTCCACAGATGTGTGCTGAATGAGGGAGGTGGGGAGAGCCCTCCCAGAGGTCCCCCATTATTTTTTCCAGCTGGGAGGAAGCCCTGGGCCCCCCAGCTAACAGATCTGTATCATGTCCTAGGTGTGTCTTCCTGCCAGACCAGGGTGCCTTCTTTGTGAACTACGTCATCGCTTCCGCCTTCATCGGCAGCGGCATGGAGCTGCTGCGGCTGCCTGGCCTCATCCTCTACACCTTCCGCATGATCATGGCCAAGACGGCTGCTGACCGCAGAAATGTTAAGCAGGTACCACCTTGGGTCCTGCCAGTGCTCCCTGCCTGTGGGCCTCTCGGTTCTCTGGCATAAGTCCTAGGTGCAGTGCTAAGAGCTTTCAGACTCGGGCTCAGGCTCGCCTCTGCCTGGAACCTCCTTGGATTATGGCAAGTCTTTCTCTAGCTTCCATGCTGATCATTGGGCCAGAGAAAAGAGCTTGGGATTTTTGTGGTCTAATGCATCTAGTCACACACCGTATCACTCTTCTCATTGCCTGTGCAGAGTCCCTAACAGAAGCAGCTTAAGAAAGGAAGGATTTGTCTTGGCCTTCAGTTTGAGGGTACAGCCTGTCACGAGAGACATCTGGTTACACTGGATTGGATTAGGAAGCGGGGAGATGCATGCATGCTGGTGTTCAGCTCTGTCTCTCTTCCTTCTCTCATTTAGTTTGTGGCTTTAGCCCACAGAACGGTGCCACATACATTGGAAGGGTGACGGTCTTCTCTCCCAGTTAAACCTCTCTAGAAAGACACAGAGAACTGTGTCTTTGAGGCCACTGTGACTCCAGTCACGTTGAGAATCAGGGTTAAACATCACACAGAAAATTCATAGCTAAAATCTACACATTCAATGTTTTAAGCCCCTGCTTAGTAAGAGAGATGATATACGACCTGGAGACACATTTCCTGGGGGCCTCTGTTTGGACCCATTCTTAGGATCACCTCTGATGTCCAAGCTATTTCAGGCTATGGTACTCTTTCCAGACCTAAATTGGGTGGTGTGGGGTCGCTATGCCTTGGTGAGTTCTGTGAGAGGAAGCAGGAGGCCAGCTGTCCTCTGGATTTTGTGATGGATGCCACTAATCTCCTTGTTTTACAGAGGTACAAACTGAGCTGGCCCAGGTTAACCTGAACTAGGGTTGAGCTGACAGCAGGGAGAGTTCCCAGTCTGGGTGGAATCTCTCTGGTGCATCCTCCGGCTTCTCCAGGAGCTCATAGCCCTGGGGCGTGGGTACAGTTAGAGGGGGGGAGCCTGTGAGAGAGAGCACAGCACACCACCAAGCCTTGGAAGATCTGGGTGTGGACTGAGAGAATCGAGCTGGCTGGAGAAGAGAAAGCCAAGCCTTTTCAGAAGCATTCCTAACTCCCTAGTCCTCCCCAGCCCCGTTGGATACCCCACACCTGCCATGCCTGGAGTGCATAGGAGAATGTCTGGGGACAGAACTGGCTCGTGAGCCCCTTAACCCTTTCTTTCCAGAACCAGGCCTTTGAGTACGAGTTTGGAGCCATGTATGCATGGATGTTGTGTGTCTTCACCGTCATCATGGCTTACAGCATCACCTGTCCCATTATTGTGCCCTTTGGTAAGTGGCCTTGGCGTCCGTCTCCGGGCTCATGGACAGCTGACTCTGTCACACCTGCTGGAGATAGCTACCACCAGGTCACATGGACTCCCAGCAGAGTGCCCTCTTGTAGTTACTGAAATACAAAATTTCCTTTTCTTTCTAAATGGTTGCTTCTGCTGGCTTCTACTGTGGCCTCTCTCAACATGTCTGGTGTGAGGTTTTGTGTTGGCTATCATGGTATCTTGTTTGGCTTGTGAGTGTATGTGTGTGTACGTGTGTACGGGTGAGTGTGGGTGCCCATGCCCTTGGTGTGTAGACCAGAGACAGGTACTTCCTTTCTTTCCCTCCCCTCCCTTCCCTCTGCCCTCCCCTCCCCTCCCTCTGATCTCTCCTCCTCTTCCCTCCCCTCCCCCTCTCTTTTCTTTTTTGAGCCAGGGTCTCACTTTGTAGCCTTGGTTGGCCTAGAACTCACTACGTGTATCTGTCTACTAGATTGGCCTCAAACTGCCAAAGATCTTCTGGCCTGAGCCTCTGCCTCCCAAGTTCTGGGATTAAAGGCGTGTGCTACCAAGTCCAGCTTGCCCGCTATATTTTTTTGAGATGGTTTCTGGATAAGCCCAGAGAGCTCTGACTGGCTAGCTCTGGGGCTCTGCCTGCCTCTATTTCCTCCTCCTAGTGCTGTAGGAACAGAGGCGTCCCACCACGCCCAGCGTTTACATGGGCGCTGGATCTGATCAGGTCTTCATGCTTCCAGCAGGCACCTCATGAACTGAGCTGTCACCTCAGTCCTAAATTTTACTATTATTTTTATCATCATCATCATCATCATCATCATCACCACCACCATCATCACCATCATCATCATCATCTCATATATAGTTACAAGACTAAGGCTTGCTATGTTTTAGCACAGGCTAGCTTCCAACATGGGATCTTCTACCTTAGCCTCCCAAACACTGGGGTTGTAGCTATGTGTGCTACATTGACTGGCTCTTTTTAATGTAATTTACTTTTTTAATTAGTGAAAGGCTAGAGAAATAGCTCAGTGGTTAAGAGCACACACTGTTCTTGCTCAGGACCTGAGTTCGATGCCCAGCACCTACGTCAGGCAGTCTGCCTGAAACTCAAGCTTCAGAGAACTGATGCTATCCTTACCTCCTTGGTCCCATGCACAAACACATAAAGATTCACAAAAATAGATAATAAAATGAAAAAACATTAATTTGTCAGCCAATTATTTTTTTTGAGGCAGGGGCTCACTCTGCAGCCCCGGTTGTGCTGGAACTCACTACATAGACTACGCTGGCCTCAAACTCTGGAGACTCACCTACCTCTAGCTCCCCAGTGCTGGGATCGTGGCCCTGCAAGGTCCCCGGCTCACAGCCCATTTGTTGCAGGTCTCATCTACATACTGCTTAAGCACATGGTGGACCGGCACAACCTCTACTTCGCTTACCTCCCGGCCAAGCTGGAGAAGAGGATCCACTTTGCTGCTGTGAACCAGGCCTTGGCTGCTCCCATCCTGTGCCTCTTCTGGCTCTTCTTTTTCTCCTTCCTCCGTCTGGGTGAGGGGTATTCTGCTCTGTGCCCAGTGCCAGGCCTCATATCCCCCCAACCCCCAGCCAATCAGAGCTAGCTGATTTTACAGCATCAGTGCTGTAGAACATGGCGCTCTTGGGTGAGGGCTGGTTGGTGTGGTGTTGACAACCCGGCTACTGAGCTAGGTCAGGTGTGTCCCAGAAATCCCCATGGAGAAGACAGCTGCTGTCAGTTCTGGTGCGACTGAGCCAGAGGATATGGAGCTCTACAGTCTGCCCTGGGAACCCCCATCCTGTCTAGCCCTAGGCTCTGGAGGCTGGTGGGAGTGTCCTAGCAAGCTCACCATCAATGGCTACTTACTTGATGTCCCAGTGACTTAAACCTGGTCAGGGATGGGTCTAGCCATCACGTGGGTCATATACCCTGTGTTGTGTGCTCTTAGCTGTGAGGATACCATTCTGACTGTTGGAGTGAGGGGCAGGACTGGGGGCTTGGGGGAAGTCACCCACAGTTTGGGCACCAGGCCTGGCCCCTTCCTCAACAGAGCAAGCATGATAGGAAGCACCTGTCCCTGTGTCCCCAGGTCTGATGGCCCCCGCTACTCTCTTCACCTTCCTGGTGGTGCTGCTCACCATCCTGGCCTGCCTGCTGTACACCTGCTTTGGATGCTTCAAGCACTTCATCCCGTGGAACTACAAGGTACCGGGCAGTCTGCCATGTTTCAGGCTAGACAACATGGCTCTCTCTTCTTACCCCCTCCCATGTGAACGTGGTACCAGCCTTCCCCAGCTTTTCTTTTGGAGTGGGGTGTGTTGTGGCTCCCCTCTCCCCCCTCCCCCTCCCTCCCCCTCCCTCCCCCTCCCTCCCCTATTCCAGGCCCCTGTTCCTGTGTCTCAGTTGAGCTGCATTAGGAGCCTGGTGCCGGCTGCTCCCATTGTTCTGCTGGGTTACTAGTCTGTTTGTTTGGAGGACCTTAGTCCAGAGAGGTTAGTTCTGTTGTCATTGTGTCTATGTTGTTGTCTCACAGACAGAAGAATCAGCTAGCGACAAAGAAAGCGAAGCCGAGGCCCGTGTGCCCCCGCCATTCACAGTAAGCTCTCTGTGTTTCTGTCCCCATGGTGGCTACCGTTTGTCATGCTGGTTGCAAGGTCCCATCCAGAGAAGTCACAAGAATGTGCTGGAACAATTCTAGCTAAAAAAGAAACCGCAGGCCAGTTGTCAGGCTAGTTTTGAATTAATGTCAGTTGAGAGAAGTCCTAGTCAGTCAGGATGCTGTTTCTGTTCGCTGGAAGCTACCTTGGTCACTGAGGCCTGGTTTCCTGCCTCCTCTCTGCCTCAGTTGAGAGTTGGACCTTTAGTACAGCTGTATCAGGAGGTCTTCTGACAGCCACGGGGGACAACAAACATATGCCCCTTTGAGTTCAGCAAATGCGTAGCTCACCTGTTCCAGAAGGGGGTGCCAGGCTGGAAAGGCCCCCTCTTCCTGGCTTTCCCTGACTCTATCATCCAGGGTGCTCCCTCAGGGTAGAGTGTGGCCCTTGAGCCCCAGATGGTAGAGTGGTAACTTCTGGTCATCCTAACAGAAGTAAGGGTAGGACTCTGGCTGACTTCCTCGGCCTCAGGCCTTCCAGCAGCTACCTGCCTAGGGGAAAAGACTCTTCAAAGCCAGGGAGTGGTGGCGCACACCTTTAATGCCAGTCCTTAGGAGGTAGAGGCAGGTGGATCTCTGAGTTTGAGGCCAGCCTGGTCTAAGGATTTTGTTCCAGGACAGCCAGGGCTATGTCTTGAAAAACAAACAAACAAACAAACAAACAAACAAACAAACAGAAAAGACTCAAGTAGGTATTCAGGAGCGTAGCTACCCAGAGGCAGCCATGGCCCAGACCCTGCCAGCCAGCAAGGAGAGTAGGCCATGTGAAAGCTTCAGATCCTTAATCTCCAGCCTGGGCCTGGAAGGATTGACCAAGCCAGCTCAGTCAGTCCACAGGTTCTCCAGCACAGGAGTGAGGATTAAAAAGAAAACGACAATTAGACTATACTGCAGCATGGCCTCAGTCAATTCTGAGACTGAAGGAGGTTTATTTTTTTCCCAATCTGCTTTTATACCATTTTAATTACATGCAATCAATAAAATCAGTTCTAGGTTGAGGAACAAGCAATATAATAAACACAAAGAGTCAAGGAACAAATAAGGCAGTAAACAAAGTCCCGTGATCACTCCCGGGATCACTGTTTCTCAAGGCTTATCAGGATGATGTTGATATCTGAGCCTACTTCCTGGTCCCAGCCCAATGTCAGATTCATGCCTGAAGCCTACTTCTTTGTTCTACCCTAATGTCAGATTCCTGCCTGAATCCTGTTTCTTTGTCCATGGCCTAAAGTCAGATTCCTGCCAGTGGCCCGCAAAGCTCTCCACAGTGGATGCCTAGCTGACAGACACAGGTTGCTACAGACAGACAGACAGTTCCCAAATAAACAGTCATCCAGAATACAGTACAGGGAGCAGTGTTTCCTCTGAGAACTGGAGAAAGCCGCTTTTTGTTTCTTCGTATGATTGCGAGAGCTGGGTTGCAGATGGCTTCCCATTTTGCTCTGGTTCTGAGAAGTGTGCTTATTTTGGGTCCAGGTGCCCCATGTGAATGCTATTTCTTGATATGTGTCCTCCGGTTGGGAGAAAGAGGGGCAGCGGGGCATGACCAGGATGTGGGATGTCAGGCTTTGCCACCATCCAACATTCAACTCTTGCCTTTGCTGACAGCCCTATGTGCCTCGGATTCTGGATGGTTTGGCCTCAGAGAGGACAGCGCTGTCCCCACAACAGCAGCAGACCTACGGTGCCATCCGGAACATCAGTGGGACTCTTCCTGGGCAGCTTGTGGCTCAAGATCCTAGTGACACTGAGGCTTGTGCCTACCAGGAATCCTGAGAGTGGGCAAGCTGGTCTGGCAGGCTGGAAGAATACCGAGGGACACAGGGGCTAGTGCCCCAGACAGGCTCTTGAGGGTTTTGCTGTTCAAAGCACCTGTTTTGTGAGAAGAGGGAACCAGCAGGTCCTGGGGCTTGGTGCATGGCTGAGGGTATAAGGTGGGGCTGCTGTTCCTGAGAGCCATCTGTAGGTTTCTTTTCTGGTCCCAGTGTGGGAAACATTTGCAGCTCCCTCTTGTGGTCATGTGAGGAAATGCACTTTTATTCCCACGTCCACTGTTAGGGAATGCTCTGTGGTGAGCATGATGTCCCCAGTGGTTTGTAGCCAAGATCACGTGTTGGAATTTTGCCCTTAGGGTGATCATTGGAGACTTCTGGTTGATGGGGAGATGCATCCAGGAAAGATGTGGTCCCTCTGAGCCCTGGGACTCTGCTGAGCCTTCTGCAAGCTGATACATAGCACAGCAGTTGGGTCTGAGATGAAGCCCATGTGGGGGCCTACAATGCCCCCCAGCCTATGGGTCCTTCTCAGGGATCCATGGACTAGCTGTAGGGCCCAGGGGATATCTTGTTCTTGTTGACGGCAGCAGGGCAGCAGGCTCCTGCCCACTGGCTTTGTAGCTGCCTCTGCTCCTGCTGTGCTTCTGGGTTTTGGTATCATGTTGCCTGAGACTCTGTGACCGGGGTCACCCCACAGCAGACAGGGACACTGAGAACCATTAATAAAGTACCCACGGGGCTGGTGGTGAGACCCCACCTCTCATGCTTCTTCCACGTTAATATACGGTTTTCCATGTCCACCCGGGCTTCATCCAGCCTCTACGTGATAAGTCTGCTCTGTCCAAGATAGGATAGGGTAGTGTCAAGGACACCCTGGAATTATGAGAGGTTAGAGTGGCAGGCACAGAGAGAAGAAGAGGACCCTCCATTTTCTTCTGCTTTGGGTAGCTCTTTCTTTTTCCATGGTGGAATCTGGGGTTGGGCCCTAGGAGGCAGGCTGAGGCCCAGGCCCGCGTGGATGAGGAGGATGGCAAGACACATATGGGGATGGGTGGGACTTAGTCCATGGTTGGATAAAGGTGTGGGCCAGGGCGGGCTGTGGTAGATCACAAGCCAACCATTTGGGCCTGCCTCCATCACAGCCCCCTTACGACAATGGACCAGGCAGGGTCTCCAATTCCTCTTTTCACTGGTCTGGTAGCCCTTGGTCACTTGAGCCAGCCAGCCACACTGCCTTTTCTCCCAGAGGCCTGAACTTTGTGGGTGTCTAGATGGTTCCATCACTACTCTGGAGGCTGCTCGACACAGGGTGGCCCTGGCCAGTGGCTGTTTGTCAGTCTGGATTGATTCAGAGGGCCCAGTGGGCACCAAAGCACAAGGGCAGAAGTGTGAGCTGACCTCTGGGTCATGAGAGCCCATGTGGCTTGTTTTGGAGTAGAGCATATCGTTTGGTCCAGCTGTGCTTAGAATTTGTCACCAAGGCTGCACTGCCTAACACAGGTGTATGGTGTGTCAGGTAAATTTTAGAGAGGATGCCGTAGGTTTCATAGACAGGTGTTGAGGCAAACTGTGCCCTGGAACAGCTTTATTAGTAGTTTAATGACCTACAGGGTGCTCTTCAAGACAGGAGCAAGCCAGAGATCCTTCGTGGGTATGGGGCAAGTCGGGAGATCTAGCTTAAGTGTTAGCAGTCAAATAAGCAGGAAGGCACTAGATAAGAGTAAAATTGTCATTCAAAGTTGCCTTGGGTCTTGGCAGCCCGGGGTTGCTTGCCCACACCTGCAAGGTGGAGGACAGAGCAATTGTTAGTTCTCTTTTCTCCAGACTATTCCCTCTGTGGGGAGGCATGGCTAGATTTTTCTGGAGCTGGAGTACCTGGGGGCACCAAGTTCTTAAAGTGGCCCCATGGTTTAAAGTCGAGACATAACTTGGGGATAAGAGGTAGAGGAGTGGACCTAGGCTCCCAGAGCCCGCAGGGTACAGAGAATTAAGTTCACTCCTCAGAACGGCGGCATCTTACTTCAGGGTGACTGGGAGGAGGCAGGACTGCTGAGGCTGCATTGATCTCTGAGGGCATCACTGGCTGCCTGCCACTGATACAAACTTGCGGATGTCCTGGGCCGGAAGCTTGGGCTCTTCAAAGGCAGCAAAGTGGCCCCCACATTCCATGTAGGAATAGGAGATGAGTTTGGGGTACTTGACCTTCACCTACTTTTTGGGGGCATGCAGTAGCTTGGAAGGGAAGGCTAAATAAGCCGGTGGGCACAAAGACCTTCATCCTGGGGGTTAGGGAGTTGCTGTGGATCAGCACTGAGGTCCTATTCCCATGTCCCTAAAGTGGGACTAGGGTCTCAGGGCTGAGGGAGGCCATGTGGAACTATAAATGACAAGAGCAGACTCAGGAATCAGTGAGCCACTTCCTAAGGCCTGTGTTCTACTTACTGAGGACCATGTGTCTGGGAAGACCATCTAACAGGTCCTGCTAGTCTCTAAATATCCACGTTGCTAGTCTGTTTCCTAGCTGTCACCTGAGGGTCTTCATACAGACCTTGCAAATCCCAAAGCCTCTGTCCCAGCAGGTCAGGATCCTCCTGAGGACATCTACTGTCTTTCTTGCCATCATGCCTTCTTTGAATTAAAGACCAAGAGGTTACCAGCTCCAGCCCCAGAGGCCCGTCTCCCTGCTCAGCCAGGCTTACTCCTTATGCCTGTGGAGTGTGAGACACCATGACCCATGTTCTCTTTGTAGAAGCCCTAGGAAGAGATGATGGTGTCTGTTGTCCAGGATCATGATGCTAGTCAGCAGATCTTCAGGGAAAGCACACAGGACGCCCAGTCTCAGTGCCAAGGCTGCTGCCTATCCTGCTTTCCTCAGATGACCAGTGCCATTTTCTTCCATAGGCTGCCTGGGCCAAGGTCCTCTGGACCCAGGCAGATAGCTAATGAAAGTCCTGACCTCGGCGGGCAACAATTCCTAAACTCACCAGCTTTCATTCATGAATTCATCGCAGCAACCTGTGTCCATGGGAAGTAACACACCTCTGTTTCATCACCAGGTGACACCCTTTGCATCCAGGTTCTTTGTGTTCAGAGGTGCACACCACAACTCCTGCCTCTACCTTCCTCCTGGGCTCTCCAGGTCTCTGCTAACACTTCCCTCCTGTGACTATTCTTCCACCCCCCAGTTCAAGATTCCAGGTTTCTCAGAACAGTGAATCTCCCACTCTTAGGATCCCAAGGGCCTTGAAACTCCTGGCAGGGGAAGACACTGGTCTCCTGGCTAGTGGCAATGTGCTAAGAGTCAAGGGACCCAGATGCTAGACTTGGCCATAGTAATAAAGAGCCCGGGAACTCTGACAGTTGCTTGCCGTGTCTGGGTCCCAGTTTGTCCTCTGGTACAAACAGAATGAATGATACTTGGAAGACATGTGGGGACATCAAAGCACAGAGAACATCAATCAACTTGACCAGGACAGGGGCTCAGAAACCGATTGGAGCAGAATTTGAGGTGAGGCTTTGAAGAAGTGACTGGATGCATCCTGAGGGCTCTGACCTCATTATTAGGCAAATCCATAGATGGCTTTCTGATAAAATAGCCTTTGGGAGGTGCTAGAAATCAGGGGCAGACCGGGCTGAAGCAGCATGCTGGGGGCCTGTTCTTAGGGCTGTATCTTGTTCTCTGCCCATCTGCTTGAGGCTCCACATATCTGCCTTGATGCTCTGCCTCACTGCAGGCCCATTACAGCCAGATATCACAGCTGAGATCTCTGAAATCATGAGCCAGGATAAATCTTCCTTCCTTTCAAGTTCACTGTCCCTTGGTAGAGGTGGAGAAAAGCAAGACTCAGGGACAGGTTTTGCCAGGGTTGGGGACAGTCAGGAAGTCATCTCTCATATATGACTGACTGAGTCTTGAAAGGAGCGCAAAATGGCCGCAGCGGTGGTGGGTTTGCAGAGAGAAGGTTAGTCAGGCAAATGCCACAGGGCTGCATGGGGGAGGTAGTCTCAAAGCCCAAACCTTACTGTCTTGGGGATCAGGTCTTGTGCTGGGTCCTGAGAAGCTCACATTCTCAGGAGCTGGGAGTTCATCAAGGAGCTGATGAATCCCCATTGTCAGGGAAGGATGTGGCCTTTTGCAGAGTTACAACCACAGAGGTGCCCGAGAGCTTTCTGCCCTGTGGAGAGTGCTCTTGTCTCAGGCTGTCCCCTGAGGAGTACTGACTCAGCTCTAGTGATGTTTCCTGACCTTAAAGACTTAGCCCTGTGGCTGTCTGTTGTCCAGATCTCCAGTGGTCCACAGCCCCCATGTGGTTTCCTGTCCATCCAAAACATCCAATCCTAGCTACTGCTGCCTCTGAAGTTCCCAAACTGCTGCCCTCTTTGAGGACATTTTTTTTTTTTTCCCCTGAGACAAGGTTTCTCTGTGTAGCCCTGGCTGTCCTGGAACTTACTCCGTAGACCAGGCTGGCCTCAAACTCAGAAATCTGCCTGCCTCTGCCTCCCAAGTGCTGGGATTAAAGGCGTGCGCCACCACTGAGTCTTCTTTCTGGACCCATAACTACCTGGCTGTCGCTGCTAGGACATCCATGCCATCTGTCTTTATCCCGAGGTCTTTCTGTTCCAGAGGAGGTGTTACTGCCTTTCTGGGCCCGGCACTGTCAGTCACTCCCTTCACACACAGTCTACAGGATCATGATAGTCCCAGGGTCTTCCTACTCCCAACCTGGCCACGCTCCACATTCCTGTTACCTGCTCCCAACCTCCTCTGCCACCCTCTCAGTCCTGTATTCAGAAACTGTCCCTGCTGCTCAGGCCCAGAGAAGGATGCCCACTACTGGGTTTTGTCTCTCCTGTCTTCCTGCCTGTCTGTCTCTCTGCCTTTCTTTTTCTCTCTCCTTGGTGCTATCCTTTGAACTTTCCCTATTAGATAAAACTTGGTTCTAAAAGACCCCTCTCCTAGCTCTACATGTGTGAGTCTAGGCTCTGAGTGAGCATCTTGACCTGGACGGTCTGTAGACTCTGTCCTTCAACACAGCCATGCCAAATACGAGTGTCTATGCCGGGACGGACCGTTCGACATTCATGCCAGCATGCATGTATGTACACATCCATGCCAGTATGCATGTATGTACACGTCGATGTGCAAATCTACTTAGTCCCAGTGTTCAGTGGCCTGCATATTCACACCCATGCACATGCACACATGCAGTGGTCAAGAGCTTGTATGTACGCTTACACACCTGTGATTACTGATACACATATACATTCAGAGTTGTGCACACTCACCTCTGTGTACACATGCATATACATGGTGTCCAAGAGCCTGCACATTCACACCTGCGCTGGCTCTTAGGAGCATACTCAAGCCACAGGGTCCTCACACTCGTGCCTACAGGCTCCTGCCTTCCTTCCATCCTCCATTTGCAGACATTGACATCTGGGCCAGAAACGCTGCTCCTGTGTCCTCCCTGTTGCCCCAACCTCAGCTGCCCTGGCTCTCCTCTCTTTCCACTGCTGTCTGTCCCTGCCCCTGCTCCTGGTACCCAGACCACAATACACAGGCTGCTCTCTCTACCTGGCCATCAACTTAACTCTAGGTCGTAACTTAGCTGAGGGTATCAGCAGCCATGGGCTGAGACCAGTCATTGGAGGAGTTTGCTGCTCGCCTCAACGTCCTATATCTTTTGGGCCAATGACCTTTTCATTCTCTGAAGTGTGCTTTAAGGAACATTGATTTGCCTCTGCCCTTTCGATAATGGAGTAGAGGCAGAGAGATCCTAGAGTGTGGAGGGCTAAGGGGGCATGAAAGAAATATTCCTATGAAGTGGAAACTAGGAAGAACTTGGGTGACGAAGCTCCCTTGGAAGGAAGAATATCCCCAAGACTAAAGCAAACGTGAGTCCCGTGGACTTGAGATGTGCCAAGAATCCCCTTACCTTCTGCCTGATTATACCTTCTATTGACCACACCCACCACTGCCAGCCTGGGGTATGAGTCTTCTTTCTGGACCCATAACTACCTGGCTATCACTGCTAGGATATCCATGCTTCCCATGCCAGGGTAGCGACTGAAGGTGCCGCAGGCATTTATTTATTTATTTATTTATTTATTTATTTATTTATTTATTTATTTATTGTTTTTTTTCGAGACAGGGTTTCTCTGTGTAACCCTGGCTGTCCTGGAACTCACTCTGTAGACCAGGCTGGCCTGGGACTCAGAAATCTGCCTGCCTCTGCCTCCCAAGTGCTGGGATTAAAGGCGTGTGCCACCACTGCCCGGCTGCTGCAGGCATTTAGACTCATGGCAAGAACTTGTCCAGGCTCTTGGTGACCTCCCCACAGGAAAGATTTTGTGACCTGTCCTTGATCCACTATCCTGTGATCTGCTCAAGCCTCCGCACAAGCCCAAACTCAGCTTGCATTTAAATGGCTCTTCCCTGTGCCTCAGTTCCTTCTTCCACCCAGTAGACGCTTGTTCGCTAATTCTTCAGGGCCCGAGCTGCGCAGTCTCAGTCATTCCTCTCTAGATAAGGTGGATGCTTTCTCTGGGCCAGCACTAGGCCTTTGCACACATCGGTAGGGCTTGTTCAAACACCATCCATTTCTTCAGAGCTCACTGTATCCAGCTGTTGTGGGTGCTGAGCTGAGAGCAGGAACAGTGTTTCTGTCCCCAGGCACATCTGCCCGGTTTCATTCTGTCTTACTGTCCACAGCTCTGAGATTGGTGCTTTCTATGTCACCGAACAGGGAACGAAGGCACCGGCCCTGGGACTGTGGGTCAGAGCAAAAGCCTGTGCCAGGCTTGGGAACAGGATTCAAGCTCTGTGCCTGGTGAGCTTCCAGAACAATGGAGATGGGATGACTCCCAGCCTTTCCCACATCTCTGTCTCAACTGGCCCTGCAAACCCTAACCTACAAGTCTGTACAGGGCCTGGGGGAGAGGCCCCGCTTCTGCAATAAAGGTTGCTCACTGTCCTGGAGATGCTTTGACTGTAGGGGGAGCTGCTGAGTCCTGAATCCTCTGCGTCACTAACCTGCTGAACCAGACACTTGTCCTGTAGGTGTCTCCACCTCTCCATCTTCCACACAGGGTGCCCCTGGTGATAGGTGGGGTGGCAGAATGTGTGGGACACTAAGAAAGGAGCTTGCTGGGCTTTGTTCAGGGATGAATGGGGGGGGGGGGAGAGAGGCAGAGCCTGGGGACTGGATCCTGTCAGCAGGGTGTGGGGACTGACCTAACAGATACATACATACATACATGAAAGAAAAAAGGAAAAAGAAAAAGACACAGAAATAATCTAAAAGCATGTAAGAGGTAAATCACTTTTAAGGCTGAGATAAAATACATTCCAGTGATTTAAACTGTAGGCCTTCGGGCTGGAGCTCAGGGATAGGACACTTGCTGAAAGTGCATGGGGCTCTCCATCCATCCTCGGCCCCAAAGCAAACGGAAGCACGAGGTTTCAACCATAGCATAGGTGAGTATCTGGGATGCTGTGTTGCCATAGGAACTGAGATGCTGAGAAATGTGTCCAACAATTCTCAGGTCTTTTAAGTGCGCTAGAAGAACATCCAGAGGACCCTTTCCAATCCTCCAATCCTGTAAGGGTTCTATTTACCCTTGTTATCGAGTCACTTCCCTGCTCAAAAAATTACAGAAAAGCCAGAGCCATGCAGATGATTCTTACCTGCAAAGATGGACAACTGCCTTTCCCAGAGATCTTTATGTACCACTCTGTAGATGGAGTTTGCATTCCTCAGAAAACTGGCTTGTAAGCTGGGCGGTGGTGGCAAAACTTAATCTCGCCAGGCAGTGGTGGCTCACACCTTTAACCCCAGAGCTTGGGAGGCAGAGGCAAGTGGATTTCTGAGTTTGAGGCCAGTCTGGTCTACAGAGTGAGTTCCAGGACAGCCAGGGCTACACAGAGAAACCCTGTCTCGAAAAAACAAAAAAACAAAACAAAACAACAACAACAACAAAACAAAACCAAGCATTCTGTCAATATAACCAGGGGATAGAGATGGTGGGTAGCCCTCCTCTCAACGTTGCCTGAGATTTCCAGATACCCTTGCCCTTGCTGCATGACTCAGAGCTGTTGAATCCTTAGACTTCTGCCTCCCACTCCTCCCTGTCTATTGCTGGTAGGAACTGAGAGTCAGGATAGGAGATGAGCAATCTAATCCTGTGGGCACACAGTGATCCCACTAATGGAGTTGTTTGGAGTAGCCTGGGAATTTAGAGACACGTGGAACCGTGGGAACTCACCTCCACAGAGAATGCTTGTACTGACTGGTTTTGTGTGTCAACTTGACACAAGCTGGAGTTATCAAAGAGAAAGGAGCGGGGGCTGGAGAGATGGCTCAGCAGTTAAGAGCTCCGACTGCTCTTCCGAAGGTCATGAGTTCAAATCCCAGCAACCACATGGTGGCTCACAACCATCCGTAATGAAATCTGATGCCCTCTTCTGGGGTGTCTGAAGACAGCTACAGTGTACTTACATATAATAAATAAATAAATAAAATTAAAAAAAAAAAAAAAAAAAGAAAGGAGCCTCCCTTGAGGAAATGCCTCCATGAGATCCAGCTGTAAGGCATTTTCTCAATTAGTGATCAAGGGAGGAGGGCCCCTTGTGGGTGGTACCATCCCTGGGCCGGTGGGCCTGGGTTCTATAAGAAAGCAAGCTGAGCAAGCTAGGGGAAGCAAGCCATAAGCAGCACCTTGCATGGCCTCTGTATCAGCCTCTGCCTCCAAGTTCCTGCCCTGTGTGAGTTCCAGTCCTGACTTCCTTTGGTGATAAACAGCAATGTGGAAGTGTAAGCTGAATAAACCCTTTCCTCCCCAGCTTGCTTCTTGGTCATGATGTTTGTGCAGGAATAGAAACCCTGACTAAGACAAAGCTTAACATTAATTAAATATGACAAAAAGGGATTCACTAATAGGCTTGCTTAGGAAGCACTAAATTATATAGAAATAAATTAAACTGAAGGGCTCTGCCTCAGTGTTACTGGGACCTAACCTAAGATAGGCAACTCTCGACCTGTTCTTCCTACTCAGTATACAGAGCAAGGAGAAATCGTTATCATTCTGATTTAGTAGGAAGTTAGGTATGTTGGAGCTGCACTCACCAGGAGCCCCCATCTTGTTAGAGGAAAGCAAACATTTGACAAATTGCCTTAAAGGAAGGACCTTGAAAGCTGCTCTAGTCTAGTTTAGTTTAGTTCCTCAGCCTCTGGGACCAGCTCAATGGCCCCAAAAACGCTCCTTAGAGATAACCAAAGGACTTCAGTTTCTGCTTCTGCAACTCTTGCTTAATTGCTCAAAAATGTAACTTGCGTGGGTGTGTGTGTGGAAGATGACACCTGACATGGGACTTAAAGACCACCTGCAGATGGAAGCATGTAAGATTACAACATTACAACATTCTATATGTAATGTGACATATTTCTTTTTGAGGCCAAACCCCCTAGCTAGCAGGGCTCTGCACACACACTTTCAAAAGTTTCTCCCCTTGCCTCTGAGTTCTGGTTGAATTTCTCTTGGGTTGGGTGAATTTCCATTACAAGATGAAGGGAGAAGCAAAAGGAGTGACTTGGCCGGGACTTGGTGCCTGCAAGCCAGAGCTCCAGCTGCTTCTGGGCTCCTCACTAGTGCCTGCCCCGTGAATCCCTGGCTTTGATGCCTGCCCCATGGACCCTGGCTTTATTCATGTTTGTCCTGTGAGATATTTTTCAACAATGACAGAATAAAAGCCATGCTTCCCGTCTCAGCTGCACCAGAAAACACAAAAATCCCACAATTCATGTGGACGATCCTTCTGTGTCATTGCTTGACAGTAGCTGTCACAACAGACTGCCCCACTCTAGGCCTTCACACTGCTACCTTGGCCTCAAAGAAATGTTTCGGCAAGGAGTCAGCACAGGAACTGTGTACTGGATCTCAGTCTGAGGCCACCATTCTCACTGATCACCACTGGCAAGAATCTTAAAACAAACAAACACACCCTGCTATGTGTCTTCTTGTTTTTATGATTGCCGTGGCTGGGACCATAATCTACAATCTTTATTATTATTATTTTTTTAGATTTATTTATTTAATGTATGTGATTACACCGTTGATGTCTTCAGACACACCAGAAGAGGGCATCGGATCCCATTACAGATGGTTGTGAGCCACCCTGTGGTTGCTGGGAATCGATCTCAGGCCCTTATGGAAGAACAGTCAGTGATCTTAACCGCTGAGCCATCTCTCCAGCCCCTACAAACTACACTCTTAACCACACTAGGCTGCTGTAGGATATTTGATCACACTGTGAACCCTGAGATAGTGTTGTTTCCTGGAAAAACCTGTTTCTAGTTGTGGAGTGGCTCAGCCGTAGTGCACACCTTTAATCCCAAACAATGAAGGTACAGTTAGTTTGTGGAAGTTTGGTCTGTTGCTACGTATTATAATGCTAAATTCTTCAGCCAAAGGTCTAGACACTTCTAGACAAATTCTCACACATGCCAGCTTTTATTGTGCAAACCTTGCTCCTTAATGTAAAACTATTTATTGGTTGAATAAAGATGCCCACGGCCTGTAGCTGGGCAGAAGAGAGTTAGGCCGGGCAGGCCCTGTCATGGGAGGCTGGGTATGTGTACGGACTGTGGGAACATGGGGAGCAAGCACCCTGGCTGCAGGGCAGATCTATGCAGTTCACTCAGCCTGAGACTGAAAACATCACAGACCCTGTTTCCAGAGGTGAGACTATGTCCCTCTCGGCTCCTGTCACAGTCCCCAGTGCCCTGCATTACAGCCAGCCCAGACAACCACTGTCATTTCAGACCCAGTCCTGGAAGCAAATGAGAACAATTTTGCATGATGTTATCAGGAGAGCAGCAAGTAGGGGCAGCAGGAAAGATGGCCAACCTGCCTAGGGAACTTGAAAATCAGTCTTCTACCTGACTGCAGCAGGGAGAGACCAAAACACTGTTGTTGTTTTCCTTGGGGACACAAACCAGGCCTTTTCCTTTTCTGGGCAGAATTGT
>CM052711.1:13282030-13318008 GCA_028551405.1 Uromys caudimaculatus | reverse complement strand
ACCCTCTGCTGTACTATTCTCAGCCTCAGGGCCCCCCTTTGAGAGATGCCACAACAGGTGACAATGGGCAGCCTTGGTATAGGGATATGACGGGCCCAGGAGTGGTCTACACACAATAGGGGCTTTCTCAAGGCTGACCCTGTGGTCTCCATGCTACTGCATGTCCTGAGCTCCACTTCCCTCTGTAGCTGTGACTTCCACATCAGCCCAGGGACATCTGCTCACCCTCTCCCTTACACTGCATCAGCCTCAAGTGGGCAGATGGGAAGAGGGGATGGGAGCTTTCTTCAGTCTGTGGTGCACACAGTTGTTCTCCTAGCAGCTCTCCTGGGCCTCATGTGGGGCGAGAAATAACCAGAGAAATGGGGTCAGTAAGGAGGAAATTCCTTTTGGGAACAAAATGCACATGCCCTCGGGGAGAAGAGTGGCCAGGGGAAACCTCAGGACAGCCCATTTCCAAAGCTCCATCCTCAACCATGTCCCCACTCTGCTCCCAGGGAAACACAGCAGGACCGCCCCTTTGGTTCTGCCCTGGCCGGGTTAGGGTGTCTCACCTTGATCTCCTCATCTGATGTTTCCACCTTGAAGGGCCGGATGCTCTCATCTTCTTTGGCTGATGACTTTGACCCTGGGCCCCACCACCCATCTTCAAGTGGTAAGGTCTCTTCCTTGTCCCGGGAGACAAACCAGTAGATGACAAAGCCCAGCACGGAAGCCAGGACAAGTTCCAGCCACATGACTCCTGGGAGATGAGAGGACACATCAGCAAGAGGGGCAGCCTGGCCTGGTGCCTGGCTCTCCAGAGATGCCAGCTATCAAAAAGGCTCTCCCTGTTCAGTCCCAAATGTGAGGGTCAATCTCAGGGTCAACCTGATGGGATTTAGAGCCCCTGAGGAGACAAGCCTCCAGGTATGACTATGACAGTAATTCCAGAGGAGCTGACCTGAGGTGTGGAGAGCCACCATGAATTTGGTTGGTGCCTTTCCAAGTGCTAGAGCCCCAGGCTGAATAAAAGAAGAACATGAGCTGAGCTCCAGCATTCATCTCTTTCTGACTGTGGAAACAATGTGTCAGTCACTTCTGGCTCCTGTGACATTGCCTGCTGTGTCATTCCCAGACACTTAGGCCCAGAATCTGTGGTCTCACTTCCTTATATTTTAAAAAGATTTAAGAAACAAACTCTCCACAAAGAATGGATTTGCTTGCAGTTCAGACAAGACAGGAGTCTCTAAGTTTCTCCACACAATGTCATCTTCGAGTTTATAGAATGCCAGAGAACAAAGGTAAAAATGGGTAAATTTTCCTGTTAGTATGTGAACAGATGATGTGACTGTTTCCTGACATGGTGAAGGGGAAGGTTTTTATTGTGGATATGAGGGAGAGAACAGCCAGAGGCCTCTGGAAGAGTCCAGAGCAGAGACAGAAAGCAGTAGATTGAGCAAGGCCAGCAGACTGAGTCTGGCCATGAGAGGAGGAGAACTTGTGGGGTGGGGTGGGGGTGGGGAGCCAGAGATGAAGACCAAGAGAAGACCCAGAGTGTGCAAGGCGGAAATAGCAGGGTTAGAAGGAAGTGGGCAGCTGGGGGGGAAAGCCATGAGCTGGAGAAGATCGTGGCCCTGGAGGAGGTGAGGAGAGCTAGGCCCTTGTGAGACTGAGGGAGCCTGGAGGCCAGCATGGGCGGTTGGCCATGTTCAGTTTCCTACTTTCAATCTCTGCTTCTTCAAGCAGCCTCTGGCTGGACTCTCACTCACATCTACACTAACACCCTTCCTGTTAGCCACGCCTTGGAGTGGCCATGTCCTCAGTTTATACAAGCTGCACTATGGCTCTCTGATGCCACATGGAGGATCTGGGACCTCCTACCCCTGACCATGGCATCCCTCAGCCTTCCCAGGTCATGAAGCAAACTGAGGCAGATGAAAGGCAGCCAGGTATGTCCTCGGCAGGAACACTCATGTGTTCAGGCATGTCAAAGTACACATCTCTACTTCCTTGTGACATATAGTAAGAATTCCTTTGACCTTTTTTGACCTGCTTTTAAAAAAACACAATACTTCTCTCTTATCAGCAAACAAGTGTACAATGAACTCCACAAACCACTGTGTAATCCCAGTTGCTAAATAAAAATGTAGATAAAAATGGGTATGCTAAAATATTTTCAATCTTCTCAATCCTTTGAATAGGGAAACTATAGGAGTCACCAAGGCACCTCGGGATGCCTTGGGATGGCACTCACACTGAGGTGGGCACCACTGTTGCACTGCGGCGTCTTTCTCCGCCCTATCACCATCGAGCAGAGATAACGTCATGACAAGGGAGAGAACAGTGATAACTAGGGCAATGGAGATCCTAACACAGCCTAGATGGAAGGGAACGGAGGCCCCCTAGGCCCTTACCACTGTCTCAGTTAGTGTTTCTATTGCTGTGAAGAGACACCACAACCACAGCAAGTCTTAGAAGGAAAACATTTAGTTGGGGCTGACTTATAGTTTAGAGACTTAGCCCATTATCATGAAGGGAGCAGCATGGTGGCATGCAAGCAGACACAGTGTTGGACAGGTAGCTGAGAGTTCTACACCTGGATCTGCAGACAGCAGGAAGAGACTGCACCTCCAGGGCTGGCTTGAGCATCTGACACCTCAAAGCTTGCCCCCAGTGACACACTGTCTCCAACAAGACCACTACTCCATCAAGTCCACACCTCTTAATAGGACCACGCCCTTGAGCCTATGGGGGCCATTTTCTTTCAAACCACCTCACCCACCCACCACTAATCTTACTCTCAGTATAAGTGGGCTTAGGCTGGCCTAGGGTGGGGCTGGTAGAGCATATAAGAGGTAGGTTAACTGCAGTTTACCTGAAGGTAGGATGCAGCTCGTGAGCAGCTGTCAGTCACGATAACAAGGGACTTCTCAGTGATGAAACTGTCCCAAGTCACCCACAATGCTGTAAATAGTCCCTCACTCATGTTCCCATAAGCTCAATCCATTCATGGGTTCATCAAGTTCTTCTGTGTGATCATTTGTCACTGCTGCCTCTCTGAGATGAATAGATACTTGTTCGTGTCACTCCTTCTAAGTCTGTATTAAAATCTTTTCTTAATAAGCTCCAATTCCACTTCATTCTGACTAACTCTGAAATTCCTTTCTGCACCCGAGCTCACGATCCTGGCTGCCCCTGACTGGATGTTCCAGGGAAAGCCACCGGCTGCACAGCCATAGTACTGAGCTGTGCCCTAGCAGCTGAGGAAGCCTGACTCTTGAATTTATCACCACACGGAATATTATAACCCTAAGAACTGAAGGGCATTTCCCTGTGTTGGGAGAGCACTTAAAGTTCAGAGGGGATGATTAGTCAGGATAATCCAAGCAGTAAGTGCCAAAGAGACATCCATACTGAGCCATTGCTTGCCAGCCTCTGGACTGCTACAGGCAGCAAAGACCCCAACTTCTTACACACAAACAAGGTCTGTTGTTTGTCAGTTGGTCAAGAAGAGTTTTCTGTAAGGATATTTTAATAGCACAGCTGAAACAATGCTTTTTCCCCCTAAGGTGATCTCCTCAGTCTGGGAAGAGTGCACAGGTGTGGCTCTGCACAGTGGCTTGGCTCCATGGGAAAGTGGGGACGATCAACTGGCAGCAAAGGGAAGGCAGGCACTGGGCCAGGAGTCAGATGCCACTGCAGGCCTGTGATGGTGTGAAGGAACATGCCGGCCACTCTGAGGGGAAAACAGTTGCTCTCTGGGGAGAAAGCATGAACTGTGATTTTCCTCAGCAAATCAATGAACCCTGGAAGCAGGGCACTTTGCGCCTTTGAACCAGTTTGTGAAATTGATTATGTCTGAGGATGCAGACCCAGTCTCCCCCATTCCCTGGGCACCACCATGCAGGAGGAGGTTCCTGGCAGGGGTTGGGCTCCCTCTTGGGCACCTTTTCTCAGTCTTATCAACAGAGCTCACTGGAGACTCCACCATGCCACTATCTTGGCCTGAAGACCACCTGCAGGTGGCCCTGGAAGGCCAGCAGGACTGAGTAGTGGCCCTCCTGCCTCCAATCTTGTCCTTGACCTCTGTTGTCCCCATCCCACCAGCCAGGCTGTGTTCCCATACTCTGAGGTCTTAAACAAGAATCAGGAAGTGGAATTTGGGCCTGTGCCCTTCAAATACTTGAGCCTGGGCCAGAATCCCAGGGGAAACTAAAACAAAAAGGGCGGAGGCACCAGGTGAGTAGGACTATGCCTGGGCATGCCTGGCCGCTGTGGGTGGGAGGGAGGGTGCTGCCCACCCTTACAGGGCTTTGTGTGGGTACCACTAGTGCACTCATTGGGCAGTGGTCAGAAACTGGACCCCAGCGGTCTGGTGGAGGCTCTCACCCTTCAATAAAAATCCCCCCCTCTGCTCGCTGTGCACTTCCTGAAAGATCTGAACCCTTATGAGGAAGGTTAGGCCCTTAGCAAACTTAGAGCAGAGACATGCCCGGTCAAAGACCCCTAGCAAACTTAGAGCCGAGACATGCCCAGGCAAAGACCCCTAGCAAACTTAGAGCCAAGACATGCCCAGGCAAAAATCCCACCCAACGACATTCTTTCTCCTAAGAAACGGGTGACTTTCACCTGGCCTCAGGGCCAGAGGCAAAACGTTTCAGGAACCAGAAATGTTTGTGCAACTAACCTGTGAATAGCTTAGGACAATCCTTACTTCCCCATAATGCAAATTCTTTCCATTCCCCACCCCTTGCTTTGTGAATTTTCTTGGTTTTATAATCCTTTTCCTGAGTTGTAATTCCTTCCTTGCCTTGGGGTTCTTTTTTTCCTTTAAATACCCCTGACTTCAGCTGCTGGGGGCCAAACCCCTCTGCCTCTGCGTAGGTTACGGGTTCGACCCCAGTGCACTGGTCCTTCCGCGGTCCTTCCGCTGCCCTCGAATTAAACCTCGTGTGATTGCAGCAAGGTCAGTCTTTCGGGAGTTCTTGGGGGGTCGCGCCATCCCGAGACTTGAGCGAGGGTCTCCCCAGTTCGGGGGTCTTTCACTTCCCTCTCAGTACATCTGGGCAGCAGGTGTGAAAGGCACAGCCAAAGGCAGGTGAAGTCACACCAGATAACATGGGGTAGGAGTGATGGCGCTGAAGGTTACACAGCTGACTCCAGGAGCACCTGAGGGTCTAGAGAAATCTTGTTTTCTTGGAAGGAGGGGCAGCAGAAAGCTTGAGGCCCCCTCCCTGACATTGGTTGCTCCTCTCAGAGGGCAACTGAGGACATAAAAGTCACCCACACCAAGCACACCTGTGTCTCAGGACCTTTGCATGTTCTCTCCTCAGCCCTGTGCAGCTGGACACTGAGTAGTGAGGCACACCCCTGACCCTTTGGAGTGTGAAAGTGTTGCCTCTGTGAGGCCTTCCCTTTCCACTCAGCAGTCCTGGTCTCTTTTTATGGTTTCCTATTTCCTACAGCTCACAAATATAATTTATATTTACAAATAGATATTCATTTATTTTATGGTGTTGGGAATCTGACCCAGGGTCTTTAATTTTGTTTTTTTGACTGCACTAAGAAGCTCCCAGAGCTCATGAGAACACACTCCCTGCCATCCCCAGGGTGGAAGGCAGTGTCTGAACAGTCAGTCAATGTCTCCAAGCCCCCTGCAGACACTTCTTCAGGGACTTGGAAGCCATCACGTGACCCTCTTCGTAGGCTGTTTGGGGTTGGAAACTGCTAGCTAAACATGCTCATGCTTTTGCTTTACTTATCTCCCCCCCCACCCCCCAGTCTGCAGCTAAGTCCGTGCACTGCACAGACAGTGATAGGCTCCACTGCAGGAAGGAAGCCACAATCATAGTAAAGGGTAATGTGAACCTCTGGGGCTCTGTGACTGTAAAAAAATAAAAAAGATAACATTAAATAAGTATGGAAGTCGATATTCTTTGCCAGCAGGGGTGGAACGCTAGCAAGGGCTCAGTCCTAAGGCTGACATGCAAGTACTTGCATTCAATGAATTTCTCTGCCTCCTGCCCAATCTGGACAACCCGGTGCTGGCTGGGCGATCCAGACTTCCGGCCACCCGAAATTCAAACAGAAGGAGACACGAACTGGAGAAATTAAAATTAAGGTCACTGCATGGACAGTGCCCTCTACCTGGATCGTCTCAGGTGGCTGAGCAAGAAGCAAGCCTGGAGACAGTGACAAACCTGCACCTACAATAAAACTGCAAAATAGGAGATCGCTATTTATGTAAAGGCTAAGAGAACTCACAAATAAATTGTTTCTCTCTCTTTTTTTTTTTTTTTTTTTTTTGGTTTTTTGGTTTTTTGGTTTTTTGGTTTTTGTTGTTGTTGTTGTTGTTGTTGTTGTTTTGTTCTGTTCTGTTTTTTCGAGACAGGGTTTCTCTGTATAGCCCTGGCTGTCCTGGAACTCACTCTGTAGACCCGGCTAGCCTTGAACTCAGAAATCTGCCTGCCTCTGCCTCCCAAGTGCTGGGATTAAAGGCGTGTGCCACCACTGCCTTGTGAACCAATCCCCTAATGAATAAAGGAGCCAATCACTGGGCAAGGAGGAGGAATTTCCAGGTAGGAGAGGGGAAGAGTGGAGGAGGAGAGAGAGGCCTTTTGGAATGGGGACAGCAGATAGGTAAGATGTAGCTACTAGAGTCTCCTTGTATCAGGGAGGATCCACAAGGATCCGCCACCAGAGGAATCAGATTTTGATAACGCTTACAAGATTAGGTTTTAGTTATTGCGCCCAGAGATTGAGTTACCATTGTTTCTGAGCTAAGGTTGTGTTGTGTTTTCCTTCACACGACGGCTCGTCTGGGTTCAAGAGAGAAAGGTACAGCAGCTAAGTGTGGGTTTGCCTGATGTGCCCCACTAAGGCCATGGGGGATTTGAAGCATGGGGCTGGCGTGGTAGCAACCCACCAGTGGGGACCTATCGAGCTGGGTGGAGAGATCGTGGAGTTCTGAGTCAGAGCTCCACAAGATAAAAGCAGGTCAGCCATTGCTCGCCAGTGCATGGCTGGTCAGCCTGCTGGGGCTGAGAGAATCAGGGCTTAGTATGAGAACATCCCAAGAACATACTATATATTCCTTCTTTTTAAATAATTCCCACAACACTCTTCCTCTCTGGTTCTCCCTATGAGAGAGCACATATCATATTCATTCATCTTAATGTGTGTGTGTGTGTGTGTGTGTGTGTGTGTGTGTGTGTGTGTGTGTGTGTGTGTGTGTGTGTTTTGAGACAGGGTTTCTCTGTGTAGCCCTGGCTGTCCTGGAACTCACTCTGTAGACCAGACTGGCCTCCAACTCAGAAATCTGCCTGCCTCTGCCTCCTCAGTGCTGGGATTAAAGGCGTGTGCCACCACTGCCCGGCCATCCTAATTTTCTTAATATGATGATCTCCAGTTTCTTTTTTCTGCAAATGAAGTTTTGCATGAATGAAATCTATGCTTTCATTCTTCGTGACTAAACAATTCCTCCCACATCAACTAAAAGAGAGCTACACTGAGCTAAGGGATCATACTGAACCACCTGAGAGAGAGCCACCTTCAGCTACGTTCTAGGTGCTAGGGGATCAGACCCTGCATTTGTTTTGGAGGTAGATAAACCTGCAATAGTAGTAGTCAAGAGAGACCCTAGTTTATGTGTGGCAGCACATTGTCGACATGCCATTATTTGGAAGACACACTGTCTACACACTGTCTACACAGGCCCAGAAAGTGGGTCCTCTATCTGGGAAGCCAGGCCTTGCATTCACTCTGGAGGCAGAATTACACAGTGGCAGCAGAAACAGCCTGGTGAGGCCCCACCCCAGTTGTGACACCACACTTTGCAGCCACCAGAGGGGTCACTCTACCTCCCACAGTCACCGTGAAGCTATCCTATCAGTCTTAGTCAGAGTTTCTATTCCTGCACAAACATCATGACCAAGAAGCAAGTTGGGGAGGAAAGGGCTTATTCAGCTTACACTTCCATGCTGCTGTTCATCACGAAAGGAAGTCAGGACTGGAACTCAAACAGGTCAGGAAGCAGGAGCTGATGAAGAGACCATGGAGGGATGTTACTTACTGTCTTGCTTCCCATGGCTTGCTCAGCTTTCTTTCTTATAGAACCCAAGACTACCAGCCCACAGATGGTACCACTCACAAGGGCTCTCTGCCCTTGATCACTAATTGAGAAAATGCCTTACCTCTGGGTCTCGTGGAGGGATTTCCTCACCTGAAGCTCCTTTCTCTGTGATAACTCCAGCTTGTGTCCAGCTGACACACAAAACCAGCCAGTACACTATTTTATGACCCCTAGGTCTGGAGAAGATTTTCCTATGCCGCCAGTTCAAAGAGCTGCCAGCTATGACCTCTGACCTCACAGCGACTGTGGTGGTGGAAGCACCTCTGCCTCTCACAGCTAAGTCTAACTTCTCCTGGGTTCTGTTACTCTCCAGGAGGCTTTCCACGTGTACTGTGACACAGGCCACCTTCAACTGTGGGCGCACTCCTTTACTTCACTATGGAGTGGAGCTACTGCCAACAGAGGCGGGCGAGCCAGACCCCACCCCGACCCGGCTCTGTTAGTCCATCTGCAATGGAGCTGCAGCCTCAGTTCTCACCTCTCACAGGAGTCCTAGCTCCTGCCTCAGATCCAGCCTCGTCCTGCCACAGAATCATATCCTCTGTGCTTTATCTGGTTTTGCTTTCGGTGTTTGGTATATCATTTTAACATATGAACTGGTGTTAATAAAATGTCACTATTTACTAATTTTAAATTGCATCATCATAGTAGAAAGTCTCCTGGAACTCTACTGCAGACTGAAGCCCCAGCAGAGCATGTGGGTTGATGGGGAGGACATTCACAAGTTATCGTAATGAAAGCCTGTGTGTTGACCATTTCGCCCGTAGCTGGTGGTGGTGTTCTAAGAGATGGTGGAACCTTTGGCAAGTGGAGCCCAATTGAATAGAGTGGGATAATGGGTTGTAGCCTGACCTTGACCCCTGGCCTCTACTTTCTTTTCCAATCAGAACGGAGTGAAAACCCCCTTTGTCTCAGGTCTGAGTTCACCCCAGCTGCCATTATGGACTGGATACCCATTTTCTTTTCATTTGTTCCTTTTTTTGAGATAGAGTTTCTCTGTGTAGCCCTGGCTATCCCAGAACTCTGTAGAGCAGGCTAACCTCAAACTCAAGAGATCCCCCTAGCTCTTCCCCCAAGTGCTGGGATTAAAGGTGCGGGCAGCACCACATCTGGCTTCCAACTGCAGCCTCTTAAGCCACACCCACAAGTAACAGTTCCCTTCTTAGGTGGTTCAGCCAGTTATTTTAACACAGCCCAGAGAGAAGCGGCTGGAAAGGAATTTGTTTTCAGGAAATGGGGCTGTTGTTTCTGTGATTAAACCTTGACCGTGTGGTTTTTAGTTTAGAGTGAGAGGTCAGCTCAGGAACTTTGAGATATTCCACCAGGGTCCCCTCCCCCCTCCGAGCACCTGGAAGAAACAGGTTAGAAAGCACATGGTCTGGAAGGGAGGGGCTGATTAAGCCCCTGCTACCTCAGTCCCTAAAGACCAATCAGATTAAAAGTCACACTGTTCTGCCAATCACATTGTACCTAATGGCGGCTGCTGCTCTAAAATCCTATATAAGGTCCCTGAACGGGCTCCACGAGGTCGCCCTCCCGTCTTGGTAGGTAGAGCGACCTCAGCATGCTGATGAATCAATAAATTTCTCTTGCATTTTGCATCAATCCCCGACTCCGTGTCCATTCAGAGGGTCTTCAGTAAGTTAAGACTTCCCAGAGTCTTACAGGAGCTGGTTTCTTAATGGAATATAGCAGAGTTGTGAACTATAGTTCCAAGACTCCATAAGCAGAGCTCCATGGGCCTTTTTTGTGAGAGTTAGGTAGGAGATCAGAACTCTGTGAGAGCTACAGACAAGGTCAGGGTCATAAAGTTTCAGAGGGGACAAGGATTCTATCAAAAATTGGACTGAAGGCAATTTATGTTCTTCCTGTGTCCTGAAAATCAGACTGAGGCAAATTCAAACGTAATGGGCCCAGTTATCTGGTGTTGGGAATTGCAGCACAACCTTCGCACTGTGACACTGATAAGCTCGGTGAATTTAGTGGTTTATGGTACAAATTAAAAGCAGAAAGTAGAGCAAAAAACTGAGCGGGAAAAAAAGTACAATGAGGAAAGGAACATGAACAGGGCACACAAGACAGGTTCAGACAAAGCAGAATGGTTGCTAAGGAGACTAAGAGATGGCTCACACAAGAGCCTGGGACAGTTGGAAGAGCCTCTCATTGATGCCCTATCAGAGGTGATGCCTTCTGCTGATTGTATGCTGTAGGTACGGAGGGGCTTTTATTTACAGGGACTATCAGCTAAGAAACTGCCTTAAGTCTTAAAAGAGACCTTAGAGAGTTGAGCATCGTTGCAACTGTCAGACTGTGGGGACTTGTAACTGGGGCTGAATGCATTTGACAGAGATGACTCTAAGCCTACGGAGACTGCATCAGAATGTTACTGAGTGAAGGCAGAGATGACTCTAAGCCTACGGAGACTGCATCAGAATGTTACTGAGTGAAGAAAGGAAGACTGCTCCTATGTACAGGGCAAGGATTCGGTTGATTATAGACATGAGGGAGAGCACGGCCAGAGGCATCTGGAAGGGTGTGGACTGACCTGGGCCATGAGAGGAGAAGGGGTGGGGGGTGAGAAGGAAAAGAAGACAGAGTAGAGAGGCAGGACCAAGAGGCCAAGAGTGAGCCAGGAGATCAAGAGACAATGTAGCAGAAGTGGCTGTGGTTATGTAGGAATCAGACAAACTGGCAGAAGGGATGGAACTCGAGTCCAGGGGAAGGGGTTGGAGTGAGAAGTATTGAGAGGATCCAGGACTCTGTAATAGGTATTGGCGATGCTGGGAAAGACTGGGAGCCAGCTTCCACCCTGAAATACCAGAGAGGCACCTCACTTAGCCACCTGTCCTGGGTTTCCTTGAGACCGAAGAGTTATGAACGTCTCACAAAGGCTCATGAGTTATAATACTCGGGTGCTTGCACTATTGTGGAGGTTAGAAAAGTTTAGGACCCAGCTGGAGGGAGGGAGGGGCTGGAGACGGGTTGTGGGGCTTAGAGCTAGTAGTGTCCTACTTCTGGTCACTCTGTTAGACAATGACTTACCCCTCACTGCCACCAACTGTCTGGCTGTGGGTTCTTTTACTCTACCTGAATATAGGGGTCTCTAGCAGTCCCCTTCACCTCTGTGTTTGGCTGCAGTGAGCAGAAGCAATAGGCAGGCAGAAGCAGTGGCAAGTGATGCTCCTGGTATTACAGTCCCCTGTAGGTCTCTGCTATGAAGACTTCCAGCCCTTGGCAGTAGCCATGATCACAGCTCTCAGCCTGGGGTCTGAGACCTTTGTCCTTGAATACTTGATGGCTCTCTGGAACTCTTGGGATGATTAGGACCTTTGACTTGTTCCAGGGGTTGTTGAGCTTTCAGGACTGGGGAGATGGCTCAGGGGGTAAAAGCACTTGTCACACAAGTGTGAAGACCCTAGTGGGCATCCTCAGAACCTAATTAAAAGCCAGATAGGTAGCATGGACATCTGTAATCCCAGCTCTTGTGGGGAAATGGGAAAGCCTGAGAGCAGCTAACCTGCCTAATGGCAGAAAACAACAGAGAACACCCCCTCCACCATCCACCCCCACACGAGGCAAAAACTGTCACTTAGAGCTGTCCTCACATGGCCAAATGTGTACTTCCAGGGGTCAAAGGAAAATAATGTCTTGTTAAATGAAATGTTAACTTTTTCCATAGACCTTGTATTAGATACGCTTTTTTTTTTTTTTTGTTACTCTGACCGAATATGACCAGATTGAAGCAATTTAAAGGAGGAAGAGTAGTTTACTCTGTGTCTTCGGATACTCATCCTGATGACCTATTTTCTCTAGCTAGGCTCTACCTCCTAAAGTTTGAATGGAAAGAAAGAAAGAAAGAAAGAAAGAAAGAAAGAAAGAAAGAAAGAAGGAAGGAAGGAAGGAAGGAAGGAAGGAAGGAAGGAAGGAAGGAAGGAAGGAAGGAAGGAAGGAAGGAAGGAAGGAAGGAAAGAAAGAGAGGGAGGAAATAACTGTATGGTGGAGGAGAAGGTTTATTGTAGATAAAAGTGATAGCATAGCCAGAGGCAGAGACATCTGGAAGAGGCTAGAGTTGGCAGGGCCCTGAACTGGGCCATGTGAGGAGAGTGGGGAGTGGAGAACGGAAACCAGGAGATCAGAGGCCAGGAGCATAAAGTGGAAAAAGGACCAGTGTAACCAACATGGCTGGATTATTCAATTAAGAGTCACAGGAGAAAGGAAGCCCACCCCTGAGCTGGAGGCTTCAGGGTGTGTGTGTGTCTCTATGTGTGTGTCTGTGTGTCTGTGTGGGTGTGTGTGAGTGTGTGTGAGTGTGTATATCTGTGAGGTAAGTCCCGCACTGCCCTGCTGTCAGGACCCAGTTCCCAGGCTCTGCCTCTCCCTGCCCACCATTCATCCCTGAACAGAGCCCAGCAAGCTCCTCTCTCTTTAGTGCCCTACACATTCTGCCACCCTACCTGTCACCAGGGGCACCCTGTGTGGAGGATGGAGAGGTGGAGACACCTACAGGACAAGTGTCTGGTTCAGCAGGTTAGTGACAGAGAGGATTCAGGACTCAGCAGCTCCCTTACAGTCAAGGAATCTCCAGAGCAGTGAGCAACCTTTATTGCAGAATAGCGGGGCCTCTCCCCCAGGCCCTGTACAGATTCGTAGGTTAGGGTTGCAGGGCCAGTTGAGACAGAGATGTGGGAAAGGCTGGGAGCCATCCAGCTGGAAGCTGCACCAGGCACAGAGCTTGAATCCTGTGCCAAAAGTACACTTTCACTACACTTCATCTGCCTAACATTTAGTTGGGGTTCTAAGGTACGTGAGTACCTGCCAGGCCATGGAGTGGTTCTAGTCAGGATCCTTTAAGTACATAAAACTAACTTAGAACACTAAGACATCTTTTTCTTTCTTTTTTTTTTTTTTTTTAAAGATTTATTTATTTTATGTATGTGAGTACACTGTAGCTGTCATCAGACACACCAGAAGAGGGTATGGGATTCCATTACAGATGGTTGTGAGCCACCATGTGGTTGCTGGGATTTGAACTCAGGACCTCTGGAAGAGCAGTCAGTGTTTTTAACAGCTGAGCCATCTCTCCAGCCCCTTCTTTTGGTTTCGTTTGGTTTGGTTTGGTTTGGCTTGATTTGGTTTGGTTTGGTTTGGTTTTTTGGTTTTTCGAGACAGGGTTTCTCTGTATAGCCCTGGCTGTCCTGGAACTCACTCTGTAGACCAGGCTGGCCTTGAACTCAGAAATCCACCTGCCTCTGCCTCCCAAGTGCTGGGATTAAAGGCGTGTGCCACCACTGCCCGGCTTCTTTTTGTATTTTTAAGACAGGATCTCTCTATGAATTTCTGGCTGTCCTGGAACTTGCTGTCTATAGCACGTTAGCCTCGAACTTACAGGAATCCACCTGCCTCTGCTTCCTGAAGGTTATGATTTCACCTCAGGGATTGCACACACCTGGCTAAGGTACCTTCCTGATGGGCAGCATGTCAACGGTTGTTATAGTAACTTATAGGGAGAAGGTGGCATTATTTTTGCCACTCTTTCAATGTCTGGCTTAAGGGGAGAAAACTGCCTCTGTATTTCTCAGGGTTTTCAGTCTGCCATGAAACACTGCCATGGACAGAATGTGGGAGAAAACCTTGTTTTGTCCACCCTGCCATCAGGAAATGAAGTATCGTCACGACTGCTTCCCATATAAATTGCACTTTACACTTCACTGAACTTTAAGAGTGATAGACCCTGCCATCCGTAGCTGCAGGAATCAGAGTCACCGTGGAAACAGCACAGCAGACTTGATGTGTCTGGGGTTTGAGGTTTTTAGAATGTGTTTGTTTGGAGAGACGGCTGGGCAGGTAAGAGCACTGGCTGCTCTTGCTGAGGACCAGAGTTCAATTCCCAGCACCCATGTGGTGACTCACAACCATCTGTAATCCAGTTCCAGGAGGATGTGACACACACTTCTGACCTCTGTGGTCACTGCAGGCAAAACACTCATATACATACATTTTTAAATAAAAATTTTGAATTTGTTTGGTGGCTGTACTGGCTGGTTTTGTGTGTCAACTTGACACAAGCTGGAGTTATCACAGAGAAAGGAGTTTCAGCTGAGAAAATGCCTCCATGAGATCCAGCAGTAAGGCACTTTCTCAATTAGTGATCAAGGGTAGAGAGCCCCTGGTGGTGCCATCCCTGGGCTGGTAGTCTTGGGTTCTACCAGAAAGCAAGCTGAGCAAGCCAGTAAGGAACATCCCTCCATGGCCTCTGCATCAGCTCCTGCTTCCTGCCCTGCTTGAGTTCCAGTCCTGACTTCCTTTCGTGATGAACAGCAGCATGGAAGTGTAAGCTCAATAAACCCTTTCCTCCCCAACTTACTTCTTGGTCATGGTGTGGGAAGAATTGAGAAGAGCCAGGAGGCCAGCATGAGCTCTGTAAAGGTCCTTGTGATACTGAAGCAGGTTGGAAGCCAGCATGGGCTTTGGTAATATGCTATATTACCATGGGCTATGCTAATAGACACCTGAGATAGCCATTTGTCCCAAGTTTCTTTAGGACCAGACTGTGTGTGAGTCCGCTTTCCCTTCCACTCACGAGGACTTGAAATAATCAGCTTATAAGGAAATCAAGTTTGTCCTGGCATGGGATTTTAAGATCTCAGGTTTGGATCTGTTGGCTCTGCTTGGAGGCTGTGGTGACACAGTATGACAAAAACAGACACTGGGGGAAAATGCTCACCCCATAGCCAGAGAATTTGGTGGTTTGAACAGGGGTGTGGTTGGGGTCCCATGATTCCCTTCAGGGCCATGACCTGCAGACCTCTCACTAACACCCCCCCCCCCATCTTATACAGTTTCTGTGCCTCTCTCACTGGTCCCTGCACAGTAACTAGGACCTCACACATGAAAGGGCGGGCTTTAAGACCCAGACGGAGCTGCCTGGGTACCTAAGCCATGTGCCAAGATCAACCCCTTCCTTCCTTCCTTCCTCTTGCTATTGTTTACGTATTCATTCATTTATTTTTAATGTAATATGTTCTGGCTGCCATACTGTACCCACTTTTTCACTCACTGAACTTTTCCATGGCTTTTGACAAAAAGCACAGAAAGTCTGTCCGAATTGCTCCTTGCTCTGATGAACTCTCTCATGTGTTTATTCATTGCCTTCATGTAAACTTTGAACCGGCTTGCACTGTGTCAGAGTTCATTGTGTCAGAGTTCACGGTGAGTGGGTAACAGATAAGGGAGGAGGTGAGACTTTGGTTTTCTTTGTTTTCAGCTTTGTTCAGATGTATCCATGTGATATAACACATACTCCGGTTTTTTGTTGGTTTGTTTTTTGGTTTGGTTTGTTTGGTTTTTGGTTTGATTTGTTTCCTTGATTTTTAGCATGTTGATGATCCAATCTAGGGCCTTCTACTTGCAAGTAAGGCTCATAGTGCAGAGCCACACCCAGTCCGTAAGTCTGTCCAACGCTGCATGTTCAGTGGTGTCCTGGTTGATTTTTTGGTTATTTATTTATTTATTGGCAAATTGTTACAAGAATATTCTGAGAAGAGGGAATCACAGTTGAAAAAAAAATCCCTCTATTAGATTGGCCTGTTGGCAAGACTGCAGAGGTTTGTGTTTTATAGAAAAGAAAAGGAAGTCAGGGATGTGTTTGTACAGTGGGGTTGGTGCAGGGAAGGGGTGTCTCCGTGGGCCCGTGCTGAGGCATCGCCCCCTGAGGGACCAGCCACATGGCAGGTATAGTACAGAATAGAGTTTATTCAGGGCAGGGGGAGGGGAAGTTGAGGGAATAGAGATAGAGAAAGGCAGAGAAAGAGAAGAGAGACAGAGAAAGTAGAGGAGTAAAGGCCTGCCCTGAACAGGAGGAGAGAGATGGGGAAAGGAAATGGGGAGAGGAAGAACAGAGAGGGTAAGAGGGTAAGCAAGGAAGAGAGTGAGGGGGGCAAGCAGCCCCTTTTATACCGAGTCAGGCATAGGGGCGGACCCTGGAAGAAATGCTAACATGGAGCATTTTGTTAATTAGCGATTGATGAATGTGAGTGGACCCAGCTCACGGGCGGCCATCTGGGCGGATGATCCTTAGCTGTGTAAGAAAGCAGGCTGAGCAAGCCATGAAGAGCAAGCCAGGAACAGTGGCCTCTGGTTCAGTTCCTGCCTTCAGGTTCCTGTCCTGAGTTTCCACCCTGACTTCCTCAAGGATGGAGTGTATCTGAGAGTTTCCAGCTGAAACCAATCCCTTCTTCCCCACGCTGCTTTTGATCATGTTTTACCTTAGCAATAGGAACCAGAACTAAGACAAGTAGGTTTACCACATTCACAGGATAATATATCCATCACCAGCAACTAGTGTTATGGGGGTTTTTTTTCTATTCTTGTTTGTTTGTTTGTTTGTTTGTTTGTTTGTTTTTAAAGACAGGTTTCTCTGTGTGGCCATGGCTGTCCTGGAACTTGCTCTGTAGACCAGGCTGGCCTCATATTCAAAGATCCACCTGCCTCTGCCTCCTACTCAGGGAATGCTGGGAATAAAGGTGTAGCCACCACTGCTCAGCTCATTAGAATATTTCCATCCTCACTTGTTAAGAACAATACTGTTGCCGGGCAGTGGTGGCACACGTCTTTAATCCCAGCACTTGGGAGGCAGAGGCAGGTGGATTTCTGAGTTCAAGGCCAGCCTGGTCTACAGAGTGAGTTCCAAGACAGCCAGGGCTACACAGAGAAACCCTGTCTCGAAAAACCAAAAAAAAAAGAAAAAGAACAATACTGTTTACCTGTTTTGGTGAATGGTTGGAGGCAGTGCTCCTGTGGAGCAATTTAGAGGGCTGCAAGGAACAGGCCTGGGCTGCACACTGTGGAGGAGGACCGCAAGTGTGCCAGAGGGTATGGGGAGGAGGGGGAAGAGCTGTAGTACCTGGAAATCCCAGGTTCAGAGAGAGAATCTGGGACATACTATCCAAGGGTTCCACAGAGGTAGGAATGAGTTGAATGTATTCACTGGAGAGAAACTGGCCCTCCATTAGAATGGAGAAGGCTTAGGCCTTGATGAGCACCAAAGAAGACTGGAGACCAAGAGTGAGAGGTGAAAATTAAGATCCCTACCTTCAAATGTGTGCAGGGTGATAAACCTGGACCCCACAGCAAGCCCTGCTAGGCCCTCACAGTGGTGTGCCTGGTCATCTTGTCTGTGAGACTGCTGAAGCATGCAAAGGCTAGAGACTAGTCTTAGGAGGGCTGCAGGGGTAAAGACAGGAGACTGGGCAGGCTGGCTAATGGAGAGCAGGTTAGCCCCAAGGGTGCCAGGAACTGTGGTTGGCCCACTCCTTCTGCTTGCTCACTAGGCAGCGCTGTCTCCTTCCTCCGTGTGCTAGCCGTTGCTTGGTGGCCATACCTCCAGGACTTCAGATCAGCCAGCCTCACAGGGTGTACTTAAAGACAAACTTAAGGGTCGTGTGTTCATATCCACACTTCACTCTTTATTTTGTTTGTGGTTCTGACAAAGAACTCCAGCGCCCCGCCCATGCGAGACAAGCACTCAACCCTCAAGGTTTATCCCCATGTTTGCTCGCTGACAGATTCGCTTATAAAATGATTACAACGAATTGCTAGGAAGGTGAGAGGAAGGCTGTAGCGCCAGGCCAGCTCGGGCTTTTGTGTTTAGAGTCCACAGGCTGCAGAGTTTAAACTGCCAATATCCTGTTGAGAACAGCAGACTTTGCCAGAATAGGTGAAAGCTTAGCTAGGTGCTCAGCTAGCCTAGGCCAACTGGACAACTCGGGGGTGGAGCCGAGGTGGGGCTAGTAGGGGGCGGGGCTAACGGACAGCTAGTGTCTCCATAGCTCAGCAGCAGGCAGAGAGGCTCAAGAAGAGTTTGGAGAGTGGAGGAACTGCACACCAGCCGCCGCGGGAGCGAGAGCGCGACCCTGACAGTAAGCTCCGGGGACAGCAGCGGCACCCCAGTGTGAGAGTTTAGATGGCTGCGAGTAGCTCCCGCAGCTAAATGCGTTTCCCCTATCCCAAGGCCGATCCCAGCCTGCAATAGGCCATGCCTCCCAGTCCTGCATCTGACGCCCCATCCTCCTCCGGGGCAGTCCGGTTGCGCTTCAGAAAAAAGGGGTGGGTGCTAGGCCTGACAGCGATACTAGCTCCTCAGCCCCCCCGGTTCCCTCCCCCGTGAATGCGTGTTTGTCCCATGGGTTCCAGGCTTGCTAGTTGCCCAGGCACCTGAACTGATCCAGGTAGCTGAGAGCGCTGTCCATGCAGTGACTCTTAATTTTAACTTCTCCAGTCTGCACCTTCTGCCACTTAAACTTCCGGCGGCCCGAAGCCTGGATCGCCTTTCTGGCATCTGGTTGGAGGGATCCGGAGGGAGGTGGAGGGATTCAGTACACAAGCTTGCGTGTCAACCCTACGACTACATTCTATGCTGCTGGCAGGATTATAGAGTTCAACATTTGATTCTCTGCCTCTGATTTCGGTCCAATCTTTTTTTGAAGCCACTGAGCCCCAGCGACTCACATTGTATTTTACTGTGATCATGGCTTCCTTCCTCAAGTGGAGTCTACCACTGGCTGTGCGTGGTCTGACTTCACACAAGATTTGAAGGGGGATGAACAAGAACGTGGGCGTGTTCAGCAAACACTTTTCCATTCCCTAATACCCACATGAGGAGGGCCACGTGCTATGGCTTCCCGAGTCCCTGAAGAAGTGTGTCCAGTGAGGCTGAGATCCAGGACCCGAACTGACTGTTCAGACCCTGCCCCCCTCCCTGGGGATGGCAGGGAGTGTGTTCTCATGAGCTCTGGGAGCTTTTTAGTGCAGACAACAAACAAAAATCCAAGGCCCTGGGTCAGATCCCCAGCACCACAAAATAAATGAATATCTATTTGTAAATATAAATTATATTTGTGAGCTGTAGGAAATAGGAAACCATAAAAAGAGACCAGGACTGCTGAGTGGAAAGGGAAGGCCTCACAGAGGCAACACTTTCACACTCCAAAGGGTCAGGGGTGTGCCTCACTACTCAGTGTCCAGCTGCACAGGGCTGAGGAGAGAACATGCAAAGGTCCTGAGACACAGGTGTGCTTGGTGTGGGTGACTTTTATGTCCTCAGTTGCCCTCTGAGAGGAGCAACCAATGTCAGGGAGGGGGCCTCAAGCTTTCTGCTGCCCCTCCTTCCAAGAAAACAAGATTTCTCTAGACCCTCAGGTGCTCCTGGAGTCAGCTGTGTAACCTTCAGCGCCATCACTCCTACCCCATGTTATCTGGTGTGACTGCACCTGCCTTTGGCTGTGCCTTTCACACCTGCTGCCCAGATGTACTGAGAGGGAAGTGCACAGCAAGCAGAGGGGGGGATTTTTATTGAAGGGTGAGAGCCTCCACCAGACCGCTGGGATCCAGTTTCTGACCACTGCCCAACGAGTGCACTCGTGGTACCCACACAAAGCCCTGTAAGGGTGGGCAGCACCCTCCCTTCCACCCACAGCGGCCAGGCATGCCCAGGCATAGTCCTATTCATCTGGTGCCTCCACCCTTTTTGTTTTTGTTTCCCCTGGGATTCTGGCCCAGGCTCAAGTATTTGAAGGAGACAGGCCCAAATTCCACTTCCTGATTCTTGTTTTAAGACCTCAGAGTATGGGAACACAGCCTGGCTGGTGGGATGGGGACAACAGAGGTCAAGGACAAGATTGGAGGCAGGAGGGCCACTACTCAGTCCTGCTGGCCTTCCAGGGCCACCTGCAGGTGGTCTTCAGGCCAAGATAGTGGCATGGTGGAGTCTCCAGTGAGCTCTGTTGATAAGACTGAGAAAAGGTGCCCAAGAGGGAGCCCAACCCCTGCCAGGAACCTCCTCCTGCATGGTGGTGCCCAGGGAATGGGGGAGACTGGGTCTGCATCCTCAGACATAATCAATTTCACAAACTGGTTCAAAGGAGCATAGTGCCCTGCTATCAGGGTTTATTGATTTGCTGAGGAAAATAAATCACAGTTCATGCTTTCTCCCCAGAGAGCAACTGTTTTCCCCTCAGAGTGGCCGGCATGTTCCTTCACACCATCACAGGCTTGCAGTGGCATCTGACTTCTGGCCCAGTGCCTGCCTTCCTTTTGCTGCCAGTTGATCGTCCCCACTTTCCCACGGAGCCAAGCCACTATGCAGAGCCACACCTGTGCACTCTTCCCAGACTGAGGAGATCACCTTAGGGGGAAAAAGCATTGTTTCAGCTGTGCTATTAAAGCATCCTTACAGAAAACTCTTCTTGACCAACTGACAAACAACAGGCCTTGTTTGTGTGTAAGAAGTTGGGGTCTTTGCTGCCTGTAGCAGTCCACAGGCTGGCAAGCAATGGCTCAGTATGGATGTCTCTTTGGCACTTACTGCTTGGATTATCTTGACAAATCATCCTCTCTGAACTTTAAGTGCTCTCTCAACACAGGGAAATGTCCTTCAGTTCTTAGGGTTATAATATTCTGTGTGGTGATAAATTCAAGAGTCATGCTTCCTCAGCTGCTAGGGCACAGCTCAGTACTATGGCTGTGCAGCCCGTGGCTTTCCCTGGAACATCCAGTCAGGGACAGCCAGGATCGTGAGCTCGGGTGCAGAAAGGAATTTCAGAGTTAGTCAGAATGAAGTGGAATTGGAGCTTATTAAGAAAAGATTTTAATACAGACTTAGAAGGAGTGACACGAACAAGTATCTATTCATCTCAGATAGGCAGCAGTGACAAGTGATCACACAGAAGAACTTGATGAACCCATGAATGGATTGAGCTTATGGGAACATGAGTGAGGGACTCTTTACAGCATTGTGGGTGACTTGGGACAGTTTCATCACTGAGAAGTCCCTTGTTATCGTGACTGACAGCTGCTCACGAGCTGCATCCTACCTTCAGGTAAACTGCAGTTAACCTACCTCTTATATGCTCTACCAGCCCCACCCTAGGCCAGCCTAAGCCCACTTATACTGAGAGTAAGATTAGTGGTGGGTGGATGAAGTGGTTTGAAAGAAAATGGCCCCCATAGGCTCAAGGGAGTGGTCCTATTAAGGGGTATGGACTTGATGGAATAGTGGTCTTGTTGGAGACAGTGTGTCACTGGGGGCAAGCTTTGAGGTGTCAGATGCTCAAGCCAGCCCTGGAGGTGCAGTCTCTTGCTGCTGTCTGTAGATCCAGATGTAGAACTCTCGATACCTGTCTGCCCCGGCCTGCGGGGGTTCAGCTGGAACCTGGGGAGGGGAGCGAAAGAATGGGGGACAAGAGACACAAAGAAGGAAAGCAAGTCGTGCATTCTGATCAAGGTCTCAAAGTTTATTTCAGGGCAGCAGCTTAAAAAGACAGGCAGGCGGGAAGGTTACACATGGCCCAAGGCCAACCCACGACTGTAACTGGCTTCTGGGAAATACCAGATATTCTTTCAATTCCTGGGACCCGAGACCGCAAATGCCCTGTCCTTTCTTAACCTTGCACTTTAACTGACTAGGCTTCAAAGAACATCGGGTAATTTCAGTAGAAAACTGAACATGGCCAGCAGACTGGATGGGCCACGAAAGAAGGTTTGAATTTAAAAATCCATCTCTAGAACAGAGAGCAGAGGCACTGGGTTCCCTTGGCACTGGGAAAAGGCAGATTGACACATCTCACTGTCACGTACAAATGAAAGGCCATCTCCCCAGATTCTGGTAATCAGACAAAAGCCAGCATTGCTCAAGAACTTGGGATGCTGGCTCCCCTCCACTAAAGGAGCCATTTCCTTAGCACTGGCCGAGGGGCTAATGGCTAACTCTGGTGCCTATTAGCACACCAAAGCCCATGCTGGCCTCCAGGCTCCCTCAGTCTCACAAGGGCCTAGCTCTCCTCACCTCCTCCAGGGCCACAATCTTCTCCAGCTCATGGCTTTCCCCCCCAGCTGTCCACTTCCTTCTAACCCTGCTATTTCCGCCTTGCACACTCTGGGTCTTCTCTTAGTCTTCATCTCTGGCTTCCCACCCCCACCCCACCCCACAAGTTCTCCTCCTCTCATGGCCAGACTCAGTCTGCTGGCCTTGCTCAATCTACTGCTTTCTGTCTCTGCTTTGGACTCTTCCAGAGGCCTCTGGCCGTTCTCTCCTCATATCCACAATAAAAACCTTCCCCTGCACCGGGCAGTGGTGGCACACGCCTTTAATCCCAGCACTTGGGAGGCAGGACACAGAGAAACCCTGTCTCGAAAAACAAAACGAAAAAACAAAAAACAAAACCAAAAACCCTCCCCTTCACCATGTCAGGAAACAGTCATGTCATGTGTTCACATACTCACTGGTAAATTTACCCATGTTTTACCTTTGTTCCGTGGCTTTCTATAAACTGTAAGATGATACTGTCTGGAGAGACTTAAAGACCCTCCCTTGTCTAAATTGTAAGCAAATCCACCTTCCTTGGACGGTTTGTTTCTTAAATCTTTTTAAAATATAAGGCAGTCAGACTGCATGTTTCTGGCCCTAAGTGCCTGGGAGGGCAGTTAGGGGACCTGGTCTCCCCTGCTTACTCAAGATATTATGCCTTCCCCCTTCCCTGCCTCCTGCAGACCCACCGCCCAACCAGCTTGTCCCTCTGCGAAAACACAACCACCCAGAAAATGGGAATGAACTCCTCCCTGGTGGGAAAGGTGACTCTGTTGTCTTCCCACTGTGCACTCTGCTGTGGGAGGCCTCCCAGCCCCTGTTAGGATCCTGTCTTCTGAGAACCTGTGTTCAAGGAAGAAATGATGATGAGCGGGGCATCTGAACATCAGAAGCCATAATGGGGCGGGGCATCATAAGCGATGAGGGGGCGGCATCTTAGCATCAGAGGCAATGCTGGGGCTGTTCCTCTTAACTTCAGAAGAGAGGCTGGAGCGGGCATCTTAACGTCAGAGGCTGCCTAGGGATTTACCTTTTCTTTCCACTGAGAATTGAACCCAGGGCCTCACAAATACTAGGCAAGTGCTCTACCACTGAGCCAAGCCCAGTTCCTTCCACATATGTTGAACTCTTTACTTGTAGCCCTTGGAGACTTGATGCTCTTTTTGTGACCTAGGCATTGCTACAGGCAAACTCAGCACTCTCCCAGCCTCCAATAAAAAACCCAGAGAGCAGTGCTGGAAGGCTAACCAGGCCTCAGGAGGCTCTGCCGGAAGTTCTCCCTGTCCAAGCAGCAAGGAGGGTGGACTGGACTACTCAAAAGCCCTGTAGGTTCTAGGGAGTCCTGTTGCATGCTGGTGAGTGAGATTCCAGGCCACAAGGCTGTGATCACTGAGGATCAGCTGGGTATGGTGCGGACAACACATAGAGAGCGGCTTGTGGAGGGAAGAAAGATGATGCGTGCTGCTACCCCAACATGGGTATCTGCCAACCCAGCTCAACAGTAGGCGTGGGCTAACCTTCCTCCTTAAAGGAGGTGAGATGCACTTCTAGACATTTTAAGCCAGTGGAAAACTTGGGCATCAGATCCTAATTTGATCGGCGGAGCTGGAGATGGGAGAGGGCACAGGGACCTAACAGTGTAGCTCCTTCTGCCCTTCCCTCCTCATAGGACTTAAAAGCCTGTGTCGCAGCATTGAGGGAAAGGGAGAGGATGTGCCCACCTGAGGGAGGCTCTGGAATCCATTCCTAGCTGCGTGTGAGCGCGCGCAATTAATGGGGCATGTTTGTTTGAAAGCCCATAAAGTAGAGTCAAGAGGCTACTGTTAATGAAATCTCAGACACATCTGCAATGGAATCTTGTCAGGAGCCATAATGGGACAAGCTAATAACTAGCAGGTGATCATCCTGAAATGGCCTTCTTCAGATTATTATATAATCTGCGACAGGTGCGCCCTTATTAAGCAAGGCTGTAAGGGATTCATTTTAGAAAAAAATCCTGCTATTAATATGCTTTTCCTGTTATTATTAAACACATATAACAATCACTAAGTAGTAGCACACCCCTTTGGAGCAGATCTCTGCAGATCCACGAAGATGTACTGTCTTGTAGTGATGCTACATAGACAAATAGATGACTTAAGTCTTAATGATGATCCTATAAGAATTCCTAAAATTATATTTGTGATTATTAAGCTCTTTTATAGTGGGACTGCTATTAGTCAAAACTTAGTGGGAACTCAGTCAGTCTCCCAAGTGTCACCAGCTAATTGCTCTTAGATAGTAACCAGACTTTCTCCTACTCAGAGCACATTCCAAGAGGTTGTAAAACAATTAACCAAAGGTCATAAAAAAGGAACTAACCATTTATTATAGGTGCTAGGACAGAAGATAAAATATTGACTGGGTTTATCTATATAAAACTTTACTAATAACTTAGTTATGGTTTTAAACTTCAGTGAACCTGTGGAGCTGAGACAGGTGATGGATGTTTAGCCAGATAATTACTCCTAATGGATATGCATGTAAACATTCTCTGTTGTAAACTTCTATTTCAATTTATGATTTGATTTTTTTTTTTTTTTTGTTTTTTCGAGACAGGGTTTCTCTGTGTAGCCCTGGCTGTCCTGGAACTCACTCTGTAGACCAGGCTGGCCTAGAAATCAGAAATCCACCTGCCTCTGCCTCCCAAGTGCCCAGCTTATGATTTGATTTTTTTGTGTGAACTTGTGATGAACTTTGTAACATGATCATGTATCCTGAAAGTTGTATAAGTACTGAGGACAAAAGGAGAGACAGGAGAATTTTTTGCATTTCCCCAGATAGAGTAGATTCCTTTCCTTTCCCCCACATAGGAGAATGTTTCCCTTACTAGAAGTTTTCCCTTTCCCCACTTAGGATCTTTCCCCTTTCCCCTTAGACAGCGTCCATAGGAAACTTTCCCATTTTCTTCCAGGGACTTCCGCTAGCAGGCTGAAAGTTAGAGGCTCAAAGTTCCCGCTGAGACAGTACAAAGGCTATTAAGCCTTTGCTGTTTTTAGGAAGAGGTGCTAAGTGCCAGAAACTGCAGTTTCTGGCCTCAGAGAATCACAGAAGGCAGGTCAGCTACAGTAGCATAGTAACTTAGACTTAAATAAGTAAACATTTTATTATTATACAGCAACCTTAAGTATATCGGAAAGTCTTACCCTCCGCCGACACCCTTCCCCTCTGCTGCGTCATGAAGAACTGACAACAGTCCACCGGGCCCCCCCCCAATCTGCCTGAGACTAAGTAAAATAATCATTTCTAACTAATCAACGAGCTAGTTTTCCTAACCTCCTTAGATTTAAAGCTTAGAAACACAGTTAAATCAATAAATTTAAGTGGCTTTTCCACAGTAGAAGTATCCATTCCCTCTCTAAAGGCATCCAGGGCCTGGTGCGGACCAGACTGAGGCCTGGAGAAGCACAGTCCCTGTCCTCAGGAGGGTACGGGGCAGCACTGAAGGCCTGGCTTCCAACTAGGCTGGCCTTAGCCCCTGGTGTGCTTCAGCAGAGCACACCTTCCAGATCATGGATTTTCTGGCCGTCTCTGCTGACATGTGGCTATGCTAGCTTCCCATGGCTCCTCATTAGGCTCTCCCCATGCTGTCCTGCTCTTCCTCTCTTCGATGTTGCCTTTAAATGCACTGGAACCTTCTCTTGCTGGTCGACTCTGACCTGTTCTTAGCTCAACTCCAAGGCTGTGCTCTGAGAGAAATGAGACATTAGGCCCAATACAAAGGGTGCACCACAGCTAAGCCACCACAGCACAGGGACACTGGCATTGAGGGAGAAGAGACTGGCCATTAGCCATCTGTGTGGTCCAAGGAAGCCTCTGCTTGTCAGTCACTGACCAGCCTGAAACCTAGAGTGGTGAGCAGGCAGCACTATCCAAAGGCCTGGGAGTTGTCAGCAAAGACATTTGCACCCCCTCCCTTGTGTGACAGGCTGACTGGAACACAAGAGGGACCAAATGCTTCCCTTTTCTTGCTTAGAGTTTCCTCATCTCCCTAGGAAGGGAGATGGAATTGCAGGGCCAGTCAGATCCAAGGTCAAGAGGAGGCCACACCTGCCTCTCACTCTGACATCTGAGGGCAGCAGGTACATCATTTTCCCACTTCCCCTTAGCCCTCACAATTCCCAAGCCAAGGGTGGATGTTCCCAGGAGAAGCTGCCAGGAGCTAAGGATCTCACCACCAGGCAATCTCACTGGGCCTCTCTGAAGGAGCACTCCTCATGTCCAGTCAGAGTCAGGGCCACTGACAGGGCTCTCTGCGCTTACTCTGCTGGCCTTTGTTCTGGAATACCCTTGAGTGTCCAGGCCTGTAATTTGCTTCACAAAGACCACATCTGCTGAGTCACCGTTAGCTGGTACTAGAGGGTGATCCCAGGGGCACACCTGACTGAGTGCTCACTGGGCAGTTGGCTGACCCAGACCGTGAGGCTTGCAGTGACTGCCCTCTGACCCCACACTTATCTCTAGTCTTCCTCCACACTTAGAACAATTTTCAATCCTCTAGCCCCGCAAACTAGACTGAGAAAGGAGCTGTATGTAAGGATAATTTAAAATCTTTGTCAATCAAAACTTCTAGTGTCTACGTTTTGATCCAGAGAACTTTCCATCTCATTCAGTCAGTATTGGATAATCATTCAGTAAGCGCCAGGTTCTGAGAGTACGGAAGGGAACGGAGGATGCTTGCTCAGACTGAGAGGGATGCAGACCCTGGTATGACAGCCAAGCACAAACAGAAGTGAAGGCGGTGGGAACAAACAGCCCCCTCAGAGCTCTGGAACAGGAGAGGTTGCTGGCCATGTGTAGGCAGAGACTGGGGTAGGGAGGGGTCAGTCAGGGCCCTCTCAGCAGTCCTGAGGAGAGCCTGCAGGTGCCTGGGCTGGGTGTGATGACAGAGATGGGCTTGATAGCTATGCTTCGGGAGAAAAGCTGTGGAACTTACAGATGTGTCAGTGGAATAAAGAATAGTTGCCAGGGAACCTCTATTTTAGAAACCTGACAGTGGCCAGTGGTAATGGCACATGAGTGGAAACCCCAGAAGAAGACAAAGCTTAGGGGGACAGGGTCACAGTTCAGTGCCACATGGATGGGGATTGGGAGACCTCTGAGAATGGGAGCTGGTAGCAGGCACAAAGGATAAGACTCACAGGAAGTCTAGAGTAGACACAGTCTCTGTCATCTACGAGTCAGCAGGGGGTCACAGGCATGTAAACGATGCCTCCTCTTTGACACCAGTTTTCCAATGGCTTCTTCCCTGACTCCCTCCCCCCCAGCCTTACCCCACCCCACCCCTTGCCAACTTTGTCTTCATGGCTTTACATTTTCACTGGGCCGCTGTCAGATTGGTGCCCTTAGGTTTTCAGATTGATCTTTGTCTCCTGGACTTCACAAACAGAAGGAAGTCACACAGCAGAGTCCCAGTCACATGCGTCATGCCTGCCTGAGTGTGTCCTCTGAGACTCTGGTTCTATGAAAGCAGCTGACACTTGACACATTGAAATAGAGTCACAGCTAAAGCTTTTCATGGCTTAAAAATGGAAAGTTAACTTTTACATTTGAGTAAATGGCACGCACATTGGTTTAAAACGTATTTGAATGGTACAAAAGCTGATAAGCTCTGGGCAGTGGTGGTGCACGCCTTTAATCCCAGCACTTGGGAGGCAGAGGCAGGTGGATTTCTGAGTTCGAGGCCAACCTGGTCTACAGAGTGAGTTCCAGGACAGCCAGGGCTACACAGAGAAACCCTGTCTCAAAAAAACAAACAAAAAAACAAAAAAACAACAACAAAAAAAAAACTGATAAGCACTATGTTTTATCTGTGGCACTGGGGGTAGAACTCATGCTTGACAAGTACTCTGCCACCTAGGCGAGATACATAGGAGCAGCTAACATTAAAATACATTTAACCTGGCTACATAGAGAAACCCTGTCTCAAAAAAACCAAAAAAAAAAAAAAAAAAAAAAAGAAATACATATAACCTTGATTCTTCTTATGAGGATTGGCTGCTCATCAGATTTCTAGTAAATGACCATTGTCCTCCAGATACTATGAATTGACTTTGTAATTTTTTTTAATTTTGTGCACCTGGATATTTGACCTGCCTATATGTCTGTGCACCTCATATGTATAATACCTGGGCAGATGCCAGGTCCCCAGGAGCTGGAGCTATAGATAGATGTGAGGGCCGGGAATGGAGTCCTGGTCCTCTGAAAGACTAGCTGCTACTCTTTTTTTTTTTTTTTAATATTTTATTTATTTTATATATACGATGAGTACACTGTAGCTGTCTTCAGACACCAGAAGAGGGCATCAGATCCCATTACAGCTTGTAAGCCACCATGTGGTTGCTGGGAATTGAACTCAGAACCTCTGGAAGAGCAGTCAGTGCTCTTAACCGCTGAGTCATCTCTCTTCTGAGTCATCTTCCCAGCCGGTGGTTACAATGTTGTAACATATGTATCCAGCTGTTTGTTTTGGTTTTTTAACGCATCCTCTTTACTAAGCAACCAATCATTTCCTTGGGAAGAATACCATAACTCTAAGGAAAAGATATTCTTTCCTTTTGCTTTCGTAGCACTAGGCATCAATCGCATCTCCTCACCTGTGCTAGAAGTCACGCCCACAGTCCTGCTCTCCATTGGAAAGGCTCCCTCTCCAACTCCAATTCTCTGGGCATAGCATTTTTCTCATTGAAAAATTGGGTTACAAAACAAATAAAGAGACTACTAGGAGAATGAAACCTTATAAATTAACCTCCAGTATCAGGTGCTAGCATCTTGAAAAGGAACTTGGGACTTGCTTTTTTGTTTCTGAAGTCTTTCCTGATATCCTCTAAACCTTGGTGTTTTGAAGAGGTTAGAATGTTCTCTACTGCAATAGAAATAAACCACACAGAAGACTTCGTCGCAACTGTTCTCTTACAAGGTAGAGCCTCAGCAGATAGCAGTGGGACCCCTGACAAAGAGAACAGGACTTCTCTGAGCTAATACTACAGACATGCACCCCTAGAACACGATTTACAGAGTGTGAATGATCACAGGTCTATATGGACTGAGCTTGGCTTAATCCTTCTGGATCACGGCTTTGGTGAGGGCACGTGGGCAGGACAGTGGGCATCCCGGGACATAGGTGTCTCCATCCTCTCACCTCCAGTCTGGTTCTGTGCACATATGTTGCTGTAGAGATCTTGGATATGAGAGTCCCATAGAATGAATTAGGGAAAGGAAAGGACACCCACTTTGGTGGAGCACTTGCTCAGGGCCATTCATTCATTCATCAGTAGCCTGATAGGTTGATGCTCCCCACACTCTAGATGACAAAGGCTCAAGGGGTTTCATAACTTATCCGGAGCCCCAAAGCTGTGGTGGGAGAACTGCAAATGGAATCACCAAAGGAAGAAAACATACTAGAACACCCCTTATTGCGCCTCCAAGATTCTCCTGTCCCTAAGCCAAATGCATCCAAGTTTCTAATTGTAGCACCATGGCACAGAAGCTCTGGAGGACAGCCAGGCAGCATCCTCACTGTCTCACCAAATGTGCTACTATGCTACCCAGCTCATAGACACTGCATAGTACCTGACTATTAGTGACATTTGGCACATCACATCCTCCAGGGGCCTCATGGTTGGGTCTTCCCTCTGAAACAGCTCTTCCAGGAACTGGGCCATCTGGTGTTGACCTCTCCTGAAAGGTCTATGAAAAAGTCAGAGTCCATGACCACCTGAACTCAAGATGGCATCTTCCTGTGAGACCTTCACTGAGGTGAACTGCGTCAGCATTCCTACCTTTTTTTTTTTTTTTTTTTTTTTTTTTTTGGTTTTTCGAGACAGGGTTTCTTCTCTGTGTAGCCCTGGCTGTCCTGGAACTCACTCTGTAGACCAGGCTGGCCTCAAACTCAGAAATCCACCTGCCTCTGCCTCCCAAGTGCTGGGATTAAAGGTGTGCGCCACCACTGCCCGGCAGCATTGATACATACGGACCTTTACTCTTTATCTAGTGGTCTCCAATACCTTGATAGTTATGCTTTGGAAGAAATGCTGTGGAACTTACAGATATGTCGATGGAATAAGAAAGGGTGCTAGAACCCCCTTTTCTGTAGATTCTGAATGAAGTCGGACCCAAGTCTGTCCTGCTCTGAATTGTGAGCATCTCAATGCTCAGACTAGGGGGAGAGGTATGTGGGCAAAGATATACCCATAGACAGTGGGCACCAGCTCTGACTGATCAGACTCCAGGCTCTACCTCTTCTAGGCAGCACTACCCACTCACGTTCAGGGAAAGGTACTGCTTATTATCCTTCCAGGAGGAGGGGGAAAGACTCACAGTCTTGGGGGCCACAGTACCTGGACTTGTGGTTGTCAGTGTTCTTAGGTCCCAGGGCTGGTATGAAGGTTTCAGACTGTAAACACATACTGAGGGAGCAAGCTAGAGAGGGGACATCCAGCATGCACAGTGACAGAGATATATTCTTTGGCCATGAATTGTAATCCTCACAAGCACGGAGCTAGGCATTTCCCTTTTCTGATTCTTACCTTAAGTAAGTGTTGGGGTTGGTTGGTTGGTTGGCTTTTAACAGTCCATGAATAGTGGATTTGCCTGTACTGTTGATTGGCAAGCACAGCAAACCCAACCTGCAGCAGGACAATGCCAGTAGTTACTCTGTTCACCTTTATTACCTGCTATTAAGTAATGAGGGGGTGGTCAGATAGGGTGAACTGAGACATTGCAACCAGTCCTGCTTTGTAGTCTGAGGCCCAGTAACTTATTCTCAGCAAAGTACACCACCATTTTACAGAGTGGATAATACTAATATTCTTCTGACCTGGATTATTCTAAGAAACAAAGCCTTTAAGTTACTCTTTAGTTCTGTCGCTTTGTGCCCCCTCTGGATTCTTGAGCTTTTTGGAGAACAATACTTTCCGAGACACAACATATACTAAGTGACAGGGTTTCTTGAATTCAAGTTCACCATTGTGATCACTAGGGTGCCCCCGTATAACTAATGGATACATAGTGTATACATCATGGATACATTGAACAAAAGAATCACTTACAACCTGGGCAGGATGGAGCAGGGCAGTGGGAGATGCCACCATTTATGATCACAGCTTTGGGGTTTTGCTGTCTTTTGGGGAGGGAGAGAGTGTGAAGAGGTAGAAGAAGAACTTTCCAGAGTCAGTTCTTTGTATCCACCATGTGAATCCCCAAGAGCAAACGTAGTCCATCAGACTTAGCAAGTGTCTTTACTTGCTGAGCCTTCTTGCCAGACCAACACACAGTTTTAAACTAAGAATTACTTCTAAACTGTCTGTTTACACTTTTAGGCTACAGTCACCCATGGGAAAACAAAACCTTATATGGGGTGGGCGCTGGGGCAAGCCCAACATGAGTCACCCTAATGTTCTTTTGCCTGGATTCTGGTTTGTTTGGGTTTTTTTGTTTTGTTTTGTTGATAGAGCTTCAGCACTGGACCCTCAGCACTGAGCCTCCGGGTCACTGTCACTGTGACTGTGGTTCAGTTTGCTGTCTGAAGTCCAGGGTGATAACTGTCCTGTGCACACAACAGCTCAGCTGAGTCATTGGGGCTATGAAAGCATAAAAAGTCAGGGCTGAGCCAGGCCGTGGTGTCGCACGCCTTTAATCCCAGCACTTGGGAGGCAGAGGCAGGTGGATTTCTGAGTTCGAGGCCAGCCTGGTCTACAGAGTGAGTTCCAGGACAGCCAGGGCTACACAGAGAAACCCTGTCTCGAAAAAGAAAAAAGTCAGGACTGATAGGGACTCCACTCAGCCACCCTTACCAGCATGCTGTGACCAGGGAGGAATCACGGAGCCTCCTACACTCAGCCCTGGTGAACAGCAGAGCATGCTGGGATAATTCTGCCCAGAAAAGGAAAAGCAGGCACTTATGTTCCCAGGGAAAACAACAGGGGCACTTCGGGCCTCTCTGCTGTAGTCAAGTAGGTAGATGATTGTCAAGTTCCCTGCGCAGGTTGGCCAGCTTTCCTATTTGACTCTACTTGTAGCTCTTGTCTTCTCTCAGTGGCCATGAGGCAACAGATGACAGTATTCTATCTTCTCAAAGAAGAGGACTTTATAGTAGAGACAAAGAGTCTCTAGAAATGAGAAAAAAAAAGTTCCTGTTTGAATTCAGGACTCATCCTCAGCCGTCTCTAACTTGTTTTACTCAAGCTGGTCTCACCACCTGATGGATCAGGGATCTGAGGACAAGGACTGAGGGAGCCTAAGGTTGAGAGACAAAAGCCTTGGAATGGGGGCCTAGGAATGGAATGATGGAATGGACACCATACATAGACAGACAGACAGACAGGCACGCACGCACACACGCGTATACACACACACACACACACACACACACACACACACACACACACACACACACACATATACCAGTATCCTCTCACTAGGATGAGCAAAGCTTTCTCTCTGGTACCCAGACTCTCAGGAAACATTCTCACAGAGACTTTGAGCCACACAGACGTTTACAGCCCAAAGAGGGAGATGGGAAGGAAGTTGAAGACTGTATTCACAGGGCATGGCTTTCATGAGGGATGTACTGGGATCTCAATATCCCAGTGACTTTGGCTGATGGTGCCTAGGTTGCCTCTCTTGAGATCTGTGGTAATATCCAATGTGGGGTGATAAGATCCTTGGTCAGAGAGGGGCTGGCCACGGAGGAGGTTATATCTGTGTGGCACCAGTTCCTGGTGATGGATGCGTATGAAGGAAGACACAGAGGTGGCTCTGGAACTGGCGGTGGCTCAGGGGAGATCAGTAGGGTCCCTGCCAGACAGAAGCAGTTTCCACTTGCAATTCCTTTGACATCAGGGTTCAGATAACCCCACCCCATCACCCACATCTCTGTGGAGGCCCCACAGCTGGCTTTCTGTGTGGCTTGGTATCTCTGGAAATGGCATGTAATATGCCAGTTCTTAGCTTAAGTGGGCAGCTTGCCGCAGGAATAAACCCGGGCCTCTACAAAGGCTGATGGAGTCTCTGACCATCTGATATTAGCAGGTGGAGTACACATAGGTGTTTTTCTAACAGGCTTTTTCCTGCCTTGGAATTCTGCTCCCTGCTCTGTCACCCCAAACTGGCCCTGACTATGGTGTGACCAGTGAAACCTCCTCTGCCCTTGCTCCAAGCATAGGTTCAAGTTCTGCCAAGCTGGGCACTGTCCTGGAAGATGGAAGCTGAGGAGCCTAGCCACAATGCTGGGCTGGAATCTCTCTGGTATTGGTTTGCAGAGACTTGGTTCTTCTTTCTTCCTCCTGAGAGAAAAGACAAAAGAGTCAGACTTGTGGGTATTAAAGTGCAGCTTGGATTTTCTGAAACGTAATAGCGCGTGTCCACAGAAACTGGAGACGCGGTCCCAGAGGGCCCAGAATAGGTTGGGGACTAGAGAAGCGACATGCTCCGGGTGTAAGGTTTCTCTTTGTTGGGATGACAATATCCTAATATCAGCTGTGCAGATGGTTGCCTGTGTCCATGAGTACACGCCAAACAATTGGATTGTACACTTGAAATGGGCACACGGTAGGGGATATGTGTTTCCTCTTTCCACAAAACACTTAAAATGCCCAGAGGTGACAGGCATAGCTGAGGGTGAGCTCCCTAACGTTGTCCCACTCTCAACTGGACTCAGGGTCCCAGGACCTCTGACCTCCCACTTTCCCTGAACCCCATGGAGAACCCTCCTCCCAGGACCACACATAGAATGTACCCCCTGTTTTCACACATCAGGGTATAGAGAGGACCTCCTGAGCAGCCTGGGGAGCAGAAGGCCCCTCAGAAGCCCCAAGTCTCCAAATGCAGCCCCCACAGCCCTCACCTAGCACTGAGGAAGCCACCATATACAGTTCCCAGGGGGCGGGCAGTTCTCACTACCTAGTAGAGCTATGGTTGAGTTGTCTCTCTTAACGTTATGCAGAGTTTTATATTGTATATCTTTAGCATTGTTCGCCCAAATAAGAAAATTATTGGCCAGACATGATGAGCCATACCTATACTCCTGGGTCCTAGGAAGCCTGAGGCAGGAGGATGGCTGGGGTTCATGGCCAGCCTGGATACCATGCCAACCTCCATCTCAAACATCATTAAAACAAAACAAGAGCCATTGTTTCTCCGAGTATTACTATTAATTTAGGAACAGCAGAGCAAGGCAAACAGAATACACTGATAAGGGCTGGAGAGATGGCTCAGTCATTAAAGATTAGGCTCACAACCAAAAATATAAGAGAATACACAGACCATTAAATTACGCCAACATTAGAAAAGATGGAAACAAAGGGAGTGGTTTAAAGACAAAACTAAGAAGTATGGAACTGGCAGTGTAACTTAGCCATGATATAGACCTTGCCTATAATACTTGAGACCAGGGATTATGTCCCAGTGACCAGAATAATAATAATAATAACAATGGATAAATTTAAAACAAAGTTGCACTACATCCGTTATTTTGAAACAGTGACTTTGGCCACTGTGATTAACAAGGAAAGTAGATACAGAACCAAAGCTGAAGATGTTGGCCAAACTATTGTCCTTGCAGAAGTGCTTCCGTGTGAGCATGGCAGCCACTATGCAAACTTAGGGCATGGCAGAGGCTTCTTCCCCAGTGGCTGTCAGTGATGTTGAACAATCCATTCCTCAAAAGCATTTCTTGTGGGTCTGACACAAGAAACGCCATTTTGATTCTGGCCACGTTCACTTTTCTCACAAGGCAAACAAGTCCAAAGGTTCATACATTAGAATTTGCTGGTTGGTGTGACAAAATACTTGTAAGAAGCTACTTAAGGGATGGAGAATTTGTTTGATCTGTGCTAGACAAGAGAGTCAATCATGGCAGGGGAAGTGTGACCTCTGAGGAGCTGGAGGCGACTGACACATTGTTTCCACAGTCAGAAAGAAATGAATGGTGGAGCTCAGCTCATGTTCTTCTTTTATTCAGCCTGGGGCTCTAGCACTTGGAAAGGCACCAACCAAATTCATGGTGGCTCTCCACACCTCAGGTCAGCTCCTCTGGAATTACTGTCATAGTCATACCTGGAGGCTTGTCTCCTCAGGGGCTCTAAATCCCATCAGGTTGACCCTGAGATTGACCCTCACATTTGGGACTGAACAGGGAGAGCCTTTTTGATAGCTGGCATCTCTGGAGAGCCAGGCACCAGGCCAGGCTGCCCCTCTTGCTGATGTGTCCTCTCATCTCCCAGGAGTCATGTGGCTGGAACTTGTCCTGGCTTCCGTGCTGGGCTTTGTCATCTACTGGTTTGTCTCCCGGGACAAGGAAGAGACCTTACCACTTGAAGATGGGTGGTGGGGCCCAGGGTCAAAGTCATCAGCCAAAGAAGATGAGAGCATCCGGCCCTTCAAGGTGGAAACATCAGATGAGGAGATCAAGGTGAGACACCCTAACCCAGGCAGGGCAGAACCAAAGGGGCGGTCCTGCTGTTTCCCTGGGAGCAGAGTGGGGACATGGTTGAGGATGGAGCTTTGGAAATGAGCTGTCCTGAGGTTTCCCCTGGCCACTCTTCTCCCCGAGGGCACGTGCATTTTGTTCCCAAAAGGAATTTCCTCCTTACTGACCCCATTTCTCTGGCTATTTCTCGCCCCACACGAGGCCCAGGAGAGCTGCTAGGAGAACCACTGTATGCACCACAGACTGAAGAAAGCTCCCATCCCCCCTTCCCATCTGCCCACTTGAGGCTGATGCAGAGTGTAAGGGAGAGGGTGAGCAGATGTCCCTGGGCTGATGTGGAAGTCACAGCTACAGAGGGAAGTGGAGCTCAGGACATGCAGTAGCATGGAGACCACAGGGTCGGTCTTGAGAAAGCCCCTACTGTGTGTAGACCACTCCTGGGCCTGTCATGTCCCTATACCAAGGCTGCCCATTGTCACCTGTTGTGGCATCTCTCAAAGGGGGGCCCTGAGGCTGAGAATAGTACAGCAGAGGGT
>CM052711.1:13254873-13281530 GCA_028551405.1 Uromys caudimaculatus | reverse complement strand
ACATTTACATCCACCAGGAGTTGGAGTAAATCCTTGAGGCTTGCTGCCTTTAAAGATTTGGCAGATGGATGTGACACATATTTCAGAATTCGGAAAAATAAAATATGTTCATGTGTCTGTGGATACTTGTTCTGGCATCATTCATGCTACCCCTTTAAGTGGAGAGAAGGCTGGCAATGTCATAGGACATTGTTTGGAGGCCTGGGCGGCATGGGGAAAACCACAACAATTAAAGACTGATAATGAACCAGCCTATACAGCACAAACATTCCTTGCCTTTTGTAAACAAATGGATGTTTGCCTTAATCATGGCTTGCCCTATAATCCTCGAGGACAGGGAATTGTAGAGTGAGCTCATCGCACAATGAAAGAATGTTTATTAAAACAAAAAGGGGGAGTAGGCCATGGTAGAACCCCTAAGGAAAGAATATCCTTAGCCCTTTTTATCCTTAATTTTTAAATTTTGGATGACGATGGTCTTTCGGCTGCTGATCGCCACCATAGACAAGGTGGCAGTGTGAGAGGCTACGTAAGGTGGAAGGATGTGCTTACTGGAAAATGGAGTGGACCAGATCTGGTCTTGACATGGGCGAGAGGGTCTGTTTGTGTTTTCCCTCAGGATCATCAAGAGCCGCTGTGGGTTCCCGAGAGATTAACCAGGAAGTGCAATCATCATGAGAAGTCCGCTGATGTTGGCAATAGTCAGCCTGATATGGATGACAGTGTGGACGGAGCAGAGATGGGGAACGTTTTTCCCTGGAACCTCCAATTCAGCCTGAGTGGATCCATCCCTGGCGAGAGGCTTGACTTCGTGGATTTACGCTGCCATGGATCGCCTCAAGGAGTGGGTGGGAGTGGGGTCCATGATGATCCTTTGTTGTCTCGCCCTTGTGGCATGCCTTTGGTGTATCTGCAGATTGAGGCTTGCTCATCAGCGCCAGGCCGCTATGGTTGTTCAGGCATTCACTACATTAGAGGCAGGACAGTCGCCCCAGGCGTGGCTAAATATCTTAAAAGAGACTTAGGCTCGGGGATCATCCCCAGACATTTAACTGAGACTTTGGCTGAGCGAGTATTACTCTATGACGGGCAACTTTCCTCCCCCAATGATCAACCTAAGACAGAGAGCCCTGAGGATGGCAGGGCTGCTCAGTGACGGGTAAGACAATGGGGTAGTAGGATCGACCTAAGACAGAGTTTACTCATAGTTTGCTGTGAGTTCTCAGTGTCTGAGCCCTGCTGCCAGAGGTCATGCTTGCCTATTTTAAAACAAAAGGGGGAACTGTGGAGCGCGCGCCTTAAAGATGGCGCCCGTTTCCGACCTGGGCCGGTTCACCCCTCCTTGGGCAGCCTGGTGGTCCCCCGCTCCCGGGAGGTCACCATGTTGATGCTGAGCTTGGTGCGGACTCCCGATAGGCGTAGCGCACTGCAGCCCAGGGCTCCTGGACTGGGGCGATCCTCCTGTCTCAGCCTCCCGAGTGGCTGGGACTGCAGGCGTGCGGCACCACTGCCCTGCCGCCTCTGCCGGGGGAGCCGTGCTGCACCTGAGGTCGCGCTGGGTCTCGGCCTCAGTGTCAGGGTCACACTTAGGCCCGGGCCCCGCATGGTCCAGCCACTGTAGGAGAGCGCGCGCGCCCGGCCAACTGTGGAGCGCTTGCGCGCCTTAAAGATGGCGCCTGTTTCCCGCTCCCGTGTTTGGAGGCTGGCGCTTAGCCTGCCCTTTTTTGGTGGTGCCTGGTCAGACCATATGTGGCCAGCAGAAGGCAGCCTATCAGCAGAGCATACGTGGCTGTTAGCAATTGGCTTGAGAAGGGTTCTTAAGAGGTTTTCGGGGGAAGAAGAAAAAAGAAAGGCTTGATAAAACTGCTTAACGAAGATCCTAGTGTTCGTTGTCTTTCTTGCCGGCCGAGGAGACGCGACAGTGTGTGTGTGTGTTTGTGTGTGTGTGTGTGTGTGTGTGTGTGTGTGTGTGTGTGTGTGTTAAGGTCAGGGATGCCTAAGGCTAGGTGCTGACATCTTCCCCTTTTCCTCCCCAACTCTCTATCACCAAGGCTTGGTAGGGATGGCCTAGGCAAGAAGCTCTCAGAGGCTCAGAGTACACAGTGTGGAAACCTTGGATTGGGTCTACCTCCCCTGTGCTTCACTGGCCTTTCATTAGGAAGAGTGTGCTGGACCTTGACTCATCTTGCCTCTGTTGACCTTAGAGCTAAGGGTTCCTTTGGTTGGGATATCTACAGCAAGAATCTCCAACTCGAGAGATTCCTGAGGCCATGGATAAATTGTGATTCAGTGCCTCCTCAAATGGCTCTGAAAGACCCTTGTAATGAGGAGACCCTCGGGATAGTGTGACCCCCCAAGAAACTCACGAGAGACCATTCTTGCTGCAAACACACGAGGTTTATTTGGGGAACCAGTGCACTGGGGCCGAGCTTGTAACCCACGAAGGGGCAGAGGAGTTCGACCCCGAGCAGTTAAAGTCAGGGGTGTTTAAAGGAAAAAACCACAAAGCAAGGGGTGGGGAACGGAAAGAATTTGCGTTATGGGGAAGTACAGAATGTTCCAACGAGGTCACAAGACAGTTATAAAAAACATTTTTGTGGTTAGCTAGCTCCTGGAACAGGGGGTACTGGCCCTGGGGCCAGGTCAGGGTCAACCGTTTCTCATGGGAGAGTGCAGTCAGGTGGGGTTTTGCCCAAGCATGCAGTTTCTAGTCTCGGCTCTAAGTTTGCTAGGGGTCTAACCTTTCTTATAAGGGGGTCAGGTCTTTCAGTTCCAGGAGAAGCACAAAGCCAGGCAGCAGGCATATGAAGCAAATGGCATGATGCTGAGGGGCCCTAGGGCCACTGGAGCTAACAATGTGGTCCTAAGCCAAAGACAATACTAGCTGTGTCCAGCACCCTACCCTGTGATTCCGGGACTTATAAGAGAAGACAGGTCCTGCTGTGCTCACATTTGCCCTCCTGACAGAATTGAAACTTTAAGTTACTTATTGAGGACACTTAATTAGTTATTAACACTTACTTATTAAGTTACTTATTAAGAGACTTTGGGTTAGGGGGCTGGAGAGATGGCTCAGCAGTTAAGAGCACTGACTGCTCTTCCAAAGGTCCTGAGTTCAATACCCAGCAACCACATGGTGGCTCACAACCATCTGTAATGGGATCAGATGCCCTCTTCTGCTGTGTCTGAAGACAGCTACAATGTACTCATATAAATGAAATAAATAAAATAAAATAAAAAAAAGAAATAAAAACTTAAAAAAAAAAAAGAGAGACTTTGGGTTAGCCTGGGGTGAGGGTAACCACCTTTCATCCCAGCACCCAGGAGGCAGAGCCATGTGGTCCATTGTGAGTTCTAGTCCAGTTTGGTTTACACGGATGCTTGAGTGTGAGGGGGGAACCCTTGATTTGCGGTGGTTCCTCTCTCATATACAAATCACTTATGCATACTTGATAGGAGATGACAAGTGGCGATCTTAGCTATGCTATTGACATATTGCATAATAATAAAAATAATTATTATTAATAATAATAATTAATAATGTGATATCCACCCACATGAAAACTCACTCTCAAACAATGGAATTTGGTGTTCTCATCAAGAGTCAGAAAATTAAAGAAACAAGAAGTTGTGATTGGTTCTTGTCCCCACAGGGAGACTTCCCCACAAATCTAGCACCACCCTTGAAAAGCAGAAAGGACTTTACATTTCTCAATGAAAAGTCGACTGTTTTCAAAGAGGACTGAGTGCTGCTCAGTGTTCCCTTTCTGAAAACAGAGACGGAGGGCCGCAGGTGAGAAAACCAGGGCCATTGCTTGAATTATGTTGACATGATAGTGTATTTCTGAAACTCTGTCACTAAGAAGTCCACGTCATAAAACTGGCAGAGATGCCTGATCTAACACACACACACACACACACACCCCAACCTCAAATTAAAGTAAAATTTTATGTAAAACAAGATATATAGGATGCCAGGAAAAGACAAACCTGGTTCTTAGTATAGAAGCTGCAGAAACTATTGTGAGCGAAACGCTTGGCAGAGAATTTATGAAAGTGGGGTTGGGGACGCAGCTGGATGGTTGGATGTTCATACAGCCCATGTGAGGCCGCAGCGAACATCATCCTGAATGAGGAAAGAACTCAAAGCACTTGCTCTCCATTCAGGAAGAAGGCAAGGGCGCCGCTTACTGTTCTCTCTCTTATTACCTCTGTCTGTCTGTCTGTCTCCCCCATTCTCTCTCCACTCACTTTTTCTTCCCCTTTTCTGTTTCCCCCCAACATGTCAAGCAGTCACTGCGTATTAACTGACCTGCTTACAGAAATACCACAGGTGATACCCCTCCATCCTTCTCATAAGCCTGTCTGTCTGGTCTTCCCTGTCACCAGCATCTCCATCTTCTAGTGAATGTGTGGCCTTTTTTTCCCCTTCATTCCACCTCTTGGAGAAGATATTTGGGTCACAGGAGGTTATTTGCTTCCTTGAATTGTATAGATCCCAGGAATTATATTCTTCATGCAGATGATGCCATATTTCCCAAGAGATCGAACAATCAAAGAATTGTCTGTCGAGGCAATTCTCTTCTTGTTGATTTTGCCCTAACCAGGTTTGTAGATCAGCTCATTTATCAACTTCTGGTTGGGGTTCTCCCGTGTGTGTCCCCCAACTCCCAGCATGTGGATTGAAGCCTGTTGAATTTAACAAAGGTCATTGAAGACCTGGTGGAAGCAGAGAAGCTACAGGACATTGTGGAGCTCTGGACCTAGAGCACTGGTATCCTGGGTTCTGACGGTTCTGCAGGCATAGACGTTTCCAGCCATCCTTGCCAACTTAGCCACGCCCATATATCACCTTTATTCATCTTTCACAGATAAGCTTCCTCCTTGCCTTTCAAAGTGTCTTTAGGGCAAGCGTCTTCCTCAGGGTCTTTATCTTAAACTCTGTGGAGATTCCTTTGTGTTTGCCCAAGGGTTTCTGGCACAGTAGAAACCTTCTTTTCCTCTGGTGGCTTCCATGGCTCCTGCTGGAAAAGAGAAACTCGCTGGTTATGCAGAATAAGCCGCACATGTTTTAGAAAGTGAAAACATGCAGAAGAAAGAGGAGAAACACAAATTCTGTTTGTCTATCGTATTCTATATGTAAGAAAGTAGACTCTACCCAAAGGCTATTAGAACTGATAAAATAGGGTCAGCAGTTAAGAGTGCACACTGCTGGACTCAGTTCTCAGCACCTAAGTCAGGTGGCTCAGAATCACCTGCAACTCCAGCTCCACGGCATCACAATACCCTCTTCTGGCTTCCATGGGCACACACACACAACTTCACATACATACACACACACACACTCACACACACACATACACACACACACACACACACACACACGACATTAATATAATAAGAGGGATAACTGGTGTCTTAGACACTGTTCTATTGCTGTAAAGTTGTCCAAGGGAACTCTCATAAAAAAAGCTTTGCACTGGGGACTTGCTTACAGCTGGGGAGTTAGTCCATTGTCACCATGGTGGGAAGCGAGCTGGGGAGTTAGTCCATTGTCACCATGGTGGGAAGCGAGCTGGGGAGTTAGTCCATTGTCACCATGGTGGGAAGCGAGCTGGGGAGTTAGTCCATTGTCACCATGGTGGGAAGCGAGCTGGCAGCAGGCGGGCATGGCACTGGAGCAGTAGCTGAGAGCTTGCATCCTAACCTGCAGGCAGCAGGCAGAGAGAGATACTGTGCCTGATGTGAGATGTTCAAACCCCAAAGCCCACCCTTGGCAGCACACTTCTTCCAACAAGGCTACATGTCGCCCAATCAGTTCATCAATGGGGACTAAGCATGGAAATATGTGAGCCTATGGGGGATCGTCTCATTCCAACCTCCAGAGCTGCCAACAAATTAGTAACCCAGTAAGGCACACACACATAGAATACTTAGCTTGTTTGCCGAGTGTGGTGGTGCACTCCTGTACACGCAGTTAGCTGACGCAGGAGGACTATGAAGGGACCACAAGGTTGAGTCAAAACTGAGCAACATAAAAACCCTCATCCTTTTTACATTTGTACCTCTTCTGAATTACAAAAATAAATATCAAAGAAAGAGAAACTAAAATCAACCCCCAGCCTACCATAGATTAAAGAGTTAAATAGTGAGAGACAGTGGTCACATATGCCTGTAATCCCAGCACTGGAGGCAGAGGCAGGCAGGTCTCTGAGTTTGAGGCCAGCCCTGATCTACAGAGAGAGTCATAGGACTGCCAAAGCTACACAAAGATGCCCTGTCTTAAAAAGAAGAAAAAATTAGATTGCTCAGAATAATCTTTACCAATGAAGTAATAGACTCCAGGAATGAAAAAAAAATGAAGACACACAAACTATCAAACGGTACAAAAGTCAGCTCAAAATGTACCAAATACCTGAATGTAAGACTTGAAACTGCTGGGATAAAACACAGATATCAGGATTGAGCCGACAGCCCAAAGGCAAACACAAGCCAGATTCATGAACGGGCTTCTGCCAATCGTGAGAGCTTCTGCAGAGCAGAGGGAACAGCAACAGTGGAGAGTCGGTGTACAGACCGGAAGAAAATATTTGCCAGCTAGTCACTGGACTGAAAGCTAATATCCAGAATACAGAAGGATTTCTAAAAACTACAAACCCACAAGTAATCCAAGTGTAAAAGGAGTTAGTGGTCTGAAGAGCCACTTCTCAATAATGAAGTACAAATGGCAAAGATGTATATGAAAAAGGCCTCAGCGTCCTTAGCCATCATAGAAGCATAAACAGAGGAAAGGCATGCTTGCACCTCGCTATGGGGGCTGTGAACTGTACACTTACTATAGAGGACAATATGGATTTTCTAAAGATTAATTTAAAAAAATAGTGGTTTTCCTCCCATAATAATCTCTCAATAGATCTACCACATAACCCCCTCCCACTTCCTGCTAACTTCCCAAGTGAATGCAGTCGGCATACAAGTGAGAAACCTGCACATTCATGTATGCTGTGACATTCACAACAGCTAAGTTGTGGAGTTAGCTGATGAGACCATCAATAAACAGCAAGTATAAAGAGACAGCGGCGTGTGTACACAGAGTGTGTTGTGAAGCTATGACAAACAAGAATGAAGCAGCCGTGGAGACATGGCTCAGTCAGTACAGTGCTTGGGAGGCAGGTAGATGACCTGAAATCAGATTCCCAGCTCCCAGATGAAAGCCAGGCGCAGGGGCACATGAGAGTAATCCTGGCACCGGGTAGCAAAGACAGGAAGGGGTTTATTAGTGTGGCTTAGAGATGTGACCTGAACATTCCAGTAATGGCTGTCTCCTGATGGAAAGGCCAAGGTTACAGTAGTTACTCAGTTAAAGAGACTGAATGTCTGGGCAGTCACACTCTGATGCTGGAGTCCCAGAGACATCCTAGAGAGCGGCAGATCTTCCCTCTACATTGGAATACCAAAGAGGTGAGGCCTAAAGTCAGCATGTGAGTGCCTCAGCAACAGGATAGGTGAACTTGCCAGAAAGTGAGGGCAAGCAAGCAAAAAGCAAAAGCTTCTTCTTCCGTGTACTTTTACGTGGGCTGCCGCCGGAACGTTTGCCTCAGGTTTAGGATGGATCTTGCACCTCAAACAATCCAACCAAGAGAAAGCCCTCACAAGTATGCCCAGCTGCGTGGGTTTAAGTTAATTCCACAGGTAATCAAGCTGACAACCAAGATTAGCTGGAGAAATATCTGTTCAGACAGTTTTACAATTTTTTAAAAGATGTATTTATTTTTATGAGTACAGTGTTGCTGTCTTCACACACAGGAGGAGAAAGCATCAGATCTTATTACAGTTGGCTGTGAGTCACCATGAGGTTGCTGGGAATTGAACTCAGGACCTCTGGAAGAGCAATCAGTGCTTAACCGCTGAGCCATCTCTCCAGCCCCCAGCGTTACACTTTTTAAATTGGATTTTTACTTATTTGTGCAAGCTTTAAAAGTTCCTATATAGTCCCTCATCAATAGGCTTCCCTTTTTCAGTGACATTATTTACAAGAGAAAAGATTTGTATGCAGTTGAATTTTTCCATTTATCAAATCCTTGGAGAAACTTTAAAATCACAGAGGTCATGAGGATTAACTTCAATGTTTTTTTTTTTTTGTTTTTTGGTTTTTGGTTTTTGGTTTTTGGTTTTGGTTTTTCGAGACAGGGTTTCTCTGTATAGCTCTGGCTGTCCTGGAGCTCACTCTGTAGACCAGGCTGGCCTCAAACTCAGAAATCCCCCTGCCTCTGCCTCCCAAGTGCTGGGATTAACCACCGCCCGGCGATTAACTTCAATGTTATCTTTTAACCAGGCAGTAAAATAACTCTGTCTTAGCTACTGTTCTTTTGCTATGAAGAGACACCATGACCAAGGCAACTTAGAAAAGAAAGCATTTAATCGGGAGGCTTGATACAGCTTCATGGGGTTAGCCCATGATCACCATGGCAGGGAGCATGGTGGCAGGCAGGGAGGCATAGTGCTGAGTGAGACTGGGCCTGGCATGTGCTTTCGAAACCTCAAATCCGGGCTGGAGAGATGGCTCAGTGGTTAAGAGCACTGACTGCTCTTCCAAAGGTCCTGAGTTCAATTCCCAGCAACCACATGGTGGCTCACAACCATCCGTAATGGGATCAGATACTCTTCTAGTGTGTGTCTGAAGACAGCTGCAGTGTACTCATATAACTAAAAAATAAATAAATCTTTGAAAAAAAACAAAAAAAAACCTGAGCCCCGAGCTCGTGGATGGCGTCCCTGCGAACCTGAACAGCCGCGAGAGCTTTGACAATGGCCAAGAATAAACTAAAAGGGCAGAAGTCCAAGAATGTATTTCATATAGCTAGCCACAAAACTTTCAAGGCTAAAAACAAGGCAAAACCAGTTACTACTAATCTTAAAAAGATAAACATTATGAATCATGAAAAAGTCAACAGAATGTAAATATACAGAAAGAACTTGCAAACTTCTCAAAAAGCCTTTCTCTTAAATCTGTGCCAAAAGAGCTGAAGCACCATGAAAATGAACCAGCTAACACTGATGAAGCGACATGACTAATGGCTCAATTGTAATACAGTGACAGTGTATCACATTCCCCCAAAGATCAATAAATTCAATGTTTCATACAAAAAAAAAAAAAAAAGAAAAGAAAAAAGAAACCTCAAATCCCAACCCCCCAGTGACACGCCTTCTCAAACACAGCCACGCTTCCTAACCATTCATATGGGGGCCATTGTCAATCAAACATCACAAACTCAGAATTAGAAAGCAAATCCTTCTGTGACATGAGCAGCAATCTGAGGTTGGGAAACTCTTGTCACTGTTAAACTGGTGGGCTTTGCTAAGATGGTGTGCTGGCTTATGAAATACTGTTACGACTTTGTCACAATGCAGTACACAATCACGTGGTACTAGTTGGTTTGTCCATGAGAACTATGAAATCCTGCATAAGTTTTCTGAAAAATGGGTAGACATCTGTTTGCGATGCTATAAGATGTTCCTGGCAGGGACCGTCTTCCTCCCTTGCATAGACTTGGATAGTGTATTGTAGTTCACTGTTCTGTGCTTTGTAGAGTGACACATTTTGGAAACACATATTGAAATACTAAGGGATGAAACCCTAATGTCAACATCTCTGGAACTCAGGCATGCCATCTGCAACCTGATTTCAATGCATTCCACAAGGAGAAGAAAGAAGGAGACTGTGTCTGTATTTTTTTTTTTAAAGTTGTATTTCAGCCGGGCAGTGGTGGTACACACCTTTAATCCCAGCACTTGGGAAGCAGAGGCAGGTGGATTTCTGAGTTCGAGGCCAGCTTGGACTACAGAGTGAGTTCCAGGACAGCCAGGGCTACACAGAGAAACCCTGTCTCGAAAAAAAATAAAAATAAAAAAATAAAGTTTTATTTCTTTTTTTTTTCCCCCTGAAGATTTATTTATTTATTTTATGTATGAGTACACCATTGCTCTCTTCAGACGCACCAGAAGAGGGCATCAGATCCCTTTACAGATAGTTGTGAGCCACCACGTGGTTACTGGGATTTGAACTCAGGACCTCTGGAAGGACGGCCACCACTGAGCCATCTCTCCAGCCTGAGGCTGTGTCTTATGCAGACTGACAGTACAGAGGGGAACTGTTACAGCTAACTGTCACAGGTACGTGTGTCACACCTTCAAACTGGAGAAGGGTGTACATTTTCACAGTAAAGTATTTGAGGAAAGAAGCAGGTACCCGTGTATCACAGCCTTGAGTATGTTATGTGACACTAGCCTCCAGTGCCTTGGTATCAATCTGCCCTGACTCTCTAGTGTGGCTTTTGTTGACCTCTGCTGTGACCAGGCAGGTGAATTTTTATTTTTTAAGGAGTTTTTGTTGTACATGTGTGAATGCTTGCATGTATGTGTGTGGGCCACATGCATAATAGGTATTCAAGGAAAGCAGAGGAGATGCCATATACCCTGGAACTGGAGTTACAGGCCCTTGTGCCACGTGGGTGCTGAGAACTGAACCCAGGTCCTCTACAAGAATGGAAGGTGCTCTTAACTGCTGAGCCATCTCTCTAGCCTAGAATTTTTACTATTTTTTAAGTAGGTCTACCCAAGAGACAAAGTTGGTAATATTTTGAACGAACAATTTTTTCCAACATAACTACATAGAAAAGTGTATGTAACTTTCTGTAGCCCCCCGGATACTGAAACTTTAGTTCAGTTCAGACATCTTGACTTAAGGCCCATGGTACACCCACAGCTATTCAAGTCCCTCTTTCTTTATGCTTTCTTCTTTTTCTGAGTTAATCTTACAAACATCCCTAGATTTCACTAGTCTAGATTTCCTTGCTCTTTCTATGATTTATATCTAGGAACTTTGTACTTTGTTTCTTAATAATTTCCTGCTGTATATCACAGTTAACTATAGTAGTTACATTTGTGTAGCTATGAAATGATTTCTGGGGACGCAATGATAAAATGGATATTTTGTTTGTTCGTTTGCTTGTTTGGGTTACTAGAGATGAAACCAGGCCTCAGGCATGCTAGGCAAACACGGTATCACTGAGCTACTCCTCTAACTCTTATGACTTGTAATAAATAGCTTTATCAAAGTATAACTCATGCACAATGCTGGGTATGAGGGCATACACTTCCACTTCCAGTACCCAGGAGGCAGAGGCAGGCAGGTCTCCAAGTTCAAGGCCAGCCTGGTCTACAGAGCTAGTTTCAGGACAGCCAGGCTACATGGAGAAACTCCGTCTGGGAAAAAAACAAAATACATATATATGTATCTACACACATTTGTGTGTGTGTTTTGTTGGAGTGTATATAAGTCATATACAAAACTTAAAGTACCAATAATCAATTACAGAACATTTTTATACAATATAATATCAATTAAAAATATTTTCAATTCCAAAGTTTAACATTTTAAATGACCATTTTGGTTAAATTTGCTGTTCACAAAACTCTTGAAATATTTACATTGTGTGTGTGTGTGTGTGTGTGTGTGTGTGTATTTCATGGTGTGTATGTGGGGAGTCAAAGGACAGTTTCCTAGAGTTCCTTCTCTTCTTCCATCATGTGGACTCTGGGGATCGGAGTCAGACCTTCAGGACCGGCACCAAGTCCCTTTAACCGCTTCAGTGATCTCACAGCTCCCCCTTAAACACACATTCTCCATGTTCCTACAGCATTATAAAGTACATAGACACCCAGAGATTATGGCAGCCTCTGATTGGACAAATTGCTTATAAGTTTTCTAAGATTATAGCTCATACATAATGTTGAGAATTTTATTCATTTTTTACCATATGTCCTTTATATGTTTCTAATCATTTGCATCATCCTGGTTGCTAATATACTTTCAGTCTTAATATCTTAAATGTTTATCCAGGCTCTGACTGGCTCTGTCATTTTACAGTTTTGGAACACTAATGGCTTTATTTATTTATTTATTTATTTATTTATTTATTTATTTATTTATTTAACTTTTTATTGATTCTTTGTGAATTTCCCATCATGCACCCCAATCTAACTCATGTTCCCATCCCTTGATATCCACACTCTGCCCTTGCAACGTCCCACACAGAAGAAAAAAAATCTCGTTCTGGAAGCAGTAGTGTGTCACAGTGTGTCCCACCGTGCGGGACCCTTTTGCCCACACTTCTCTGCTTGCAAATGTTCATTGCAATGCGTCATTGCTCTGCTCCGAGGCTTTATGCTACACGATCAATATCGGATCCTTTTGCATACCCTGTTGTCCTGTGTCATGGAGATCCTGCAGATCTGGAACTGTAGGATTGGCCACTTCATGTGCTTCAACCGTTCAGAGATGGGGTAGATTTGGGGGTGGGCCAACTCAAAGCCCTGGATCTGGGCCTGGGTGGTCGCTGAATTGATCAGTTCACATGCTCTCCTGCACTCACACAACTAGTGTGAGCTTTTCAGCACTGCCCCAGATAGGTCACCCAATGCTGCTGCAGAGGAGCTGTACTGCCCAGGGAAGGGGCAGGGCTTGCTGGTGGCAGGGCCAGTTCTCCTACTCTCATGACCTTGGGGCTAGATCCCTTGCTTGCCATAGGTGGCTCAGGAAAGGGGGAGCATCTCTCCCATGGCAGGCAAGCGGTAGGGCCAGGTGTCCCAGACTCACTGGTACCCCTTCCACCAGCGTCAACTCTACTGTGCTGCCCAGCTGAGGTGCAGGGCTCTCTTACCCAAGTGCTGCAGACAGTGAAGGAGAAGACTCACGACCCTAGGGCCGTCTCTCCCATTTGCTGCAGGTGGCAAGGGGCAGGGGTGGAGGGAGGGCATCTCTGCCTTACCACTGCAGTGCAGACACACACTAATGGCTTTCTGTTCCAGTTGCTGAGTGAACTGAATGCTGCTGGCTTTGCCATAAGTCCAGTGTGGAGTACGACAGAACTGTCTATGTGCATGTGGTCTGTAGATCATCTTTATTCATGAAGAACTGCAGTGGTCTGAAGGACCATGAACAAAGGCATTGTCCTTTAGCTGGTTTGGTTATTTGTCCCTCTGTCTGTGTCACACACTCACCTGTCATCTCAGTAACACTCACTGTATTTTTTTTTAACTTCCAAGTGAGGAAAATAGCAGCTGAATACTATGACAAACTCCCCCATCACATCTCCTGGGTCAAAGTACTGTATGATTTGTGATGGATAACACAATAAGTCCCTATTCACAGATGAAGAGGCTTCCGAACAGGAAATAGCTTTTAGAGCAAACACTGTCAGAGTCAAAGCAAAATCTGCAAAGATTTTTTTTTTTTGAGACAGGGTTTCTTGGTGTAGCCCTGGCTGTCCTGGAACTCACTCTGTAGACCAGGCTGGCCTCGAACTCAGAAATCCACCTGCCTCTGCCTCCCAAGTGCTGGGATTAAAGGTGTGCGCCACCACTGCCAGGCTGCAAAGATTTTAAATTGCTGATAATGTGGATTTTTTTCCCTGTTAAAATTAAGAGCTGTCAGAAACCATCTAGGAAAGCCTATGGCAAGCAAGTGAGTTTTCTGGTGATGACCCACTGTTTTGCAAGGCTATAATGGGTGCACTCTGAGATGCAGGGTCCTCAGAAACTTCATCCCAGGACTGCTTTTTGCTACCAGTATACCTTTCCTGCCACTCTTACATAACCTAATGATTCCTGAGCATCTGCCAACCCTATTGGGCATATTTCCTGCAGAATCAATATGAAGATGGTACTTTCATGTAGTAATGCTGTGTAGATAAATCGATGACTTCAGAATTCCTGATAATGATTTTATAGAACTCCCAAATTGATACAAGTAATCTCAAGCCCCCTATAGAACAAAAGCTACAAAAAGAGCTCTGTAAACCTTCAGGTGTCACAGGCTAATTGCATTAGAGAAGGAAAACAGGCTTGGAACAAATTCCTTCTAGGTTAGGAATGAGACCACTATCTGGTAACTAAGGGTCATAAACTGGAAATGGGAAATTTATTGTAGGTGCAAGGACAAAGCATAAATGATGGACTAATATATATAAGACTTCAAAATAATAAGACACAAGGCAGATGATGTGTCTCTTGACAAAAACTATTGTTGCAAACTTATAATGAACTTATGGAGCTAGTGACAGATGATGAATGTTTAATTAGGTACAAATTATTGCTGTAAACTTTTAATGAACTTATGGACCTAGTAACAGATAATGAATGTTTAGCCAAGTACTAGCCTAATGGAAAGACATATAATCAATTCTGTTGTAATTCCTTAAGCCTTATTGATCTATGAACTTATGGAATGTAAAAATGCTTAGAAAACCATGTGATCAATTATCCTGAGAAAGTATAAAAACTAAGAACAATAATAAAATAGCAGTGCAGCCTTCTTCAGCTTCATCCAGTGTGCATGTATCTATGTGTGTCTTGCTCTTCTCTTCTCTTCTCTTCTTTTCTTTTGTCTCTGGCTCATGAAGAGGCCTCTGGCCTGACCAGTCAAAGAGAATAGAACCCAGGCAAATAAGTTTTTCCCCTGTTATCAGCAGGAGTTAATTGTTGGAAGCCCACTGTTTTGGGCCCCAGAATAGCAAGAAAGAGTAAAATCACCAGAAGTCATCATCTTCTGGCCCCAGAGAAAGAGTTAAATTGCCAAAAGTAAACAGCTTTGGCTCTTATCACTAACTCCATACCCCTTTGCTGCCTCGGGGAACTGGATGGTGCTATTGCCTCCCTGACAAAGAGCAGTGATGCTCAGAAGCTGCCCAGAAGAACTTCACCTCCATAATAGTAAGAAGCTGTTCTGCTTTCCAGGCAGCCTAACTCAGTTACAGAGCTCAGCTCTGTGCTTGCCCAGTTACAGTCCCAGAGAGGGTGTCTACCCATGTCTGTCATTTTGCAAGTATACCATAAAACTGCCTATTTCTTTTCTTTTCCTTTTTTTCAGTCTGGGTCCTTTATTTCTTTTTTGAACATTAGGCCATGAATTCATATGGAATAGGCTCCAGCAGTTCAGGCTCTTTCCCGATAGTGCTCACAAAGTGTGCTTCTCTGGGTGGTGCAGGCTGGCACTTCAGCTGAACCCAGGTGCCCTTCTCTTTGGCTTCATTTTTCTTCTTCTGATCATTCTCCTTCACCCACTTCAGGAAGCTGTCTCTGCTCTTTGAGTGTTTGATGTGCTCAATCTGCTCTTGGCCAGAATCTTGCCCTTAACTTGCTTGTTTACAATGCTGTCCACAGCATGCCGGGTGACATTGTAGACTCTTCCGGTTTTGCCGAGGTAACACTTCCGGGGCATTCCTTTTTGAACAGTGCCCATTCCCTTAATGTCTACGATATCACCCTTCTTTTTCGAGGCAGGGTTTCTCTGTATAGCCCTGGCTGTCCTGGAACTCACTCTGTAGACCAGGCTGGCCTCGAACTCAGAAATCCGCCTGCATCTGCCTCCCGAGTGCTGGGATTAAAGGCGTGCGCCACCACGGCCCGGCGATATCACCCTTCTTATAGATTCACATTACGTGGCCAAAGGAACAACTCCATGTTTCCTAAAAGGCCTAGAGAACATATACCGAGTGCCTCTCCTCTTTCCCTTGTGTTCGTCCTTTTGGTGAGTTACTGGAAGATGGCTGCCTCGGCCGAAAGCAAAACTGCCTATTTCTACTAAACAAATTTTATCACAAAGTTTTACTTTTAAAATAGCTGGTAACCTAAGGTGTTCATCACAATATATCAATATCTATTGCTTTCGAGGGGTATTTTTCTTTCTTTCTTACATATGGCTACTTGAGTACCAGAGGAAATTAATTTTAAACTATCCTTTCAAAAAGAGGGTTTTGTTTGTTTGTTTTTTTAAGGTCAAGAGGTATGGTAGCATACACCTATAAGCCCAGCCACAGCTACCAGAAGGCTTCATAAGAGAATTGATGTACTCGGGCGTTTGAAGCCATTGGCCAACACTCAGCTTCCTTTTCCACCTGTGTAGACGTTTACCTCAGCTACACCCCAGCTGGGCTGATGACAGGCAGTTGGTCTCAAGAGGCTGGTTGTTAGGCCAGTAGTCCTGGTTATCTCAAAAGCATCACACAGGCCCTATGCCGTAGAGAAATATGGTACAAGGTGAGCAAATGCTTTCTTTCTCAGCCAGTGGAGGGAAGAGGGCAGTGAGACGTCTGGAGGTAGGGAACTTAACTGATCACCTGACTGTCTGCAGGGCCCCCGCAAATGGAGTGAGGACAGCCGAGAGGGATCCTCACCTGGAGCGAGGGGTGAGACTCCCCATGCCTGGATAGAATGAGAATGTCAGGCTAGATTTCCACTCGGCTGACACACCATCCCGAAATCAGGTGCAGACTAAAGGCTGCTAGCCCTGCCCTTGGTGAAAGCTTATGTGAACCATCTCAGCCAGTGCGATCGCCTCCTGTATTTTGGCTGATGTTGGGAGCCATTGGGAGCACAAGCTTAGCTTCAGGCCCCACTTATTGTGTAGTTTTTTGGTCCCCAGAGATTGCTTCAATACCAGGAAGTGTTTTCCTCAGAAGTGGCCCACCAAGGAATGTGCCGATAGCGGAGGTTTGGCCCACCAAGGAATGTGCCGATAGCGGAGGTTGGGCGGGCGGTTTCCACGCCCTAATCCCTTGCCCCAGCTTCCTCATTTTTCTTCCTTTTTGATTCCTTTCTTCCTCCTTTTGCTGATGCTTTAAAAGGTGGCAGCTTGCCAGAAATAAAGTAGACCTTGACAAGAATCTGCTTGGTCTCGCTCCTTTCTCCCTCTCGCCCATTTCTATTAAAGGTTTGGATTCACCTCGACCCACGAATAACCAGGTCCTGCGGGTCGGGACAGGCTGACCCAGTGAAGCAGATCCATCTGATGACTGCCCCATTGCCTGAATCCTGTCCAGACCTTTGAGTAGCATTCCAGGGTTCCTAGTCTCTGACAACAACCTCCAATTTTAAGTAGGAAGTAGTTATAAAAGGGACTACTTTATCCCTTACCTTCCACAGGAGGCTGGAATACAACAAGACACTTGACCTGCTCTTTGTTAAAGTTATTGTATTGTTTTAAGAAAAAAATTGTTTGTATGCAGACTACTGGAGAAGCATTAGAGATAATCTGTCTGTACAGAAAAACAAAATAGAAAATAGAAAAAAAAACCAAACCAAACCAACAACCACCACAACAATAAAAACATTGCGGGGGGGGGGGGGACCTAAGGTGAGATAAATGACTGGCTCCCACTCTTATTTCGGGCACTTCCTAGAGAGTAACTCTGACGTCAGGCATTGCAGGGCCCTGGATCCTTCTGTTTCTGGAAACTACTGTAGGCCAGTGCATCACTAATGCCTGAAGGAGATACATAAATTCTCTTTCGGGTGCCATCGAGTTCATGGTTATTAGATTCCAATATGAACAGACACCTACCACACAGTCAAGGATTTGACTCAGAACACAACTCAAGGTGGGGGGATGTGATGGCTAAAGTTACTTTAAGTTTGCTGTGTTTAAAAGATCAACAAAACAAAAGTGCTTCTAACCTGTAAGCCCCACTTGTCCATGGACAGACAACTTCCTGCAATAGCTCATGAATGCCCTATTGCCTGAATCCTGTCCTGATCTTTGACTAGCATTCCAGAATTCCTGGTCCTTTCAATAATATTAATTTCAGCAGGAAGTAGTTATAAATGAAAAATATCAAGCTATTATTCATGTAAGGTAAAGAGTCATGTGCTCTTTCTTCTAAAAACAAGCTTTGCTGCCGTAACTGCACAGGATGTGCTAGATCTCGCTGGCAGGAGGTACGTAGGCAGGAAGTATGACAGGCTGTCTGTCTGCCCCCAACTGGATGAAGGCGGGCAGGAAGGAAGTAGCCTTGTGGGTTTGCCATAGAAGCTCCTGACTAATGTAATTTGTGACCATAATCTGGGAAAACCTGGTAGAATCATCCAATGTCCATCCTGGCCAGAATTTATGAAGGCCTGCTTCAATTTTGGCGCAAAGATTGTGGTAGTGGTATTCTCACCCAATGGGATTAACACCATTGGCAGCAAATGTCTCTTTGTCAGCAGGGCTGTACATGAGCTGTTTCTCTGGTCTTCTCACTGGCCTTTCCCAGTACAGAACCCCTTCCCTACAAGCAAGAGGACTGAAGGGACTGGCTCTGGCCATTCTTAGCCTTGGGCAGTTGGTGTGGGGACTCCATCGTGTGATTGTAGCCCTGGCCTGCTTGCAGAACCCCCGTCTCTGCAACGAGGAGAAGCTGGACGTGAATAAGAAATGCTGCAAGCGTGTAGTTGGGGCACTGTGGTTCCACGGGGGCTCTGGCGTTCCAGGAACTGGGGAGCAGAGAGTCTATTTTTTAAAACAGCTGTATAAGATGCAGAATCTGTTACACTGAGCTGTGAAGAAAAGAAATAGCCCTACCATGCATGGCCCAGATACCAGGGTACGCAGCCCCTGAGCGGGGCTCACGTTTTCTTGGGTGAATGTTGATGTGATGGACATCCCTGGGACAATTTCTAGAGATCACAAGTTGCTATTACAGACTCACACATTTTTTACTGTTTGCTGCACTGTAGAGTAGCTACCAGAGTTCCCCATTCCTTCCCTCTGGCAGTGAGAGTTTCTGAAAAGTATCCTACCATGCCTTTTATGTACATGTCCCTGATAACAGGGGAGGGGCAAGTTTCATGTCAACCTGGGACATTTACATATCATATACTCAGACCTGTTTACCCCAGGCTCATTCCTTTGGGTTTTCCTGCCCTGCTCTGCAGAGCAGCAGGCCCTGGAGGCAGTTGCCGAGGCTTCCCCGTGAGCTGGATTCTGGTTATTTGCCTAATGGGAGACACAGGAGGAAAGGTGGAGGGAGAAGCCAAGGATTTATATCCCTTCTTTTCTCCCTCAGGTCCCACTTGCTGTCATTAGGGCTCTAGGTCCTGACTGACAGGCCCTCTGCGGGTCTGCTGTAGCTAGGTGACATGGTGCTGAAGTCCTACTGTCTCTTATCTGAGGAGGAGGCCTTCCAACTGAGGGACAGTGTCTCTTCCTTGTGTTCGTTGACTCTGAACTTTGCACTATCTGTGTAAACACTGTATCACAATAGGATCCTTTTGTTACCAGGACTTGGAAGGGCGGCACCCTCCTCCATAGGCCTTCACGGCAAAGCCACAGTGCTTCTTGTCCTGATAAGTCCTTTGTCTCTTGCTTTCTATTCCTCTTTCCTCCTTGAGTTTTAAATCAGAACCCTTCCTTGATCATACATGCTGCAGTCACTTTCTCTTGGTGGATGGCTTGACTTTCCACTCTTGTCTCTGGAGTCTTGTCACAAACAGACCTTAACTGCTCTCTTCTTTGCTCTTGGTTTGTGGTTCCAGGGATGGACCTCCAGCCTCTTCAAGCTAAGCATGCTCTCAACCATTGAGCTGCACACTTAGTGACCAGTGGATCTCCATGATGGTCTGTGCTTGTCTTTTGATAAGTTCTCCCATAACTGTAACAAGTGCTGTGTCTTCTACGTTTACAGGTAGCTTAGTCTCCCCATCCACATTTCAGTCATTGTCTGCCTGCAGCAGTGCTGGTGTACAGTGCAGGTGGGCTCATCTCACTTACAACTCCTTCCTCTTCTTCACTGATTTTATACTTGTAGGATTTCTTGCTGGACACTGTATTCTACCCCTACTATTATGTTCTTTGTGCATTTGTCAATAATATTCTGTTTCCTACAGAATAAGTCATCTGTTGCATACCAGTGTTACGGTATTTCTAGGCAAGGCCCTGGAGAAGTGAGAGTAGAATCTCATTTATAGGATTAATTCCCCTATAAAAAAAAGACCTGAGGGAGCTTCCTTCTACTTCTACTCTGAGGACACAGAGAGAAGACGCCCTCCATGAATTAGGAAGAGGGACCTCATCAGTGAAACTACCAGCGCCAAGGTTGTACACTTGCCTCCTGTGACTTAGAAGAAGTCTTTGTTTTCCGGGACCCACCTTGTCTGTGGTAATTTTTTACAGCAGGCAGAGTTAGCCATGGTGCTCTGTAAATGACATATTACAGCTGTATAAAAACTTACAACTTCTGGCAAAGTCACTTCCTTCTTCTCCGCAGATGTCTTGGCGCAGCTTGGTTTTGCTGTTACTCTTCCATGTAAATTGAAAAGAACATCTGAACAATTTCCAACAAAATTCTACTTGGAAATTTGGTTAGAATCTTTCAATCAACTAGCTGAATGGGAGAACTTACCTTTCTATGGAACTTAGCCTCCCAGTCTATTAGTACTGTCTGTTTCATGGAGTATGTCAGTTTTTAATATCTTTTCATAAAGAGCTAATGCTATTGGCCAGAGTTTGGTGCTGAGTGGTAGACTGCTTGACACCAGCAAACCTAGCTTCACTCCCCTGTATACCTCTGTCTTAGGGTTCTACTGCTGTGAACAGATACTATGACCAAGGCAACTCTTATAAAGACAACATTTAATTGGGACTGGCTTACAGGTTCAGAGGTTCAGTCCATTATCCTCATGTTTCAGGAAATATTAAAAAAGATGGAATGTATATGGAACATGTTCCTGAATTATGCCCTGGTTTTCTCCACCCAGCTCGCTAGGTTCCCACTGGCGGGTCACTACCACGTCAGCCCCATGCTTCAAATCCCCCATAGCCTCTGTGGTGCACATCAGGCAAACCCATGCTTTGCTGCTGTACCTTTCTCTCTGGAATGCAGACGAGCCTCCTGGTGAAGGAAAACACAACACAAACTTAGTTCATAAACAATGATAACTCAATCTCTGGGCACAACAACTGAAACCTAATCTTGTAAACCTTATCAAAGTCTGATTCCTCTGGTGGCGGATCCTTGCCGATCCACCATGTTCCCAGCAACCTCTACTAGCTATATCTTACCTACTACATGCTGTCCCCATTCCAAAAGGCAACCCTCTCTCCTTCTCTCTTCCTCTCTCCTTCCTGGAAGTCCCCCTCTGCACCCAGTGATTGGCTCTTTTATTCATTAGGGGATTGGTTCACAAGAAGTCACAGGTGTAATTCACTCCTTCTCTGAAGCCTCTCACAGGAGGGCAGGATTAGCAGATTACAAACAGCCCAGGGCAGCCCACAACATCATCAAGGCAGGAACAAGGCAGTATCCAGGCAGACATGGTGCAGGAGGAGCTGAGAGTTCTACATTTTTTTTTTTTTTTTAAAGATTTACTTGTTTTTTATATGAGTACACTGCAACTGTCTTCAGATACACACTAGAAGAGGGCATCGGATTGCATTACAGATGGTTGTGAGCCACCATGTGGTTGCTGGGAATTGAACTCAAGACCTCTGGAAGAGCAGTCAGTGCTTTTTTTTTTTTTTTTTTTTCTTTTCTTTTTTGATACTTTATTTACATTTCAAATGTTTTCCCCTTTCCAGGTCTCCCCTTTGGAAAATCCCTATCCCATCCCCCTTCCCCCTGCCTCTATGAGGATATTCCCCCACCCACCCTAGCATTCCCCTATACTGTGGCATCTAACACTCTCAGGCCCAAGGGCCTCTCCTCCCACTGATGGCCAACAAGGCCCTCCTCTGCCACATATGCTTTTAACCACTGAGCCATCTCTCCAGCCCGAGAGTTCTACATCTTTATCTGAAGGCTGCTAACAGAATATTGGCTTCCAGGCAGCTAGGATGAGGGTCTTAAAGCCCACATCCACAGTGACACACCTACTCTAAGAAGGCCACACCTCCACATAGTGCCACTCCCTGGGCCAAACCATTACAACCTCCAACCAAACTGTTGACATTTAATCTTAAAGGTCTAGCAAACTTTTGGTTAGATTTGTTTCTAGATGCATTTTTTTTTATGTCTTCATAAGTGTTGTTGCTCCATTTAATTGCAACTTTGAAACAGTTGCCCTGGTATATAGACACACAGAGTGCTTTTTTTTTTTTTTTTTTTTTTTTTAGTTTTTCGAGACAGGGTTTCTCTGTGTAGCCCTGGCTGTCCTGGAACTCACTCTGTAGACCAGGCTGGCCTCGAACTCAGAAATCCGCCTGCCTCTGCCTCCCAAGTGCTGGGATTAAAGGCGTGCGCCACCACTGCCCGGCTCACAGAGTGCTTTTGTGTATTACTTTTCGGATCTATCTTTTGTTCTGACAAGTCAGTCCCATTGGATTGTATGAAAAATGATGCTAAAAAAGAACTGGATTTCATGACAAGTTTGTTGTTGTTGTTGCTGTCGAGAACATGAAATAAGTTTCCTCCACAGTCTGCTTTTGTTCTTGAGCTGAGTTGGGAAGCAAAAGGAAAGCATGAGTAGTCATCTGGCTTCCACAGGATAACCAGATAGCCTCGAATCACTGAGTGCTCTTGCTTGCAACATGCCACTTGAACAATACATTAGCAACTGGAACCTGATATGTGTAAACCGACAGACGTGAGGACAAACCCACAGAACCCCACAGTATCCCACAGAATTGAGTGAGCAACTGAGCCACTGGAAGGCATCCCTCTGAAAGAGGGAGGTCCAGAGCCCTAGGAAGGATGTGTGCTAGCAGAAAAGGTGAAGCAGCTCAGCTGTGTAGATGCTGAGAGTGGACAGCATGTGGACCTAAAACTGCCAGCAGTAAATGGCACATTAGGCCTCCAGTACCGGCCAGGGACAGCAATGCCAAGGGAGGCCTGAGGGGCAGACCACTGACAGGCATGGTGGAATATTGGTGTACTGGCTGGTTTTGTGTCAACTTGACACAAACTGGAGTTATCACAGAGAAAGGAGTTTCAGTTGAGAAAATGCCTCCATGAGATCCAAGTGTAAGGCATTTTCTCAATTAGTGATCAAGGGGGCAGGGCCCCTTGTGGGTGGTACCATCTGTGGGCTGGTAGTCTTGGGCTCTATAAGAAAGCAGGCTGAGCAAGCCAGGAGAAGCAAGCAAGCAAGCAAGCAAGCAAGCAAGCAAGCAAGCAACATTCCTCCTTGACTCTGCATCAGTTCCTGCTTCCTGACCTGCTTGAGTTCCAGTCCTGACTTCCTTTCACGATGAACAGCAATGTGGAAGTGTAAGCTCAATAAACCCTTTCCTCCCCAACTTGCTTCTTGGTCATGATGTTTGTGCAGGAATAGAAACCCTGATTAAGATAATTGGTCTCACATCGGTTCTGCTCTAACTAGATATACTTGTGGGTGTTTTAACTGAAAAAATATTGTTATTAATCTAAACCAAATCAGATATTTATTGGCAAAGAATTACTGACTGGATGCTGTGCCCACTTGATGTCCAGAAGAAGATATTCTGACCAATGTTTGTTTAAAGTAAGTGAGGAATGCTTACTATAATTTTCCTCCTGTGAATTAACACAAAGCCTGACAAAGCCTCTCACAGGTCCAAACCTTTTAAAGTCATTATAAGAGCTCAGCTGGAAGATTATCCAAATGTCTGTTCAAAAATGAAATGGTAGCCGGGTTTGGTGGCACGTCCCGGGCTGAGGAAGGAGGAGCAACGTCTCCTACAGAGGGCCACCTGTCTGAAACACATAACCCAGAACAAAATTAATTAACTAATCAGTTAAAGAGGCAGAAGGGAAGGCTGTGTGGAGGACACCTGACAGCGCTGGCACCATCAGGTCATGATGTTTGTGCAGGGACAGAAACCCTGCAGACGCGCCAGGGCCTCCAGATGACACTGGATGCAGCTTCCAGAATGACCTCTATCACTGAAACCCCCTGCCAAGACTAATAAGAGAGATGAAAGCTAGATAACAAATTAAGGACATTTCCAGCTCTAAAGCATTGGCCCGTGCTTCTCTCAGATTATTTTTTTCTTCTTTTACCACACAGTTTTTGAAACTGCAGCTCTGGATATAGCTAAAGCACTGGGTCCTTCTCATAATCCTTCTATACCTCAAATTCTCTTCTTGGAAGCTCAAACTCTACTTTTTAAAAAATTACATTTTTTAATCTGATTTTTTTTTCTCCTTACCCTTCCATAGAGTCTACATTTACAAAACCTCAATGTAACAGAACGGGAGAGAGTCCAAAACACTCTCAAGCAGCCAGAGAAGGCCGGCTCAGGACATACACTTGAGCTCTGATATCAAGAGGGAATCAAGAAACCGGCCTAAGCAGGCACCAGTTTGTGGAACCAGCAAGCTCCAGGGTTGGCCTGAATCAGGGGTGCTGACGGCAAGTGAAAAACCTAAGCGTGGCTGGAGATACAGGGAGGGCAGGGTCTGTGGGAAGCTGTTATTCTGTATGCAGTGGGCACCTACAGGGCCCAGGGCAAGCACATACAGACGAGGGTGGGGAGCACTGTGGCCAGGAATCTTCAGGTGGGCTGGGCCTTCACAAGCTTATGAGGAAAATGTAGCTCTGCAGAGAGACCTTGGACATGGTAAAGACATGCTTTAGGGGAAGCACACACAAGGAAAAAGGAAATGGCTTAAAAATGACTAGTGCCTTGGCGAAGGGGTGTACCCTGAGGGAAGAGACAGGAGGATCGTTGTTTACATTTAATGGGAAGCTATTCCACTGGCATTCTCTCACCCACTTCCTCCTGCACGAAGTAATCCATCCTTGGGGGTCTTGTGTGTTTATGCATCTGCAAGAAGGCATGTGCATTTATTGTGTAGCCTACTGTTCATACATACTACTTTAGATTTAACATATTATGTGACTTGGGGTCCACTTCATATTAAGACACTGAGAACTCTGGTCTGTAGCAGTAGTGCAGCATAACTTCCTACTACAGTTGCTTCAGTTTAGGGTACTTTTTCTTGGTATTTATCTGGTACTTACCTCTAAAGGAGAAGAACTCTCCTGAGAAACTAAAACCATAAAATATTATATCCCCAATGACATTTTTTTATTTTTATTTTTTAATTTTTTAATTTTTGATACTTTATTTACATTTCCAATGTTTCCCCTTTTCTAGGTCTCCTCTTTGGAAACCCCCTATCCCCTCCCCCTCCCCGCCTCTATGAGGGAATTCTACCTCCCACCCACCTGCCCACCCACTCCCATATTTCCACCTTGACATTCCCCTTTACTGGGGCCTCTAACACCCTCAGGCCCAAGGGCCTCTCCTCTCCCTGATGGCCAACGAGGCCCTCCTCTGCCACATATGTGGTCTGAACCATGGGTCCTTCGATGTGTATTCTTTGGTTGGTGGTCCAGCCTCCAGGACTCGGGGGGGGGGGGTGTCAGGCCCATTGGCGCTGTTGCTCCCTCTGTGGGGCTGCGAACTCCCTCAGCTCCTTCAGTCCTTTCTCCCCCCAATGACATTTTTAACAGTAACTTCCTAACGCGTTCAGTGATTTAAATTAAACGCCAAATCTCTTTTTAAAACTACAAAATGTGCATCCTCATCTTAGTAAGTCAAACACACTGAAGCTGGTTGAACATCTTTCGACAGCCTTTTCTTCGGAGCCTTTCTTTATGTCCCTGAATTATAATCATTAAAGACCCGGGTCACTGTGGTTGCTGCTCTCTACAGACAGCTCAGACTGACAGCACCCCTGTGCTGTACCTCGGCAGGGTCCTCTGTCCTTCCTAGTTTCTGTACAGTGGCAACCTGAGCCAGGGACCCCAACGGTTCGGCTCTGTGTATGTGGCACGGTGCGGGAGCGTGTAGTCTGAGGGAAAGGAGATGGCGTGTCCTTTTATTAGGAAGCACACTGTCTCCTCCTCTGCAATCCTCGTCCTGGTTCCTTTTTTGAACCCACAGTGGTAGTTAATTTTGAAACAAAATGTCCCCTCTTGAAGATCTTAAGGACCTTTGTGAGAGATGCAAGTAAGAGAAATTCGTACATCAGAATGACAGATTCCATGTCGTCGTCTTTCTCTCCCACAAGACTCATGCTTCCATTTGGCTTGCTGGCTTTCCAGCGTCACAGTCTTCCTTCTGGGTGCAAGAACTTTTCTGTTTTAGAAGCAGACACACCGGGCTCTGCTGATCATTTACTTTGGAAACTAAACAACTAACCACAATTCAGGGTGTTCCCATGCACTAAAGCAGGCATCCCCCTGACTTGGAAAACTTGCAGCCACCTTAGGATCCTCAGTTCCAGGAGGTTCTGGGCAGCAGCCTGTCTACCCTCAGACATTTCTCTCCTTTTCCATTTTGTCTTGGGATGAGGGGTTGGCAGTAGACACGGGTGCTGGACCCCACAGGTGCTCACGCACCGAGGAACCTCAGACCTAGCAACAAGTTCTTCCTGCTCTGGCCTCAGAGCTAGGAGCCAGTGGGCACGTGGGTGGGGTGAGAGGGAGGAGCAGGCTGGGCTCTGCCCACCTGCTACTCCACTTAACCCAGTGCAGGCACCTGCAGATCGGAGCTTGCAGCAGCCTCTACCTCCTTTGCTTTCAAGAGGTTGAACTTGGAACAGAACCCAGAGAGGTCCACGCAGAGCCATGGGCAGCCGCGTTTCTCGGGAAGATTTTGAGTGGGTCTACACGGATGAGCCGCATGCGCAGAGGAGACGGGAGATCCTGGGTGAGGTCTTGTGCATATGTTCCATAGTGTGTGGCCAGTGCCCAGGGCCCCAGCAGAAAGAGAGGCCTGGGCTGGGCTTAGGGCACTCAGCCTTAGGGATGCATGGGACTTCACCCCCATCACGACCCCCATCTCTCTCTCTCTCTCTCTCTCTCTCTCTCTCTCTCTCTCTCTCCCTCCCTCCCCCTCAAATACACACACACAC
>CM052711.1:13168633-13254373 GCA_028551405.1 Uromys caudimaculatus | reverse complement strand
TTTGATTGTGTTTTCTTGAAATTCTGCCTGTTTGATTGTGTTTTCCTGTAATTCTTTAATGGATTTTTGTGTTTCCTATTTAAAGGCTTCTAGTTGTTTATCTCTGTTCTCTTGTATTTCTTTAAGGGTGTTATTCATTTCGTTCTTAAAGTCTTCTATCATCATCATGAGAAATGATTTTAAATCTGAGTCTTGCTTTTCTGGTGTGTTGGGGTATCCATGGCTTGCTGTGAGGGGAGAGCTGGGTTCTGATGGTGCCAAGTACCCTTGGTTTCTGTTCCTTATGTTCTTACCCTTGCCTTTTGCCATCTTGTTAACTCTGATGTTAGCTGATCTTACTCTGTCTGGCTGTGGCTTGCCCCTCCTGCAGGCCTCTATGTCAATACTCCTTGAAGACCAGCTCTCTTTGAGAGGTGTTTGGGTTTGAAGAGCTGTGGCACAGGGTCAGCTCTGGGGTGCAGACAGAAATCAGAAGGATCTTGTCCCCAGCTGTCCCTTGGTTCCTATGTCCTGATGGCTCTGCAAGGGTCCCTCTTAATCCAGTGAGTTTGAACAGAAGTGGTGGTTTTGCCTGTGCTCAAAGGTGTGTCAGCACTCCTGGGATACCCGCTCTCTCCTGGAGCCCTATGGCCCAGGCTGAGGTCCCCAGGCACAGACCCCTGGTGGCCCGGGCAGAGGTCTCCTGAATACATCTTTTTAATGGCTACTGACTTCAGCTGGAAAGGATTTTATTGAGATGTTTTGTTACTTTATTTCTGGTTTGTGTTTTTTGCCCAGTGTTTCACTCTGAGCTCTGGATGGCCTGGAACTAACTCTGTAAACCAGGCTGGCCTTGAACATACAGTCTTCTTCCTCTTGCCTGTCAAAAGCTAGATTTAAAGGCATGTGCCACGTGCCTGACTTATTAAGTTTTACGTCCATATTAGTGGTGGTTTGTATAGGTACGGCCCCCACAGACTCACGTGTGTGAATGCTTGGCTTATAAGAAGTGGCACTAGTAGGAGGTGTGGCCTTGGTGGAGGAGGTGCGGACTTGTTGGGGGAAGTGTTTTACTGTGGGAGTAGCTTTGAGGTCTCCTATGCTCAAGCTCCACCCAATGTGGCAGAGTCTCCTTCTGCTGCCTGTAGATCAAGATGTAGAACTTCAGCTCCTTCTCCAGCACCATGTCAGCCTGAATACTGCCATGTTTCCTGCTATGGACTTAATCTCTGAAGCTGTAAGCCACCCCAAGCAAATGTTTACCTTTAAGAGTTGCCTTGGTCACAGTGTCTCTTCACATCAATAAAATGACAATATTCATCAGGATTACTGGTCTACAATCTTCTTTTTGCCTGTGCTTACCAGTTTTGGTGTCAGAGTAATACTAGCTTCATAAAGTGAGTTTGGTAGTATTTCTTTCCTTTGTGTGCTATGGAATACTTTGAAGATTAGTCTTAGTTATTCTCAAAATGTCTGATAGATTTTAGCTGTGACTCCAATCAGGCCTGAGACAGAGGGCTGGGGGGAGGGTGTTAAATGTTATTTTGGGAATCTTTTTATCAATTCTTCAATTTTCTTGCTCCTTATAATTTGCTTCAGTTGTTTATACACCTGTGACTTATTTTTGGTAGGCCATTTCTACACATTTACCTATTTCCTTTGCATGTATTGGAATATACATTTTCAAGGTATTCCTTATTGGTCCTCTGAATTTCATAGTTTATCAGTTGTAAAGTAATGTCTTCCTTTCCATTTCTAATTTTCTTGATTAGGTTCTCTGTCTTTTGTTTGGTTAAGGGCCTGTTGGTCTTATTTACTTTTGCAATAAATCAACTGTTTCACTGATTGTCTTATTCTTTTCATTTCCATTTCCTTAATTTCTGATCTTCATTATTCCTTTCTACACCATTGAACTTCTTCTGTCCTCAATCCATGTCCTCTGCTGACAACTAAGAAGAAAGGGGTGAAGAATATGAGAAAATGGTCTACAGAATTAGATATCAAGTAAGAGAAGTTAAAAGGGGGAGGAAGAATGTAAAAAACACATAATGCTGTATGCATACATTTTAATTGCTTTGTCTTGATTAGGGTTTCTATTGTTTCAATGAAAGTCCATGACTAAAAGCAAGTTGGGAAGAAAAGGGTTAATTTGGCTTACACCTTCATAGTACTGTTAATCATCAAAGGAAATCAGGACAGGAGCTCAAGGCTAGAACCTAGAGGAAGGAGCTGATGCAGAGGCCATGGAAAGATGTGGCTTACTGGCTTGCTCAGTCAGCTTTCTTAGAGAACTTGGGACCACCAGCAAAGGAATGGTATCATCTACATGGGCTGAACCCTCCCCATCAATCACTAATTAAGAATATGTCTTACAGACAGATCTTATGGAGACAGTTTCTCAGTTGAGGTTCCCTCCTTTCAGACAACTCGTTTGTGTGTCAAGTTGACAAAGGACTAGCCAGCACATTATACAAATCCTATAATCAGGACTGAGGATGATTCAGATGGTAGGGTGAGTGGAGCCCCTGGATCCAATCCACAGTACCACCTAAAACTAAGCATGGTGGTACATGCCTGTAACCCTCATTCAGAGAGTGGGGGAGAAGGATCAGGAATTGTAAAGTCCTCCTCAACTACACAGAAAGTTAGAGGCCAGCATGAACAACATGATACTTTTTTCTCAAAAAAAAAAAAAAAAAAATCGTAGTCTGAGACAAAAAAATAGGGAAGAATTTATAGTAAAAATAAAAACAAATATATTAGTTTTTAAAAGTAAGAGGGACATAGTGGCTAATATCTTTAATCCCAGTACTTTGGAGGCAGAGGTAGACAGATCTCTTGGAGTTTGAAGCCAGTCTGGTCTATATAGAGTCAGGACCACAAGACCTATGTAGAGACCCTGTCTCAAGAAAAAAAAAAAAAAAAACCAAACAAAAAACCAAAACTAAAAACAAACAAAAAACAAAACCCCACAACAACAGAAGCAAAATCAAATTTAAAAATATGTAGCTCTCCATTCCCTAGAGATGTTATTTGTCTATGGTAGGGCAGTCTATTTTGTGTTTTCCTTGAGTTGGTGTCTTCTCATGAGAATGGATCCTTTACAGCGTTTGGCTGCATTGATGTCTTCATTTGTCTCCTGAAACTTTAGGGTGTATATCGTTCATGGGATAGGCAGTGTGCTCATTCCAGCTCCAGGGACCTTAAAGGACTATTGTCAAACCCAAGGGCACATAGCACCTTCAAGCTTCTGTGGTTGTGGCAGGGCACAGCAGCTCTGACACTTCACTCCTTGGCTTCTATTGTTGCTGCTGCTTCTTCCTCCACAGGAGCCCTGGCAGCTAGCTTCTCTATTTGACCCAGTTCATAGGGAAGACAGGGCTAAAGTGTGGAGCTCTCCATGGTGCTGATTCGTATCTTTTCAGGCCAACTCTCAGAGTTTAATCACCTGACACTTATTCAGGGTTTCCAAAGTGGGCACTGCAAGGAAGAAATCTTTCTTAATCTGTAGAACTGCAAGCTGTAGACTCAACAAAGGTGTTTCAAAATGGCTTCCTGCCGCACACTGATCCAATGCAGAGATGATTTTCCAAACATAAATATATTTGGTTTGTAGATTTGTTTAGTTTTTTAGACATGGGCCCATTCTATATCTGAGACTGAGTTGGCACTCAGTGTATACACCAGGCTAACCTTAAACCCAAGTGTGGGGATTACAGGCATGGATCACTATGCCCAGTCAGCACCTATGTTTTATAAACCCCAGGATCTCTGTCCAGTTAGATAGAAAATCTGCTCAGGGAGGAGACCTGTTATGCTTTCTGAATCTGTTATGAAATTTGGGGGAGTGTGTAGGCTTCAAAACCTATTTTAATAAGGGTTCTCAAATGCTTCGACACCCCCTTCTAGCCCACTGTCCAAAGGTAGAAGAGAAAAGATGGCAAATAGGACAAGGGAACATGTTTAGAAGTAGTTCTTTGGGACTATTCCGATCTCCATTTGTCAGGACACCAGCAGTCCAGTTCAAAAGTGTCACCAAACACCAATCAGCAATGGTGGCACAATCCAGTGGAAACTACCAGGCCTCTGTGGAGTCAGCACAAGTCAGCGGAGTGACCAGAACCAGCTGCAATGCCAGAAGTTCTCTGCTGGGCTTCTCTCAAGTGAAGATCAGCTAAGTCACGAGGCCACCGAAGAGTTGCACAGCTAGCTTATGCAAGCGCCCCACCATGCAGAGTCCACTTATAATCTCCAAACATCACGTGTCCTCTCATGGGTCTTGCCTCAGCAAAATATGTGAGTCTGCATCACATGCCACAGAAAATTTTACTTCAGGAGTCATTTGTTTGTTCCCTAACCCTTTCTGTGTCACGTGGCTTTTGTCCTTTGTCCCGCCTCTCTCTCCAGTGCCCCTACTCTCTTAATTTCTGATCTTTAAGTACTCAGAGGCCTTCTCCAGGCCTTTTAGTGGTTCTCTCTGCTCTCCTCATCTGGCCCTGAGCATGCCACACTTGGGGCAGAGACTTCAAGAATGAATGTCCTTTCCTTCTGTTCTGCTTCCTAAAGCTTTCCTGCTTTCTTTGCAGATACTTCAGTGTCTGCCTACCTCAGGTGACTTACTTATTCCCTTGAGACTCCTCTACTTAGTGCCTGGGTGTCTTCAACTATCATTTTAATTCAGAAAAGCTCCTCTTAAGGTTGTGAAACTTCAGTGAACTAACTGCATGTGGAGCAATGCCTAACCCCAACTAGTGATGCTGTCTGTGATGGCTATTCCTGGTTGTCATCTTGACTATATCTGGAATGGTCTACAATCCAGAAATGGAAGGCACACCTGTGATCCAGATTTTGAGGCTGAAAGACACAGGCTTCTGATTGGGATCTTGACATGGGATGACACATGCTTTTGATCCCGATCTTGAGGCAGAGTGGCCAGGAAAAGTTTAGACCCAGGCAAGGTGGTACATGCCTTCAATCCCAGGAGACTGCATGAGGCAAGCAGATCTCTGAGTTCATAAATCCAGGCATGGTGGTACACACCTTTAATCTTGGCTATTCCTTCTGCTGGAGGCCTACTAGATTCTTGGACTTCCCATTCACAGTTGCCCATTGTTGGGTTAGTTGGACTGTAGACTGTAAGTTATTATAATAAATCCCTTTAATATACAGAAACATTCCATTAAGTTCTGTGACTCTACAGAACCCTAATACACTGTCTAAACCACATGTCAGGCTTGGCATACAGTAAGTATGAAATTAACCTACTTAGGCTATGAGGATAGTCTTTGCAAAGAGTGAAGGTCCTTAGATTCTTAACTATAAGGTGTGCCCTGAGTGGACAAATCATCAAAATGGCAGTTTCCTGGTTTGGGGGTTAGGCACTCATAACACGGGATCACATCACTTAAGGACCAAGTTGTTTATTCAAAGGGAATCCAGGGCCTCTTTAGCTCCCTCTGTGTATGCAGTGGATCAAGTTCTGTGCAGCCATGGCCTTTGCTATGCTAGGTTCTTTCAGCTCAAAGGCCATTTCTTTGGAAAAAATGAAAACCCTCTATCCTTTCATTTTGCTTTGTATTATTTGGGTTTTATTTTTCCTTGTTTTGAGGCAGTCTCACTATGCAGCCCAGGAAGTGCTGGAATTCCCTATGTGATTCAAGCTAACATTGGATAAGTAGGTCCTCCAGCCCCAGCCTCACAAGGGCTGGAATGCAGGTCCAGGTACCACTCTAGACTGCCACACGCTTCCTTACCTCATAATCTATAACCCAAACCCTAGGGAAGTTAAGACTTGTTACTTGGGACTCCCATGACCTCATAATCCTTACATGGTTAAACTCTTTAGAAAACACTTATTGAATGTGTAACATTCTATAGTGGTCAGGATACCTGAGATGAATCAATCTGAAATAGTAAAAACTAGCTCTGAATGCTGGTGTGTTCAGGTGCTGTGGGCTTCTAGGAGCACAGTATATGTTATAGTCCAGGCAAGAAAGTTCCAGACTACTAGTATATAAGGCCAAATAAGAACTCTTTATTTAAGATAGAGAGCAGGCTCTTGTCACACAGAACTCTTGCTCCAAAGCTCATGGGTGCAGCATTTATAAAGGCAAAAGCTGTAATGACATTAGTCACAGAAAATCCTGAATGTGCTCCCACACTCAGTGGTACTGGGTTGGGGCTGGCTGAAAGAGTACCCTGATAAAATAGAGTAAGATCATTGGCAGGACAGCAAAGCAACTTGAAATTGAGTCCAAGGTGCCATTTTTCCCCATCTGGGTACTACTTCTGAGCATTCCCACATTGGTAAATTTCTTTTCTTTCCTTCTTGCTTTTTTTTAAAAAAAGATTTTATGTGCGTCCACTGTTGCTATCTTCATGTACACCAGAAGTGGGCACTGGATCCCATTAGACGGTTGTGAGCCACCATGTGGTTGTGGGAACTGAACTCTTAACCGCTGAGTCATTTCTCCAACCCCTAGGTAAATGTCTCATCCTTAAGTTGGAAGAGCAGTATCTAAAGAGTTCTTGTACAAAAGGGCATAGGTGAGCCAGTCATGAAAAGCTTGGTGAAGAAACATTCCCAACCAAGATGGCGACAGCACTTTTAAGGGCTGATTTATGAAGCCTTCCAGCCTCCACTCCTGTTGTTAGTATTAGCAAACTCATAATCTTTATTTCTATAAAATGTGGATGTAAAAAGATCCTATTGAGTTGGGAACATCACATAAGAACACACAAGAGTGTCAAGCAGTCTACAGAGTACGTTAAAAAGGTGTCATCTGAAGACATGTTGTAATGTATTTTCTGCCCAGTAACCGACTTCTGTTCAACTTGTACCACAGCAGACACGACCTGTAGTTTATGTCCAGGCCACCAGAAATAAATGCACTTAGACCCAGCATTCAGTTGTCAAAGAAAACCTGGTATGGCAGATGGTGTTCTCAGTTGGCAGATAACTAGTAGTGTTAGGCTCAACTGCTCGGACTATTAAGGCTTTCTGGCATTTACTTCTTACTCTCCAATCACCCTCATCATCTACCTCTACCAATCCTGGTTTGTTTTTTCTCTCCTCGGTGGGTCTCTTTCTGGGATCCAGTACTGTTCTCCTTTATATCCTTCATTGAACAGAGATCTCTGCCAAGTCCTCATGAAAAAGGAATCATATTGACCTTTGTGACTATAACCCTGATTTTATTGTTGTATTTTTCCAAATGTGTGTGTGTGTGGGGGGCATCCACAGGGTTGGAGTACAACTTTTAGGAGTTAGTTCTTTCTTTCTACCATGTGAGCTCCCAGGATCAAGATCAGGTTGTGAGGCTTGGCAGCAAGTGCCTTTATCTGCTCAATCATCTTGCCAGCCTATTAACAATTTTATTTGTTTTTAATTTTTAAAAAGTGTGTGTATATGTGGGGGGTTTACATGCATGTGGGCACAGGTGCCTTTGGAAGCCAGAAGTGCAGAATCCCCTGTAGCTAGGAGTACAGGCAGTTTTGAGTTGCCTATGTGGGTGCTGGGAGTCAAACTTGGTCCTCTGAAAGAGCAGTATGTACTCTTAATTACAAAGCCATTTATTTCTCCAGCTTCCTCATTCTTAAATTCTTAAAAGGAACCTCAAAGACTTTGTGGAAGGAGAACTTCTTAAAAACATAGGAAGAAAATGAAATAACCAGGCATGTTTATACAGTAACAGCAATACTTAAATGGTTAGATGAAATAATCATGACATAACATAAAATCTCTCATAAACATCAGTTTAGACACTCACTAGACACAATCTGAGACAATCTGAACATCCAACCATGATAATGAATACTGAAAAAAAATTATCCTCTGAATGTGGTGTGGGTGGAGCACATGTCTGAGAGGTGAATTATCTTCCCCCACACAGGTGTGAATTAAGAAGGGAAGGAGTAACTCTGTAGTGTGAGAAGCCTGTTAGAACCACCTGAATCATGACTGCAGTGATGGTCTTAAGTGACATGAGCTGCACTGCCACTTGAGGATGCAGAGGACAGCTTTACTACTGTATCTTCAAAGAGATAAAATAAGCCAATCCAATCACTGACCCAAGAACTTCAAAAAAAAATTGGATATGGGGGCACACACCTTTAATCTCAGCATTCGGGAAGGAGAGGCATGCAGAACTCTGGGAGTCTGAGGCCAGCCTACTCTATACAATAAGTTCCAGACCAGTCAGGAGTACATACTAACTATCCCCAAACAAAACCCAAAACCCAACAACAACGAAAACTTGTGGAAACTCTAAGGAAGACTTGACACACTGGAACTAAGACCAGATCTCTTTACTCTAAATGACATCAGAGAAGCTGAGAAAGACTGACTGGGGCTAGAGAGTCACACAGTAGCACTGTGTCAGTGTTCTTGATGGTTGGTTATGTAGAAAACTATTCTGGTTCACAGAAAACGGATAGGAATGTGTACCTGAGGGGACGGGATGTAAGCTGAGCAAGTCTCAAGGAAACAGTCTGTTGTAACTTTTATGCATGATCAAGATAGTTCAAAATAAAATTTTATTTGAATAAGGCTTTATCAGTTTTAGTAAAAAGGAGTTTTTCCACAAGGCTGGTCAGAAGGGGAACACCGTTTTCTTCAATTGGACTTCATTAATTTGAAAATAAAATGCTTACAATAAGATCATCTGTGTAAAGCTGAAAGTAGACCCTTCAGGGTGAGTCCAATGCACTAGACACCTCTGTGTCAGGTACCACAAACGTTACTGACTGAGCGACTTCTGCAGAGCTTCATACATCATTTGATCCTGTGAGGATAAAAAATACCACATTGTGCTAATCCATCAGTTATGGGATGGAAGGCATAACCTGCAAATTCCTACACTGAAGCCCCAACCTCTAGAACCTCAGAGTGTGGTTGCCTTGGAGACGGGGCTTCTGCAGAGATGACTGGGGTTGCTGTACAAGAGGAAGTTTGGACACAGAGTGCTTAACCAGAAGGACATGTGGAGACGGGACAGAGACCGCAGAACTCTGACAAGACGACATCTCGATCTTAGATGTCTGTCTCTGTTGTTTAAGGTGTCTGTCTATGGCCCTTTGCTATAGCAGCCCTAACTGCTGGACCCAGAGATTCTGCCTTGCTCCTGCATCCAGAGTCTGTACACATTCCTTTCTAGGATATGCCATGGTCTCCATTACTGTCCAGGGGAGTTTGCACACAGGTCAAGAGGTATGTGCGTCTGTAAGCTACCCTGAGCCCTGATGGAAACAGGAGACTAAGGAAAAGGCTTCTAAAGTGTCTTAACATTCCAAGAAACTGCTAAGACGGCTCCCACGTGACTGCCCCACCCTGTACAGCACAATGTATGAGGCTTCGGGCATCTCACATCCTCACCTCCCTTGCTGTGGTCAAAGTTCTGTCAATGTAGCAGGTATGTAGAGGAAGCTTTTCAGTGTCACATGGCAATTCCGCTCTTATCTATTTATCCCCAAGGAAATGTGTTCTGCTTTATTCCAGCTATTTAGCATCTATCTTAGGGCCAGCAGTTCAATCCTTACTCTCTACATAATAGAGAGAATTCTCACAAGTTATCCTCTGAATTATACTTACATGCTGTGGTACAAGTATGCTCCCCACCACACACAAATAATAAATAAAAGTGAAATTTATTTTTAAAAGTCAATTGTGCTAGGCATGGTGGCTCATGCCTACAGTCTAACACAATTCCTATGTTTTTTATTTAATAATATATTTGAGAGATGTTTTTTCGTCTTTTGAGTAGCTATACCATTTCATTATATGAACATTTAATGTTTTGGCCTACTATTACATATGCCAGTGAAGAGGAGTATTGTAGCATTCAGCTGTAATCCTGAAACTTAGAAGGATGAAGCAAGAGTCTTATGAGTTTGAGGCTAGCTTAGGCTATATACAAAGAGACTATCCTTTAATAAAAAATAAACAAAAGAAAACAAAATGATAAAATTTCTGAGTTCCTATGAACTGATGTCATTTCCCACTTCTTTTCTAGACACCGAGGAATGTTTCTCACCTTTATTGATATGGATGGTTTTACTTTCTTGAAAGCTTCTTCAAAGTGCTTATGACTGACCTTAAGCTCACCTGTGGAGGAAATGCAAAAATACACATCTCAGTATAGGAACACAAGAAAACTGTGAGGGGCGATCAGATGGAACCTATTCAGGCACATGTACATATGCCCCTCTCCAGTTCTGCCTCACTGAGAGTCTCTCCATTTCATGTGAGGAAACAGGACTGCTGGTAGTCAGTCCCTCAGGAATGTTGGGATGGAAGAAAACCAGTTAAAGTCGAGCTATGCATGCTGCCCATACTGTCAGAAATGACCAATGTGGTCTCAGGTAGAAATAACTTAAGAGATTATAAAAAGAGATGGTCAACAGAACTAGAAGTAACTGAGAACCAGTATTACCACCCAAAGGTATGTTCTTGAATACAAATTTACACTACTGAGTAACAAAGGCTAGAAGTCCTCAAAGACAAAAACACATGCTATATATGCATATTACAAAACTGGATTAGATGGGGTTATAATCTTTATAAGGCTAGTTGGTAAAGTAGCTAAATGCTAAAATATAACTTGGTTTACAATGTTAATGTGATAACTTAAGTGATGACAATTTATACTTAAAATAGTAAACAGATATCAGGATAATATATTTACCTAAAATAAAGTAATACATGTTGCTGAACATGTCACCAAGAAATCAGACAGCAGAGCTGCCTATGGTTTGGGTCAGGTATTAGTGCAAAGTCTCTAAAGGCCAGAGAGCTAAAACGAAAGCCACAGCAAAGCAGAGAGGGCAGCATTTGTTATATGTGTATATAAAAAATAACCAGGCATATTAGAAGCAACTCCAAAACATGGGAAAGACCTGTTAATTTTTAGTCACCAAACATACTCTAAGATAGTGGTCAGATTCAGCTTACAAAGTGGCATAACATGACTTTGGATTTGATTGTCACGGAGGTGGGGGCAAGGAGGATATGACAGACATTCATTATGTGACTCAACCATTAAAGACCGTTTTGCTTTGGTTTCTTAAGCACGGGATTACAAGTACACAACCAAATGTGGCTCTCATTTTTGTTAATGTTCTAAGTTTGCTTATTATCATTAGTGTCCAAAAGGAACAGAATACAGTTTATATATATATATATATAAAAGAAGTTTCAACAACTGAATCTTAACATTATCCAGGAAAAGAAAAAAACCTTTCCAATAAATGTATGCATGTGTGCCAATAAGTCTATGCTAATCAAATATTATAACAATATTTTAGCCTTGAGATTCACAGAAGTGAAGCTGTAAAGATGGCTCGGTGTTAAGAATGCACCCTGCTCTTGCAGAGGATCTGAGTTCAGTTCTCGGTATCCATGTCAGGTGGTTCACAACCACCTGCCACTCCAGCCCCAGAGGATCTTAATGCCCTTGTGGTCTCTGAGGGTACCTGCATTCATGTGCACATTTCTCCACCCGACCCACCACAACCCCGCCCACATACACATAAGAGGAGACGAGTGCACACTTGGAGACTGAACAAGAGTACACCTGTACAGGAAACAGCACCTCGGAGACACTTAGGCAAGTAATGGCTACTCTGTACTTGGCACGGCTGGAACATAGGCCATAATTAATCTTTTCTGGTCACATAATACCCAAATAGTAACATCAAAAATACTATCAGAATGTGAGGCAAACAACAGACATATTGAAAAGGCCCCATATCATCCATAAAGGAAATATATGGATTTTTGTCTTTGTCTTTCTGGCTTTGTGGTGCTGGGGAAAGAATCTTGAGCCTTGCACATGCTAAGAAGATGCTCCACCAGTGACCAGTACAAATTGCCATTTGATTTTATATTTCAAAGGAAAAAAAAAATCTTGATCTATAGAAAACTGTGTATTTCTTAAATCTTCTAAAGGTCTCATCAAAACAAAGTCATCCTCATTATAATATTCTAAAAAAGGCTACAGAAACACTACTTTAAAGCAGCTTTTTAAAATATCCAAAATGACAAACTAGAATGGGGAAATCCTCATACCTGTTCCAATTTCATTCTTCTGTCCTGTTATTTCTTGTTTCAGGGCACAGAGAGAAGCTTCTCGTACCAAAGCAGTAAGGTCTGCACCCCTATAATCAAAGAAATGTTATGTATTCTTAGGTATTCTAAAAGCTAAAAAAGATGTTTAATTATGATATACTTAACAATGAAGAAAAAGAGCAATGAGTGAAGGTGGAACTGGGAGCAGTAAGGAACAGCTTTTAGCTTTCACTTAAAGAATTATCAACCTTTAGAAGAGGAGATTTGAGGAAGGTGTGACACAATAAAAGATAAAAATGTCCTTCCTCTCAGCCATAGATGCTCATGTGGATGTAAAACATCTAGTCAGAGGCTAGGGTGTAATGACCTGAATTCAATTCCTAGAAACCACATTAAAAGAGGAGGAAAGGATGGGGGGGGGGGGAAGGAGGAGGAAGAACAGGAGGAAGAGGAGAAGGAAGAGGAGAAGGAAGAGGAAGAGGAAGAAGAAGAGAAGGAGGAGGAGGAAGAAAGGGGAAAAAAAATAACTCAGTCCAAGTTATAGATAGGTGGCTCTCCGGAGTTCACTGATGGATGAGTCAGCCTAGTCTAATAGACATGAACTGCAGGATTTAAAACAACAAAACAAAAAATGCAAAACCATTGTCTCAAAACACAAGTAGTTTCTGAGGAACAATACCTAAGCACCTAAGGTATACCTAAGGTGGTCTATCCTGACCTCTTCAGGCACCTGCACACACATGAATATGCATGCATGGGCATGTGTTCTCTCTCTCTCTCTCTCTCTCTCTCTCTCTCTCTCTCTCTCTCTTGCGTGCACTCCGGTAAGTAGAAACTTTACACACACAAAGCTGAGTGAACACACACACACACACACCCAAGCTTAGTCTGTGTGATTATTCCGAGTAACAATAGCAGGCTGGGTCAGCCCAGTCCTAAGGGTTAATGAAACATCTGCGTTCACTGGGTTTTCCTGTACTGCAGCTTTAACATGATCCACAAAAACTCTCTAAGAAAGAGTTTGAATTTTGGAACTAAAGCCTCCTTTTCAGATATCGAATAATCAAGTGCCTGTGTTACTACTCAAGAACAGCTCTCAGAAGCAAGTTTGCAGTGCAGAGCAACAACCCTGAGGCTCTTCATGATGAAAACTCTCACTCACTTATCTTACTTTTTTGTGGAACGCCCCGTATTATCTGGCCTCGGTCTATAGTCATATACCAAGCACCAGAGGTATTAGGGACGAACAAGAGGGCTTTTAAAATTACAGAGTGGCTGGGGCATCTCAGCTAAACTACAACAAGAATTTTAAACATTAAAACTCAAGGCAGAAATATCAGGTGTCCTGCTGCGGTTGCAGGCTGTCAATGGCACATGAATGCAGGAGCACACAGCTATGCAGATTAACCTCTGCTTTGTAGATGTAATTAAGGAATTTGATATCTAGTGAGAAACACGTGCACACTTTATGTATTCTGAAAGTAGAACTTATGGTGAAGTGTAACAACCTGGTTAGGGAAGCTTGAGTGACAAAAGGGACAATATATGCTAGGAATTCGGCCTCCAAATGGGCAGACAAGCTGTCTGAGAAGAAAGCAGCAAGAACAGCCAGGCACTGGCTAAGGCGCCACATAGGAAACATTATTAGCTTTTCCAACAATCTCAGAAATGGGCTTCTTTTCCTTTCCTGCTGATGAAGAATACACTCCAGAGGTTTCGGACAGCAGACGTAAGTACTCACGTATAGCAATTACAACGAAGGTCATTCGCAATTGTTTCCAAATTTACATCCTCATCCAGTGGAGGTTTGGTGCCATTCTGAATAAGAGAGAAATATGAGATTCTTTTTTGGCATTAAAGACATATATGTATCTATGACACTGGTTCCTAATGAAAAAGAATGGCTGATAACTAAGGTACTAAGAACCAACTCCAATTGCAATGTAGAATGCCATGGTTTCAATCTGGAGACGCAGATTTAAGTGTGAGAAGCTGTAAAGGCAAATCATTGGCACTCATGAAGCTGGAGGAATCTGTGTCATGAGCCTGACTGAAGGAGAAGAGTACTGACCCAGCTTGCTGAGCAGGGACGGAGGCTGCTCTACACAGGACCCAAGGTGATGGTCTTTAATCTCTCATCTAGAAAGCAACGTTGGCATTGGAACCAATTCCTCCCAGCTCATAATTACAGATGCTAAAAACGACAAGGCTCAGAAAAGCCTCAGGATTTCAACACTGAACGTAAGCACTACGTACAGGAACCATGCTTAGTAATATTCTGAGTAGATTACATGACAGAAGCCAACACTACACAGTTTTAAAAAAATAGTTTTACAGAGGCTGGTTAGTGGTTAAGAGCCGGGATGCTTTTCTAAGAGGTCAGATTTCTAGTACCCACATGCTGGTTTACAGCCATCTATAACTCTAATTCTCGGGGATCTGACACTCTCTTCTGGCCTCCATAGGTACACATAGGTACAATTCATACACATGAATCTTTAAAGCACAAAAAATAAAATTTTACAGTTAAAAACTATTTATGTGCATATATGGTTACACATATGCCACAGCATGCAAGAGGAGGCTGGAGAAAATTTCCAGTTGATTCCTTCCTTCCATCATGCAGATTCTGCTCAGGTCTTCAGGTTTAGAGGCCTTTATCCTCTGAGCCATCTTACCTGTCTCCACTACAGTGTTTATTGACTTATATACAGTTGGAGGGTAGGTTCAAGAATATTACTGTCCTGATGCAGGACTTACATATGCACTCTACATTCTTTCTTTTGAGGTATATACTACATTATGAAGTAACTATTTTAAGAAATGCACACATGAATAAACCAATCTAAGCTTCAAATAGCAACACTGCAGGGTTCTATCACTACGGCAGGGTTCCATCACTACGGCAGGGTTCCATCACTACGGCAGGGTTCCATCACTACGGCAGGGTTCTATCACTACGGCAGGGTTCAGGAGACAGCCACCTCGTGCAATTATCTATCACTCTACCCAGATCCACAAAGAAACTTTGAATGTGTCCCAGCAAGGCCTATTCAAAACATGCAGAAACTGTGGGCTCTAAGAGCTACCATCACAACAAATATCAAACCCATCTAACACAGGGCCAAAGAATCAGTTCCTATGCCCAATTAATACACCTTTATCCAGTGACTAAGTTCTGCATATAGCAAAAACAATTGTAAAGCCAGACTGCACGATCATTAAATACCTCTCAGTGCATCCTGGACAGTTATTAACCCTGGGCGGGCACAGTGGTGACACGTGACTGGAAGGGAGCAGAAAGACAACTACTGCAGACATGTATGTATTTGTGCACAGGAGCTGCCAGGAGGGGCTCTCAACCTCGATGTCACACAGCACATGGACCCTCCCATACATATTCTATATGCTATTAGACTTTTACCTTAAACCTTCTAGTTTCTAAATCAAAAGCTCAATCATAAGGAACAAACTCACCAGGTATTATTACCTGACGACTCCTGTATAGTTCTCAACACCTACATTCTACTCTTGTCAAGCTGGTACTCACAAGCCCAGGATCTGCCCAGAACGCACTTCTCTGACCTCTCCTAACACTGGACTTAAGGAACTGAGCTTGAGTTGCCCTGCAGCTGACATGAGACATGATGACTTGCCCCAGCTCATCCCAAGGGGCTTCTTACTGTGATGTTAGTAGGATATTGCTTAAGACGCCATTCAACACAGCCTTTGTGTGGAGCAACTATCAACTTTCTATACCTATCATATCTATAATCTAAGAACTCGTGGGGATGGAGGCAGGAGGATCAGGATTCATAGACACTGCACTACATAGAAATTGTCAAAAAACAAAACAAACAAATCACACTGCAATTTCTACAAAGACCAGTGGAGAGACTGCACAACATAGGAAAAATTAGTCCCAGCTAACCTATCATTGAAGTATAAAGACAATAAGCAAGAATCCTTTTCTTTTTTTTTTTTTTGGTTTTTCGAGACAGGGTTTCTCTGTGTAGCCCTGGCTGTCCTGGAACTCACTCTGTAGACCAGGCTGGCCTCGAACTCAGAAATCTGCCTGTCTCTGCCTCTCAAGTGCTGGGATTAAAGGCATGCGCCACCACTGCCCGGCTGCAAGAATTCTTAAATTGAAAATAACTCAGGAATAGAGTTGAATAAACTACCAAGGAATAGAATAAACCTAGTAATGACATAGTTATAGATCAACCAAAATAGAGAAACTAGAAAATGTAGTTGGAGAAAAAAACCCAACCCTGGCAAAGGTGCTACTTTGAGTACTATATCTACTGAAACACACTCCGAATACTGACTACCAAACAGAATCCGAATACTGACTACCAAACAGAATGACAATGTGATAAAATGACACAGATCTACAAGGAACAAACACCGGGCAGTGGAAGGAGAGACGTACAAAAGCACTAATTATTTCATTAATTAAATGTAAGTGTCCAAAATGAAGTATGGCTGGTGTGACGGCACAGGTGTAATCCCTGCACTTAGAAAGCAGAAGCAGAAGCAGGAGTGTGACAACTTCGAAGACAGCCGGATTACACAGTGACACCTTTTCAGGGTGGCTTTAAAAAGTCATGACTTCCAGCAGCAAGTTCCAGGCCAGTCCAGGCTACTGTGAGACTTTATCTCAATAACAGTAACAATAACAACAACAAATAACAACAACAAAATGAACTGTGCTAACTCAGAAAACAGAATTTATTATAAAGACATCAAATCTCAATGTGTTTCTGAACGTTCCTGATGGATCTGTATTTACTTTCTTACCATTCTAACTGATGATCAAATATTTAAAACCACAGGGAACATGATGACAAGGACATCTGATAACACTTGCTGAACACTAAGCCCAATCCTTCATTTAGTTTACCTTCATTGTGAGAAAAAAGGAGAACGGACTATGTGTTTAGTGCCCATTTTGGGAGACAGAGGCCTGGTAAGCATTTCGGCTCTAGAAAAAGAATAATCAGCTAACCTAAGTTACTTAAAAGTAGTCTGAGCGGGCTGGAGAGATGGCTTGGTGGTTAAGTGCACTTCCTGCTCTTGCAGAAGACCTGGGTTAGGTTCTGAGCTCCCACCCGAGGAGGCTCACATCTTTGAGTCACTACAGTCTAGAGGATCTGATTCCTTCTCACCTTATTGGGCAGTTACATACATGTAGTACACATAATTCACACAGGCACACATACACACATACATAAAGCAAAATAAAAACATTTAAACAATATAAACATACACAAAAAAGTCATTTCTTTTACTCACTTTTGTAATAGTCTTTAATATGGCAACACGGTCTGCTGGGGGTGGCAAACCCACGAAGAGTGTTTTGTCTAGCCGGCCTGGGCGCAGAATGGCAGGGTCAATGATATCTAGAGAAGAGAGAAAAACAGATATAAATTAAATTTTTTTAAAAAATATAATTAGTAAAAGACAGGAAAAATTCTTTTTGAAAATAAAAAACAACAAAAACCAAACTAAAAATCGTGGTCAGCTGGGCATTATTGAAGTAAATTTTCCCAGCTCTGAGGCTGGGAAAGTGGTTTAGTTGGTAAAGTGTTTACAATGCAGGCATTAGGACAAAATTCAAATTCCCAGAAGTCACATAGAGCCAAGTATGGCAGTAAGTGCCTATAAGATTAGCACTGGGAAGGCAGAAATAAGATCCCTAGGGCTTGCTGGTCAGCCAGTCTAGCCACAGGGAGTTCCTGGTTCAGTGAGGAATCCTGTGTCAAAAAACAAGGTGAAGACTGAAGAAGATGCCTGCTGACTGCCACATACAAGCACACACATGCGCATACAGATTTCATGCACACACCCCTCTTACACAAATCAAAAGCTACTGCTTATCAAAGTACATGCATGTGACAATGAAACTCTAACCCTAGCTGAGCCCCACAACTGCCCCCCTTCCGGGACCCGCAATCTGAGGTAGTGTGTCCTGCCCCAACTACATTTTTCTCAGTGGTGCCTTTCCTGTCCTTTATCCATGCGTTTGTTGGAATTTCCCAAGAGCACCTAAACTTCTCAAGAATCTTCTCAGAGAAACTGTCTTATGTTCCTGGCTCTTAGTAGCTAGGGCACAGTGCAGAGCTTCATACTGCCATAACACCGAGGCTCACTATAAAATTTTCTGACTTCTCCACTAAGAACCCATTGGTAAGCCACATCTTTTTCAACAGTCTTTATACCAAGACAACAAATGTGAGAAGTAACAATGGCTAAAACTGGCATTTACACAGGCAAATCAAAAAATACACATGCATGCGCCCATGCACAAACACACAAACACACAAGGAAACGTTACTGTATCCACTTAGGTTTAATTCTTTCTACTCCTCTGTTACAGGGCCGGCATGCATGTGCCCTACACTAGGTAAAGACCCCATGCCTTCCTTTATGTTCCTAGCTTGGCACATGGCAGACTCTTGGTCCTTCACCTGAGAATACTGAGATACAAGCGTGATGGAAACAGTTCTGAGCTGACCGTCTTCTCAGCTTTGAGAAGTACTACACCATTTCCATCTAGCCTTTATTGTCTTTAATATAAATCTGCTATTGTTTCATTTCATAGTGCAGATACATACATACATACATACAGGCAAAAAACTTACACAATAAAACCATACAAATGTGTGTGTTGGGGGTTGTTGCTCAGTTATTGATAGAGTACTTATTTAGTATGTTTGAGACCCTGGGTTCAACTCCCAGCACTGCAAAAAAATTTTAGTTAAAAAAATAAACTAGGCAGGAAATTATTATAGACATCAAAACAAGTCACATGATATAATGAAACAGAACAGCCAAATAGTCATGAGTACAACTGGAAAAGATCCAGACAATCTGTCTATAAAAACATGCAGTAAACTGACACAGTAGTCTAAGTTATAAGAGAAAAAGGAACGGGTGAGATGCAATTGAGCAGACGATAAAACACAAATGTACGAGAAGGCAAACACAGGTAAACTAAGGTTCACTGTCACTCAACATAGGCCAAACTCAGTGCAGAATGTTAAACAGAATCCTATGTTTTACAACTAAGAACAAAAAACTGGAGAACAAAGAACTTTAAGATGACTAACACACAAGAGTAAGAAACCTCTCAGGAAGGATAAATGGGTATAAATGAAATGGTGGGTTATATTATCATGAGTGGGAAGATTCTTTAGTAACTTCCTCCAAATGAAAACGTATACCAGCTAGACAACTGAGAAATCCATTCAAGGAGCCAAGTGAGGGCTCCATCTCTGTAATCACAGTACTTCAAGAGGCTGAGGCAGAAATATGTACATACCAGGCCTTCCAGGGCTATTGTGTGAGATCCTATCTCAAAAAAAGAAAACAAAACAAACCTAAAACATGCTAACATGCCATACTGACAGGGCTGGGAAGATGACTCATGGTTAAAAGCACTTGATGCTTTTCCAAAGTACTTGAGTTTGAATTCAATATCCATGTTAGGTGTCTCACAAGTGCTTATTCCTCTGGCTCCTGAGAATTTGACAATGTCTCTTGGCTAGCAGAGGGTTATCAAACACCACGGTAGACTATCTAAGAAAGTTCAGGTTGCAGGGAGGGCAAAGGATTAAAAATATAAAGAAAAACTAGAGTGAAATAGAAAAGCTAACTTGAAGTCTGTAGCCTTTTATCCAAATCCATCACAGAATACTTAAGCTTGAAAACAATTTTTAAATCATAGTTATAACTATAGGCCAATAATGGGCATGTTGTCAGCATAAATCTTTTAAAATTTTATCTTAAAAGTTCAGGAAAAATGAAGAGTATTTCTTGTTTCCTATGAACTTGAGAGAAACCATGCTAGATAATTTCTGAGACTACTTTTAGGGTCAAAAGTATGCAGTAAACCAGGCATGGTGGTCCATGGCTATAATACCAGCACTCAGGAAGCTGAGTTGAAAAACAGATACGTAGCAATCAATATCTTGTCTCTACAAACAGACAAACCAGAAACAAAAATGAGTGTGGTACAAGTATTCTCTAACAAGAAGACAATTTTATTAGCATTGTTCTAGCTTGCTCTTTATTATTGTGATAAACTTCAAGACTAAAAAAATAACCAAATGCAACGTAGGGGAGAAAAGTATTTTATTTGGCTTACATTTAATACTGCTAATGGCTTGTTCACTGGCTCATATTCAAATAGCTTTCTCTTCTTTTAAAGATTTATTTTTATTTTATGTGATTTATAAGAATTTTGCCAGAATGTACAGATGTCCACTGTGTCTATGGTGCCTAGAGACCAAAAGAGGGCATAGGATCCCCTGGAACTGGAGTTATAGATGGTTCTGAGTAGACGTGGGTGATGGGAACTGAACTTGAGTCTTTTAGGCAAGAGCATCAAATGCCTTTAACCTCTGAATCATCATCTCTCCAGCCCTCAGCTAGCCTTTTTTTTTTTTTTTTTTTTTTTTTTTTGAGACAGGGTTTCTCTGTGTAGCCCTGCCTGTCCTGAAACTCACTCTGTAGACCAGGTTGGCCTCGAACTCAGAAATCCGCCTGTCTCCGCCTCCCAAGTGCTGGGATTAAAGGCGTGCGCTACCCCTGCTCGCCTCATTAGCTTTCTTATGCAGCCTTCAGTAGGTTTGGGCCCTCTTATGTCAATTAACACTCAAGATAATCTCTTAGAGACACAGCCAAAGGCTAATCTTATCTGAGCAATTAATTATTCAAATGAAGTTCCATCTTCCTAGGTGACTATAGGTTGTGTCAAATTGACAACAAAAACAACCAGCAGAAAAGTCAACGGAGATAAACAATTTCATAAGAATCAAAAATTAACGCTTTAAAAAAATTTTTTTAAAAGATTTATTATTTTATGTGTACAATGTTTTGCCTACCAGGAGGTCTGTGCATCACATGCTTGCAGTGGACTCCCTGGAACAAAGAGTTGTGTGCTGCCTTGTGGGTACTGTGAACTGAACACAGGCCCTATTGGAGAACAGCAAGTGTTCTTAACTGCTGAGCCATCTCTCGAACCCCAGTGTTTTTAATGCAGCATAAACAAGGTCTGTCTAAGGTTTTATTTCACTTTATAAATGCATTTGTGTAATGTTCTTTCTTACCTGGTCTATTAGTGGCAGCCAAAATAAAAACTTGCTGGCGTGTTTCTAAACCATCCATCTCTGTAAGCAGCTGATTTACCACACGAACACTAGCACCTGTCTGTAAAACAAAACAGAACAAAACAAAAACGTAGTTCCTTCACCTTCAACACAAGGAAAGCAGTCCATTTTTCCTCTACACAACTGCACACATTTAACATTTCCTCTCTTTTTTTTTTTCTTTTTTCGAGACAGGGTTTCTCTGTAGCCCTGGCTGTCCTGGAACTCACTCTGTAGACCAGGCCGGCCTTGAACTCAGAAATCTGCCTGCCTCTGCCTCCCTTGTGCTGGAATTAAAGGTGTGTGCCACCACCGCCCGGCTAACATTTCCTCTCTTGAATGAGAGCTTCTGTCGGAGAAAGATTACAGTGACTGAGCAGTAGCATGAATCCAGAAGTCCTAGGTACCAAGAGGCTGAGGTAAGAATATACACTCCTTAATCTAGGAGTATAGGGTCAATTTGAGCAACAGGAGAGAGAGAGAGAGAGAGAGAGAGAGAGAGAGAGAGAGAGAGAGAGAGAGAGAGAGAGAAAGAGGAGCAAAGTATTAAGGGGGTAAAGGAAGGCAGGCAGGCAGATGGGCACCAATGACTATTTCTTAAAAGAGTCACTGTCACGATAGATACTGTGCAAAAATGAAGTCGTCAGTACATTTCCCCAGCCAAGCTGTTATTATTCCCTGAATTTAAAAAAAAAAAAAAAAAAAAAAAACGGCTTAGAAGAGGCTATCTGTCTAAATCGTATGCTTCTGAACTATTTAACAACTACCATGAACCATCATTTGGACAACTCTATCCTCAGTTTCAAAGCTCTAGATTTCTGCCTATGTCGAGCATCCCACATCTTTCAATGCAATACATAAAGGGAAATTGGAGTACGTTAGATTTTTATCTTTTCTTGAAGTAAATGGTACAAGTATGGCTATTCAGGACTATAGTCAAGTGAATGGTTTAGGAAGTGCAGGGATACAGAGATATAAAATCATGGAAATAAAATATACAGATAATGAAGGAAATGAGAAAGTGCTGCTATGGATTTTTTTTTTTTTTTTTTTTTTTTAACTATTAATTGACTTTCTTCATCTCTGTGAGTTCAAGACCAGTCTGGTCTACAAATCCAGTTCCAGGACAGGCAGGGCTACAAAAGGAAACCCTGTCTTGAAAAGAAAAAGAAAGCCGGGCAGTGGTGGTGCACGCCTTTAATCCCAGTACTTGGGAGGCAGAGGCAGGTGGATTTCTGAGTTCGAGGCCAGCCTGGTCTACAGAGTGAGTTCCAGGACAGCCAGGGCTACACAGAGAAACCCTGTTTCGAAACCCCCCCCCCCCCAAAAAAAAAAAAAAAAAAAAAAAAAGAAGAAAAGAAAAAGAAAAGGATTACTAGTTTCAAAAGGAAACTGTGAGGCTAGAGAGATGACTCACTTGCTGCACGAAATATATTTTGTTAATAAAATTGACAAAAAAAATAAAGATGGGCATTATCCTTAGTTGCAAAGGTGTGGGAAATGGTTAATTTAACATATTGTTCTTGGGTATTATGTAACCAACATGTTATTTGAATATGACATAGTATCAACTGTATTTCAATATCTAAGTCTCATGTATGTACATCTTTAGACATGATTCATACTTCCCAAATTCTGTTCCATATTATTTGTATATATGCACAAACATCAGATACAAATGTCTGAGAAAGTTGTTTGTAAAAAAAAAAAAAAAAAAAAAAACACCTAGAAGAAATATGAATGTCTAAAACAAGGCATTACCAAGTAAATTCTGCTTTTGCTAGACTTGTACACAAGGTAAAAATAAAATCACCAAGATAACATATCCATCCTTATACATACAGCGGAAGTCTAAGCTATCCAAGTACTTATGAGAGAACTCTAGAATGATGAAACGGGAACATGACGGAGCACGCAGTGGTGTCAGTATCAGCAACTTGCAAGCAGTGTCATCAGGAGAAAGGGATGCTAACTTTTTCATAAATGTGACTTAATGAGCTTTTATGAGCATGCATTCACATGTAACTAGAAAAGGCTTTGGTACTCACTTCTCGGTCTGATCTCCGAGGACATAAAGCATCTACTTCATCAAAGAATATCACGCAGGGCGCCGAGTTCTTGGCCCGCTGAAAGACCTGCCGCACAGCACGCTCGCTCTCACCGACATACTAAACACACACAGAAGGCAGATACAATGGAGAGAAGGTCAATCTCAGGGCCGAGCACCAAATGGCAGTAAAGTAGTTTACATCATGTAGATCCTATGTAGTTATATATTCAGGAATGTTAATAATTTTTAGAGGCCACGAGTTTGAGAGAGTGCAAGCAGGGAATGGTTGCATAGAGAAAAAAGAAGGGAGCAAATGTTGTAATTATATTTTAATTTAAAAAGTAATTTAAAAATTGAAGTCATAGCTGGGCAGGGGTGGCGCATGCCTTTAATCCCAGCACTTGAGAGGCAGAGACAGGCAGATTTCTGAGTTCGAGGCCAGCCTGGTCTACAGAGTGAGTTTCAGGACAGCCAGGGCTACACAGAGAAACCCTGTCTCGAGAAACCAAAAAAGAAAAAAAAAATTGAAGTCATATAGATGTCAAGAATTCTGAAAGTGTTAAACCATATGCAATTGCTAATAGTAAATCATTTTGACCTATAAAAATAGTCAGTTGTACTAGACATGGTGGTATACTCCTGTATCTCAGTATTTGGGAGGCTGAGAAAGGATAATCCCCAGTTTCAAACCAGTCTTGAGTACACAGCAAAGCCGTCTTTAAAAAACACAGGCAGCCAATTACATATTTAATCAAATCAGCTGTTTTTGACAAAATGAAGACTAAGTAGAATATAAAATCTCTAGTTAAAAAAAAAATCCTATAATTCTATTATAGTCTAAAACCAATTTCCTATTTCTTATGTAATAACCAGGAGTAATTGTTACACATCCGACAATCAAATTGCTATCTACTCCCATATATAAACAAACAAATATTCTTGCCAAAATAGGAAAAAACTTTTTTTTACACAGCAACAGTAGAGTCCAGGTGAATGTGCAAGGCATCTCAGATTCAAAATGGCTTACTCAATGTTAAAATCTAAATTTAAATACAAAAATTAAGTTCAGTCAAGGAAACATGGCTATCCATAAGTAGCAGTATATCAGGACCGAGTAATTAGCCAATTTATATGTAAGGACAAGGTTTTCCTCTATAGCTACACATAAAAAAACTTCCTGTTAGGGCTGAGAGTATAGCTCAAAGTAGTATAGCAATGTCCAGCATACACGAGAATCATTATAAAAAAAGAAAAAGTTTTCACAACTAGCACTAAGCAAGAGCAAGGTTTGGGGTGGGGAGATAAATGTCTTGCTGTGTGAGCATGAAGATCTGAACTCAGGTCCCAGAACCCACATGAAAAAAAAAAAAAAACAACAGTGTGGCGGCTACAATTTATAATCCCTACCCTGAGAGGTAGAGAGATGCAGAAAGATCCTTGGGGCTTGCTGATCAGCCAGTCTGAACCAATCAGCAAGCTCTCGTCTGCTTACTCAGAGACCCTGTTTCAATAAAACAAGGTAGACAGAACCTGAGGAACATCACCCCAGGTCCACCTCTGGTCTCCCCGCATCCCTGTGCACCCTCCAACACATACTAAACAAGCACACTCTACTACTTTGTAGATATTTAATTTTCTCATTTATTTATTCTGTGTATGGCATTGCAGAGCTGAGAAAGCTCAGCTGATAAGTGCCTACGTGCACGCATGAGAACTCGAGTTCAATTCCTGGAACTCACTGACAAAGCTGGGCACTAGGGAGGCAGAGAGGGCAGATTCCTGGGGTTCACTGTCCACCAGTATAGTCTCACAAGACTCAGGTCCCAGTAAGTGACCCTGTCTCAAGACACAAGGTGGACAGGTTCTGAAAAACACCACCCAAGGTAGACCCCTAACTTCCATACACATGATCACCTGTACACATGCATTAGTGCACACACACACACACACATACACACACACACATACACACACACATACACACACACAGATCTTATTTCACAGGCTGTTCAAGAATAAATACATTTGAAGTGTCTAACAAATAGCAGAGAACAAACACATTTCAATGTTAATAACTTTAATAAATCATTTCTATTTTAAAGCAGAAACTCTTCATAGTTTAATAGTTTTTCTCAAGAAAGCATTTACAAACCCTGTATGTTATAGCAAGCTCAATCTTCCAACTCTGTAACAGAGATTTTGTCAAAATATCACAACTGTCCAAAATCTGAGAGCACAGAGTCCTATAATTAGAATCGACACACTTTATCTTAATTAAAACAATGGCTGATGCCACATAACTTACCATATTCAATAATTCGGGGCCTTTGACAGATATAAAATTTAGTCCAGACTCATTTGCCACAGCCTAGCCGGAAGAAGTAAAAAGATATATTGGGTGGTCAAATATTAAAAGAAATTTTAAGACAAATGTTGTGTATATACCTTTAATCATAGCAATCAGGAGGCAGAAGCAGGCACACCTCTGAGAGTTCAAGGCCATTCTGGTCTAACAATGAGCTCTAGGCAACTGAAGTGAGGCCCCATTTAAAAAAAGAAAAGTAATTTTAAATGGTAATGACAAATTTAAGCTGTGAGATGAATACTCACACTCTATACTAATGGCACAAACCTTTAGAAAGCCACCTTGGTGTACTTTAAAAACATGCATTCTACTCACGGAAAAATGATTTAGGACGATTCTAATAAAATTACCAGTGAAGATTTTGTTTCCTTAGGTTTTTTTTTTTTTTTTGAGACAAAAGTTTCATGTGGTCTAGGCTAGCCTCAAACTCATTGTGTAGCAGAGGATAACCTTAAAACTCTTGATCCTCCTGCCTCTAGCTCCCAAAGTACTGGGATCACACTCACGTACAACCGTACCTGTGTTACCACAAACTAGAAAACATCTCTATGGCAAACTATAATACAGGCATTAGAAATCTTAAAACATTTTCATTCCATGTACTTATGTGTATAATATGTATTATGTGTAGGTATGCACATGCTTTACAGCACTCTTCTGGAGGAGTCAGTTCTTTCCTTCCACAGTATGGGTCCTGGGATTGAACTCAGGCCATCAGGTTTGGTGGTAAATGCCTTAACCCGCTCACTGGCCATCTCTACAGCCCAGGTCCTGGGATTGAACTCAGGCCATCAGGTTTGGTGGTAAATGCCTTAACCCGCTCACTGGCCATCTCTACAGCCCGGGTCCTGGGATTGAACTCAGGCCATCAGGTTTGGTGGTAAATGCCTTAACCCGCTCACTGGCCATCTCTTCAGCCCAAGGCATTAAAAATACTGTATTCAGGGCTGGAGAGATGGCTCAGTGGTAAGAGCACTGGCTGCTTTTCCAGAGGACCTGGGTTTGGTTCCCAGCACCCATATGGCAGTTGGTATAACCCTCTGTAAAACTCTAGTTCCAGGGTTTCTGTTGCTGTCTTTTGATCTCTCTGGGCCCCGGGCACACATATGGCACAACTGATATTGAAAATAAAACTACTATATTCAGGAAATAATGCTAAGCAAGAAAAATGTGCTTAAAGACCTTTTATTTGAAGCCAGGTATAATAATACACATTTATAATCCCAGCACTCAGGAGGCTAAGATAGAATGATGATCTGTAAGAGTCTGAGGTCAGCCCCGTACTACATGAGTTCCAGACCAACCTAGGGTACAGAGGAAGACACTACTCCCTGTAATTAAAATAAAATTTTACATTTTTGGAATACATACATATATTGTTATGGTTTAGATTATGAAACATCTCCCAAAGGTTTGTATGGTTAAGGCTCGCGCTTCTGCTGACAGAGTTTTGAGAGGTAACTGGATCCTAAGAGATCTGACCTAAATGACAGATGAATGATGCATTAACAATCGCTCTCCTAAGATGCTCCTAGTCTTCTTAGAACCTGATATGCCAATGAGGGTTGATATCCATGGGAGGCCTCCCCTTTTCTCAGGAGACAGGGAGGACAGGAGGGCGTGGGGGAAGGGAAGGGAGAGAGAAAGTGTGAGAAGGGAGGGGAAGCTATGACTGGAATATAAAGTAAATTAATTAATAAAAACAATAATTCTATCTCCTGGAGTGGTGGTAGTGCATGCCTTTAATCTGGGAGGCAGAGGCTGGCAGACCTCTGTATGAGAACAGCTTGTTTCCAGGAGAGAGTTACAGGACAGCCAAAGCTACAAAGAGAAACCTTGCCTGGGGGTAGGCGATGGGGGTGGGATTCGATCTCATCACTGAGAGGTAGGGGAGAATGAAAGTCATCAGGCACATTCTGGAAAGATTTCTCTTGTCCCCACTCTCTTCCAGGCCTTCCCTCCCTCTGCTTCCTAGCTGCCATGAGGTGAGCTACTTTTCTCTGTTACCTTCCTGACATGACGTTCCCCCTCCTCACAGGCACAGAAACATGGAGCTACCAGTTACTGGACTGAAGTCTCAGAAATCATGAGCCAAAATATGTCTGTGTTTGATCACACCAATCGAAGCTCACTAACAGATGTCTTGTCTCTATTATATCTTGACAGGCATAAAGAACGATGCCTGGGACTGACTGCCAAATCAAACAGTGGCAGCGGAAAGCAGCAGGACTATAAACGGATTTCCCTTTTGCTAATTTATATTTTCTATTGCAGAAAGGTTTTTAAAAATATCATAAAGAACATAGTAGAAAATACTCAAGTTATAACAATTAAACAAAAGCAAGAAACAAGATGAGCTAGAAACTGAAGTCATATAACAATACTAGACAATGCAAAGGTTAGAGTGACCCTGAGCAGAGTACTGCAAGTTTATGAAATGTTGCACAGCTTTGAGAAACACACGAGCATTTTTGTCTTCAGGGGACAGGACCTTTTCTTGCTTCTTTCCCAGGAATGAGGGTGACATAACTAACTAAAACCATTTTCTTCTAAAGGACAATGTAGAAAATTTTATTTAAAAAGAAAAAAAAAAAAGGTCAGTTTGCTAAAATGGATTCCTAACAGAGTGTGTACAAAAGATCTATTTCATGATGTTATTGAAACCTTCATTATCCAACTGAAGGCAACACACACACAGGAGAGCTTGTGCCATACCTTTGCTAGCAGAGTTTTGCCACACCCAGGAGGACCAGCTAGGAGGATGCCAGCTGGAGTTCCCAAACCAAGAGCTCTGAACTGGTCTGGGTTGCGAACAGGTGCCTAGAAGAAACAATGCCAACTGTGACCCATTATAGGTGCTCACTTTCCACTGAATGTTCAAATGTACTTCATCTCTTAAATGCAACCCTGACCACAAAGCCTAAAAAGGACGGTGGCTGGTCAATTTTTGTTTAGACATCAGATACATGGTACACGGTGATAAACAGGAAAAGTTCTCTCTTTTCTTTCTTCTTTCTTTTTTTGGAGACAAGGTCACACTATATATTCTAGTTAGCCTCCATCTCAATATGTAGACCACAATGGCCTCAAGTTCAAAGATCTGTCTCTGTCTCCTAAGAACAAAGATCAAAGGCACGTGCAGCCACATCAAGCCAGACACTATTCTAAAGGAATTTATACATACCTGTAAACTATGAGAACACTTTAGACAAAAAATACATTATTTCATTATAAAATGTGCCCATGTACGCATAGATCGAGGACAAGCTCTGGCCTTCCACCTTCTTTGAGGCAGGGTCTCTTGTTTTTTCTGTTGCATGTATGGACAGGCTGGCCCACAAGCTTCCAAGGGAGCCTTGCTGTCTCTGCCTCCAGTCTCCCTCTTGGGAGTGTTGTAGTTACAGACATTAGCTACTGCATCTGATTTAACATGGCTTCTGGGGACACAAACTCAGATCCTTACCCTTGCATGACAAATGGTTTACCCCCAGGCCAAGATAAACTATTTCAATATATTAAAATCAAATTTTATAAAATCAACCAAATTTCTAAGTTATGACAGTGCAGGCGATTCTTAGGGAGATCAGAGGCAGCAGGCCCCACACGGTTACACATCACGCACGCCTGCCCTCTGCGATCCACGGTTACACACCACGCATGCCTGCCCTCTGCGGCCCTAGTGTGCTTTCACATTTGGTAGTACGTACTTCCTAAATGGGTCACAACTCGAAGTGGTCAGTAAGCAGAAAAATAAACTAAAATCAATCCAAAGGTTCATGGGCATCAAAGCTGCCTTGACCCTCCTGACTATGACCAAGATAAGAAGGTGGTTTTCACACACATTGGTCTTGAGTGAAACCTCAATTCATTTTTCTTGAACTTACTATGTAGTAACCAAACACAACCAAAATAATGAGTATGAAAGAGAAGGACACCTCATTGTTGGAACAGTTAAGACTTGAAAAAGATGACAAAGTGAAGCTGAATTTCCTATTACAATAGTTGAACTGTATCTCAGTAAAGCTATATTTTTAAACATGCATTTGGGGGCTATAGAGATGGCTCAATGGCTGAGTACTCACTGCTCTTGCAGAGAACCTAGGTTCATTTCCCAGCACCCACAAAAAGTGGTTCTCAATAATCTATAATGCCAATTCCAGAGGAGTGATGCCTTCAGACTTCAGTACAAGACATGTACACAGTACACATATATACACGCAGGCAAAACACACACATAAAATAAAAGTCTAAATTTTTTAATGATATAATCTGGTAGACATGCATACAGGTTTTCTTTTAGATCTTAAAACTCACGATAGATGCCAACGGCACTGGTAGCTGGTATACCTACCAATATCGCCATTGTAAGCTCGTCTCTAATATCTTCCAGGGCACCAATATCAGCCCATGTCACATCAGGGACAGTCACAAAGCCTTCCCTTTTGGCAGAAGGCTGGACTTCCGCTAGAGCAACAGTGAAGTCGTTTAGTTCAATGCACAGTCCTTGCATCTGTTCCTCTGAGAGGGGATCCTGGTCTCTTAGCAACCCCAACAGCCTTTGTAATTCATCCTTTAAAGATAACAGTTAAAGGAAAACAATGTGAACCACAAAGTTACATGTAATTTAAATAAGTATTCCAAGATTCTCTAAGTTATAGTGAATTTAATGAACTATGCATTGTAATATTGTCTCTACACAAGATATATTTCTTTCTTTCTAAGTAGATCATATATTTGGTGAAATAAAGAAAAATCAATTATAATCAAGAAACATAAAAGTAAATTCTAGGTCAGTATTAGTGGTCGATGCCACTCAGTCACCCACAGCTAATATGTAAGTCTGAGGCCAACATGGTGAGAGAGAGAGAGAGAGAGAGAGAGAGAGAGAGAGAGAGAGAGAGAGAGAGATATTTGATATTAAATAATTCTAAATTTTAAGCTAGGGTTAGATAATGCAAACATAGGCAGTTGGCCAAAAAAATCCATTTCATCAATTCCATTTCATTTCTAAATATTCAGAAAGCAGCTGACTTAAGACAAAATTACTCTGGCAATAATGTAAATTCATTTTAAGTTTCCCTAATAACTTATCAACAAAATCCACAGTGAGGGTCCTTCTTAGTTCATTGAATCTTGAATTCCAAAGGCAGATTTTTGCTTTGTGAAGAACATTACGGTACAGAAATACACACACACACACACACACACACACACACACACACACACGCACCCTTCCCAAGACAGAGTTACTCTATGTAGCCCTAGCTGTTCTGGAACTCATCTGTAGACCAAGCTGGTTTTGAACTTAAGAGATCCACCCGCCTCTGCTTCATGAGGATTAGAGGCATGCACTACCACCACCTGGCAAAATTTCTTTAATTAATTCATGTGGATAGGTGTTCTGCCTACATGTATGTGTGTGTTCCATATGTGTGTCTGATGCCTGCAGAGGCTAGAGTAGGGTGTTAGATCTTCAAGGACTGAAGTTATACAGTTAAGAGTTGCCATGTGGGTGCTGCAATTTGTACCCAAATCCTCTGGAAGTACTAGTAGCCAGAGTTCTTACCAGTGAGCCATCTCTCCAGCCCCTGTTTTCTCTCTTTAATCATTCTGAAACCAACATCTATACATATAGATGATGTATTTACTGGGTGCTTTCTGCTAGGAAAGTCAATACTAGTAACAAAGATTAAAATAAAAGAACCTGTATTGGACTCCAGCAAATTCTCAAGATAGGTAAGATTATGTAGCAGGGGGCTGGAGAGATGGCTCAGAGGTTAAGAGCACGGACCGTTCTTCTAGAGGTCCTGAGTTCAATTCCAAGCAACTACATGGTGGCTCACAACCATCTGTAATGGGATCTGATGCACTCTTCTGGTGTGTCTGTAGACTGTAACAGTGTACTCAGATATATAAAATAAATAAATAAATAAGTCTTAAAAAAAAAAAAAAAAGATTATGTAGCAAACTACTGCCATTAAAACCACCATAACATTACTAAAGAGATGGTAAGCACTGCCTGTGATTCCAGAGGACCAAAGTTCAACTCCCAGCATCCACCTGGCAACTCTCAACTGTGTATAATTCCAATTCCAACGAATCTAATTCTGGCCTCCTCAGATAGCAGGCATGCATGTAGTGCACACACACACACTTAGGCAAACACTAGTACATGTAAAATTAATTTAAAAATCAAAACAATACCATACCTTGTAAAAATATTATTATTTGAGAAATTCTGGTATTTATAGTGCTCTCTTTTATTTCCCCTTATAGTCTCACTCTAAGTTATTTAAATGCAGAGCCTGGTTTCTCATTGCTGTATCTAGCACTGAGAAGAATTCTTAATAGTCAAGGGCCGGGCAGTGGTGGCGCATGCCTTTAATCCCAGCACTTGGGAGGCAGAGGCAGGTGGATCTCTGAGTTCGAGGCCAGCCTGGTCTACAGAGTGAGTTCCAGGACAGCCAGGGCTACACAGAGAAACCCTGTCTCGAAAAAAAAAAAACAAAAACAAAAAAACAAGTCAAACCTGGATTAATGCAAGCCCCATGTTTAAGCTCATTTCAGATGAAAATTAAATTGAATAAAAATTTTAAAACACAGCTCTAGGGCTAGAGAATTGGTTCAGTGTTCTTACTGCTCTCACGGAGGAGCTGGGATGGATTCCCAGCACCCATAAGTAAGTCACAACCATCTGTAACTCCAGTCCCAGGAGATCAGAAGCTCCCTTCTGAGTTCATGGGCAACAGGAACAAATGCCTGCACGTATACACATAAAGGTAAAACACTCATACATATAAAACAGTAAGATCTAAAAGAAAAATGAAATACAGCTCTACTCAGTAGAGTCATGTGGTAAATCCCATAATGCATCTCGCACTGATATAAAGTTTATACCATTTGCCAGTCTGTGTAAGAAATAGTTATCTAACTAAAAATTGAGAAATCTAAGTATTTCTAGCAATTCTGTGAGACTATATCTTTACAGATTAGAAAACTTGACTTACTAAAGTGAATTTTTGAATCAACCAATCATCAAGTCAGGCCAAAATCCTGCATTGTCACATGACAGCTCATGCCTATAATCCATACGCTAGAAGCTGAAGCTTGAAGTTAGTCAAAACTATAGTTAAAAAACAAAAAACAAAACAAAACAAAAACCCTCTACCTCAAAATAAACAAAAAAAGAAAAATAAAAGTAAATCCTAGATTGTATGTAATATTATAAAAAGAATGAGTTTATCATGGTTGACAGGAATAATGATGGTTTCAAATAAGGAAAAAGAACAACTGATTTAAAATGAAAGACCTAGATTTAGTGCCTGCTTTGCAAAGCAGAGGCCAGGCAAGTCTAGGAAAGTGCAACGTCTTAAACTTTGGTGTCGTTGATAACAAAGTAAGGAAGCCTCCTACCCAAATTACATAATGCTGTGTGTTACAACCAAGTCGTCAAACCAGAAGCGTCACATAAATGCCAATGCCTTGGCAGGAACTGCAAACTTTTACATGAAGGGCTAAATCTCAGCCATGCCACGGCACGGCACAGGTAGGAGAAAGGACCTGGAAAGCACCTGTGTTTCCGAGGCGGGCTCGGCCCCCGGCCTCTCCTTCCGGCCTCCTGCAGAGGGCAGACCTTCAGTCTCCGCCTTTTGCTTCTGCTGCTCCTGTAGTTTCATCAAGACCCTATTGACCGCACACATGGCCGCCTCTCGGCAAAGGGCCATCAGATCAGCACCAACAAAGCCTGGCGTGAGGTGTGCTAAGTGACAAAAATTAAAACTTTCTGGAAGTCTCAGTTTTCGGCACAACGTTTGGAGAATTCTGCAGAAAAGACAGTTTAAAAAAATTCAGACTCCATGACTATTAGTAAATTCCTACCTATATTTACTTGAAAGATTATACTTTAATGTGGACTGATGGTATTGTAATGAATGCTATATAAGATGAAACAAATCACTCAATAAATGCTCATTACTACAACTACATGCCCAACTTTATTCCAGAAAAGCTTATTCTAAGTATCCGTTTATTGGGAACTATGCTATGTACTATAAAGACTACAAGCGCAGCTCGGTCTGTTTTATCCACTTTTAAGTATTCTGCAATATTGTAGAGGAAATAGCTTATGGGAGTATACTTACAGAGCAAATAAAATATGTACTTACCAGAAAGTGAAACTTACTCAAACTATACTTCATACTGCTCAAAAAGTTTGTCCCCACCTCCACCCTTGAAACAGGTCTTAGTATGTATGTAGCCCTGCTGGCCTGCAACTTGGTATGTAGAGCAGGCTGACCTTGAGCTCAGACTACCTCTGTCATCCAAAAACTGGAATCAATGTCATGCTTTATCATGTCCAGCTCTACGAGTTATCTTTTATAAGCATATATTCATTATACAAAGTGAAGGTTCCATAGTGATATTTATCTTGGTACTTCAAACATCCAACACTGGATTCTGAGGCAGGATCTCATGCAACTCAAGGTGGTCTCAAACTCTACATGTAGTGGAGGATGGCCTTGAATTCTTGGTCCTCCTGCCTCTCCCTACCAAGTACTAGGATTACAGTTCTGTGTCATAATCAGCTAACACCATCTTATATTACGATAGCTACTGTTCCAACCTCCATCATTTCCTGCTGTTCAGACCCTATACATGTAAAACATTTCATTAAGCCCAACTGACAATATGGGATGTGCCAATGCCATTTATTTTAAGAGATGCAGGTCTTCTTATGTTGCTCTGGCTAATTCTAAGTCCTCTGCTCAATTAATCTCTCTGACTCAGTTTCCTAAGTATAATGCTGTTTCATGCTGTTGAGAACAGTTGTTAGGTCTGGTCCAGTTTTTTACAAGATGTTCCCAACTGGGGTTTGTCTGGTATTTTTTTTTCTCATGTCCAGAATGGGTAGGAAGAGCACAGAGGCAGTGTCATTCTCAACACGTGACATGGAGGACACACCAACAGTGTGGCACTGTGAGCTTTGGGCTTGGCTGCTTATTCTAAGACAATATGTAAGTTTTCCATTATACAGTTATTCTTGCCCTCAATACATTTTTTTTTTAAAGATTTATTTATTTATTATATATAAGTACACTGTAGCTGTCTTCAGGCACTTTTTCTTCTCACTTCAGCCCCGCTTGCTCACTGTAACTGTCTTCAGACACCCCAGAAGAGGGCATCAGATCTCATTACGGATGGTTGTGAGCCATCATGTGGTTGCTGGGATTTGAACTCACGACCTTCGGAAAAGCAGTCAGCGCTCTTAACTGCTGAGCCATCTCTCCAGCCCACCCTCAATACTCTTGAACCACACTCTTTAGAAAGAAAGAGGTCATTACTGAGTAGTAGCATGGCAACAGTATTAATGGTGATACACCTACAGAATTTATTTGCAATTCTTGTCTCTGTGTGTGTGTATTTGGAGACAGGGTCTCACTCTGTAAGCCTGGCTGGCCTAGAACTAGCTCAGACTAAGTTCAGACTTACAGGTATCTGCCTGTCCCTTTTCCAATTACGTGTATATTCTTAGCCATTCATTTACTGAAGCACTTATGTATACAGTATAAATTAGTAAGTATGTGATTATCTGTAATCCTGTCACAATTTATGAAGAAAGAGGATGAAGGCAAACTGTAAACAACCCAGTAGAAGACACAAAGAGATTTAATAATGAGAAGAAAGGTAATCTGCTTGCTGGAACACCAAAGAACCAAAGGCTTAGAACTGGAGTTATTAAGTGTTGGGCTAGAAACATACCATCAAAACCCAAAACATAAAAATCACCTGAAAAATCTGTGTAATACAGTAAGTACACATGGGCATGCACCTGTCAATCAGAACTCCAAGGATGTACCTACCCTCCGAAGAAACCAAATCCAGAAGCAAAGCTCAAGGTTTGGCAGTCTACGTATGTAGTGTACATTATTCTTCAGCCTCCTTAGCTTGCTTGTGTCAGAAGGACAGAAGACAGACTTATACTATAGCACCACAGTACTGTCTGGAGACCCAACACACAGCCACATACACACATGCATTTAATCTATGAAAAAAGTGAAAAGGAGGAGGAATGGAAGAAGGAAAGAGAGAAAGAAATGACAATAACCCTAACTGTTCTCAATCAGACTTAACTACATGCCAAGTAATTTATTTTGTATTTACCTTCCAGTTTCTCAGGTACATAATGTAACACAGACCAAAACAAACACACATACATATATGCAGGAGGAAGAAAAAACAAAACAAAACAAAACAAAAAAATCAAAACTGACCCTCAGGAAATTAAAAAAAAAAAAACGTACCTCAATGGTAAAGCACTTGCCTAGCATGTTGGGGGCCCTGGGCTTTAATGCTAAGAACTACAATAAATCCTCCAACAAAGTCAACTTCCAGAAATAAAGTGACCTGAACTAGAGTTAATGCTGACAAAGAGCTTTGCTTTCACTTTTAACTGTGGCAGCGCAGGATGTCAGAAGGGCGTGGTTTCCAGAGCATCAGCCGCTTCCTCTCTGGGAATTACCTCTTTCCCTTTTAATAATCTGCCTATACTTCTATCACTCTCCATAGCTTTTGTTGTTGTTTTGTTTCTTAAAGACTGACATGGAGATAAAGACACTTTTTAGGCACAAAAGACCTGTCATTCTATCCTTATACATCACTTCTCATTTCTGAGAAATAAGATCTGGACAGATGGACCAGAAAAAAAAGAGATTCTATTAAAAGGAGAGTCTAAAAGGATAATACTATGCTGCAGAGCTGGTAAGACAAAACTTCCTCAGAGAAACTTTCTCAGTGGACACAGATGGGAAAATGGAGCCCGGAGTGTGCCAGCCGGACTTCTACCACTCTAGTAAAGACCTAAGACAAACAGCTAATAAAGGGAAAAGGTGGATTTGGGATCAGTTCTGGCGGTTCTGGAACATAACCAGAGAGTCACATTATTTTTAGGCCTCTCGTAGGGAGGAAGAGCAGCATATTACGGTTAGGGTATGTGGTTCAGCAAATTTGCTCCCTTCACAACTAGAGAGTAAAAGACAACAAAGAAGCAGGTGAAGACACCAGGGTCCTTTCATCCCATTAGAGGCCACTACTCTACTGACTGCAAGACTCATCTCTAGGCCACACCTCCGTAAGGTTCCACAAAACCTTCACCATAAGGTGTTTTTGTAACAGCAACTACAAAAAGTATTTTTGAAATGTAATACTATCTTTGACCCAACAATTCTGCTTTCTACTTACCTAATATCTGGGGATGTTCCACAGTGGCGGAGCACTTGCTTATTAGCATGTGCAAGGCCCTGGGTTCAATCCCCAGTGCTGTAAGAAAACAAAAAATATATATTCTCATGAAACTATAAAAAGATAGAAATACACAATCAGTGAGTAAAGTAAAAATCTCGCAATCCTGATGAGAACTGCAAGTATCACTATAATCCCACTATCAATTTTATTAAATACATATTTCATACATTTATGAATATGTGTATTTTTTAGCTCTGTTCACCAATGGCCTGGATAAAGCTGACTAAACTCAGAGTAAGACCCATCCCCAGCACTCAGACTATGGTCACTAATACCACTTGCCATTAAAAGAATGAATGGTCCATAGAAGAACAAGTCATAACTTCAGGTCTGGCACAAAAAATAAACATGATTGTGGACTTTGCGGTATCACAGTGCCCTAGTCAGGGTTACTATTTCTGTGATGAAATTCCATGACCAAAGAAACCTGAAGAGGAAAGGGTTTATTTAGCTTATACTTCCACAGCACTGTTCCTCATTGAAAAAAGTCAGGACGTGAATTATAACAGAGCAGGACCCTGGAGATAGGAACTTATGTAAACACCATGGAGGGGTGCTGCTTACTGGCTTGGGTCTCATAGGCTCGCTCAGCCTGCTTAAAATGGAACCCAGGAACGCAAGCCCAGCGATGGCACTACCCACCATAGGCTGTGTCCTCCCTCATCAATTACAAATTAACATTTTACACATAAGGGGCTGGAGAAATGGTTCAGTAGAGAAGAGCACTGGCTGCTCTTCCATTAGGTCCTGAGTTCAATTCCCAGCAACCACATGGTGGCTCACAATCATGTAATGGAATCTGATGCTCCCTTCTGGTGTGTCTGAAGACAGTGACAGGTAATACTATACATAAAATAAATAAATAATTCTTTAAAAAAATTTTACATATAAAGTAAGTTACCTCTTAAGTTATTTTTGTGTAAAAACTAAAGCTTGGCATAAGGACACCAGGAGGCAGAACTGGGCTAACTTTCTGTACTGAAGCTGAGATTACAGATGTGTACCACTTTGCTCAGCTGCTCTATACTTCATAAAGAAATATGAGTAAAATAAATATCATTTTGCTGGTTGTATTAAAGTATTAGTAAACAAGCTTTGATAATAAGCTGTTTAAAGATATAAATATAATTATTATCTATACAAATAACTCATGTCAAATAATAGTAATTTTTTAGAAAAATGAGGTGACATCGAACACTGGGAAGAAGGAAATGGTGGCACAGACCTAAAGCTGAACTTCCACACACAGCGCTGACCATATCCCCTCTCCATCCTCACCCCTTCCCTGCCCTCTAAAGCAATCATTTCCTTTCACTATTCATCACTCATTCTAAAAGTACCTAGTGATTATGTGATTTTAGTACCACAATTACCACAAAAAAATTGAAAATGTAGTTCACAATATTAATTCACGATATTTCTACTACACTACCTTAAGGGCACATCTTAAGATACTGTGGGTATACAGCTCTTTGCTCTTTCTACATCAATCTCTAAGAAGCATTCATTAGTATCTTTTTATGAGACGCATGGCCTTGGGCAGACTAGTGCAATGGTACTCAGACCTAACTAGTATATGGACTAGATGGCACAATACTACTTCACACGTACAGACACTTAGGCTGATAAGCCAATCAATACAGAGGGCATTAAGAGTATCAGATAAACAGCTATCAATAAACACAATGGTTATCATAACTAAAACAAATGTCCTACTGAGTTATTTTGTTAAACACTGTTTTATGTTTTTCTTTCCAAATCAATTTGAGAGAGAAAAGGGAAAGAGCTCAGGGTAGGTTGTTTGCTGACACATTTGAGGTCATTCATTCAATTCCCAACACACACACACACACACACACACACACCAATGAAGAGACAAGAGACAGAGAGAACAGACATCAACTACATGGTATTTCTTAGCCTTATTTTCAAAACATGTTTCTCGGCTCACATAATGGTAAACAAACAACATCATTCTATAAGAATATACCTTTCTCTGGATGCCTCATCTGGGATACCCAAGCAGACTTCTCGGTCAAACCTTCCTGCACGTCTCAAAGCAGGATCCAATGAGTCTGGCCTGTTAGTAGCTCCAATAACCAGGACCCGGGCTGTAGCTGCCACATTATTCAGATCTAAGAACCAGATGTAGAAAACAGAGAACAAGACATCTGATATTTGAGGACAACAATGCTTACACAAATGATTTAAAGGTTGGAGAGAATCTGTGTACTCTGATATACAAATATTTATAACATTTATGGTTTACATAACAAGTGAGAAGATAAAGACTGCTTTTCTTATCAGCAATTCACAACAGACTGAGGAACATAAGGCGACTAAGTAAGGAAACAGTGTAAGACAAGTTTCAAGAAATTTACTAACAATTAGGATAAACTAAGTACTGTGATAGAGCAAGAGAGGGGACAATGGCGGCTCCACAGTAGAAAACACTCCAGAAAGCCTCAAGGGCTAATGGTTTCCACAAGCAGAGGCAGAGGGCAGCCAAGATCTCCAGAGAGTAGCAGCACGAGTGACAGCACACAGGGGGCACATGCAAGGCATGCCCAGACAACGGGAACAGCCCAACAGTAGGGCCTGGGCAAGACAGCAATGCTGTTCCACAAGGATGGCAAAACCAGGAGAGAGGGGTAAAGAACAGCTCAAGTGCTGCAGAGATGGCTCAGCAGTTAAGAGCCCTGAATGCTCTTCCAGAAGTCCTGAGTTCAATTCCCAGCAACCACACGGTGGCTCACAACCACCTGTAGTGGGAGCCAATGGCCTCTTCTTGTTTCAAAAAAATTAAAAAACAAAACAAAACCACCACCACCACCACCACCACCACCAACAACAACAACAACAACAACAAAAAAAAAACAGGAACAAACAAGCCACAATGACATACTTAAGAAATAGATTTTTAGAAATGAGCAGAATACAGGATTTAAATTTTATCTTTCACAAATATTCTGTCAGTTTTATAAATGTTCTGTCAGCTGAGCCAGAATTAAATAGAAGAGAGTCTAGGATATACTGCATCATAGGAATAACATGGTATTCAAATGCTAAGTACAATGTAAATAATGGATTTATTATCTGATTAGGAAGAATCTATGACAAGCTTTTTTTTTTGGTTTTTCGAGAAAGGGTTTCTCTGTGTAGCCCTGGCTGTCCTGGAACTCACTCTGTAGACTAGGCTGGCCTCAAACTCAGAAATCCACCTGCCTCTGCCTCCCAAGTGCTGGGAGTAAAGGCGTGCGCCACCACTGCCCGGCTATGGCAAGCTTTTCTAGAATATAGGCCTCAAAACCATGACAGAAAAAATTGAGATCAAAATGAAACAGCATAGGGCACTGGGGTGTAGTTCAGTAATAGACAGCTTGCAGAGCACACAACAGAACTCAGGTTCAATCTCTCACACAAAAGGTTAAGTACAAAAAGTAATTTAAAATTGGGAGGCATAAGAAACTTGCCATACATACATACATACATACGTGTGTGTGTGTGTGTGTGTGTGTGTGTGCGCACGCGCGCACGGAGAGACAGATACAGAGAGAGAGAGAGAAAGAGAGAGAGAGAGAGAGAGAAAGAGAGAGTGTTATGTAATATTTCAAATTAACTTTCCTTTTTTTATTTTGTTTTGAGACAGGTGATCACTCTGTAGACCAGGCTGGGCCTGAAAGTCACTATGTAACCTATGTAACCCAGTCTAGCTGTGATTCATGTCAAATATCCTGTCCCAGCCTATGTGTATGGATAATACAAATAGGAATATGACAATACAACATGTATTATTTCTTACTTTTTTTTGTTTTGTTTTTGGTTTCATAACACATTCTGGCTGGCCTATAACTCACTATAGCCCAGGTTGGCCTCAAACTCTATAGGGAAAACACTGGTAGAAATGTTTCCATATAATGGAAATGCTAAATGTTAAATCTGCATAGTAAATTTAAAGACTATTATCAACAGTGAAAAAGAGGTGAACCAGCAGTTAAGAGCTCATATTATTGGTACAGCGGACCCTTCTTTGGTTTCAAACACATAGGCCTAAAGCTCAAAATGACCTGTGACCAAGGGGGCCTAGGCCTTGTAGGCCCTACATTCACATAACACACGCACACACACTTTTAAAATAATTTTTTTGTGGAAGGGGGATAGAGACAGGGATTTACTTTGTAGCTCTGGCTGGCCTGGAGCTCACTATGTAGATCAGGCTAGACTTGAACTCACAGAGATCTGCCTACTTCTGCCTCCTGAGTACTGGGATTAAAGGCATCATACCAGTCTACAAGTAAAAATATTTTCTTAAAAGGTGAATATAAACGCATTAAAATTTCAACATTTCTTACACGAACATACCCTTAAAGGCCAACAGTAGGTACTATGCAACCTCAGAAAACATACACAGCAAAAGCAAACCAATATATGAGTACACGCATACTTAATTACTATAGAGTTGGGACACAGCTCAGGTAGAAAAGTGCTTGATATGCAAGTATGAGGTCCTGAGTTCAATCCCCAGAAACCACATTTAAAAAAAAAAAAAAATGCATTCAGCGTGGCAGACTTGTAATCCCAGTGCTGGGGAAGTGGAGACAGACAGATCCCTGGGACACACTAGTCAGCTAGCCTAGCCTATTTAGTAAGTAAGCACCAAGCCAATTCAATTAATGGTGGCTCCTAAAGAATACTACCTGAGATTGCCCTCTGGACTCCCACCCCACATACCCATGTATACACTCACACACAGGTCCGCCCACACACACACATACACACACACACACACATGGAGTACAATTTGAAATAAATGGAAAATCTTTTACAAAAAAAGGTCCTGTTGTATGAGACTTACTATTTAAGTGGTTCACACATACATGTACGACTTGCACTATTTTAAGAAATAAATTATCTTAAAATGAATTCATTCTTTACCATCCATGCAGGTTAGAAGCTGGGCTACAATTCTTCGTTCCATATCTTTTGAAGCAACTTCTCTTTTGGGGGTAATTGCATCAATTTCATCAATGAAAACAATACATGGTGCATTTGACTAGAAATAAAAATATCAAAAAAAAATATATAAAAAACTATAAAATAAATTCCCTATATAGGTACATAACATTTATGTATTCTTTCGATTTTTAAAGGTAAAAGGTTTAGTCACAAAAGACTAACTATGAACAAGGCAGTTCACGATAATGCTTCTGATTGTTATCAGAGAACCAGATGCTTAAATAGAAAGGATTGTGGTTTATGAAGTAACCTTCTGAAACTGTTCTGCAATTAGGCATATTTGTATGCTACAGAATATAAGCAGTAAATTTAAAAGTTCTTAACTAAGCATAGTAGCACACGCTAAGAATTCTGGCACTTGGAAAGATCAAGACAAGTAGGCAACATTTCTAGTTCCAAGCCAGACTGAGACTCTAATGCAAACGAACAAACAGTGACAAAGAGATTGCTATGTGTGCACACACATGCAATAAGGATTACGTGACAAACAAAAGCCCAGGCTTACAATCTCAATCTTTCTTAGTCACTCAAGTCGAAATAGTGACATTTATTGTGCTAAAAGTCACAAACTGACAGTGCAAAATGACACCACGTAACAGATACTTGGCCCATCACTACTGGCTCCTTTGCCAATCTTCCTCATGGCAATGTTTGCAGAGAGCACCTATGATTGCTAGATCAGTAACAAAATTAAAAGCGCAGAGCAAAGGTCTCAGAAAATAAACCACTATTTTTTGTCAGTGACCTGGAAAACTCAATGGGAAAGAATAAGCGATGATAACCAGAACTTAGCCTAAGGGAGGGTAACCTTAGAAAACAGCTACCTAGCCTGACAGGGCTCCCTTAGCCACACGGATTAGAGTGCGTGGCAGAAAATGAAGGTGCAGAACCACACGCTTACTCCACACCTGCACCAGGCACTGCATCTGCTTTACAGGGAGATGTGACGTGAACTCGTGACCTAAATACCCCTTACCTTTGCATCCACGTTTGCCACTGTGTTTACCATACATACAAAAATTTCCGTGGTGGTCTGAAGGAGAAAGCCCCCCATGGCCACCCCCCTCCCCCCGCTCAGGCTCATCTATTTGAACGCTTGGTCCCCAGCTGTGGAGCTGTTTGAGGATTAGGAGGTGTGGCCTTATTAGAGGAGGCCGGTCAATTGTGGCAAATTTTGAAGTATCAAAAGCCTGAGTCATTCTCAGTTAGTGCTCTCTACCTCATACTTGTAGATTAAGATGCGAACTCTCCATCCCGGCTCCACAGCCATGCCTGCCTACCTGCTGCATGATGGGCATGAACTCTCCAACCCTCTCAAGTTTTAAGCCCCAAATAAACTTTCTGTTAGTTGACTTGGTCATGGTGTCTTCTCACAGCAACAGATGAGTAACTACCATGGTGAACTATCTGTACCACTTACATCCATGCCTCTCACGGTCAGCCTACATAACGAATGTAGCAGCTGGCCTCTACTTCTCCCCATCTTAAAACTATTCTTGCTGGGCACAGTGGCACAACACAGCAAGACAGAGGCAGGCTCCTAAGTTTCAGGCCGACCTGATCCACATAGTGTATTCTAGACTAGCAAGAGCTAAACAGTGAGACTTTCTTTCAAAAATTAATCAATCACTCTTATAATTTATACTTATTATAAGTGTATCATTACTTATTAATATTTCTGGTAAAATACATTTTTCTCCTAATTTTACATCAGCTTCTGGTAGTTACAATGGTTATGTTTAAGAACAATTATGTGCTTTAGAAAAATTAATTAAACCCAGTGAGGTGGCACACAACTGTAGTTTCAACACTTGGTAAAAATAGGAGCATCAGCCCTCAGAGTCATCCTCAGCAAGACAAGAAGTTCTGAGTCCAGACTGAGTTACATAAACCCTGTCTGAGGGCTGGAGAGATGGCTCGGCGGTTAAGAGCACTGACTGCTCTTCCGGAGGTCCTGAGTTCAATTCCCAGCAACCACATGGTGGCTCACAACCATCTGTAATGAAGTCTGATGCCCTCTTCTGGTGTGTCTGAAGACAGCCACAGTGTACTCATGTACATTAAATAAATAAAATCTTTTAAAAACAAACAACAACAACAACAAAAACCCTGTCTGAAAGGAGTAGGTAAGGAAGGAAACATGACACAAAAACTCTTCATCGTGTTTTAGTTTTAGTCACAGTGGTAATTCATGTCTGCTCAAGTGCAAATGTCATGGTTAAAAGGACTCTTGCTATGTACTAGACACAATGTTAAAGGTTTTAAAATAATTCTTTCAATTGGGCATGATGGTGTATACCTATAATCACGGCACTTGGGAGACTGAGGTTAGAAGCTTGGTTGTCAGGAATTTAAGACAGGCTAGACAACATAGCAACACACCATCTGAAAAAAATAATGAATCTTCTTTCTGATTTAAATGCTCAGTGACCGTATGAGAATTGGGTATTTTATCATCCCAGGTCACTGTCACAAAACAGAGGGGGAAGTCTCTTCCCACCACGTTATGTGGCGACACTGAACTGGTCCTCAACTTTCTCAATGAGAAGGCAGACATTTAACCACTGAAGATATGCTGAAGATATAACTTTAACTGGATTGCAATCCTCTTCTACATTTTATAAGAGAACCTGTAATCAGGTGTAATCTTTCTCTCTGGTAAGAGAATTTTCTTTTCACCCCTCTAATCATATAAACAGCATTCATCCTGAGTCTTACAGTGCTTGCGTAATCCGAGTATGATAATTCTTCTGGTGTTTGCAGTTGTTCAGTCAGACATAAGCTGGAGAAGCAAATGAAGCATCTTCAGGCCAGTACGCTCTGAACACTTAACTCTGGGTACAACAGCCCAAGGCTTGTCAATATTAGCTTGTCACTTATATACTTGATTTCATATGAAACACTGCATAGTTAAGAGTTTATACCATTAAATTCACTTTAAATTTACTTTAAATTTTTACCACTAAACACTTTTACAAAAGGAAGGTCAGTGAGCAGGATAAGGAATTCTGAGCATCAGAAAAGCAGACTCCACAAGCTGGCACAAGCCATAGCTGACTCACCACAGCCTGGTCAAACAAATCTCTGAGCTTTTGCTCAGACTCTCCAGAAACTCCTGACACAATCTCTGGAGCAGCCACTTTCAAAATTGGCAAGTCAAGTTCCTGTGCACAAATACAGAAAAGAATGACCAAAGGTTAAATAAAATTTAACTTCCCCACATTCTTCTTATCCAATCTGTCCTACCAAAATTAGGGAGGTTCCTTTTTAAGTTTTTAAAGAACATTTATTATTTATTCTGCATCCATTCATGTGTGTGTACAGGCATGTTTGTGCCACTGTGTATACGTGGAGGTCAAAGTGGGTTCTCTCCTTCCACCTTGTTTGTTTCCTGTTTCCACAGAGGTCACCAAGCATGGTGGGAAGCACCTTTATCCACTGAGCCATCTTTCTGGCCTCTACAATTTCCTAAGAAATTTCATCTCTGTGTGTGAGCCAAATGACAAATGCTACTTAAAAGTATGGAGAGATGGCTCAGCAGTAAGATGCCTACGTGGCAGCTTACAATAGTCTGTAACTCCAGCTCCAGGGGATCCCATGCCCTCTTCTGACTTCCATGGACACCAGACACGCACATGGTACATAGACATACATGCAGGCAAAATACTCACAAATACAATAGGATCCAGGGCTACAGAGAGAAACCCTGTCTCAAACAAACAAACATACAAAACTTGTCTATGGATTTATTAACCAATTGTAGTGGCTTACACCTGTAATATCAGCACCTGGGAGACCCTGTCTTTAAAAGAAACTAGGGATTTACTCAAACACAAAACTGCAAATGTTGCATTTATGTTGCATTTATGGCCTGCTATGCAGTGGTCAAAAGACAAATTTATTCATTTATTTATTTAAAAAAATATTTATTTTATGTATGAGTACACTGTAGCTGTCTTCAGATACCAGAAGAGAGTATTAGATCCCATTACAGATGGTTGTGAGCCACCATATGGTTGCTGGGAATTGAACTCAGGACCTCTGGAAGAGCAGTCAGTGCTCTTAACCGCTGAGCCATCTCTCCAGCCCCCAGACAAATTTATTTTTAAAAAGACAAATCAAGTTGGTTTTTAAAAGTGAGTTTGTCCTATTAATGACTAAAATAATATGCTATTCTGCTAGTTAAAGTTCCTTGGACTATTTTATAGTTTATCATGAAGTAAGTCTCCAAAAAATTTGATAGGACAAAATCAGAAATGCTAGCTCTTTATTTTCCAAAATAAGCGTCTTTCTGTGTTTGTGGGTACAGAGGTGGGTGTGGTTGATACAAGAAGAATATACTAAGTTTAAAGCCCAGGATAGCTTTAAACTTACAATCCTGCCTTAGTCCAAGCAATACTGAACTTTCAAGTATGTACTACAAACCTAACTGATCTTTTAAATGCTATTTTAGAAGGGCATCTTAACAGTGGAAATTTTAAATAAATTTAGCTCTAAGAAAAAAAAACATTATTTTGCATATTTTGTTGCTTTTAAGAATGACTAGGATAAAAGAGAAGTAGCTACAATGTAAACTAAATGTTTAGAGTTTTTACAGTTATGCTGTTTTGCTTCCCACCCAGTTTTTGTCACAGAAACAATAGTTGCATTCATTAAAAACACCACCACCATCACCAGCATAAGCAGCAGCATGGAAAGGTAAGTGAAGGAAAGCTGGGGCTGGGATGGCTCAATCTGGATGATGTGCCTGGCAGCGTGAGAACTGTGTCTGCAACCACAGTGCTGCCGTCAAAGCCAGCCAGCGAGCCCCACATCTGTAAGCCCAGCACGGGCAGGGTGAAGGAGGACCCCTGGAGTTTGCTAGGCAGCAGGTCCAGCCAAATCAAGTGTGATCCAGGTTCAAACAGAAACCCTTGTCTCAAAACAACAAAAAGACAATGAGGAAGATGATGGGGAGGAAGAGAGAGGGGGAGAGGAGGGAGAAGGGAAATCTCTTACTGATTACATTTGCTTCCTAAAGAGATACCAGGTCTAACTGGAATTGACCAAAGAGAAAAACAAACAACAACAACAACAACGTACAGAAATCCAGCAGCAACTAGCCTCACCCCAGCTATTGCATGTGCAAGTAATGTCTTCCCACAGCCTGGTGGCCCATGCAGGAGAACTCCACGAGGGGGCACGACACCAAGGTGCTGGTATACCTCTGGATGACGCATGTGTATGAGCATCTTGCAGACTTCCTGTCAAGGAATAAGCATAAAAGATGTCTTCCTCAGCCCAAGAAAGAAAGAGTCAAAGTAGAATGAAATGCCCCTAGTTTTTGGAACACCGAAATATACTAGACAGAAGACAGACAGGCTTTAGGCTTCGACTTGAGCTGAATCCCAGCACTGCATACTATGTAAATAACTTCTGTGACATCTCCATGTTTCTATTTCCTAAGCTATAAAAATATCTCTCATAAAATACCACAAAAAGTAACTAACAGTGACTGTCACGGAGAAGACACTAGAAAGCTGCCATGATCATTATTACTGTCATTATTGTCAGTGCTGTCAGAACAGCGTAACTTACAAGGCATGCACTTCACACACACTAGATGTGAAAAGAAAGACAGCAAGCTTCATTTTTCTCTTGGACTCTACAGGTCAGGTTTGCTCACCTCATCTTCCCAGTCTTTTTCTCTATACTTACTTCACATTAAAAACCAAAGGACTGGAGAGGTGGCCCGGGGGGAAGAGCACCGGCTGCTCCTGCAGAGAAGCTGGGAACATCCCCACAGTGGCTCACAACCTTCTGTTAACACCAGTGAATCTCACAACTCCTTCTAACCTCTGAGGGCACCAGGCATGCAATGGGTACACAAACATACATGCAAGCAGAACACCTAGATACATAAAACATTTGTTTTAATTTAAATTAACACTAAGTAGGCCCTTTCGTGTAAAGGTCTAACAACACAGGCATGTCCCGTAGGCCGTCCTCAGCTGGCACTGACTTTCAGTGTTGCATCACTGCCTCCAATATCTTCAAACTTCACACTGGAGATCTGCAGCTCTGTGCTCCTTGCTTTAGCTGTTAAACAAAAAGGCGAAAAGCTTAGTGATTCCACACAAACATATAACTAAAGCACATTAGATAACAAAAGTTTCCAACTAGGTTTTTCCACACACAAAACAACTCGAAACAGTGACCCCTCTCCCAAAGCACACACCACTGCTACCCACAGCTCACCTTTCTTTTGCAGGATAGCTTCGATCTCTCCATCCACCTCTTGAAGGAGGTCTTCTGTCTTTCTTTTGTTTCCTTTGCCCTTTGCCCTCCCTTTCCTTTTCTTATCACTTTCCAGAAGAGAAGAGTCTTTTAAATTCTGGGGAGAAAATACAAAAATTCTGTACTTCAAATTACAATGCTAACAGACGGGGTTCAGAGACAGCTATGTCCATTTGTGCTACAGCACTGCTAACTACTCGCAAGCTCTTTGTTCAAGGATGCTGCCTTCTTCAGAAGCCTAAAAGCTTAATTGTTTATTTGATAACTTTTTTCTCGGCTCTGCTAGTTAATCTCTTCTAAAAGACTTAAGGCATATAAGCATCAGGTTTTCACCAATTATAATAATGCTCTCAATAGTCGAATACATACAGCTGAAAGCAAAGATACTGGAGAACAGCACACTAATAGAGTAAAAGAAAAACCCATAACCCTAACACTCTGGAGTAAAAACAGAAGAATCAGAAGTTAAGGGCATTTTTAGCTACATAACAATTTCAAAGTTAGACTAGGCTATAAAAGACCCTAATTCAAAATCAAAACAAATAGGGCTCAGTCTGTAAAGTATCATAAAATCATGAGGTCTGAATTCAGACCCCTCCCCACCCACACATAAAAAGCTGCATGCAACGGGGTGGGTCTGTAATGCCAGTGCTGGCATTACAAGGAGAAGACAAGCGATCCCTATAGCTTGCTGCTCAGCCAGCATAGCGGAACTAGAAAGCTCCACATTTAGTGAGATATTTTGAGATCAGAGACATCCCCTTCTCCATGTGTGCTTTAGGTTTATTCTGTTGTTGTCACTATAGGGTGTCTCTGGGTAGTCCTGGCTGTCCTGGAATTCACTCTGAAAACAGGGTAGCCCTGAAACACAGGCATGAGTCACCACTGACCAACTATTGACTTTTCTTTCTTAAAGAAAAGGTAGACAGCAACTGAGAAAGACATCTGACATTGATCTCTGGTATGTTACCCCACACATGCATTTGCACATAAACATGTACATGCGCACACATGCGTGTATGAGTTTGCCAAATCAAGTCTTGGTGCTTAGAAACTAATTATAGCAGCACTGTTCAGGAGAAATACATCACAAGTCACACATATTTTATATATTCTAATTATATGTTAATGTGTGCACCCCATTGCACACTAACAACATACACACTTAAATGTAGAAAATAAAAATGCATTTCATAATCTCTTTTCTTGGGTGAAAACTACTGAATCCAGAGCCTTACACATTCTAAGTCCTGAATGAGCCACTGAGCCACACTCACCTACCGATAAATCTATTATAATCAACACATCCCAAACACTCTCCTCTCAACATGGTTAACACAAAAGGTTACTAATGAGCGGGGGTGTAGTGATCCACACTTAGAATCCCAGCACTCAGGAGGCAGAAGTAGGACTGCCTCAAACTGAAGGCCAGCTTAGTCTACAGGACAAGTCCAAGGCAGCCAGCAACATGCCTAAAAACAGGTTGCTAATGAGGGTTTTTTGTTTTTTTTGAGACAAGGCTGTAGCTGACAATTTTGGATTTTTGTTTTCTTTGAAAAACACAGAAACACTATGGACTATGGTTTTGTTTTAATGCCAGGTGTGGGACACTGGACGGCTTCAGTTTGTCCACAGCAGCTGACTGTGCTTTCTTTATGCTCTAAAGGGAGTGATCTTGTCAGCAGCAGTTTTTGAGATAGTGTGGCGTTTGGAATTCTAGGTACTTTTCAGAGAGCGTATAAATGCTAGGGCCCGAGAGGCGTGGTGGGTTATTGGTTGTTTGCTATTGATTGTGGTTTGCTGAGTAGTCCTGTGCAAAGGAAAAAAGAAGAAATCAGATACCCTGATAGCAAAGATCAAACCTGCCCCAAGGAACCAGTTGCCCCTAATCAGCAGAAAGCAGTCTAATGGTAATGCCCCTTTCCTTTCTATCCCCTTTTCTCTCCTATCTAGTGTTAGGGGGTTGAAAGGGTAGAGAAGGGTGGAAGAAAGAAGAACCCACAAAGTAGTCAAAGTAGCAAAAAAAGACAGCTACACAGGGTTTCTCTGTGCAGCCTTGTCTGTCCTGGAACTCGCCTATAGACTAGGCTGGCCTGAGCGCAGACAGATCTGGCTGCCTCTACTTCCCAAGTGCTGGGATTAAAGGTGTTTGCCACCACTGCCCAGCACTAATGATTATTTTATATTGTGCTTTTAATTAAATCTTCACATGCCAAAATATACTGAAAATTTATAGCACCACCCCAATTTGGACACAAAATTTTCAGGGGTAATATATGACTTGGATTTTTGTAAAATTTATACTTGAAAATGTTGATCCCTATATCTAATTGTTTCAAATATATTTTGAGGTCTTCCAAAGACCAAGTACTGAATTTACATTTCAATAAAAAAAGCCAGTTCCTTAGTTGTACTAGCCATAGTTCAAGTGCTATGAAACCACAGGAGAGCCCTAAAGGATACCCAATGTACAGTTAGGATATATTAGTATAAAGCCTCATTTGCGTGGCTCTGAATTTATTTTAATATAATCAGTTAAGGGAGATAATCAATGTGCTCATTTTGTGATACCATATTTTGTGTGTGTGTGTGTGTGTGTGTGTGTGTGTGTGTATGTGTAGACCGAAGGTCAACATCTAGTGTCTTCTTCAATTGTTTTCCACCTTTGTACTTTATGTAGACCTGGATGTCTGGGAACTCTTTATGTAGAACATGTTAGTCTTGACCTCACAAAAACCCACTAGCTTCTATGCCAACCACTGAACCTCTCCACCTTATTTTCTGAGACAGGATCTCTCAATAAGCCTGCAGTTGGCCTATTTGGCTAGAATAGCTGGCCAGCAAACCCCATGAGTCCTTCCTGTCTCTGTTTCCCCAGTGCTGGGAATACAGACATGTGGTATTGTGCCCAGCTTTTGTAGGAGTGGTAGGAATTGAACTCAGGTCTATATGCTTGCACGATAAGCACTTTACTAACTTGGCCATTTCCCAAGCTCCATTTTTGACTTGAGACAGGATCTCATGCAGCTCAGGACAGCCTTAGAGTTGCTATACAGAAGTAGATAACCTTGAGCCCCTAAGCCTTTGTCTTTATCTCCGAAGTACTGAGATTATGGTTTTGCAGCAAACACCTAGCTTCAATTTTAAAAGTTTTTTTTAAAAATCTGTTTTTTAAAGGTATTTGCCTATTCTATGCATTTTATTTCTTAAGGTCTTATTCTCAACTGGATACAAATGACCTTGCTGTTTTAGCAGCTTCCTTCAAGAGCTGAATCTATTAATTCTATCCCCAAAGAGGAGAGTTCTTAACCTCCTAAGTAACTGTATCTCCACAAGTTCATCTGGCACTACAAATTGAACACCGTGCTAGACAACTTCAGCCAGGAACACATTACTCAACAAAACAAAGTCCTTACTCTCCTGGAGCTTACATTCTAGTGAAGGAAAACAGTGAGTTCTGAGACAGAAAAACAATACCCAATAAGCTGGGTGACCGTGAGAACATGAAGGTGAGAGCAGACCTAGGAAAAAGGCAGGTCCACCACATTATAACTTTCCATGGTGTGAAAGGAATGGATGTAAAGGAGTCTGGGGACAAGTGTTCTAGCTGAAAGCTCAGGCCTTAAGACCCTGATGGGGCGGGCTAGCGACCTGTTCTAGATACAGCAAGAACTTGCTGTCACTAAGGAAGAGGAGTGGGCAAACAGTGACATCAAGAAACAGCAGGGTAAGCAAATCACCCTGGGCTTTGCAAATTTTGATGTGAATGGTATTGTGGTTTGGGTATGAAGCACCCCCCAGCTCACATGTGGAAGACTGGTCCCCAGGTGATGACTGGATCACGAGGGTACTAGGTTCATCAGTGGGCTGATTCACTAATGAGTTCATAGCTGAACAGTTAATAGGAGGTGGAATCAAACTAGCAGAAAAGGGTCACTGCAGAGTGGTAGATGTCACTGAAACAAATCCTAGAACTGTGGTCCCTTCCTATCACTGCTTCCTGGTTTGTTGAGGGGAGTAGCTCTGCTCTACGATGCTCTATTCACCACACTGTTACACCTCTCAAGGGGAGAAGCAACACTAAGTCAGCCAACTAGGTCCCTTCTCTTTTAAACTGTTTCTTAGACATGTCCCACTGCCTGTAAGTCTGACACAAATGATAGTGATCCAACAAGTCAGGAAAAGGTATCCACATGTGAAAAATGGAATAGAGGAACAAGACGCAGATCACACTTGGAAATCTACTTAACAGCTAAGGCAATAAAGATGCTGGACTACGGTAATGACAGAAGCAGTCAACAGTGATTTAGTTTTCTGTGTGTTTCCAAGTATTTGTGATGTTTTAAACAGAGCATAAGACCCTGCCTGATACTACATTCAGTGAAAAGATTGCAATATACTTCAACTACATGCAACTAACTTTCACTATAAAAATACCTGAGTCTCAGAATCCTGCTTTTTATAGTTGCTTTGGTCATCTGATAGGTCCAAGGGAAGACTTTCTTTCTTTACACCTGGGGTTTTATCAATGAACCATCCTCCCTCAGACTCTCCAGCAGGGGTCTTCAAAGGCATGGGGTCCGCTTTAGAAGTCAGCAATGGCGCTGAAGTGGCGGCTTCTCTCTGTTTCAACTTCGGAGTGGTTGAAACAGAATCAGAGTTTCCTTTCCGATACAAAGAGAGCAGGGAACTGTTCATGTGATTTGCTGACTGACAGAAACATGATTTCGATATAAGTTACTCAGGAAGTCTTAAAGCTCCAGTACCTAAACTAAAAGCTTTGTGTATTTTCTTTAAACAACTTCTCTCACAACATTTGTATTCAGAATACATAGGTTGTTAGTTAGATAACTCCCAAACTGTAACTATCTGAAGCTACTATAACCACTCCTGGCTAACAGAGAACCAGACCAATCCATAATTGGTGATCAAATAAAATCAAGAGGTATGAAAATGAACTGGTAATCAGTGAGTTACTACTATCTCAATTCAATACTGGATCAAATATAATGGAGTACTGTAATCACTTTGTTAATAATTCAAAACCTCATTTATCAAGAAGGAACAACTGAGAAGCTACCTAGAAGTAACCAGGTGCGTTTCTGACGCATCTTTTTAGTTAGGCTGCCATTAGTAATGCTGCCTCCCTGGCGGGAAGTATAGCCATTTCCTCCTTTTTGGTTTTTGAAACTGAGACTCATTACATAGGACTGACTGGCCTAGTACTCAAATCTGCCTGCTTCTGCCTCCCAAGTGCTGATATTAAAGGTCACACAAACCTGTTGAGGGTTTTTATTATCTCCCTTAATATTCTAATCTGCCTTTATGTGATTGATTATACAAATATAAGTACTAGAAAATTGATTAAATCATCAATGGCATGTATAAGAAGCATTCAATTATGTATTGATATAGATGGACACAGTCCTTTATTCTATTTTTTGGCTTTTTTTTTCCCCCCTAAAAGAGAATCTTAAAGAGTAAGAAAAAATTGGGGCTGGAGAGAGAGATGGCTGCACTTGCAGAAAACCGAAGTCCAGTTCCTAGGACCTACCTCGTAGCTCCTAACTCCAGTTCAAGGGTATGTCCTTTCTGACCTCAGGCACCAGGTGTGCATATGGTGTACATATATACACGCAGTAAAATAGTCATACACATAAAATAAGAATAAATAAATCTTTAAAAAAGAAAGAAATCAGGGCTGGAAAAGATGGCTTAGCACTTAAGAGCACTGATTGCTCTTCCAGAGGTCCTGAGTTCAATTCCCAGCAACCACATGGTGGCTCACAACCATCTGTAATGGGATCTGATGCCCTCTTCTGGTGTGTCTGAGGAAGTGACAGTGTACTCACATACATAAAATAAATAAAATTTAGAAAAAGAAAGAAAGAAATCAAAGTGGGCTCATTGAATGTCTGCCTTACCTGTGGATCTGGGTAATCTTCCATGTTTGAATCCTCATCAGAATAGCTTTCAGTGTACCTTAGAATTTAAAAAAAGAGAGAGAAAGAAAGAAAAAATGTTTTGAAGTCCTTTCTCTGATGGCTCAGCAGTTAAGAGCAACCACATGGTGGCTCACAACCATCTGTAATGGGATCTGATGCCCTCTTCTGGTGTGTCTGAAGGCAGCTACAGTGTACTTACATATAATAAATAAATAATCTTTGGGCCGGGGCCAGAGCGAGTGGGGCCAGTGCGAGAAGTCAGTATTTAAGGTAAAACACTGGCTATGAGCCCAGGGCTGAGAGCTAGAGCGATGCCTTGGCAGTTCTTACAGAAGAGCAGATTTGGTTCCTATCACAATGGCCTCTAACTCCAGCTTAAAAGGTGTCTGATACTCTCTTCTTGCCTCCTCGGCACCCACACTCACATGGCGTTCACTACCACAGCCACACTCACTAATATAAATAATGAAAACAAAAACAAAAACAAAAGCAAACCCCTCAGGTCAGTGTATTGCTCAACCATCATCAGAGAAGCTCCTTCCTATAGTAGATGGGAATCAAAACAGAGATTCACAGAAGCATCATGTGCAGGGTGAGAGACTTTGGAGCACTCGGTCTCAAATGGATTGTCTTCACCAAACCCCCCTAAGACTCAGCAGTCTATCTACAAGAGGAGGCAGAAAGATTCCGAGAGCCAGAGGTAGTGGATGACTCCAAGTGAACAGTGTCTTCCAGACACAACAGGACTGAAGCACGTATGAACTCAGAGACTATGGCAGCATGCACAAGACCTGCACAGGTTCAAACTGGACAAAATCCCACCACTAAAATGGGGAAGTGAACAAGAGCCATTAATTCCAATTGGTAGCTACTAGGAAAGAGAAAACCTTTTCTTCCTTTGGAGAAAAAAAGGTTTCTCCAATGGAGTACCACTGGGTAGATTAACCACACTCCCAGGAAAGCCGCACGTCTGGGACTAATCAGGCAGCTAATACAAAATGAACTCCAAGGTTTCTTTGTGACCTTTTTTCATTTGTTTGTTTGGTTGGTTTTCTTATTTTTTGTTTGTTTTGATTTTCAGTTTTTGTTTGAGAGGGAGAGAGAAAAGGAACACGAAGCTAGGTGGTAAGGAGGAAGGGAGAATCTAGGAAAAACTGGAGAAGGGGAAAAACATGATCAAAAAATACACTGCATTAAAGCTTTTTTAAATTAAAAAACAAAACAAAGAGTAAAAATAAATCTTAAGAAAAAGGGGGTATTATGATCAAAGAAACTGGGATTTAAAAACCTATTTTAAACAGCCAGGCATAGTTGTGTAAGTCTTTATCCCCAGCACTTAGGAGGCAGAGGAAGGCTGATCTCTGTGAGCTGAGGCCGTCCTGATCTACACAGAGTTCAAGGACAGCAGGGCTACACGGAAAGACCCTCTCTCAAGCCTACACTAGAAATCCACTCTAGCTAGAACCTGTGCTTAATGCCTCCGACTGTCAGCTTTCTTAGCTATCAAATATTAAGGAATGTCTCATTGAGTATTTTGTTGTTGTTTTTAATGTGTATATGTGTTTTGCCTGAATGTATGCATATGCACCATGTGTGTGCAGAGCACCACGAGGGCAGGTGGGTATGGATGCCCTGGAACCATAGTTACAGACAGCTGAAGGTGCCATGTAAGTACCAGGATCAAACCTGGTTCCTCTGGAAGAATTGAGCTATTGCGCCAGCTCTAGAAATGTTTTCGCCCGGCAGTGGTGGCGCATGCCTTTAATCCCAGCACTTGGGAGGCAGAGGCAGGAGGATTTCTGAGTTCGAGGCCAGCCTGGTCTACAGAGTGAGTTCCAGGACGGCCATGGCTACACAGAGAAACCCTGTCTCAAAAAAAAAAAAAAAAAAAACAAAAAAACAAACAAACAAACAAAAAGAAATGTTTTCATTTTTAACATGAGTGTTCTAGTCATAACATATTTAAACATCAAACTTTACTGCCATCTTTTAATATACCTGGTATTATATTAAAGCAAAGAATGAGAAAAGATGAGACAACAGCATGTGGTAACACAACACAGTACATAATTCCAGTGCCACATGATATAAAGATTACAGTAAATCTCTATAACCGGATACTAAGAAAACACTCAGAAGGGACTTAAGAAGGAGCAAGAATGATTGACATCTTCACTGACTTTTTCACATGGCTGAGTGGGATTTGTGAAACAGAAATGAATACTCAAGTTACTGAAGAGCACAGCCTAAATGCTTTAGGGACTACAGAGCAATCACTATGGCTGGAGGAAACACAGTGTACGGTAGGAAGTGCTCAGCACAGCTGCGCTGCTGGCCACAGTATGAGTGTGGGACCTTAGGAAAGACGCTCTGCAGCACTTACTCATCCTCTTCATCTTGTCTTGCTCTTTTTGCCAGATGTCCATCTTCTAGTTCTTTAAGATTCTTCAGTTCTTTCTCACTACTAATTATGCTAAATACTGAAACAGGTGAACAATAAAATGCCAAGTTAAAATAATTATTTCTCTGACTGTTGATAATTGTGCTCAAACAGTGAAAGACTCACCTTTTTCTACCTGAATCCTAAAAGCATTTCTTTTTCTTCGACCATAATCTACACTGGGAAAAAAATAATTTTAGCACACAGTTTTCACAAATATTTTCCACTAAATATTATTGGTTATATTGGCAAACTGTCATGTGCTACTCTGAGACCAAAATGGGGCGCCTTGTCTCAGACTCAAACAGGGTCTTCTAACTCTGGCTAGCTTGGAATTTGCTAAGAAATCCATCTGCTTCCTGAGTGCTGGGATTAAATGGTTCTACAGCCCAATTACACTGACTTTTTTGTTTTGTTCTTGATGTTTGAGACAATGTTGCTAAGTAGTTCAGGCTAGACTCAAACTCAGGATTCCAAGGAAGTACTGAGATTACAGGTGTAGGCCACTATGTCCAGTTGACACTGACATTTTAGAAGGAAATATGGCAGCTAATTTCTTAAATATTCCTTTTCTAGATTTATCTCACATTTCTTCATTATTAAACTCAACTTAAAACATTTACTTGTATGCTAAAGATAAGATACTTGGGGCTAGAAGGATGGCTCAGAAGATGAAGTGCTTGCTGTGCAAGTGTGAGGACCTGAGTCAGACTCCAAGACAGGTACAGGGAGACAAAGGAGTCACTGAATTCCCAGAAACTGGCAGGCCAGGTAGACTGAAGTATAAAAACAAGAGAACTTAGTGTTGGAGAGATGTCTCGCAGTTTATAGCATTGTCTGCTCTTCTAAAGGACCTGGGTTCAAATTCCAGCACCCACATGGCAGGCAGCTCACAACTGTCTATAACTCCAGTTCCAGAAGATCTGACATCATGCACCTGGTGCCTGACACAACACATGTGGTACACAGACATGCACTAAAGTACACACAAGTACACACATACACGTAAGATAAATATACTTAAAAGACAAGGCCAGGTGTGGTGGCGCACACCTTTAATTCCATCACCCAGGAGGCAAAGGCAGGCAGATCTCTGTGTTCAAGGGCAGCCTGGTCTACAGAGAGTTCCAGGATAGCCAGGACTACACAGAGAAACTCTGTCGGGGGTGGGGGGTGAGGGGTAGGAGGAGAACGCAGTATGGGATAGGATAAAACTGGGGGAGCGGCGGTGTGTGAAACAAGACAAACAAACAAACAAAAGACAGCTCGACTCTAACAAGGCAGAGGACTGCCAAGATGTGTGCACACATGACACATTCGGACATGTACACACAAACAGAGAGAAAAAAATCAAAACAAAATGGGTACTTAGTTATTTTAAATGGAGACCATGAAGCTGTGATACCTTTATTAAGCAATCATATTCAAGTGGAAAAAAGCAGAACATAACATTCAAGACAAGTAAGTAAAGGTAAGAATAATTTACAAGTAGCAAGAACCACCTACATGAAGTCAACACTCAAGTCACTAACCCTTACCTCTCTCAAAAGGGTGGCCTCTGATTTGCTATCAACTTGAATTTCTGCTGTCACCCCTGGACATAAAAGCTGTGGCGCTGTGGACAGGACCCAGGGCTCTGTTCATCCTGAACACTCTCCCAACTAAACTACATTACCAGCCCAAGAATAATTCTTTCCTAAACTGTGCTTAGTTAACTCAGTCAAAACAACTACAGAACATTAAAAAGTCCAGCCTGACAGGATACACCTGCAGTCCCTGCACTCTGGAAGCTGAGGCAGGAGAACTGAGTTTGAAGACAGCCTGTAATACATAACAAGACCTTGTCATATAAAGAAAAGATAAATTAGAAAATGTCTAACTGAAAACATAAAACACAGGCACAAGTAAAACAAACAGAAGGCAGTGAGATGGTGCAGCAGACACAGCTGCTTGCCATGAAGCCTGACCACCCGGATCTCATCTCTGAAACCCATGTAAAGTTGTCCTCTGACTTCCACATGCATGACTTGGTAGATGTACATGTGCACACTTGCATGCTTACACACAGAGAGTACACTGGTAGTCTCATGTTTAAAAAGCTGTTTTGGCTTAAAGGCCTTGAGACTCTGTACTTGTACCCACATTATTAACTAAGAGAATGATAAAAGCTGGCATTTCTGCCCTTACTTTTACTTGCATCAGACAGACTCCTGCATGAAGACAATAATAACTCAAGGAGTATCTGTCTATATGCCAGTGATATATAATCTTTCTCATGCCCCTAAAAGGCTAAATAAGACACAAAAAGGTGCCTAAATCTATAATCACCTTTGATTCCAGGAATGTCAAAAGCTGGCAACACAAACTATCCCCAAATAAGAATAATTATTTATGATGGTTCAGACTATACTCTGAAGAGTAATCATTTTACAGGAACCAGATTAATTCCTTCAAAGGATGACAGAGCCAATTTCAGACCCTCCTGGAGCAGGAACTGAGATAATGATCAACTAGTGACACACGGACCAGAACTGTTTATTCCTATCTCTTGCTCCACAGTCTCTCTCTCTAACGCTCCACTCTGTATCCTGACGACAAACCGGGTCACTGGACCCTTTTGTGTGTTCCTCTTCCCAGTGTGCTAATTAAGTCTCCTTTCTTTACTTCTCTCATTCCTCACCTTTATCTGGTAGACTAGGAAGAGCCTAGCCTGCTAGGCTGCTAAAGTCAGATTTTTGCCCGAAAACTCCAATTACCCAATATTAAAGCAAGAAGTAACACAATGACAAATCTAAGTTTTTAAAGACTTAAGAATATATAGAACATTTAAAAAACAAAACAAAACAAAACATAGCATTTGGGGGCTGAGAAATGGCTCTGCAGTTAAGAGAGGACCCAGATTTGGTCTCCAGCACCCTCACGGCAGCTTACAAGTGCCTGTAATTTCCTTGTGGGGAATCTGATGCCCTCTCTGCAACCAGGAGTGCACCAGACACAGGCTCTATTCCTAGCAGCCACATGGCCATTTAATTACAGAGCAAGTCTGAGGCCATTTTGTGCCTCAACTATATGAAAGCGTATCAACAGACAAAGCTTCCTCAATAAATCTTCTCACCAGAACTAACCTTGTCCACTATTAACAGCACCCTACTTTTTATAGTAGTGATATGCAACTGCTAGGAAGCCTGTCAGACACATGAAAACATGGAGCTTCTCCTGGAAAGCAGTTGAGAATCGGGGATGTAGTTCAGTTGGGAGAATGCTTGCCTAATGAGTTCAATTGCAAACATTAAAAAAAAAAAAAAAATCAGGTATGGTGACATACTCCTGTAATTCCAGCACCTGAAATAAAGGCAAGACCATTCAGAGTCACTCTGAGCTACAAGTTTGGGGGGCAACTTGTGCTGTTTGAAACCTGCTCTTAACAACATCTAAAAAGCTGAAGGAAGAAGCAGGCAGATCACTTTAAGATGGAAGCCAGCCAGGTCTACAAAGTGAGTCCCAGCTTAGCTAAGGCAATACAGTGAGATGCTATTTTTTTTTTTTTTTTTTAAAAAGAAAGCAACTGAAAAAAGTACCACTGACAGAAAATGAGGGCATTAACAGTTATAAAAAAGGAAGGTGGTCAGGCTAAATAAACATGTGCTCTAAAGACATCCCTTCAATGACTGTGGTTAGCATAGCTTTGAAGAGTGGTTTTCAATGGTGGTGGCAGTGACCTACCTAGGGGCATTTTATATGGTCACAAAGATTGAAGAGCATTAAGAGATTCAATGTGTGAGACTACAGCTACTGGATATTCTTGCTCATATACAACAATTCCACCTAAGAAATCTACGGCCGGGCGGTGGTAGCGCACGCCTTTAATCCAGGGCTACACAGAGAAACCCTGTCTCGAAAAAAACAAAACAAACAAACAAAAAAAAAGAAATCTACTACTCCTTCAAGACGTTCAATTGTTAAGCCACTCATTCATGACAGTGAAAACCCCAAGTTTAGTTACCTAAGCTGGAACCCATCTGCTGTTTATGTAAACCCATTCTGAATAGTTCTGTTTAAAGATTTATTTTTTGTATATAAGTACACTGTAGCTGTCTTCAGACACACTAGAAGAGGGTATCAGATCCTATTACAGACAGCTGTGAATCACCATGTGGGTGCTGGGAATTGAACTCAAACCTCTAGCAGAGCAGTCAGTGCTCTTAACCGCTAAGCCATCTCTCCAGTCCCTCATTCTGAACAGTTTGAAAAGAACTGAACTTTTTAAGAATACAATTACTTTACAAATTGAGATATTTCACTATTGTTTTTTATTCAACCTGAAACCTTCCTTCCTCAGTTTTCTATGTGATAGGATTAGATATGGCTACCAGGCCTGACTCACATTTCTTGACAGAGTCTGAAAGTTGAGGAAGAAATGCCTGCTTGCTTTAATTTTCTGATGAAACAGAAACGGAAGTACTATAGCAATAGTGATATCTCCTGGCCCATCCAGAGATATTAAAGGATAAAAAGAAGCCATTTCCTGTGGTCAAAGGAATTTACACAGTATATAATAGATGATTATAGACGTTTGTATAAAAGACTTAAGATCCATGTTTATGAACTGGTAAGATAATGCCAGCAATCAATGATATCAATTGAAAAATTAAGGAAGATGGAATACTTAAAATGAAGGGGAGGCTTAAAAAAAAAAAAAAAAAAAAAAAAAAGCAAGGATTTAGGAGTACCCTTCTTTACCTGTACATTTTTTGCAAGTCAGATGCTAAGATTCCAGTGTCCACATATTTGCCACATCTATTACTAGAGAGGTACTAAAAGAGAAAATATGACAATTAACTTAGACATTTCAATCAGTAAATAAGAGGTTGAGTTATTCCAATACATACTTCAATATAAATTCCTCAGCAATAAAGTATACCAAAAAATAAAAAAGCCTATCATGATCATAATTTTTTTTTTTAAATGCCACACCAGCCAGGCCTGGGTATCATTCACCTTTCATCCATGCACTCAGGAGGCAGAGGCAGTAGGATCTCTTTGAGTTTGAGGCAACTTTGGTCTACAAAAGGAGTTTCAGGACAGCTAGGGCCATGCAGGTTATACATTCAATAAGCCATTCAATAAACCATCTGTGTGTGACTGAGATCGGTGCTTGTGTCGTTTGTGGGGGGTCTCCTGGACACCAACGCAATCGCGCTTTATACTTTAACAATTGGATGGAAGGTAGTGTCAATTCCTGCACCCACATGGCAGTTCATAACTGTCCATAGCTCTGTTCCAGGGGATCTGACACCCTCACACACACATATGTTTAGGCTAAACATCAAAGCATATAAAATAAAATGCTAATAAACAAAAATGCTCTATTTTTTAAAAAAGGCAAAATCTAGGGCTGGAGACAGCTACCAGTCACTGAGCAGAGTTAACTAGGAAGCTGAATACAAAGAACTCAAGAGACCCTGTCTCAAAACAGTAACAAAAATCGGTGAGTACATTCTTTGGGTAAAGAATAACTCTAAGGCCGGTTGGTGGTGGCCCTTTAATCCTAAAACTAGGAAGGCAGAGGATGGTGGAGGCCAGCCTGGTCTACAGAGCAAGTCCCAGAACAGCATGGGCTACACAGAGATAAACCCTGACTCGGAAAACAAAAACAAAACAAAACCAACAACAAAACAAATACAAATTTGGGTCACAGAGTATACAGCTCACACTTAAAAGTGTTGGGCTGAATGAGATTTAGTAAGAAGTATGAAGGTAAGAGAGGAGTGAAGAAAGAAGGGAGACAAGAAGCACAGGAGATTGAGAACTTAAGAGAACTTTCGGACCCCAAAAGACCCGAGGGCGGCAGGTAAAGGAAAAACAAGCTAAGTTCTTGAAACTCCAATTTGAAAAAAAGCTGCAACTCCCCCAGTGCAAAAGGGGAAACAAATACAAATGTCTGGCGGGGCGTGGTTGGTGGAGCCATTAACCCAGCACTGAAGAAGCAGAGGTAGACTCTCTCTGAGTTCAAAGCTAGCCTGGTCCACAGAGCGAGTTCCCGGCTAGGCAGGGCTACACAGTAAGACGACCGAACAAACCCCATATCTCTCCCTCCCTTTAATTCTTATTGCTGACTGCGCCACTGGAGGCATCCACCACACAGTGCTTCCTAGTTATGAAAATAAGAAAAATACTGGCAAAGCATCCAGGCTCCTGGGCCTGTTTTTACTGTTCCCTAAGGCAACCGCAAGCTCCGGAGAACGGGAATTGACGTCTGAATTATGGACACCGAGAGCACTGGAAGAAAACCCCTTTCCTGATTTAGAAGAGGTCCGAATCCTGCCCTCGAAGGGGAGGGCGGCCGCTGTCGGCCTCCACAGTGGAAACATCCACAGACCATGCGGGATCCCAGCGGCGGCCTGAGGCGCCAGGCCAGGTAGCCGCGTGAAAATGGAGACGCAGTGTCCTCAGACACTTACGTACCTGAATGACCCGTTGCTTTAGTTTCCTGTCTACGAAAATCGCGGGTCTGGGCTTCATGATGCCGCTGCCAGGGACAGGTGCCTCACGTTACGAGGCAGGCTGCCGCTGCCGCCCCTCTCCGCCGCACCGGAAACCCCGCCCACGCGTGGTCCCGCGGCACCGGAAGTGCCCTCCGCAACTTTTCCTCAGCACAAAAGCTCCGCCAGTACCCTTGACTGCGCTGCTAAGGAGTTCAGGAAGACCTGGAAGTGCGCTCGAGTTTCTAGTCTGGTACCTTTTTCAGGATTGCCCAGCAGTGCCTAAGCGGCTAGGCCCGCTTTAAAGACATTCAACTTTATTGATTCCCAACTGAACAAACGGACATGGACTCCATTCTTTGCGGCTGCGCATACTCTCTCAAGCGAGTAATAAACTTGATGCCAAGCCAGGCATTGCGGCAAATAATTTCAATATTCGGGAAGAGGAGGCAAGGAAGATTGCTGAAGCGTTCAAGGGCAGCAGAGCCAAGCAGTAAGATGCTGTCTCAAAACAAGAAAGTTTGGGATTATCACATTCCAGGCTGGGAACCGCAACGTGTTCGCGTTTTTTGTTTGTTCTGTTTTGAGAGACCGAGTCTTACATTGTAAACCCAGGATAGTGTGGAGCTCAGTCTGCAGCCTAAGAAGTTTTCCCCTTAGAAACGTCTTTTCAGCCGGGCAGTGGTGGCCTAGGAGTATTTTGCAACGGCTATGTGTAGGAAGGAGCCTCTGAGTTGTTATTGGTGTTTGTTTTTAAGGGAAATTATTCAGAGTAATTTACAAGGTTTAAATGCTTGTTCAGAAAGTTGGGATTTGCGGAGGTGCCGCAGCGCACACCTTTAATCCCAGCGCTCAGGAGGTAGAGGCAGATGGATCTCTGAGTTCGAGGCCAGCATGGTATACAGAGTTCTAGGGGTTTTTTGAGGAGGGAAAAGTGCTGGGGATACAGAAAGGGCTGTCAGTTATGATTCTGTGATAAAATACATGACCAAGGCAACTATCTATAGAAGGGTTTGTTTGGGCTCATGGTCCCAGAGGGATAGCTGTCCATTATGGTAGTGCGGAGGTAGCAAGCAGCTAGGGCAGCAGCTGAGATCATATATTTATAAGCACAAACAGAAAGCCTTGAGCTAACTCAAGCTGATAGGAGTCTTTTAACACCTCAAAGCTTGTCCTCAGTGACATACTTCCTCCAGCAAGGCCACACCTGGTCCTCCTCAAATAGCCACCAACTGGAAACAAGTGTTCAAATGCCCACGACTGAGGGACATCTATTCAAACCACCACAGTAACCATGCCTGGCAGTCCTTAGTTTTCAGTTCTGGATATGAAACTTAAAAGCCTCATATATGATAGGCAATCACTCCACCAGTTGAGCTATATCTAGTGAACTATATATTCCTAGCTTTGACGTTCATTCTTCTTAATGCCAGAATAATATTCCATTGTATATGTATATATTTTAATCCATTCATATCTTGATGGGTGTCTGGGTTGGTTCTGTAACTTGTCTGTTGTGGGAGTAGTGTTATGATAAAATATGTGAATTGTAGGTATCTCTTGTGTACTGACATTCATTTGAATATATTATATAAGATATATATGGGGGGGTTAACTAGATCACATAATAGCTCTAGTTTTAGGTGTCTCCCTACTGTCTTCCATAGTATCTGTTTATAGTCCCACAAATAGTATATAAGGGCTCCTTTCTTTCTAAACCCTTGCCAGCATTTGTTGTTGCTAATTATTTATTTTTAATGATTGCCTTTCTGACTGGAGTGAGATGGAATCTCAGCAGAGATATTTGCATCCGTGTGTGTCACACCGCTCTCAATAGCAGGTATGTAATTTTACATTGCCACTAACATGTATAAGAATTTCAATTGTTCAAGCTGAACACCATGGCTCGTTTTATAATTCCAGCCTTCAGGAGGCTGGGGCGACAGGATTGCTGCAAGTTTGAGGCTAGCCTATGCCACTTGATGAGCTCCAGGCCATTCTTGGCTACTGCCTCAATGGCAGCAATGATGAATAACAGTATTTCATATCTTTATAAACGTGTGTATTCTGCTCTTTTCATAGTAGCCATTCTAATAAATGCATCACCTCATTGTAAGTTTGATTTACTTTTCCTTAGTGATTAGTAAGACTAAAAGTCTTTTCATGTGCTAATTGGACATTTGTATAATCTTGGGAAAATGTCCCTTAAGTAGTTCTTCTCCTTCCCTTTCTTCTTCTTCTTCTTCTTCTTCTTCTTCTTCTTCTTCTTCTTCTTCTTCTTCTTCTTCTTCTTCTTCTTCTTCTTCTTCTTCCTCCTCCTCCTCCTCCTCCTCCTCCTCCTCCTCCTCCTCCTCCTCCTCTTCTTCTTTCCCCCCCCCCCCTTTCTTCCTCATCCTTCTTCTCCTCCTCCTTTTTCTCTGTAAAACAGCCCTGGCTGTCCTGGGACTTGTTTTGTAGACCAGGCTGACCTTGAACATGCAGAGATATGCCTGCCTCTGCCTCCCCAGTGCTGGGATTAAATTAAGAGTGCACCACCATGCCTGGCTTCCACTGGCATTTCTTAATTCCATTTGCTAGGTATAATTGCTGTGCTGCATTTTAGGAATTCTTGTATGTTTGAGATATTAATCTCTGATGAGATATTCAAATCATAAATATTTTCTCTAATTCTAGGGGCTGCCTTTTGCTTTCTTGAAGCAATTTTGTTGTTGGTTTTTGAGACAGCTTCTCTCTATTATGTATCTCTGGCTGTCCTGGAACTCCTATGTAGACCAGGCTGTCCTCAAACTCACTGAGATTCACGAGCCTCTGACCTGAGCTGAGATTAAAGGCATTCGATGCGATACCCAGTCCCTCTCTTTTTTCTTTTCTTTTCCTTCTCTTTTTTTTTCCTGTTATTGTTTTGAGACATCTTGCTACTTGGCCCTGTTGCCTATATTTTTATATTATATAAAAACATTTATTTTGCCAGGCAGTGGTGGTGCACGCCTTTAATCCCAGCACTTGGGAGGCAGGGGCAGGTGGATTTCTGAGTTCGAGGCCAGCCTGGTCTACAGAGTGAGTTCCAGGACAGCCAGGGCTACACAGAGAAACCCTGTCTCGAAAAACCAAAAACCAAAAAAAAAAAAAAAAAAATCTTTTAAAAAACAAACAAAACCAAAAATCTCAGCTGTCAATTCACCAGATAATATTCAGGAGCCAGATGCTGTGATGAAAGCCTGCTAGCTCAGAGAGGAAAGAGTCCAGCTGACCTTCCTACTCCACTGATGTCCCAGAAGGAATAAAGCTCCTCCTCCAGATAGCTTAAATACCCCTCTAAAACCTTCCTTTCTATTTACTTAGTGGTCACTCCTCTTCAGCTGGTTGCTTGCTCTGCCTTTTAACCTAGGCTTAATTTTATTTAGCTCCTGGATTAAGGTGTGTGCTACAGCTGGGCCACACAAGTACTTGTTTACAGAAACAGAAAGCTCTCCGATTAAAGGCAAACCACAATTAGAAACAGTTCACAATCTCTCAGCAGTTCACAATGTGATTAAGTATCCTGCAATCTCAGGTCATAGTGCAAAGAACACAAGACCTCTCTCCAAGTAACTTGGCTTAAAAAGGGCAGGAACCTTAGCTCTCTTATCTGTGGAGGCTTTTAAAGGCACACGTAACTGCATCTGACAAACCAGTATCTATTTAAACTTTTCTGTTTTGCTGACAATTAGGTTTTCTAAGTACAATAATCAAATGTCCGTAACAATTCCTGGCCTGCTAACTTTTTATGGTAATCATTTCCTTCTCATAGATTTTGATTCCCCGTAGAGGAAATCCTTGTGTACCGTGTGGAAGCATTGCCTGCCAGTAAAAAGCCTATGGCCAATGAGCTGAGGCGGGATTAGAAGGTGGGACATCCGGGCAAAGGGAGAGGGAATTCTGGGAAATTGTTAGGCAAAGGAGATAAGCCCCAATGCTGAAGGAGATGGTTGCATAAAACTGAGGAGAGGTAACCAAACATGTCGCAGGACTTAGGATAAAATAAATGGGTAATTAAGGTATGAGCTAGTCAGAGAATAAGTCGAAGCTTTTGGTCTAAGCATTTATTCATGAAATATTGTTTTGGGGAGCTTGTGTGCGAGTGGAAAAGACCAATGTTACAATTCCCCATATTTGACATTGCAACCATGCTTTTGAGTTTTAGGTAGAATAAGACAAAATTCATCATAATGGCAAATGGTAATTTAATATTTGTGGTTAGGAGGTTGGAGAGATGACTCAGAGGTTAAGAGCACTGGCCGCTCTTCCAGAGGTCCTGAGTTCAATTCCCAGCAACTATTTTGTGGCTCACAATCATCTGTAATGGAATCTGATGCCCTCTTCTGACATGCAGGCATACGTGCAGGTAGAGCACTCATATACATTAAAAAATTAAAACAAAATAATTGTGGTTAATTATGGTGTGTGCTATGACATTTTCTCAGGATAAAAGAGCATCTAAAGAATATAGGACAGGCCCATTGTGGTGATAAAGAGGGCGCTGGATCCCCAGGAAATGGAATTACAGACAGTTGTGAATGGCCATGCAGATGTTGGGAATGGAATCCAGGCCCTCTGCAAGAGCAGCCAGTGTTCTAAAGCCATCCTTCAGCACTCCCCCTTCAACCCTCCACCCCTCTTTTTAAAACACAGCAAGTTTCAACTGTCTTGGGCCTCTCTGGTCCCTTGTAAGTCTTCCAACACTATTGTTTCATTTTGTGAGTTCCTCAGCCTGGTCTCTGCTGGTGTTCAGGTGTTTCTTCCTGCCCTTCAGAGTACTTGGGACTGCTTTTAATTGCAATGGTTTAGTCTATCTCTCCCCACACTTACTATGCAAGGTACAGGCTTATGGGTACCTTCCTCTTTGTTCACTTGTGTCTCTAAGGCCTAGAACAGTGCCTCACATACACTAGCTGCTCAGAAAATACAAGTTAAATAAATGGATGAGGGAGGGAACGACTGCTGTAATTGGCTTCCAAAGGCTTATCACCCACCTAAGTTCTTTTTAATATTTAGTTGCTACTTTATTGCCTTATTACCCACCAGAGCACTTGCTTACTCTGTTCATTTCTGCACTTGAAGTGTACAATAGCTCTTTGTCTATAGTAGGGGTGTAGTAAGAATTATTTGTCTTCTAAAAAAAAGAAAAGGTTGAGTAAATACTGGATTCTGTAAAGATCTTAAAATTCAGAGGTGAAAAAGCTTGCTGTAATCGAGAATCGGCAAGCAACTGGGCAAGTGCTGGAGAAAGAGGTCAGGAACTGAAGAGCAATTTCAGTGGCTTTGTATTTGAGATGAAAAGTTATAGAATGCAGGTGGGTAGAGAACAGACATTAAAGCAGCCGTGTGTGGAGACCTATGCCAATAATCCCAACACCGAAGAGACCCAAGTTAGAGGCCAGCCGGGGCTACAAAGCAAGATCGTACCACACACATACAAAGCGCATTCCACAGAAACCAACAATGGTAGGCAAGAAAGGTTGAATAGAAGGTAAAAGAAAGACAGAAAATTTCATAACACGGTGAGTAACTTCTTGCAGTAGATACTCAATGAGGGTGAGCTCCCCGGGCAGGAGTGAACTGCATTTCCCATCATGCATCGCGTCGGGGAAGTGGCTTTTCTGGACCACAACTCCCAGCATGCCGCCTGTCCTGGCGGCGCGGCCCGGAGCTGGTTTGACGGGCAGAGTGGCGGCGGAGGATGGAGGCGGTGGTGTTCCTCTTCTCGCTCCTCGACTGTTGCGCGCTCATCTTCCTCTCTGTCTACTTCGTATCCTTGGTTGAAGCGGGCCGCGGCCGCTGCTCATTCCCAGGGCTACCGCCGGGGCAATGAGCGGAGGGTGAGCCCGTCCGGCGCTGGCAGGTGTGGGATGAGGGGGCGGCGGCGTGGGCCCGGGTCGCGAGCGGAGAAGTCGCGCTGCGTCTCTGGGCGGCCTGAGCCGGCTCCCCCCTGCCTTCTCTCCGCCTGCCCGGGGCCCCTGAAAGAGCGAAGCCGTTCCAGGCGTAGCCGGCGGGCGGAAGGCTTTGCCGCCTTCTCTGGTCCCCGGCAGCACCCTTGCCCCTTTGTCCTCGTGGTTGTCTGCGCTTCTGGGGACTCCCCACACCCAGGAGATGACTCATTCCAAGAACCGGCGGTGCGCTTCTTTCACGTGCAAGTCTTTAGAGAGTTTTCGAAAGGAGTTATGGCAGAAGCATCCACAAAGTGTTGCTGGTTGCCTTCGGTAGGGGAAGATCTGTAAACTCAATAACTACATGTGACTTAGTTCCCAATTCTAAACTTAAATAATATTTTCCGTGTTAAAATTCAGTATTTTCTGTAGTTGTTTCTTTTACAGGTTTCAAACGGTATTTTCCAGACTAATAAATGGTGTTCATCAACCTAGCACTGTAGCAGTTGTGTGGCTACAGTTCGGGGATGATAATCTTTGTTATAGCAGTGTTGTAATGCTGCAGTGAAATGCACAGACCAGTTTTAAGTAATTAAATATGACTAGAAAAGTGCTTAGGGACCTTTGGCTGTTTTCCCTTTTCCTATGAAATCACGTCCTCTTCTCTGATCGAATTTAACTTTTTGTTTGGCAGTGTGTAACTTTGGAATGGTTGCACAGAGTATATTTTCCACTTTATAGTGAACTGACAGTTTGTTTTCATAGGAAGGGACAAAATTTGGACCTAGGAATCTTGCCCAGTACTGTCTGTATCTTACCTGCTTCGATTTTCTTTAGGATTGTAGATATTTATTTCCTAAATATACACAATGAGAATTTGTGTTGAACACCCAGTGGCTGCCCTATTGCAATTATCTAGCCGAAGTTCTTACTTTGATGATTTCTAATGTAAAGAGTCTTGTATTTTATTAGCTTTGAGGAACTGATTAAAAGGGCCAGATCTCTTACCTAAGTTCCAATGACCAGTGTTTAGCTTGTAATATAAGGGACCAGAGCTGTTTGGCAGAAATGCAACAACAATTTATTATTATTATTATTATTATTATTATTATTATTATTATTATTATTATTTGCAGTTTGGAAAACTGATTTGATCATTAAGACAGTTTTGATCTATATCAGATCATGTATATATGTACATACTAACTGGACCGTTTAACAGTGGTTACACAATCAGGACTCATTTTGGTGAAAATTTAGCATTTTACAGTGTTGTAGGATTGTTGCAGTAATAACTTAACAGAGAATAGATTTCATGTAGACCATAGGAGTGTGTGGAGTTTGATTAGAGAAGAAATCTATGGGGGGGGTATTTGTAGTCACTGGCAAGAGCAAGGTGCAGGACAGACATGCTCATTTTTGGGTGACGGTTAAAGATCATCAGGAGTACTGATTGCTTTAGGTTGTAACAAGAGCTCAGGTCGGGAAGGAGGAATTAGATCAGATAAAAGAGGGGGGCTTTTTTGTCGCTGCAAACTTTTGACATAAACAGAGTGGCTTTACACAAGGATACACAATTTCTGTTAGAAATAAGTTCGGGATTTTTTGTTGATCTGTGGGTGTGGCTCAGTGGTAGAGTGCCTCCACAGAATGGATAAGATGCTGGATCTGGAGTAGAGGAAATACATTCATCTGGTGACTAGAGTTAACAATGTATCCCATTTGTGAAAACTGCTAAGACTAAAGGAGACTGATTTTACCACAAAGTAACCATGTGAAGGGATGCATCTTGATTGGCTAGGTTTTATCATTCTACAATGTCTATATTATTTCAAATCTGTTTTATATGATAAAACATAGTTCTGTTACTTTAAATGCTTAAAGTACAGTAGTTTACTAGAAAGATGAATCTGCAGAGTAGATTGAAAATGAAAAAGATTGGAAGATAAACCAGTTGAGATGAGAGTCTTCTGAATTTGAATTATAGTGTTGTATTGGCATTGACTGATTATGAATTTGTGGGGAAAGTGGTGAGTAGGAGATACTTGGTTGAGAATATTTTACTTTTTTACTAAATTTTACCTTTCCTTTTTTGGAGACACTGTTTATTGTATCCCATCATAGCCTTGAAATTCAAATTCCTGTGTATCAGAGGATGGGCCTGAACTTGTAATCCACTCTATCTCCTGAGTGCTAGAATTGCTTTCTGAAACAAATTCCTGAGGCTTGACAGATGACTCAGTAAGGTAAATACCTGCTGTGCAAGTGTGAGGACTTAGTTCTGATCAGCACTGGGGAAAGAGGAGACAGAAGGACCCCAGCGGCCTGTTAGCTAGTCAGTCTAGTCAAACAGCAAGGTTCAGTGTTAGTCAGAGGCAATGTCTCAAAGGCTCAGGTGGAAAGAAATAGAAGAAAATTGCCAATATCCACCTCTGGTGCATACATACACATGAACACCGAAATTATGTATATATAATTCCTTATCTCGATTACCAGATCATTACACTGTCTGATTTAGAATGTGACTACATTAACGCCAGATCATGTTGCTCCAAGTTAAACAAGGTAAGACAGTTCTTTGCTCATTTTTTGGTTGATGCCAATTCTTTTCATATTAAGTTTTATTATAGATAATCAACATTTTCAATTTTTTTATTTTAGCATTTTTGTATCCATTGTAATGTCCTAGATAGAACTGCTATGTTTTCCAGTATTTTAGATCATAAAGTTACACTAGATCTGACTTTAAATTTTGTTTCTTTACTGTGGAAGTTCCTAGTCGTCTTGTGTGCATGAGGCTGGTTCTTATTTTCTGTGCTCATACTGCCATCTCCCACTCATGGAAGAAATGATCAGTCTGTCTTTTGTTGAGTGGAAGAAGACCTTCCTTGTGTAGTCTGTGGAAAGAAGTGGACTTGGTTAACTTGTCTTTGGGTCATTTTCTATTTAATATAATAAGAACTTCATATTGGCATAAATCCCCTAAGTTGGGGAGTTTTAAGATAGATACAGGGAAAACATTTATCCCTGACTCATTTTATGAGATAAGTAGACAAAGAAGCTTTCTGGATAAAAGTTTGTGTGAAACTATATTGAAGGGCCCTTTGTGCTTGACTTGAAGAACAGTTCCCATGTTACATCACAGCTTCAGTCTACTGGAAAAAAAGCAGAAAGACAAGAGGTTCCAAGAGGAGTTGTTTGTTAGGCATTTCCCCACTGAGATCACCCCCTTCCTCATTGCTGTCATTCTTGTGCTGTCATTCTTGCCTTACCTGACTTGTGCTAGTTTCTTTTCTCTTTTTCTTTTCAGAGTAAGTTGATGTTCCAGCATTTGTGTCATGATGATCCACTCTTGTAAAAATGTGTCCTTGTTGTTGAGCCTCAGCTAGACAGTGACACTATTTCCCTTGGACCTGCTCCTTCCCCCACTCCGGAATTGTTACTTTCCTTGTGCTAATTGTCACATTTCAGCCAGGCAGTGATGGTGTACACCTTCTAAGCACTACGGAACAGAGGCAGGCGGATCTCTGAGTTTAAGGCCAGCCTGGTCTACAGAGGGAGTTCCAGGACAGCCAGGGCTACACAGAGAAACCCTGTCTCAAAAACAAACAAATAAGCAAACAAGAAAGAAAAAGAAGCAGAAAGGGGGGTGGTGTCATATATATATATATGTGTGTGTGTGTGTGTGTGTGTGTGTATCATATATACATATGTATATATCAAATATATACATATAAATACATATGTCATATATTTTTTCTATTTCCTTAGCTTTCTGTTTGTCTATTACTAAGTTTTCAGACACATCTGTAAGCCCTTCAGTATTATTTTCTACATGGTAAAATGTTGGACTTGGTAGTGAGTGCTTGAAATCCCAATATTTAGGAGGCTGAGGGGAGCGTTTTACCCTGAGGCTTCCCAGCAAGACCCCTTCCACTGTTTCTCCCACAAATGAATTAGGAAAAGATGAAGAGAGGTATCAGTTTTTCCCCAGGACAGGCAGTTTGTGGGCCACTCCATAGGGCGCTGGGAAACAAACACAGGTCCTCTATGAGTAGCAAGTGCTCTTAACCACTAAACCACCTCTCCAGCTTGCTATTTTAAAATTTCTATTCTTTTGTTGTTTTGAGGCGGAGTCTCTCTAGGTAATCCTGGCTGGCTTTGAACTTCCCATGATTCCCCTTCTTTCCTAGTGCTGGGATTGCTGGCACTTACTACACCTGGACATTTTAAAAATTTTGTCTTTCTGCATGACCTTTGCTTCCTCAGGATTCTGGACATGGGGAAATTGTTTTCAGAGGTGGGGCTGTTACTTTAAGATTGACATTCTAATTGAAAAGGCATGTGTATGGACATGTGCCACGCTAATTTAGAGCAGGAGGCTTTAGCATATTGGCATAGATGCTGGGATAGAAAGTAACTAATACTTTGCCTTTTCCTTAGTTATTCTGAGCTGCTTAGTGAAAGAGCCTAAGCCTTTGCTTAGGGTGAAATAGAACTGAAATTTAACTGCTTTAGTTTTGAGCTGTTACCTGATGTATTTGCTTAGGGTAAGAAGTGATAGCCCTGTCTGGGGTTTCTGTGTCTAAAATAACTTAGTATATTCATCAATTTGGCTTGAGTGTCATGTTCAGCCAGGAAAGAGATCAGCGATGTAATGCTTTGTTCTTGGATTGTAGTGGGTGATACCAGAGTTGGTTGGCCACACCATTGTCACTGTGCTGATGCTTGTCTCCTTGCACTGGTTCATCTTCCTTCTCAACTTACCTGTCGCCACGTGGAATATATATAGGTAAGTATAGTCTGTTTACTGTTTTCTGATGGTACATGTCTATAATCCCAGCATTCAAGGTTGATTTAGGAGAAGCAGGAGTTTAAGTCTAGCTTTGGCCATCTAGTGAATTTGAAGTCATTCTAGGCTACATAAAACCATAGACAAAAAATAATTAACAGGTTCTCCCCACAAAAACATCCAGTGATTAAATAAAGAACAACAAAATATGAAATCAGAATAAAATATTGTTCACTTTGGTATATTGGGCAGATAGCAGTTTGCATGGCTCAATCTTGTGGTAAAGAACAAAATTCCCATGCATAAGAGTAATCTAATGCTTAGTCATGAAGCCTAAAGACTTGTGAAATGTTTTCATTGCCCTGAATATCATTTTCTTCTAAGAATAGTCAAAGGCTTGAGACAATAAGGCTTTTATTTATATCTATAATACTGGAAGTACATCAAACAAAGTTGCAGTTTAATGCCTGCAAAGTAGGTAACTTGTGTTTGGGAGTTTTTCGATTATTTATTTTGAGGTCTTTGTTTTTGCAGTGAAGATTAACACTAAAGTATTGATTTTAAAAAATTTTAGGAAGTAGGGAGCTAGTCATTGGTTAACAGCACTTACTGTACAGTAATGAGTGTAGAGTTTAGATCTAGCACTTAGAAGCCCAGCATTCTGTACTCCTACACAGAGACACACATACACACAAATAAATAGAGTTTTTTAAATTTATGAAGTGGATTAGTCACTTTCCTCATGACTGTGACCAAAATGCCTTACAGAAATAGTTTAAAGGAAGGAGAATTATTTTTAGCTTATCATGTCAGAGTTTTTAGTCCTTGGTTGCTTGGACACAAGCCCTTGGCCAGGAGGTGTTCTTCACTCCATCTCAGCTAAAAGCAAAGAAAAAGGGAAATAGAAGGGACCAGTATTGAATGGATAAGAGCCAGGGTATTACCAATTCAGTTAAGAAAATGGAGAAAAGATTATATTGTTGGAGCAGGGTTGTATTAGTAGGAATGAACAAGAGGCAGCTTACAAAGGGTAGTAGAAAGAGCCAGCGGCAGGAGCTCAGGGGCCTGTGAAAGGGGAGAGAGACAAGAACTACATAAGAAGAAAGTTTTAAGGATTACCAAGGAACTTAGATAACATAGGTTCTGAATTGTAAGTCTTTTTGAGACTGTTTGGAGGTATTATTTGGATATTCAAGTAAAAGCACCGTCTATTCAGGGACAGATAGACCAGTAGGATTTAGGGGACAGTTTAAGACATGTGAAACTCAAAGAGGCTTTTATGTTTCAGAGAAATGACATTGAGAAACTGTGTGGGCTGGAGAGATGGTTTAGCTCTTAAAGGCTAGGCTCACAGCCAAAGATAGAAGAGAAGCTGTGTGTGGCGAGAGTGAGGGAATCATGAAGCCTGGATGTGCAAGCAGGAGGAGGTTATTTACAGTACCAGGGTCAGACATGTATGTCACACATGCGGTACAGTCTGGATGGTGAAGCCATTGCTGATAACCATTGATTCTCTCATAGTTTTCCTTCTTGATTCATAGAAACAAGTTTCTGAAAGCCAGGTGTGGTGATACATGCCTGGAATCTCAGCACTCAGGAAGCTGGGAAAGGATGGTCCTCAAGTTCAAAGCTAGACTGGACTATATAGTGACTTAGAAGCCAGTTTGAGCCACAGAGTGGAACCCTGTCTCAAAAAGGGGGCTGTGGAAATGGGTCAGTGGGCCAGGTGCAAGCATGGTGACTGGGGTTCAGATCCCAGCACCCACATGAATACCATGGGCATACTGACCTGGGCTTTCTGCACTCGGACTCTCAGTCAGACACAGGTTATCCCTGGAGCAAGCCAGCTCTCTCAACCAGCTGAATTAGGGAGTTCTTGGTTTGGGCAAGAAACCCTGCTTCAATATGTAAGATGAAGAGCAATTGAAGGAAGAAAACACTTGATGTCATCCTTTACCCTCCACATGTATACACACATAAACATGCATACATACATGTATACCACACACATAAACACACAAAAAGATCCTTAGATGTTTCTGAGAACTTTATAACATTAATTTGGAATCTCCTTTAACTTGTATCTAGTGAGAAAGAGCTAAAGAGAGACAGATGTGTTAAAGGTTCTCAGTATTTATTAGGTATTACTACTCTATTTGCTTAAGTGGGGAGAGAATTAAATGAAAAGTCAACAGTTGCTTCCAAAGGAAAACCAGCTTACCTATACGATGGCGAACTTCATCATACAGCTCTGTTTTGTCTGCCTTTGAGGCTGCAGTACCTGGTTCACATTTGCAGGTTCACTACTCTTTTGAAACCGTTTGTCAGTATTCATGCTGAGATCTTATTTCCTTTTATGTGTGTGTCCTTTGTCAGGTTCATTATGGTGCCAAGTGGTAACATGGGAGTATTTGATCCAACAGAAATACACAACCGGGGACAGTTAAAGTCACACATGAAAGAAGCCATGACCAAGCTTGGTTTCTACCTGCTCTGTTTCTTCATGTACCTCTACAGGTGAGTCTAGAGTGGTCTTCACAGCGGCCTGACCGAGCGCCATGCCTGCTTGTACTTCACGAGGTACTACTCTTCTAGAGAATTTTGTATTAGCATTATTAACTTTCAGGAATTATGTGAGTTTATTGTAGCTGTATACATTTTTTTATGTCATTAAATTTGTGTTCTATCTAACCTACAGTAGAGCTTTACCTGTTTCTTAGCTGTTGAGGTGATTAATTTGCTTAAAACTGCCATTGCTGTTCTTTACTCTTAGAATCTAACTGAGAGGTTTCAAAAAGCCAGAAGGAAAAATATGTACATGCATACAATTGTATGTGGACAGACAGACAGACAGACAGACAGATATATCAGATGCCCTAGAACTTGAGTTACAGTTATGAGCTGCCATATAAGTGCTGGGAACTGAAACTAGGTCCTCCGCAGGAACAAGAAGTGCCCTTAGCACAGAGCTATATCTCCGCCCCAAGATCCTGGTTTGTAAAAAATTATTTTAGCCAGGCATAGTGGTATACATCTTTAATCTCAGCATTTGAGAGGCTAAGGCAGGAGAATCACAAATTCAATGCCATCCAGGACTACTTAGTAAGTTCCATGGTTCCCGAGTTACAGCAAGATCCTATCTCAAAAATAAGAAACAACAGAGAGTGAGTAGCACTTAGGGGCAGGGCTAGGGCGTGGTCCTTACAGCTATGCCAGTGGGCAGCCTGTGGAACTCTTTAGTCTGGGCTGCTGTACCCCTTGTGGGGTGTACCCTCCCCTTTTCTATCCTTCCTTTTCCTTTGTCAGCTTGTTGTTTTTGGCTATATGGTTGTTACCTTACCTAGAATGTCATCCATAGTTAAAATGGTTGGGGTGGATGCTTTGTTTAAAAATTATTTTATTACCAGATTTTGAGCTTTTATTTCAGGGATTTTCTGCTTCTCTCACACCTGCTACAGTACCTTTCACTCAGCAGGCATTCAGAGAATCCTTAAATGGAATTTAAGTTTTGGGGAAAATGCTCCCATTGTTTAGAGAATGGTGAAGTGCATGCCTTTGGTTTGATGGCCAGCTTGCTCATCTAGTGGGATCTGGGCTCAACTGTGAGATTTGGGACGTGCTCCTTAGACTCTGTGTACCTCTCATTTTCATCTGAACATGAGCTCTTGCTAAAACTTACCTCATGGGATTGCAGCATGAACTAAGTGCTGTGAAGTGCTTGAGTGTATCCTCTATAGTAAACTCAGAATCTTCGAGATAGCAGTGACTGCCTTTAACAGGCCGCGAGCTGTCTGTTTAATGTGCCTGACTGTTTATTCTATTGGTAACTGAGGAGCACTGAGGTTTTGTCCGTGCACTGTAGTAATTTTAGTCTGTTAGTCAGGGTTGGTCTTGATCTGATGATCAAGAGCAAGGTTGATCCCTGCACGTCAGATATATTTCTCTTTTTTGTTTATTTTCATTGTTTTCGTCAACATAGGGTTTCTGTGAATAGTCCTGGCTATTCTGGAACTCGCTCTCAGGCTGGCTTTGAACTCCCAGAGATCCACCTGCCTCTGCCTCCCAGGTGCTGGGATTAAAGGTGTGTGCCACCATGCCCGGCTATATCTCATTTTTAAAAAAATTATTTTTATTTTTTTATGTGCATTGGTGTTTTGCCTTTGTGTGTGTGTCTGTGCAAGGGTGTTGAATCCCCTGGAACTGGAGTTATAGATGGTTGTGAGCTACCATGTGGGTATTGGGAATTGAACCAGAGTTCTCTGAAAGAGCAGCAGGTGGTCTTAACCACTGAGCCATCTCTCCAGGCCGTTTCATTTTTTAACTGAGGTGATTTTCTTGAGTATTTCCTGTCTTGATGTCACCTCAAGTGACAAGAAGGAGCAGTTTCGATCCCGACAGCTCACAGACCAAGAGCAGCCTGTATGCCAGACCACATGGCAGTATGATGGGCTGTGGAATGAGACCTCCTAACTGCACTGAGCTAAGTCAGCTTCCCGAAGAAAGTGCCTCAGAGGCCAGCCGTGAGTAGGCATTACTGGATTAATAGCAGAATGCTAGGACTCTGCACAAGGCAGAGATCTGGATAGGGAATTAGTGTGGTTTGTTTTGTTGTGGTTTTGGCCTGGGCATAACTTTCATTTATTTATTTTAAATTTATTTTTTATTATTATTTATACAGAGTCTCTTGTGTAGACCAGGATGGCCTTAAACTCACAAAGATCTACAAGCCTCTGCCTCCTGAGTGCTGAGATAATATGTGCCTGGCCATATTTTATTTTATTTTATTTATTTATTTATTTAATTTTTTTTTTTTGGTTTTTCGAGACAGGGTTTCTCTGTGTGGCCCTGGCTGTCCTGGAACTCACTCTGTAGACCAGGCTGGCCTCAAACTCAGAAATCCATCTGCCTCTGCCTCCCAAGTGCTGGGATTAAAGGCGTGCGCCACCACTGCCCGGCCCATATTTTATTCTTAAAGAGTTTATTTTTATTTGTGTGCGTGTACGCGCGTGCTCCTGCATGTGGATATGTGTATGTGAGTGCAGGCACTGCCGGAGGCCCGAGGCATGGAGTCCCTGGAGTTACAGGTAGCTTTTGTGAGCCAGCTGACATGGTCCTCTGAAGAGCAGTCAGGGTTCTTACCTGCCGAGCCACCTCTCCATCCCCTGTTTGTTTTTTAATGGCAGCACCAAATTGGTTTTAGCTTTCACTCTCCCCTCTCATCCCCATCTGTCTGTTGTTTTGGTGGGAATGTTGGCGGCTTTCATCTGAGCACTCACCCTCTTAGGTACTGAGTGAGCAGTGAGTGTTTCCTGATGGACTTGGGCATCAGGTCTGAATGTACTGGATTCCAGGCCCTAAAGAAACATTAGTAATTCCAGTTTCTTCTTTCCACAGTATGATTCTAGCTTTGATAAATGACTGAAGCTGGAAAAGCCGGGTCGAAGCCAACCTACAGTATACACTGCACAATTGAGGAGCCAGAGACTACTAAAACCACCCTTAGAACCATGACCAGAGAAGTATATATTTTGGTCTTTGAACAACAACAAAAAAAAAAACAAACCTATTTTTGCTGTATTTTTACCACATAAAATATTTAAAAAAATAAATTGAGTTTTTGTAGATTTCTGATTTCTCAGCCCCAACACATGAAGGTGTTTTGTCTCCTCTGTGGCTGTTTGGTAGAAGCAGGAATGTGTGCCAGCTTGCATGCCAAAGAGAGAAAGGACACACCTAAAAGAGCCCTTACTACAGTGGTTCTCAACTTGTGGGTTACCACCCCTTTAGGAGTCAAATGACTTTCGCAGGGCTGCCTAAGACCATTGAAAACACAGATATTTACATTGTGATTCATAACAGTAGCAAAATTACAGTTTTGAAGTAATAACAAAAATGGTTTTATGGTTGGGGCTCACACCGGGAGGGACTGTGTTAAAAGGTCACAGCATTAGGAAAGTTGAGAAGCACCGCCTTAGTAGGTGAGCAGGACTGTCGGAAAAGCCAGAGAGGAAGCGACACAGCTAATCTGAACACATGAAGAAACTCATGTTAATGTGGCTTAAGGATTTGGGAGGCTTTTCAGCTAAGTCTTTCAATAGAAAATGACATTTTAAAATATATTTATTTGCAGTATTTGAAACCTTATGAGCCATGTGCCCAAGTACAATGTAATTCCTGCTTACAGAAAGGAAAAATAAATTTTTTTATTCTTTTTTCGAGACAGGGTTTCTCTGTGTAGCCCTGGCTGTCCTGGAACTCACTCTGTAGACCAGGCTGGCCTCAAACTCAGAAATCCACCTGCCTCAGCCTCCCAAGTGCTGGGATTAAAGGCGTGCGCCACCACTGCCTGGCCGGAAGAATAAATTTTAAAGTCAAGATTTTATTAAGAGCTTTCATTTTAAAGCTTGTACCTCCATAATCCTCCCCACTTCCCTCTAATCACCTCAGCTCTTGCCAGACCTTATTTTTGCATTGTAACTAACTGTTCCATTTGTATTTGATTTCTTTAATAATATATTTTAATGGATTTGTAGAAGTGATTTGGTAGAAGTCACTCAGAATCAGGAAACCAGTCAGTCATTGTTAAAAAACAAAACAGCAGCCTGGGAGTGCTGCTCCCTTGGTGCAGAATTCACTGCAGCTCCTTTTGCACTGACCACTTTGTGGACTGGGAACCCAGCACATGCCGTTGCATGCACATGGCAGTACCTACCTACTCTAAGCTGCTCTGGATGAGAGCGAGCAGTTAACCTGGTCTGTGCTTATCATATCTCGCAGTGTGGTGTGAACCTGGCACCCCAGCCTCTTTCTTAGTTGCACTTTAGCGTTGGTGTTATAAGCACTGACACGTAAGGAAACATGACTCTACACTGTGGCACGATGGACCTTGGTGGCAAAACTGTGTGTGCTTCCCCAAAAGATGAAATATTTAAATGTTGCATGTCTTACTGAGTGAAGAGTTGGTAGAAGAGCGAGCCAGGACACTGGATTCCCTGTTAGAACAGCAACTGCTCTGCCCACACAGGACAAAGGGTTGGGATGGCATGTAAGGAAACTTGGTTCCCTGAGCCTCTGTGAAAGCAGGGAAAGCCTCCCTAGGATTACATAGGAGTTACTTTATATTTCTCATCATATTGTCTCCCTCTGGGGCACCTTCTGCTAACGGTTCTGCCTTCCAGTACCCTCAGTGTGATTCATGCTTTGCAAACAGACCTGCTGGGGGCTTCATAGGACGGAGAGACACAGTGGAGAGCTTTTGTCTAAAATGTTTGAGCTTAACCCAAACTGAAAGCCAAGTGGCCGAGCACCTTTGGGCTGTCAGTTGTCTTGTCGGGCATAAGCTGCGGAGGAGTGAATGAGACAGTTGCCTGTCTATAGAGACCCAACTTAACTCTGAAACACCAGTTACAAATGAACACCCTTTATTCCTCATACTGCTCGTGTGTATCAAAGCCATGAAAGGGGAGAGTCATTTTTCTGGGGTTCTTGGAGGGAGGAGGATACTTTTATAAATGCTGAAAGAGAGGACACGAGAAGCGCTAGCCCCAAGTGGCTGGGGCTCTGCTGCCTGCGGTGCCGCTGCACGGTGATCAGAGTTGCAGAGGACCTTTGAGAACACGTGTTCTGGCATTTTTGTCTCAAAGATAGCAGAGGCCTGGAGGTTGTCAGGGGTCTCAGAAGTCTGACCATCGGGAGTTCAGCTCAGTGTTCCCTTATGCCCTCTTCTTCCCTGCCCTCTGTAAAGGCTCTAAGGTCGAGGGCCTGGCCACTGCATCCTGCTGTGCACGCAGTGTCATGGCCCCCTTTCCCAGGCTTTTAACTAGAGCAGATGCTGTGTATCTATAGCTGAGAAGTAAAGCCCGAGATGCAGTCCCTTTCACACCTAACAGGTCTCTTTTTCATGCCTGCAACCCAAGAAGACAATGTAGCAAGAGCCCAGCGCTTCCTTCTGACCTGGGCTGACTTTAAACCTCTGTACTGTTTCCTGTGGGAAGTACTAACCACTTTCCCTGTGGCGTCTCTTGTATGCAAACTAGATTGTGCGCTCCTAGAGGGCAGAGTCCACTCTGATCCCGTTTGTGTTGTCTTCCTTTCCCTTCTGGCGCCTAATACAGTGCCTTGCACACAGAAACAATAAATGGCTGTTGAATAACAAGTTAATCTGATTGTTCTATTACTTGAGTCTGACCTACGTCCTTCAGTTCAGAGAAGCAGTTATAGAACAACATAATCAAAGCCCACCACTCTATTTCTTCTTCAAGGTAGCTAACTAGGAGTATTTTTTTTTTCTTAAATGGTTTATTATTTTTTTTCTTTTGTCTTGGTGTTTTGACTGCATGTAACTGTGTAAGGGTGTCAGATCCATGCAACTGGAACTACAGTTGTAAGCTCTCATAGGGGTGCTGGGAATTGAACCCAGGTTCTGTGGAAGAACAGCCAGTGCTCTCAACCTCTGAGCCATTTCACCAGCCCAGTAGCATAGTGAACACTAGAAGTACTGTAAAACCATCTGGACATATAAAGGAAACTTTTATTAATTGGGTTTACTTATGACTGCTGAAATTGATTTTGCTTACAAGTAACATTTTATCAGAAGTTATGAATTAGCATGTACTAGGTTTAATTGCCTCTCTTCAATATTTAGAAAAACTTGTTTTAATAATGCAGAAACAGATTAAGCTGGGGAGTGGCTCAGTGTCAGTGCAAATCTCTGGCATGAGCAAGGTCACGCCCAGGCCCATAGAAGGGGGCAATTTGAAGCTTTTTGTCATCTAAGGTCAGCAACCTGCGGTTTTGTCTTTTTTAATGTGTGTGTGTGTGTGTGTGTGTGTGTGTGTGTGTGTGTGTGTGTGTGTGTGTGTGTGTGTGTTTTCTGCCTGCTTGCATGTCTGTGTGCAGTGCCTGGGGAAACCAGAAGAGGGCATCAGATCCCCTGGAAGTGGAGTTACAGATGATTGTTAGCTACCATGCAAGTACTAAGAATCAAACCCACTTCCTCCAGAACAGCCAGCACTCTTGAGTGCAGTTGTCTCCCTAGCCTGTTTGTTTTTAAAAGACAGGCTCTCCTGTGCCCCAAACTGTTCCAGAGCTCAGTATCAACCAAGCTATGTCCCAAGTTTTGTTCTTTAAACTAAACACGCTATTTTACCATGTACGATAATATATTGACATGTAAGGCTGGTCAGCAAAGTTGTTCAGGAAAGGCTGTACTGGAGGGTTTTCAGTGAAGCCGCTTCAATTTAGACGACTTGAGCCACTTTTCTCAAATATTTTAAAAGGCAGAAGGCTAGCCAGGGTCTTTCAAAGCCTCAAGTAAGCCACAGTAAGCCACAGAACTGCACTTGAGTTACCTTTTAGAAAGGTCTTTTCAGGTAAGAAAGATATTTCTGTTGCTGGGTGAGGAAGAGGGTGTGTGACCAGTCGACTAGCTGAAGCTGGGAGCTTTGACTGCGGCTTCCTCTTGTCTGCTCTGCACATCCGCTCAACTGCAGTCTTGGGTCTCTTCCGTGCCAGTTTCCACTGAACATTACAACCTCGTCAGGTGTGGCTGGTGTAATCTCTGTGTCTGCAGGCTGAGGCAGCACTGCTCCAAGCCTGCTTGTGCTACACTGCCAGGCATGCCTCAAACCCCAAACCGAAAACATAGACAGAAAAACCAAGTATGCCAAGTTCCTGTTTTCTAAAAGAACCTCTGTATGTCCCATATTGGAAGGCCATGGTTAAGGTTTTGGTTTTGCAGTGCTAAGGGATGGACCCAGGGCCTTGTGTATCTTAGGGCAAGTACTCTACCAGTGAGCTCTACACCCCAACCCTGGTATAGTAAGATTTGAGTTACTACTATTCCATGGCTCTAACATTTCTTCCCCATACCTCACTGCCCAGGGCCTGTGATGTCAACTTAGGGAACCTGACCTCATCTTACATCCACTAACCCCTAAACCATTTACTGGCACCTGAACAAAGGAGTTTTGTTCATTTCCAGAGCTTGCTTCAAAACGCTCATTCTCAATGGACGAGAACAAGGGCCCCGTTGTGGATGGCTTCCTTCTAGACCTTGATGTCTCTGGAACCCATATGCCCAGGGCCTGCTTACTCCAACACTAGAGTTGAGCCTCACTTAACTGAAGGCAACATATTAACTGCTATGATGAGATCTCCATGGAACAAGGCAAATAAGTCCTCCATCGCAAATCTGTATAGATTCCCCCTGCCCCCACCAGCAGCCAGGGAGGGGATGTGGATCTCTGGCCAGCTTTGTGGAGTCAGTTCTCACCTTCCACCTTGTTGAGACGGAATGTCTCGTTTCTGTCACTGCCCAGCATACTCCAGGGAAGCTGGTCAGCCACCTGCCTGATGAGTCTTCCACCTCGGCCTCCCAGTCTTTAATGATTATAGATACACATCACCGTATCTGCCTTATGTGAGTTCTGGGGCTGAACTTGGGCTTATAAAACCTTTATCTGCTTTTATGTTTGAGCCACTGCCTCTGCTCAGAATCTTTTAGTGCTAGGAACTGAACTCTGGACTTCACATGTGCTGGGCCAAGTGCATGAATCACTGAGCTACATCTCCTGCCTCTAGAGCCATGTTTCTTAGTTGGTAGTTTTCTACCAGTTGTAATAATCAATTCTTTATCAATAACCTGCAACCTCCCCTTCAACATCACATGTGTTACATTTTAGAATCTTGGAACATATGTAAGTATGCCAACACCCTACATAGCCCTTTCTTTTTTGGGTCTTGCTATGTAGCTCAGGCCAGGTTCAAATCCACAAATATCCTGCCTCACCCTCCTGGGTAGTAACTAGACTACTTAGCATTTCTTTGTATTAAATAACCCATTAAATAACGTATTAAATTAAATAGCTCAAATGTCCCCCATGGCTCAAAAGTTCTGCAGTTAGTTTGTTAACAGTGATCTAAAACAAGGCCTATACATTTGATCAATGTTATAAAGCATTTATCTCACTGCAGAAGTCAGAAGAGGAACTGGAGTTACAGGTGATTAAGAGCTACCACATGGATGCTGAGAATTGAACCTAGGCCAGTGCTCACTCTCCTAACCTCTGAACCATCTAGCCAGCCCTACACTGCATCCCACTCCCCATACCTTTCTTTGTTTTTCCAAGACAGGGTTTCTCTGTGTAGCCCAAGCTGTCCTGGGACTCAGTCTGTAGACCAGGCTGGCCTCGAACTCAAGAGATCCACCTGCCTCTGCCTTGGCTGCCACCACCACCTGGTGCCCTGTACCCTTTTCAAGAGCCCTGGAATTTGGTATGAAGATTAGAATGGCCTTGAAGTCTGCTTTATCCCCTTTGTTTTTAATCACTCTATAAAACATGTCAGTTGTCTTGCATGGATTCTCAGTTCAATGTCTGGTAGGATACCATTAGTTGCTTTCACAGATAAGTGGCCCTGGCTTTGACATGCTAAGTAACTTATTATCTGGTCTCTAATTAAATGAAGAGATACCTCTTGAAATCTTGTATCATTTAATTTTAATGACTAACAAATTTTACGTTAGTTTTTTTCCCCAGTAGCTACCTACAGACTAAGGAAGACTATGGACATGAGCTTAGAGGTATGGTGTGAATCTGAGCTTCATGACTGCTTCCCCGCATCTGCCTTATAAACCAACTGTCTCAATCAAGTGGCTTTTGCATTGGGGCTGGAACACTCTAAGCACTGAGGATATTAACAGCTTGTCAGTGTCCCTTGGGAACCAAGTAGATACACATAATCAGTGGTCAGTCCCTCATCACTGGAGTAATAGCCCGGTCTTGGACGGTCAAACACTGGACTGGTAGCAGCCTGATGCCATGTAACTATGTGAGATAATAACAAAAATCGATTTTCTGGGGCTGGAGAGACAGAGTCCTGGCACCCATGTCTGATGCTGCACACTACTGAAGTTCCCTCTCCAGGGATTCCACACCTTCTGATTTCAGAGGGGAGCACAAGTGCACAGGCAC
>CM052711.1:13073633-13166133 GCA_028551405.1 Uromys caudimaculatus | reverse complement strand
GCTGCATGGCAAATATATGAAACAGACGCTTGCAGCAAATTGGCAGTCAAGTACCAGTCTACAGAGGAAGCTGCCAGTTATGACAGACCTGGAAACCAAACTCACCTAGCTACTATGAACACCTTTGCATAGTTGTAACTCCATCCTAACAGGAGTTATGTCCTGGTAATGTCCCTCGCCTTCGGGCCATGGTTTTACCTCCAGGTGTTTTTAAATGTGCTTCAGAGGCACTGTGAAAACTCAGATCTAGGTGCAGCTGGATGTACTAGCAGAATGTGAGTGTCAAACTGCCCTTCTGGGTACAAACCTCAGGGAGCATTATGTATGTGCCACGTAGTACAATGGAGCCACATCTGTAAACAGCTGTGGAGCTCTATGCCCACATGTTGTTAGTGATTGTTATTGTAGAGACTGGGGTGGATTAATGGCTTCAGGGTTTATCAATCAAAAGATGGTTTTAACTGCACTGAGGTAAAGAGGAGTTGCCACTTAATTATATACAGTTATGAATGAAAATTTTTATTCAAGCTTAAAGTGAAAAGTAATTTTCGTCAAGAAAATGAAGTACCAGATAAACGGTAACATATTATTTTAACTAAGAAGTATCAAAACAAGATTTCTCTGATTTTCTAGAGTGGTGGCCTCTAAATGAAGCTTAAAGGAATCTTTTACATACCCATTCGAATTAATAATCTGCTGACTAGGACCTGTCATCTCCTGTCTATGGGCTCTGGGAGAGTGAACACTATCTTAAGGCCAAATGTGTCTTCCTCTCCCTCTTCCTGGCTTCTCCCTTCCTATGACCCCCACAATGGAAAGATTCCTCAGAACAAGCCTGTCTCTTCTCTCAGGATCCTGAGGGGTATGATCATGGCGAATGCTATGGACTTGGCTCGGCCTCAAGGGCAAGGTGTACAAGACTTTTTTGTCCACCAGGACACGCTGGGAGTAATTCTACTTTTCTTTCCAATAGCTGTGGTCACCCTGGTTATCCCCTATTGGAAAACATGGATTCAAGGGAGGTTGTCAGACCCAGCAGTTATGGGGTTTAAGACACCATGAACATCAACAGGCTTACGTTAGATGTAGGGCCTTCAAAATGAAAAGTCTTTTTTTCTCCATAAAGGAAACATTCCCGTGAACTAAAAGGGGAGGAGAGGGAAACTGTCCGCAGCACCAGTTTGAATGAGGTTCGCTATGGCAACATTGAGAAGGAATCTTCTTTAAATGAGTGTCCCCATGTGTTGGACATTAAGGGCAATTAGGAGAAATGACTCAGGCCTTCACCCCAGTTTACATACATGTCTGTAGCCGGCGGGACTCCTCTAAGATTCAACTATACTATAAATTCCCAAAGTGGGTCTATCTTCTGATGTCTACCTTTGCTAGATCACACCAAAATGATTCTCCCAAGTTCAGAACAACTTGGAACAAGCTTTCTTGAAAACCTAGACTGATGCTGATCTCCCGTGTTGGTTTATTTATAAAATTTTCCTTTTGAATCTTGAATTTCTTCAGGATCGGGTACTGATGTTCCTTCGGGAATAAAATAAAAGGGGGAACCTTCCAAGTACCTCTCTGGCTCTCCTGCGCCACGTCCTTCTGAACACTGTTTCTGACCATGCCATGTCTCAGTGGCACTCCAGAAGAGCATCAGTTACACTGCATATCTCAGTCACAGAGGATACTGTTTTTAAGCTGGTTTAGATTCCAAATGTATACAAATGAAGTCACTTTAATCCTATAAATACTTCTTAATTTATTTTTAAAAAATTGTGCTGTTAACCCTTTTACGGGGCAACAAGCTATGTGAAAAGTACAAAACTTTTTGTCAAATGTAATATTGAGAGTGCTTTTGACATAGTTCACTGGTTTATCATCTGATCAGTATATACTGCGCAACGGGCAAGGCTAGAATCCATGAACCAAGCTGCAAAGATCTCAAGCTAAATAAGGCGGAAAGATTTGGAGAAACGAAAGGAGATTCTTTCCTGTCCAATGTATACTCTTCAGACTAATGAACTCTTCCTATCAAGCCTTCTAAACTGTTAAATAAAGTTTCCAAACAAGCATTTGAACTTCATTACACAGAAGAGCAACAAGAATGGTATCCCACCAGACAAAAGGCAGGAGGGAAAAAATATATATACTGAGTTCAATGGGTAAGCCTGAATGTAGCACAGTTCTTCACAACCGATGGGGAATAATTCAACATGGCGTCCACCGACGCTCTAACGGCGTGCCTCATCAACTGGTTGCTATGAGCAAGGTGGAAATGTCTGGCCCCAGTCGGGCTTCAAAATGGTTCTTTTTTTCATGACGAGCATGTCTGTCCAGCTATCAATCATGTTTGTTTGCACCAAATCCCAAGCCATTAAAATACGACTAATTTTAAGTTAAACAGAAGTCGTCTGCTCCAAATTCGCCATCAACTATCCATGCTACTGCATTCCTCTGAATGAAGACCAGATGTGCAGAAAGGGAGAAAAAAATACCAGTTAGAAAGTTTCAAACTCTGCATCAAGAAATAACAGTAGAATAAGTAACAATAAACAAATTATTGATAGTTTCATAATCACTGAACAGCCTGTCTCTCCCAGTTCTTAGGTGATACATTAAATTGTAACCTTGTAATTTTGAATGGAGAAAAAGTAAAGAGTAATTATGTTAGAATTTCCCATTTCTATTTCATATTTCACATTACTATTGGGGTCAGGTTGAGACAGAGTCTCACTGTGTAGCTTTGGCTGGCCTGGCACTCACAAGGTAGGCCAGGATGGTCTTGAACTTGAAGAGACCCACCTGCCTCTGCCTCCTGAGTGACAGGCATGCATAACGATGGCTGAGAGCTTGAAATGGAGAATTAGAATAAGAAAATCCTTGCTGGTTCACAACAAAGGTGGATGAAAACTCTGGTAGCATGAGGCGGGCTGCACATTCTAACTGTGTATTTATCTACTCCTTCAGCTGCCCCAAGCCGACCACACCCCAGCTCCGTGGGGACGTTTCTTCAGCTATAGTTCTCATACGGTAAGACAAGCTCATCTATAGGATCAGTCTCAGTGCACTCACAGCTTGTGCCATACCAGTTAGAGCGTTAGACCAGCTTCTCAATCTAGTAGCAATCACACTCTCCTAAAAACAAAACCACTCCTCTGGTCTGGGGACTTGCCTATTTTTATACCACTTCAATATAAAATGCAATCACAGTATGTGCTATGTCTGGTATATTTTTGTTTCTAGCATGTTTCATTCAGCCTATTGATTCTAGGTTAATGCACCTTACGTTTATAGCGTGTGTAAATACTTCATCCTATTCCATTTTATACCCGCGCCCCCAAACACACAAACAAAAATCAGAAAGTAACCAGTTTTGTAACTTAACACAAAAGATCAGCAACTTCCTTTAAAAGAAATTGTTGGGCTAGGAGCTCCGATGATAGCTCAGTTAACAACAACGGCTGTCCTCACAGAGGACCGTGGTTTGATTCCTAGCATGAACATGGTGGGTTTGTAAAGCCTCTAACTCCAGTCCCAGGGAAGCAGATGGCCTCTTCTGGTCTCTGGGAAAACACCCATAACACAAAAATAAATTCATTTTAAGAAGTTTCTGGGTTAATAAAATGGCATCATGGGAAAAAGCACTTATTGCTAAGCTTGAAGACCTACACTCAATCCACAGAACCCACATGGGCGGAGGAAAGTCAGCCCAGCAAGCTGTCCACTGACCTCAGCCCAGCAAGTGCATGCAGCCCGCTCCTGCACACAGTTAATAAATGCACAAACCTTTAGTATTTAATGACATACAGTACCAGGTGCTACAGTCTTTTAATATTGTCTTTAGCCCACTCATATTTTCAAATGCCTACTCTATACAGGGACAATTTAATCAGAAAGTGATTTTATTATGTAGGGGAAGACTGCAGACAGTATCCCCAAAAGTAGTCTTTTCCTTTTCCCTCCCTAAAACAGTATTTCTCTGTGAACAGCCCTGGCTGTCCTGGGGCTCTCTCTAGACACAGGCTGGCCTCACGTGAACTCACAAAGATCCACCTGTCTCTGCCACTGCTGGGATTAAAGGCATGTGCCCCACCACCCGGCCATAGTCCTTTTCTTTGAAGTCAGAATGGCCACATTTGCACGGTCAGACCTGTGTTGATGCAGTACAATGGAAGCTGCGGAGCTGGACCTGAGCCTACAGCTGAGCCTGTATCTGGCACACTCACTGGAGTGAATTGTCACATTAACTCAAGGAATGGAATACAAAGTGCACCTCTTATCCCACTGTGGGTAAAACAGCTCTCATGGGCTGCTGCTGCATGATCAGTACTTTCCTATTCTTCCAGTCACATTCTGAATGACTAACAAAATAAACTACAGAACTGGATCTGAGAGAGTGGGCCTTGGCAGGACCTAGGATCTACGCAGGACAAGCAACAGTAAACATCTCCAGAAGGCACCTCCCAAGTCCCAGCAACTTCACTCTGTGGGTCTCACACTCTTTCATTCTCATCTCTGTGTAGATTTTTTGAGTTTTAGTTTTTTGAGACAGGTTTCTCTGTATAGACTGGGCTGGCCATGAACTCAGAGATACTCCTGCCTCTGCCTTAAAGGTGTGTGCCACCACCACTCCAGCCTCATGTCTCTATTTATATACTTAAAAAAACAAACAAAAAAAGCTAACTTCCTTCCAGTGGAAATCATTAGTTAGAAATGCTAGACATTTTTCTTACTAGATTATTTAGGTGAGAGGCTGGAGAGATAGATGGCTTTAGAAGTTAAGAGTTATTTGTTACTCTTGTAGATGACTGGCATTCAGGTCCCAGTATGCTTAGCAGGTAGCATGGGTACACAGGCGCGCACACACACACACACACAAAATAAAAACACCAACTATATAGGTGGAACACACTGAACAAAACAATCTATAAGTCAATTCCTTCCAAATGAGATATTTTTACTTATTATCTTTGAGGGAAAAAAAGATAAAAATCATTCCTTCTCTCTAGTAATGTTCTATTTAATCAAGACTTTGTCCTCGTCTGTTAGCCTAGGACTTTCTCCATCCTCAAGTATCAAGGTGGTGGGGAAAAGCTTCCAGACCTAGATTTGCCGAAATGGCAGTGTTCAACAAGTTAACGAGCTCTGTCATATTTTGGTTCCTTCCCTATAATATGAAAATAAAAGTGCTTCTCTTACAAGACCATGAACATATGTGAGGGCAAATACTCTGAGCACGCTGCTGGGACACAGGCAGCACAGGAAGGTTTAGTTTCTTCTTTCCCTCACCATCAGACACAGTTCCTGTTAGTACAGCACACTCTAACAGTGCTAAGGTATCAGGACAATCCCAAAATGATGGTCATTAAAGCTAAAGTTTCTCAAGCTGTATACATTTGTTAGTTCTCATATGTGCATAAAATGTTTCATGTAATATCACACTTACACAGCAGGACAAAACAACAAGCGACTAGACCTGCATGTGCATGTGAGCAGGTGGTGACGTGTGGGGGTCAGAGGGCAGCCCTGAGCATCAGTCCTTGCCTGCCAATTCAAGAGAAAGTCTCATGGTTGCTGCACATGCCTGACAGCTGCTGGGGACTGTCCTGTGTCCACCTCCCATGCCCCAGAAGAGCAAAGGGTTACAGATTCACACTGCACACCAACACGTGGGCTCTGGGATCCAAACTCAAGTCCTCATGCCTGTGTGGCAAGCACTTACACTGACCCCTGTGAACCCAAGTCTTTAGTTACTTCTGCAGCTAAGCTGATGCAGACGAGGTAGTATATTCTAGCTTACTTTCTTCACTGCCTCTCCAAGTAAAACCGAATCTTAGATTTCTTAAATTCTTTCTATAAAGTGAGATAGGTGAAAAAAGAAAAAGGAAGAAAAAAAAAAGCCACATCCCATGTTTCAACCGCTATGTAAAAGCACTGTTAACTCAGATCAATGTTTCATTGAGAGAAAACAAGGACTGCATGGCCTTACCTTCAATATTCTGGTGGTCTACGAAAGGTGCTGGCCCCCATATTCTAACAGTGCCGTCGTCTGAGGCACTGGCCATCATGGATGGGATCTGTGGGTTCCAGCTAACACAGTTTACTGTGCGCGTGTGCCCGGTGAGCTCCGCAATTGGCAGTTCACTCCGTTTGTGCCAGATGTAAACCTTGTGATCTAAATGCACAGCAATTCAGAGACATGGCGGAAAGCGGTTATCACCAGACCACTGACCGTGGGTCACTATGCAGTTATCACCAGACCACTGACCACGGGTCACTATTCACTACACACAAGAGGGTTCTTCAGTATTACAATTTACAGGGAGGAAAAAATATGGACGGTTTAATAAGTTAATTTTGTGAAAGCCATGTTACCTTTTTTTTCTGTTCAAGCTCTAAAATCACAAAAACATTTATAAGAGTTTGTCTATACATGATTGATAAATAATGACAATCTAGGGCAAGATGGTTAAGATGACTCAGCTGTTAAGTGTGTTTACTGCCTTTATAGATGACCAGAGTTTAGTCAAACACTTATGTAAGGTGGCTCCTTTGCAGGCGTCGGCACTCACATTCATGTGTGCATACACACACATAAACACGCGATACTATTTTTTTTTAACAGAAAAACTCCAATTACTTACTATGAAGGCATATGACCATAGCGTGGTACACACATGAGAATACATTCTGTGGAGGTCTTAGGTGACAGAAAAGACAAGGTGTCCGAACTGAAGACCAGCAACAGTTGAGAAGACTTTGTGTAATTAAACTGTCACCATGCTGTACAGACAGGAATGGAGTTAAGCCACCTCCTGTGGTCTAAATGCAGTTGGGCCTCTTAACTGTAGCAACCCTGCTTAGGGGCTGCTGTAGAAAACCACCTTATTTCTATCTGCACCTTATGTATAGTTTCTAGAAGATGCTAATCTCATAAAGTGACCATAAAAAGAATTAAATCCACTCCATCTTAGTGACAGGCTAATTACATGATGATGGCTCTAATCTGAGAGCAGAATTCAAGGATAAACCAACTGTTCATTATGACAATCTATTGGTGAACCAAGGGTCAGCGTGGAAATCTGTGCTCAAGTGCACTGCCCCACGTTTTAAGTGCTAGCACTCAGGGCGCGCACTGCCGTGCCTGCTGGCTTGCTGCGTTTCAATGAGAGCGCAGGGTTGAAAGTATGACAATCCACAGCTTTGATTCCAAAGCCTGGAGGTGGGCAGGTTCCCGTAAGTTGTGGTTCATATGAACACATGACGGGGAGAGTTGCTGACGAGGCAGCATGAGGAGGGTCTGCAGCCATCTGTGTGCTCCATCAGTCTGGAAAAGCTAATGCCTATGTAGACAGTTGGTCATTTTGTTTCTTTTTTTTCCTAGGAGACAGTCTCATGTAGCCCAAGCAGTCTTAAGTTCACCATGTTGCAGATGATGACTTTGAACTTCCGACCCTCTTGCCTGTAACCCTAGTGCTGTGATTATAGGTATGAGCAACCATGCCCGGCTCATGCGTGAGGGACTGAACCCAGAACTCTGTGTGTGCTGGCAAGCACAATACTAACTGAGCCATATCTACAGTCCCTAATCTTTCTATATATTGTTGGCTTTTCGGGGGTGTGGGGGTGTGTTCTCTATGTAGCCCTGGCTGTCCTGAAACTCAAGATCTGCCTAGCTCTGCCTACATCTTCAGAGATTCAAGGTATGTGCCACTATGACTAGCAAAGCTGATTGTTGCCAACTTTCGAAAACTCCCAGTGCCATGAAAAAACAAGTATTATGATTTAAATAAATCTTAATTTGATTCAACATCTCACACACTTCTAACACATGGTTATGATAGGTACTACTAACCAGTAACAATAAGGAGGGCTCAGCCAAGGAATGAGGGCAGCTTGAGGCCCTGGGGTCCATCACCAACAACACAAAGGAAAATAATCAATCAAAACATAACAACAACAAAATTAAGGACTCAAGCCATTCCCTAAAAGGGTAACATTAAGATACTATCATATCTTATACCTGCTGAGAGGCCCGGCCCCCTGCAAAGCACCAGTAGAGACAGGGATACTTACCTTCACTGCCGCTAGCGATGAAGTCTTCATTATGGCCTCCAAAACACGAATGAATTGTATAAAACCCTTGTGTAACACCTTGATATTTCCTTACTAAAACTCTGTCTTGCAAGTCCCATAAATGAACTCCCTGTAGGAAAAAAAAGACCTTGTTGCTGTTGCTTTTTGAGACGGGGTCTTACTCTGCAGCCCTGCAGGTTCTGCTCCCCCTGTATGCCCCAGGCACCCCTGGAACTGAGAGAGCCGAAATCCTCCCCACCACCATCCTTGTTTTCCCAAATACAAGAGTTTCTCTGTGTGGCCCTGGAACTCACTCTGCAGAACAGGCTGGCCTCACATTCAAGAGACCCACCTGCCTCTGCCACCCCGATGCTCTGCTGCCCTGATGCTGGGATTAAAGTGGTCAGCATCACACCTGGCCGTCCTGGGTACAGGCACATACAACATCACTCAGCCTAGTAGAGTTTGTTTTGTTTTTAAAGAGACTATCTAGCCTAATGGTTCTAAACCTTCCTAATGCTGGGACCGTTTAATGAAGTTCCTCGTAGTGTGCTGACCCCCAACCATAAAATTATTTTGTTGCTACTCACAACTGTAATTTTGCTGCTGGTATGAATCTTACTGTAAATATCTGATATGCAGGATATCTGATAAGTGACCCCCATGAAAAGGTCATTCCACCCAGAGAGGGGTTGTGACCCACGGGCCGAGAACCACTGATCTAGCCCAGCTGGCTTGGAGCTGCTATGCACAGCAGGCTGCTCTTAAATTCACAGAAATGAGGCGGTTCTGGGATGGAAGGTGTGGTCTATCGTACCCAGTCTCAGCAAAAGCAGCAATGATGGTGAGCACGCCTTTCCTACTGGGGCACTGTCATTGTCTATTTGTCAAAACATCAGGATTTCCACTAACTTGTCCCTGATCCCTACACATCTGAGCACTAAACACAGATATTTAACACTTATTTTCACTAAAATAACACGTTAGATGCTGTTAAGCAACACATACCTGAGTCGCTACGTTTAACAAAGCTAACCGGCCATTTTTTGAAATAGTAAATGACATAATAGGATGATCTTCTTGTACTCTGAAATCAGAAAGAATTGGTCAGGAGCAGCAAATGAAGAGTCAAGAATTTCAAATTATTAGAGACTAAAATATTATAGCTTAAATGGTATTTTGCCATATATATGTCAACCAGAATGAGTTAACAAGTACTACCTAAATGCCTATTCAGATCACCAATCAAAAATAAAACACAAACAAAAAATTGCTTTTCTGAAAAAGTCCAACTAAATATAAATTTTGGTATAAATTAGAGCATTCCTTTCTCTTTCCTTCCCCCCCGCCCCCCAAAACAGGGTTTCTCTGTGCAGTCCTGGCTGCTCTGGAACTCAGATCTGCCTGCCTCTGCCCCCTGAGTCCTGGGATTAAAGGCAGGCCTGGCCTATTAGACCTTTTCTAATGGAAAGCAAATAATAGTTACATGTTTCTATCTGTCAGGTCCTCAAAGTTGTAGCCCCGGATTCTCTGGTGTGTGTCGGAGGCCAGTACGGTCTTCCCGTCACTCAAGCACCACAGGCACTGCACTCGCACTCCCTCCCACGAGTCCAGAAGATTTCCGTCCAGGTCCTAAGCAGAAAAACAAAAATCCAAACAACACACCACTCAGAAATGTCGGCACTGCTTTCTGAGGACCTGACGAGGACCTCACTGATGCGAGTTTGACTCCAGGCCTGTCCTGTAACACTGTGACACACAGCACAAAGGCATGGAAAAAGAGAACTAACAAGTAAGTAACAGCCTGGAACCTGCTAAGATCAAAAGCGATGAGTCCCAGAAACTTCAGTCTCAACAGCTACCCAGGAGTTCCCGGAATGCCAGTGAGCTGCCCTTGAAGTACAGTGCATGACCTACCCAGAAGGAAAGCAGGCTCCTACACAGCCTATTAAAATCTGGTTCATTCCACAAAGATCAACTACAGCTAAGAGGCTTTCTAAAAACCTAACTAAAGCGATGCAGTGAAAAAGAAAAATAATCTGAAAACCCGTTAGAGTCATGTGTGACAGTGATGTGACTGGCAGATGGAGCCTACACACAGCACAAGGACACTTCCTTCACAGCATGTCACAGGACAATTTACCTTAGTTTAATTAAATAATTTACAATTGCCTAGCATGGTGGTACATGCCTTAATTCCAGCATTCTGTAGGCAGATGTAGGAGGATCTTTGTGAGTTTGAGGACACAGGGACCCTACCTCAAAAACAACAAAATTGCAATCAATACAATGGCTGCTGACCATAAGATCTTTTAAATGACTAGAAAATTCAGTCAACACTTGTCACTTCTTAAAGGATTTTTAAAAAATTATGTGTCTTTGTGAGGGTGTGTGCAGTTACTCACGAAGCTAGAAATGGCACACTGGACCCTCTGAAAGCAGCCACCCAACACAGGTGCTGGGAACCCCACCTGGGTCCAGCGGAAGAGCACCACACGGTCAGCCACTGAGCTCCCCTGTCAGCCCAGCATTTATTACTTTTATTCTTCAGATATCTCTATTCAGTCTACTCATCAAAATCAGCACTCATGTGAGGCTGTTGCTGTTCCACACAATCTTATAAATCCTAGGCTGACCGAAGAGCACCTTCAACCTGGGAGCCTATTGTCTTTACTTCCCAAGTGCTAAAATTGCCGTGTGTGCTACCGTGCCTAGTTGGCACTGGGTCCTGGGGAGCAAACTCAAGCTCTGTATATGTTAGCCAGACATTCTACAAACTGAGCTACCTCCCCAGCCCTACAAATATTGTTATTGTTTGTTTATTTCTTGAGATGGGGGTCTCTCATTTTATAGTCTTATAATCCAGGTTGGTATCTATTTCACTATAGCCCAGGCTATCCTTTAACTCTTTGCAATTTTCCCATCTTAGTCTCCCCTTATAGGCATGGTGGCCCATGCCTGGCTAGTAATGGTTTACTTACAAAGGTCTAACCTACTCAAAAGAAATTGCTGAAATTTTCAGACCTATATATTAGTATCTTTGTTCTTGAGACAGATTCTATATAGTCCTGGCTGACCTAGAACTCAAGAGATCCACCCACCTCCCTCCTAAATACCAGGAGTATAGCTAATTCTACACTTTTCACGAATACCTGAAATAGTTTTAAAAATATGAAGAAAGAAAAGTAACAAATATTCTATTAAATACTCATTTAAGAGGAAGTTAAAATAAGTTTTCATATAATGTGTGTCAAGTGAGTCTGTTTTTATTTTATTTTCTTCTCTTTTGAGATGGATCTCACTGTATAGCCTTGGCTAGCCTGTAAAATTCACAGAGATCTGTCTATCTCTACCTTTCAAGTGCTGTGATTTAAAGCATGTGCCACCATTCCTGGCAAGTATAAATTTAAATAATCATTAAAAACAAACAAACATTCAATTTACTTTTAAATAGTCAGGCACCGGGAAGGAGGCACTCGGTACTTACACACTGGTAGAACTGACCGCGCTGACCTCCTGTCACAAAGCGCTTGCCATCTGGATTCCAGGCTACACTGGTCAGACTGTCTTCGTGAGATTGGCTCATTTTTGTTCTTAGTTCTCCCGTCTATAAGGAAATAAAACTGTGGATAAGATGTTTGAGATTTGTCTCTAAGGGGTATATATAAAGAAAGAAAAAGACTGCAAAGGAAGAGGGAGGAGAGGGAAGAGGGAGGAAACTGAAGTAGTTTCTCACCAGAGAAACACATTTTGCAGCCTCACCAGAAACAAGACTACGGCACTCGGAGAAAAATTAACAAGTTCAGATATGAGATAAGCTTTAGTAAATTTTAATAAAATTTTTATCTTAAAAGAATATTTGTAAACTAATAATTTTTCACAATCAAAGTTACACACCTAAATCTTTCTGATCTTCCCATCTCAGTCCAAAATTCTTTATGAATTTTATCCTAAAACAACATTAATGCAACTAGCAACTCTTTAAGAACACGATTAATGGGTAGTAAAACTATGCCCTTAAAACATGCTAAGGGCAATTTTGGTTACTAAATTTCATATTCAAATGTTCCCAATACAGCAGGGAAGATGGGAAAGGATGACTACTTTTTTGTAATATCTAACTTTACATAAAGCAAGACAAAGAACAAGCCTCTCTCTGTTCGGCATTCCACGGTGCCTCCAAGTAAGCACGCCTGTTTAGTGCTTCAACCTCGAGCATGCGCCTAGGGAACGCTCCGTGCCCTAAGTGGCCCCACTCAGGAGACAATGCACACACCATTTCATCTAGTCTTGTTCAAGGGTTAGAAGCAGGATCTGAGAGGTAACTGCTGCCTTTGGTATAAATAAAAGGCCCTGGGAACAAGTGTCCTGTGAGGAATGGATACTCAGAGGTAAAGTAAGAGAGAGAACAAAGGTGTGATCCGGGACGGGGCAAGGGATAAAGGCAGGAGAGGCACACAACAGAAAACGGGATGTCTCCCTTCCGTGTAATGACCGGAGACAAACAAATAAAAAACCCAATTCGACATCTTAATCTTTCCCTAAAGGACTCCCTATCCTCAGCTATTCAACTGCTGCTTTAGTCACTTGACCAAACAGTTGAGAAAGTTTAAATACAAAAAGTCTAAATCTTGAGTATATACTTTTCTTTTACAGGTTTATTTATTTGGTCTATGTGTGAGTGCTCTCTCTGCATGTACACCTGTGTGTCAGAAGAGGGCATCAGACCCCATTACAGATGGCTGTGAGTCAACACGTGGGTGCTGGGAACTGAACTCGGCAAGTCTGGAAGAGCAGCCAGTGCTTTTAACCACTGAGCCATCTCTCCAGCCCCTTGAGTGTTTACTTTTAACAAATACATTAAAACAGTAAGCTCTGGGGCAGAAATGTTTTCCTTCTACTATGTACAGACATGAGGTTATTTTTATTTACCTATGGTTAAACAAAAGCAGTCTGTGGACTTCTCTTGTTTTGGCATTTACTATCTATCTATCTATCTATCTATCTATCTATCTATCTATCTATCTATCTATCTATCTATTTATTTATTTGGATTTTCAAGACAGGGTTTCTCTGTATAGTCCTCACTGGCCTACAACTCACAGAGATCTGACTACTTCTGCCTCCATAGTGCTGGGACTAAAGGGATGCGCCGCCGCCGCCGCCACCAGCACCACAGCACCAGCACCACAGCACCAGCAGCACCATAGCACCAGCACCACCACCGGCACCACAGCACCAGCAGCAGCAGCAGCACCACCACCACCAGCAGCACCAGCAGCACCAGCACCACAGCACCACAGCACCAGCAGCACCACAGCACCAGCAGCAGCACCAGCACCAGCAGCACCACCTTCAGACTTCTTAAAAGACTACCCTTCTAGAAAAAGCCGTAACTTATCAGAGTGCAGAGGAACAGTAATATCATAACCATAACCCGGAAACTAAACCCCGACTCAAGTACAGACCATACAGGTGCCAGTCATTGTATCCCTTGTAATACTACATATGCCTACTTACTTAGGAAGAGGAAAAAGTTTTAATGTTAGGGGGAAAAAAAAGGTCATTTAGATCAGATTCACTCTGTTTTATTCCAATTTTATTCAGTGTTTTGCCATCTCCCTAAACCCAAATTTCACAGTAGTTAATTGCTAACTTGATAGAAATAACATAAAAGACATTTTTGGAACAAAATGAGATGTGGGTTAGGTATTAGAAAGTAGCAGGCACTGGAGATGGCTCAGCCACTATTAAGAGCACTGTTGCTCTTCCAGGTTTGGCTCCTGTACCCAGTGACTCCCCACCATGAGGCGCTGAAAAAGCAGTAGAGAACTCTCCTCAGACAGCCTCAGGACTGCGCCTCTGGGCGGTGTTACTCTCTTGTCCATGCCTCCAAGGCTACTTAAGTCAACTCTGCAGTATCGTTACTATTTTGTTTTTTTGAATATAGTCCCAGCTGTCCTGGCTATGTAGACCAGGGTGCCTTAAACTTAGAGCTGCCCTTATCTCCACCTTCCAAGTGCTGGAGTCAAAGGTACACAGCACCGCGCCCTGCCTGGAGCACTGTTTCCGGTCTTGCGTTATCAGTTATAACAGTCACCAGATCCACAGGTCCGTCCTATCAGGATTTACTTTTATACTCAAACCAGAGATCATCATTCTTTACTCAAGAGTTTAAATTTTGAATATGGGGCTTCAAAAACATGTAAAATGGAATGAATCTAATGCCAAGTTTTTCTATGATAGTATCATAAATTAAATTTTAAGTTAGAAAAAGTAATATAAAAGTATGTTCTTAAAACATTCTTTAGTGGCACTAAACTAGCTCAGACTACTAAATGTAGACTAAGAGATGGTGTGCTTGCTATCAAAATATAAAATTATATTTAACAGATATTTTACACTTGAAAGGTTACATTTGACATACAATGATGAAAACATAAAAATCTTTTCTGATTCAACAGTATAAATTCCATTGAGCAAAGCAAAACATGTTGGAAATGCTTACTAACTGTTCTTTAATAAAGTAAGCTTTACTGCCCTAAATATATTTAAATTTATAAATCTGGGCTCTAAACACTTGAAGCACTATAAATTACAAGAGACAATTTAGGTTAAACGGTTTTGTGGTATAAACTAAGAATAACGGTGTTGGGTTTTTTTGTTGTTGTTTGTTTTGTTTCTTTTCCTTTAGAGACAGAGTTTCAGTGTAGCCCTGGCTGACTTGGAACTCCCTCTGTAGACCAGGCTAGCCTCAAAGTCAGAGATCTGCCTGCCTCTGCCTCCTGAGTGCTGGGATTAAAGGCAGGGCCACTAGGCTGGATAACATTAAGTTTTAACAAATAAATGTATTAAGAGCATGTTGGACTTAAAACAAGGATAGAATTTGCTCACCTGTACATTCCAAAGCCAAAGCTCAGAGCAGTCATCTGGACCACAAGCAACAAGGTAGCTGTCGTCTGGACTCCACGCTATATAGGAGACACCATAAGCATGTCCTTCTAACGTTTTAAGCAGTTTTAACAGGTGTGTATCCTAAAAAACAAAATAGACAATTTGGTTAACTCCCATCCCTAAAAGCCACCATTTTCTAACACAAGAACTTAAGTACAGTGATAGTCTCGTTTATTCTTCGTTTCTGTGCCAATCCTGCTCAAGCTCAGCAGCCTGCTTCACAGACATTCACTCTCACCCACTACCTACCCACTATAAACAAGATGCTGTGTACTATACGAATACACGAAACCATCACAGAATCTGCCCTGAGAAAACTTGAGACTGAAAGTAGATGTGCATACCAAAAGCTCTTCTTGAAGATTTGGAAAACCTCAAGAAAACATAAATGCATAAATACATCCTCTTAGGGTATAAAGTTCAACAGTTACAACTACAATTAACTAATCATATTTTTACCATCCCCCCAGAAATCCTGTATCTGGTAGTGATCATTTCTCTCCCTGTAGTTTCCAGCAACCAACCAGCCCTTTGTTTTTATTGATTTGTCTATCCTGGGTATTTCATATAATAAAATTAAGCATGATACAGTCTCTTATAGTTGGCTTCTCTCAATCACTCCAATGTCATTCATGCCATAGGGTATCTAATTTTATTGAGTGATACTCCATTTTACAAACACATTTTGCCTTTTTGGTTTCTACATTTTTGAATATTAAGAGTAAAATGGCTAAGAATACGTGAGCACTTTTCTGTGGACATGTCTTTTACCATTAATAATGTGATATCAACATTATACTACTAATAATGATATACTCCAGGGACGGGAGTTTTAGAAGATTAATTAATCTGTCTCTGCCTGGATAAGGAAGGCACCTAAGAACCAATGGGGGTGACCTTAGCTGGGACTCCCTACACTGGGGATATGGAACCTGAAATGGCCACCTCCTATAGCCGGGCATGAACCCTAGTGGAGTGACAGAGACACCAACCCACCCATAAAACTTTCAACCCAAAATTTATCCCATCTACAAGAAATGCAGGCACAGGGGATAGAGCAGAGATGGAGGGAATGGACAACCAATAACCAGCTCAAGTTGAGACCTATCCCATGGTCAAGCACCAATTCCTAACACTATTAATAATACTCTGTAAGTTATGCTTACTGACAGGAACATGTCCTCTGAGAGGCTCCACCCAGCAGCTGACTCAGACAGATACAGACACCCACAGGCAAACAGTGGATGAGCTCGAGGACTCTTATGGAAGAACAGGAGGAAGGATTGCAGGCCCTGAAGGCGATAGGAACTCCACAGGAAGACCAACAGCATCAGCTAACCTGGACCCTTGGGGCTCTCAGAGACTGAACCACCGACCAAAGGGCATACACAGGCTGGACCTACGCCTTCCTGTACGTATGTAGCAGATGCGCAGCTTGGTCTTCGTGTGGGTCCTGAACAACTGGAGCGGGGAAGGGGGTGGGAGGAGCTCTCTCAAAAGCTGTTGCCTGTCTGTGGGATATGTCCTTCTAGCTGGGCTGCCTTGTCTGGCCTCAGTGGGGGGAGGAAGTGCCTAGCCTTGCATAGACTTGAAGTTCCAGGGTGCAGGGATATCCAGGGGGACCCAACCCACTTGGAGAAGGGGAGGGAGGCTGGAGGCATTATGGGAGGCAGTTGACTGGGAAGGGAGCAATGAGTGGAATATAAAGTGAATAAGTAAAAAAAAAAAAAATTAAATTGAAAAAAACAAAACCAGAAAGATATCCGTCTCTAATAGTGGAGAGAATCTGCATTTGGGCTGCCTGCTTTTGGGCCTATGCTGTGCAGGCTGAACCACACACAGTGCAAATGTGTAAGTGACAAGGCTAGAAGCAGCAGTTGGATTTTACATGGTGGGTTAAGCCATTTAAAAATGCAGTTTTGAGTGGTCCAAATGGCCTGATATTGATGTTGGGAACTGAACTGGGGTCCTCTAGAAGAAAATTCTTAATAACTGAGCCATGTCTCCAGCCCCTTGAGCCTAATTTAAGCCTGGAGTAGGGAGAGTCCATTAGTGATGACCTATAAGAAACTAGAAACAGGTCTGAAAATAGTGTAATAAACTGAAATTTCCTGGCTCTGGAAATGTAACTGAAGTGGACTGTTTAGTTACAGGACCTAAGCTTATCTTACGTGACAGTATAGTTCAATCCATGATCTTTAGAAATCGAAATATTTAACAATACAACTACCAATTCCTCTCTGAGGAGCTAAATAAGAGGCTTCAAGTTTCTGAATCAGACCAACAGCAGGTCAAACTGGCTTATATAATTTTAAATCTTTTTCAACTAGCTTAACATTGCCAAAGAACAAAATCTGGACAAAACAGTACTCTAGATGTATACAAAAATTTGTTTCTAAGTTGACAATAAATTTCTTTTCTTTTTTTTTTTTTTTTTTTGGCTTTTTCGAGAAAGGGTTTCTCTGTGTAGCCTTGGCTGTTTGGCTGTCCTGGAACTCACTCTGTAGACCAGGCTGGCCTCGAACTCAGAAATCCACCTGCTCTGCCTCCCAAGTGCTGGGATTAAAGGCGTGCGCCACCACTGCCCGGCTGACAATAAATTTCTTTAGAAACACTTATCTAGAAAACTGTTTTATTTCAGGCATGTTATTTCAGTACTTGGAAGGTTAGACATAGGAAGATCCTGAGTTCCAGCCTAGTAAGATCTTATCTCAAAAGACCACAAGAGGAAAGAAGGAAGGGCAGAAGGGAGGGAGGGGAAGACAAAGACAAAAGAAGAAAAGACACAATTGTCTCACATACCTGAGAAAATAACTCTATCAGCGATACAGATACAGCCCTTTCACAGAACCCCAGTGACTCCCAGCACCACTGTGGCAGCTTACAACCATCTAATTCCAGTTCCATGGGATCCAACCCTTTTCTGGCTTCTACAGGAACCAGTCGCAGACATACATGCAGGCAAAACACTCATTGTTGGTTTTTTCCAAGAGCATTGTCAACTTTTCTAAATAGTATTTGCAAAGTGCAGGAAACTTTTAGTAGTGTAACTATCTAAAAATTACCCTCACATTTCAGATTGGAATCTAAGTATTAATTCTGCATTCCTAAGTTAATATGGCCAAGAAAAAAATCCTTACAATAACACCTATTACATTCTGCATAACCAGTATTTCAAGAAAAACATCCTGGGAAACACTGGCATACTCTAAACTCCTAAGCAAAAGATACAAAAGATTTGCTTCCTTAGGTTCATTCCTGGTCTTCTAAAAACTACTCTCCCAAATGACCCTAGCCCACTCCTAAGCAGTTCTGCCCAAACAGTTCTCTTATCTTTCTCCTGGAATCTCTGCTTGCTTTCCTAGGCTTTCTAGATAGAGTAAGATCTCTTCTGAGCTCTCAGAGCATCCTTTACAGAACAATCAGGGCTTATTATCTTTTACTCAGTTGCCTGGATTAAAAATATATATATATATCAATACACAACAGGCATTTAATACTGGCTAAATAAAAGTGGTAATCTCATACTCAGCTACTAGAAAAACATACTTAACAAAACCCACAGAACTCAGAGGCCATGAGTTGATCTCAAACTCTTTTTCTTGTGTCATTTACAACAAGTTGCCATTACTAAAAGTATGCCTATTTGAAGCTAGGCAATTAACAAAATAGCATTTAGTCTATTACTACACTATTGATAACTATGGTGATAAATTAGCATAAAATTGTCTCATATTCTACAGGACTGGAACTTCTGCTGGACCTCACAGGCAAAGTTCATAATACACCTTGAGGTCATTTACGACTGCAGTTCTACTATGTACTCAGCCCATTTGTTTAACTTGTCTTTAAGAGAACAATGTAGCCAGGTGTGGCAGCACAAACCTTTAATCCCACCACTCCTGAGGCAAAGGCAGGCAGATCTCTGAGTTCAAGGCCAGTCATGGCTACAGAGAGAGACCCTGTCTCAAAAAACAAACAACAAAACCAGAGATCAATGTAAACTACAACCTCGCTTGCCTTGCCTTTCACTTCCCAGGTAATCAACCGTCACAACCTAAGCTAACAGATAGCTGCAAGTTTAAGTTATGTATGCTTCCATGCCCCGATCAAAGCAGTGCGTGCCTGCACACTATGACAATCAGTTGCTCAAAGTAGGATGACAGTGGCCTCATAAATATCTACCAGAAATATCAGCTGCAACACACAGAAATTACTTGGTAGCATTTGTTGTCTGGGTCAGTTGGCATCAGTGACTTCAGTGGTAAAGAGCACTGACTGTTCTTCCAGAGGTCCTGAGTTCAATTCCCAGCAACCACAGGGTGGCTCACAACCATCTGTAATGGGATCTGATGCCCTCTCAGGTGTGCATTAAGACAGCTACAGTGTATTCATAGACATAAAATAAATCTTTTTTTAAAATTATTTATTTTATGTCTATGAGTACACTGCAGCTGTGTTCAGACACGCCAGAAGAAGGCATCGGATCCCATTACAGATGGTTGTGAGCCACCATGTGGTTGCTGGGAATTGTTAACCACTGAGCCATCTCTCCTGCCCAAATAAATAATTCTTAACAAAAGATCTCTGTAAAAGTATCTCCTATTCCTTCCCCATGTGATGCTTTTTCATGTCATTTTATAAAAAAAGCCCTTTGTTGGGGACAGACATAGATATAGGAACAGATTGACAAAACAGCATTAAGGCAGGCAGATTCAGATTCATACAACAGATAGACAGAGAATGGCAGAGACATCAGGAGGAGGGAGAAGTCAAGAATCCAAATCTGGGCTCACTGTTGGTTAAACTACTCTAAGAGGAGTGCTGAGTATTTCTCTTCCTTAAGGATGCCAATGACTGAGTTTATCACTAATGCATTTAAGCTGACAGAGACATTACAAAGAAATTACAAAGAAGCATTAGGAAGTACATTAGGTATCAAAATAAATGCAGTATTATCCCATAGATAATAGAGAAATTTCAAACACTTTCATTTCGTATTATGATTGCGGCAGATACCTTACAATATTAGTAATTCAGAATGCTGGTAGTCATTACCTGCTACTAAAATTTAGTGTTAATAAAGGAGTATCATATATTGTACCTCTATTATGTTAAGAACCCACATTTCAATACAATTAGGTCCCTTATGTAATTAGTGTTTAATTTATGGTACGTGTGTGCATGCATGCACACAGATGGGGGGAGATAGGCAGGCTGGCTATATATTTTGGCTTATGCATTTAAAACAGCATCATTTTAAGACAACTGATAGTTGTCAGAATGTTAACTAGGTATTACAGTATAAAAAAGAACTCCTTTATAGTGAAGAGTGTTCTGCTTTCCTGCTACCAATTATAGCATGTCTCAAATTTGTATTTTTCCTTCTAGGGTGCCTCTGAATATTTGTTGTGTGTTGTATGTCCAGACACTTGTGTGGGGATCACACACCATGGCCTGCATGTCAGGATAACTTCATGGAGCCAGTTCTCTTTCTACCTTTATGTAGGTACCAGGGAACAAAATCAGGTCTCCAGGATGGCAAGCATTGTCTTCACCACTGAGCTGTCCTGTTAGCTCCCAAAACTCCTGTTGTTAAACTCAAAATAAATTTGAGGCCAATGTATTTATCAAGAGCCAAAAGCTGTATTTAGTTCTAAGCAAAGTTTTATTTACTTAGATCTTAGGTGAATGGCTAAAACAAGTGTCATTCCTTAACCTATTTAAAATACATTCTGTTTTGACTAATAGACAGGCTGGCTATGTATGTATGTTCAACTGGTTAAAAGAAACGAACATTTATTTATATCTGAGGGTTATCTAGTAATAAAGACAATTCTGAATAGAGAAAATTTAGCACTTAAAACCCATGCAGTAATTTTCAAATGTCATCACTGGGGAAACCCAGGGAAGACTGCACACGGGATCCCACTGTATCACAAATAATCCTCAGCACTACACAATTCACCCCCGTTTCCTCATCGCAATTCAAGAGACTACTTCAGCCCCTCGAAGTCACTCAGTTAAATAATGCACACCAACTTGGCACATTCTCTAGTACGTAACACTGTGTGTACAACTGGAATAGTATCAATCTATAGACATAACAAAAGAAAAACACAAACAGGAAAAAAATTAAGAAAAAAGTGATTAATATAGTCAGGCATAATGATACATCTCTATCTGCCCAGTATTCAGGAAGGAAGGCTGGGACAGGAGAGTCTTGAGTTCTACAAAAGCCTGGGAAACTGAATAAGAACCTGTCTCACAAAATAAATAAATAAAATAAAATAAAATTAAGTGACAAATATGATCAAAAAGGGACTTGTAGAAGACTACTTATACATATGAATACTAAAAATGAACAGGTAAGGAGCCGGGCAGTGTCGGCTCACGCCTTTAATCCCAGCACTCAGGAGGCAGAGGCGGGTGGATCTCAGAGTTCGAGGCCAGCATGGTCTACAGAGTGAGTTCCAGGACAGCCAGGGGATACAAAGAGAAACCTGTCTCAGAAAATAACAACAAAAAGGTAACCAGTGAGTTAAGACTCAAAATTACCCCCCTTTTAGGGCTGGAGAGATAGCTCCGCACTGTTACCCTGGCAGGGGACCTGGGTTTCAATGCTGGAATCTACACGGTGGTTCATAGCCATGTGTAACTTGGATCAGATGCATTCTTCAGGCCTATGCAGTAAGGCACACATATGATGCACATGCACACATGCTGACACACACAAATAAATCTAAACTCTGTATGTGTACACACACACACACACACACACGGGAATACATACCGGATCAACTTGCCATATGATAACTGTGGTATCCTTTGATCCTGTTGCTAGTTTAGTGCCATCATTAGAGAATTTACAGAACCACACTTCATTACAGTGTTCTGTAAGTATCTGCTGAGTGTAACAGGGAAACTGCCTCCTAAAGCAAACAAATCCACAGTAATTATTCTTTCAAAACACATTTCAGCAATAACGAGGACAGTTAACAACTGAGAGAAGTTTTGGAGATCATATCATAAACCTCAATATAAATATGAGTGCATTTACAACTCAAGAATCAAACTTACTTTGGTATGTTGAAAATCAAAACACTATAACAGCGGGTCCTTTTTTCCCCCCAAGCCAACTCTAATGAAAATCTGTTACTATAAAATCTACTTCAACCTAAAGTTTACTTTTTGGCTACCTTCTGAAGGCTACTTGGTCTGGTTAAGGCAATTCATATAAGTAGTAATTATTACTCAGGAATTATGTGTACCCACTTTACAGATGAATGACGGTTGTTCTACAGGGATATATAATCGGTAAGCTACCGTTAAAGACTTGGTGTGACAAAGGAAATGGAGGGGAGCAGTAAGATGGTAAAATACCCGCTGGTCAGCCGACCGACTGACATCCCTAAGTCCCAACGCTGCCCGCAGCCTCCACATATGCGCTGTGACACGCATGCACACACTCATTAAAAACTGACGAGAGGGGCTGGCAAGATGGCCCAGTGGGTAAAGTGCTTGCTGTCAAGTCTGACAACCTGGTTCAGTTCCCAGGACCCACATGATGGAAGAATCAACACAGCTCTTGCAGGGAATGTGTTGTGAGTTCCCGCCTACATGTATGTGTGCGCATCACATCCACGCCTCGGTGCCCCGTGGAAGCCAGGTTCCTTAAAACTGGAGTTAGAGTTGTGAGCCACCGTGTGAGAACTGGGAACCAAACTCATGTTCTCCGCAAGAACAGCAAGTGCTCTCTCTTTTTACCACTGGGCCATTTCTCTAGACCTCTGACTCCATTTTGAGACTGGTTCTTACTACTGTAGCTCAGTTTCATCTGAAACTCTTCAACTTCCGGCCTCCGTCTTCAAAGTACTGGATTAATAATAGGCAAGCAGATATGATTTTGTCGAAGGTCACACTTTTAAATTTATTACCAAAGACTTCAACAGTTTTCTCTATATTTTTTTCCCTACCAATAAATAACAGGAGCTAACATAGTGGCATAAGCCTATGGTCCCAGCACCTGTGCAGTTCTGACAGGAAGACCGACTGAGCCCAAGAGTTTGAGACCAGCATGGGCAACACAGCAAGACCATCTCAAAGGAAAAGTATATTGATACACACATAGAGAAGAAGTGCACTGTCAACTTATCAGCCTGATAGGCTATAACCTTTAGGAGGTTAATACTTGGCAACTTTAAACTTTTAGATTACTTAACTAAAAATTGCATCAATATTAAAGTTATTTTTCTCTGAACCAAAATTACACATATTTGTATTTTATTAAGCAAGTATTGGCACGTACAGTACCAAGTACTGTATGTGACACCTTTCAAAGGATATTGTTTTAAATTTTATTTTTGTCTCATGTTTATGGGTGGTTTGTCTGTATTTATGTTTGTGCACCCCTTGTGTGCAGTGTGTCCACGGAAGCTAGAAGAGGGCACTGGACGCCCTGGAACCGGAGGTATAGACAGCTGTTAACCATGTAGGTGCTGGGAACAAAACCTGAGCCCTCCTCAAGAACAAGTCCTCTTAACTGCTGAGGCCTTGAATGCCGAGCCATTCGAGAATTAGTATTCTTGAAACTAATTTGACAAGAGAAATTTTATCAACTCCATTTTTAAAGGCTCAAAAAGCCAAGTATCTTACCAGATTTTCACAAAACTGTTAGTAACTGCACTAAAATGAGACTATGATCAACTGCACTAATTTTCTAAATGTCAACTTTAAATATTTTTCAAAGACTGAATTTCAATTAAAAAAAGCTTAAATGCCTAAAGTTGATCACAGTAAAAAAGATTCATTTAGATTAGCAAATTACATTTTAAGTAGGACTGACTCAAAACTACAGGGCATAAATCATTTTATCTATTGACAGCTGTCAGTTATTAATCTTTATTAAGACTAAGGCAGGGCTGGAGAAACTGCTCAGTGGTTAAGAGCAGCAGACACGCCGCTCTTGTAAGAAGACTGGAGTTCAGTTCCCAGCACCTGCGTGCAGCTCACAGCTGTCTGTGACTCCAGCCCCAGGGCATCTAGCATACCCACCTGGGCTCTGTGGGCACCAGGCATGTACACAGTGCACAGAGGCAGGACATTCATGCACATAAAATAAAGTCTTTATTAAAAATTTAAAAATAAAGACTACAGTAACATGCAAATTTAATGGCCTTTTTCAGATACACAACTGATAGTTGATGTCTTTGCTTTCAAATAAACTTAAAATTTAAGATGGTATTAAAAAAATCAGTACTGTGCAAAAGAAAACATTTTGACCAAAGTCAGTCTTTAAATTGTGTCTACAAATATTTGTAATAATCCTGCACTAAAAAATTAATATTTATAAAACACACTTCCATTAATTGTGAAAAAAAGCTCAGAAAATCATTTCTCCTTTTTAAAAAACCTGTTCCTTACTAGTCAAATTTAACCAAAAATCTGAGCATGTTACCTGATAAAAGCCTCTCGAGAGCACACATGAGTTTTCTAATGTCATGATTCAGCTTTTAGGAATCAAGTCTCCAGAGAGGAAAGAATGGGTCCCTTCCAATGTTTGCGTGTAATTTCAGAGAATTTCTAGCTCCAATGCTAAATTTACTTTCTAGAAGAAAATTAACCAGATGGCTAAAAATTATCAACTTTTTCTTTTGAAGACCTCCAGCTAAACTTAAGGAATTAAACTGAGGCTCTATTTTCCAGTTTGGCAACGAAGGGTACAACTTACTGAGTTAATGCCTGGTGTTAATCTCTTAGTGTCCTTAAAATCTACCTCTAGAATGAACAGCGGGGGATGGCTCCTGGACTTCCGGCTTGGTAACCTGGGTAGGTGGATTCTCCCTGAGATAGAAAATGCAGGGATGGGAGGAAGGCTTGGCAGCTGAAGGTCTTACATGCAAGCAAGAGGACGGGAGTTCAGGTGCCTGAACCCCATGTACTGCCAGGTGGACATGATGACCAGCCTGCGACTCCAGCCTCTGAAGGTGGAGGCAGGGGTCCCTGGAGCAAGCTGGCTAGAGACTTGCTGGGGGTGGTGAGCTCCAGGTTCAGCGAGAGACCCTGTCTCAAAAGAATAAAGTGGAACAACAACTGAGGAAGATTTCCAACAGCAACCTCGGGCCTCCACACAGATGCACCCACATGTACATGTGTACCCACACACGAGTGCCCACACATGTGAAAACACATTCACTTACGCATATATATCATACATGTGAAAAACAAAAAATAAAAAAGATTCCAAGTGTAAAAAGCAGCCTTAGTAAGTAAGCGGCCGAGAACATTTATTTGGACCTGCTATGTTTAACGAGAGCAATAGCCAAACTTCACTGAGGTCTGAGGCTGAGAAAAGCTGCAGCTCTGCTGCTTCCAGGAGCCATTAGACCCACGGGGGTTATGACCTATGGAGGGAGGATGAGGAAAGGGGTAACCCTGAGCACAGTACTAAAGGGACATGCAGGGGACAGAAGCCCCGGAGGGGTCGGAGCATCAATCTAGAGCTTGGAATATTCATTTCAAAGAGTGCTCAAACACTTTAGAAACCACCAGATAAACTAGAAAGCAGCTGCTGAACTAAACAGACTGTCCCTCACCAACATGAGCGCATTTTGTGTTGTTTTCTCTGTAGGCATTAATACCAAAGAAACCTGATGAAGAAAGCCAAGAACATGCACCAGAGTTGTAGAGCTGGTAATGATTCGAGGAGTTACCTCTGAAGGTAAGTGGGGAACAGGAGGCACAATTTTTCAATTTTCTTATTTTTTTAACTTATTTTTATATGTATGGTGTTATGTCTGTGTGCCACGAGTGTGCATGTTTTTGTTTTTAAAATCATAAAGAAGAAGACCCGAGGAACACTTTAGAAAACTAAGAACTTTTCAGTTCTAGTAACCTTTCAGAGTGCTTGGTCCATGAACTGAGGAGCAGCCCTGTCCCCAAGGTGAAGGTGGAAAAGGGGGACTGGCATTGGTTACCGGTCCCACAGACACTGCCATCAGGAATAAAGGAGTATATAGGGAAACAAACCCTCTTGCATGGGTTTGTCTCTACCCAGGAAGGAAAGGCTCTCAACTTTCCAATATGCCTGCCATGTCTAGCTTCACCTTTCAGTGTCCCCAGCAGAAGTTAATTTATAAGTCACAGAGACTTTGGTCTCCAAGTGTCTTAATTTTGACAGTTTCCAACCACCTAAAGGAGCTATGAAACAAGGGACTATCTGTAGAGCTTTTTAGTCCATTATCTCCCTCTGACCCTAATTTAAACAAAAAATTACTTTAGAATCTCCCAAACAAGTCAAAGAACAGTGTTACGGGGTGGAGGGATAAAATTAGCACTGGTCCCATCCTAGCAGAGCAGTGCCCCACACAAGCCACAACTCAGCACTTCTGATCAACATCATTTCTTAAGGACAACAGCACAGCGGTTCTTTCCTTCCAAGTGCGGTGAGTGATGTCACAACTGCACACCAGGCCTACTACAGGGCTGGGGGTGTGACCCAGGACAGCTTCTGACTAGCATTTGAAAGGACCTGTGCTCTATTTCCCAGCAGTAATGAAGCGCAAAAACCAAATTTAAACACACCTCAGTATTATTTTAAACCAGTATCTAGATGTGTGCATGTATTCTCAGTATTTATAGCTACTGGAAGTCCCTTTCTGACTCGCATACACACTTCTGTCTTTCATTACTGAAATTTATTACTTTCATTAATTCTTCACTGAATATCAGCAGAAAAATATCTGCTTCCTGCTTTTCTACAATTTGAAAGGGTTTTCATAATTTCTGTCTTGGTATTTTAAATGTAAAGTTCTGATTTAATTTGGGGGAGCATCATTAAAACAGAAAAAACATTTTTACTAAAAAAACTAAACACCAAAAGACAAATCTGAATCCTCCCAAGTTCAGTTATGAGCCTGGCTTGGTAAACATGAGCACAGAGTTAATGCCCAGTATTCTAACCATTTCTGGAGCCCTTCATTTACAAAAAAACAGAACGTTCATTAAGGAAAATATTTCCATGATATTTATATTCAGAGAATTAATTTGGTGCATAAACTGTTGAACACAGGTGACCAAATCTACAGACAAGAACACAAAAAAACTGACTTTTGGGCTTCAGCTCCCAACTGTGGCATACTACATAAACATAGGCTTATACAACAGAAACTAACTTTTTATGATTTTTTTTCTACTAAGTTTCCATTGTAGTAGTCCTGGGTTTTACTGTGAATTAAGTGTTAGTCAGGTATGAACTGTTATACAGGAATACAGAGAAACCCTAGAAAGTGTTCTAATAAAGTTCATAAGTCCATCTGTAAAATGCTAACATATTTGAAAACATAAGAAATTTTTCTCTTACCTACTACAAACATGATCTATAAGTAGAGACACAGAATCTAGATTATTGTCAAGTTTGGTATTGTGATATAGGCACCGATCCCTTTGTAGTTCCACCGCCTGCCGCAGGAGAGTCTGTAAACGCCGTGGGGGAAGCATCACTGATGGTGGTAAATAGGCTTTAATAAAAGATATTTTAAAAAAAGAGAAATAAAAATAATAATAAACTGTAAAACGTATATAAGACATTTCCTCCTGATGTTCCTTTCACTCAACACTACTGTTTCCTTTACACTGACAAGGGAGGTGACATAAGGTGAAGTTTCCAGTACTCATTAAAGGCTACAGTGACACAGCCACTAAGAAGAAATGTATTGGCTGCATCTTGTAGGTAGAGTTTCTAGGGGAAACACCACATACAGAAAAATACTACAAAAGTGAAAGGAAGATGAATAGAAAATTTGATGATAATTATGTATCAGTAGACGACCACTGGCCAGGTTCTAGCTGTAATGCCCAGGGCACTGTGGAAACTCTTACAATAACTAGTGCTCGAACCTCAAGACAAAACTTATTCCAACCCTCCTGCATCTCTCCAGGGCACGTGCAGGGTCTATTTTCTGATCCCTGAGGTTTCCACTCTCACCACAACATGACATAACAGCATAATTTGAATAGAAAAGAAGTATTTTATATAAAGATATGGTAAAAATGAAATTCCCAACTCAGCTTGAAAGTGCTGTAACACAGCTGGGAAAACCAATCCAGAACCCAGCCAGGCGTGATGGAGCACGCCTTCAGTCCCAGCACTGAGGAGGCAGAGGCATGTGGATCTCAGAGTTCAAGAGCAGCCTGGTCTACAAAGGAAGTCTGGGACAGTCAGGGTTACAGAGAGAAACCCTGTCTCAAAAAACCAAAACAGAAAATAAAAAAAGAAATCTGGTCTCTTTTAAAGAAAAAACCCAAACACTGTAAAATGCTCTGATGTGAAGCTGTGGCTCACATTTTGTTCTCTAACTCTAGTACTCTTCTTCCAAAGGAAACCTTGAGAGCGTCGCTAAATAACACAACCACAGGGACAGTGCTGAGACTAGCATTTTCCTGACTCCAGAGGTTACAGCTGGGGAAAACTTTAAAGGGCTCTTTAATGGGTCCCTCTTCTTCCACAAGCACTCAGTAATGTGACTAAGTACAAGCTTCCTATCTGCTCTCCAGTATCTACTTCTGACCTAAGAGGAAATAAACACCAGAAATGACTCTTACTCTGAAGCTTGTCCAGCAGTTTGGATCGGGAAGCTGTCCCCTTGCCTTCCCACTCAGCCTTTGCCCGCAGGTCTTCTGCATGGCTACACATCAGATACCTTTAACAGAGTAGGAAACAAATCTCAACCCTTTTCCTTGGAATGAAGTTGAAAACCAGTTGATTGCATTTTCACAATCAAGTTCTTCCTTACGCAAATCAAGAAAAACAATTTTTACAGTGAATTCAATTTATTAATACAATCTGGTGCCTTCATAAAACCATTAAAAGGAAAAAAAGTATTAAAAGGTAATGATAGTACCAAAACACCTAATACTACTGTTGCAGTTAAAAGTACTCCCTTCTATTGTTACATATTATAGTATGTGGTTATGCTCCAAATTCTCAGGACACGCCTCATCAAATGCCCGTAATTATCCCATATGAAGCAAACACTATTTATTCTAGTTGCATAAATGAAGAAACTGAGACATGGAAGGCTTAGAAGTAGTCTTGAGGGGAGGTAGGCAATACGGGAACACAGAAACCCAGGCATTCTAGCTGCAGACCTTGCTCTTCACCACTGAGCTGACTTTACAGCTTCTCTCTCTACTATAAGTATTAAAAATACAAATCAAAATGACTTAGGGACTAAAAAGATGACTTAGTAGATAATGGTGCTTGCTTTGCAGAAGAACCTGAGTTTACATACACAAAAGTCAGGCAGGGCTATGTATGCCTGAAACCCCAGCATTATTTCTCATTATGTGCAGACAGTGGTGTAAAGGCTCAAGCTCCTCAGCTCTGGGGAAGAGATGAGAATCTCCTGAAGGGAGCCTATCTCCAACCCAGCTCTTCCTAGGGAACAGGACTGACCAAAGGAAGTGAAGGTCTTTGTCCAAACTGATGTGAGATCTGTCAAGTAGCTTTCCCGGGTGCTCTGTCTGGAGCTGTCAAATATACCTCTCTTGTCATTTGTATAAAGGACAATTAGGCAGCAAGAGCTAACTAAAGAGAAGTGCTCACTCTGCTCCCTGCTGCACAAGTAAGACTCCATGTCGCCTCTCACATGCCAGGATCAATCAGAGTCTACGTAAACAGAGAACACTGTCTTCTTCCTATTTAATGTGGATGTATAATTTTGGTTAATAAAAAAATGTTTTTAGAAAGTATAATTATACTGAACATGCCTGTGGAGAAACAGGGTATTATGAATATTTTGTCTCTAAACTAATTTTGGGGAGTCAGTGAGAGGGCTTTGCCAGTCAAGGCTCTTTGAATACGAGCCTGCCTTCCACTCCAGGTGTGATGCCTGGAACCCACGGGCTGGAAGGGAACCAACTCACACACGCTGTCCTCTGACCTCAACATGTGCATGCACACAACACCAAATAAGTGGAAAAAACCAAAAAAACAAAACAAGGACTATTGTGTGAGAATTTAATGTCAGCAGCTAAGGGGAAACTGTTTACTGTGTAAATTTAAAGCACATGCCTACAACCCAAGCTGCTTCAAACGCTGAGGTAGCCAGGGAATCTACGGGAGACTGTCTCAAAATAAACAGCAGGAAAGGGACTGGGGACATATACCTCAGTGATAGATGCTTCCTGGTAACACATGAAATACTAGCTTCAATCACTGCCAAAAGTGGGTTCTGTGCCCTTTACAAAAATATGCATTATTAAGCTTTAGGTTTCAGATAAACGTGCTTATGGGAAGTGACACCGTGAACAGAAAAGACACAGCAGTGCCAGGAGCTAAGTTTTTCTTTCAAGATCACTTCAAAATAAAAACTATGTATTAAATTATATGTTCTGGTCCCATGTGGTAGCTGAAACCTTTAATCACAACACTTGGAAAGCAGAGGCAGGTGGATCTTTGTGAGTTCAAGGCCAACCTGATTTTTTTGAAAGTTATCAGGACAGCCAGGGCTTCACAGTAAGACCCAGTATCAAAAATAAGTAAGAGTAAGAGTGTGTGTGTGTGTGTGTGTGTGTGTGTGTGTGTGTGTGTGTGTGTGTGTGTGCGCGCACGCACGCGCGTGCGTGTGTGTACAGGCGCTCTCTGTTACCAGAGCAGGAAAGAAAACAACAGCATCATGTGAATGGCATTTAGCGGGTAAACTAAAACACTTACGAATAAGGTAACAAGAAATAAACTGTCAGTCACAGACCAAAGCATCTAGCAGACTTTAAAATGACCCATATCAATCTTACCACATTAGACATACTCCAGATGCTGAGACCAAATTATATAGTAAATTATATAGTTTACCATGAAGGAAAAAACAGAACAGACAATGGCCTAAAGACAGGACATTTGGGCTGGACATGCCTATTAGAAGTCCAAGTGGAGACTGTCAATGTGTGATAAGATAGAGCACAGAAAGAATCGCTAGCACAGCTTGATACGTTCAAGGCCAGCCTGGTCTACACAGTGAGACCCTGAATCAAAACACAACAAAACAAAACCCAAAAGAAGACCCACCATTAGCACACAGTACAAAAGGTACAGCAAAGAATGAGGTCAACTAACGAAAAGAGAAGAGCCTAGCATGGCAGCACACATCTTTAACCCTAGCACCAGGATGGCAAAGGCAGGCACATCTTTTATGAATTTGAGGCCATCCTGGTCTCCATTGGGAGTTTCAGGCTAGCCAAGGCTATGTAATGAGATCATGATTCAAATACACACATAAATAAATGCAACAGAAAAATAAAAGCTATGCAACCAGTTAAGTGACTGATAACTTTGTATGCAGGACACTTGTATGCTCTTTATTGCTTGCTATGATCCAAAGTCATGAGGTTTCTTCTTTTCCTTTTGTTGTCTTCTTTTTTTTTTTTTTTGAGAAGATCTTGAAATAGTATTGTCATTGGCTATATGGATTTCTTCCTTCTTCCCCTTGCACCTGTTAAGTATCTCAAATCTTAATATGAATAGCTGAATAGTTTAAGTAAATTTATCCAGCACTAAGAATTTAGTAATATCTAGGTACTTTCTATCTTTAAAAAAGAAAAATTAATGAAATATAACTTCAGTCAACAGTAAACTTTTATATAAAAAAAAAAATAGCCCCTTCAGAGCCTGGAGTCTACGAACCCCACGTCCTTACCCACTGAGAACATGGATGCGCTCTGTATTGTATTTCAGCGGCGTCAGTTCGCAGCGTAGGACTTGAAGTGCCTCCAGGACCCTGCCGTCCTCCAGGTATTCCAGGTACTTCTGCTGCAGCAGCAGAAACTTCATCCTCTGACATGACAGAAAGCAGCAGTCAGGGGAAAAAGTTGCTGGAAGTTTCAGAAAACGTTTGTGCCTAAACAGAACAGTAGAAACCATCTACTATGTCTTCTGAAAACAATTTTATAAAGCTTCATGATGACTCAAAACATTCTGGTTTGCAAGTAGATATAGGTTAAATATGACTGCTCAAGGCTACCCATCAATAAAACTCTGAATGAATGAGTAATCCCCATTAGTGACTGCTGAGGCATTTTAAATTTTATGTATCAACATTTAAAACTATTCCAAGAATTCCAAATCTGTTTTTCGAAAATTCTGACTATCTGAATAAGAGGGCTTAATGCAGCAAGCTTTGAGAAGATTGGTGAAAAAAATCCCAGTTAAGAGTCACTGCAAGTCATGAAGTAGCAGGGGCACAGTTCCAAGGGACAGTGCATGCAGAGTACCTAGAGCTTTGGATTAGATTCTAGCACCACAAAAACAACACTTAAAAACCCCAAACAAAACAAAACAGACACACTGTGAGGGAGGAGCTCAGGGGACTGGAAGGCAGGAGTCAAGAGAAGTAGGAGAGCGCCAGGCTTGGGCTTTCTCAAGATATATACTATAGGCTGGTATGCAAAAGTCTGGAGATCTTGTAATTGAACTGGGCAAACACAAGCTCACTTGCTATTTCTATGGTTATAAAGACACAGTTACATCAGAGGCTGGATTTAATGGCCTGTAGGAAAATCCAATATCTATTATGTCTATATATTTGTAATAACCTGTTCACTAACGTGTTTAGTAACAAGGCACGATGAATATTATTCTCTATCCACAAGGAGAAAACACTTTTTAGTTATAAAACACTTTCCTATTTTTTCCAAAGGGAAATGTTTGGTTTTAATATTTTTAATGTCATATCACCATCTCACTCTAAATTTGAAGTTTTCCCCACATAGGAGCAGCATCTATTAACATTGTAACTTGATACTTGGGCTTTAGCAAGCAGAGTGACAGAGTTCATCACTCAAAATCTCCATAGAAAGTGGAAGGACTAAGTCTATGTGAAAGTTTTCTAAGTTGTTACACAGTAGTGTACAGAAGCTACCATGTAACAACACAGTAAGAGTACAATGAACTGCTTTATGAGATTTTTACATTAAGTAGTATCTAGAAGATATACTCTACTGTGTCTCAAATATAACAGTTTATTTAATAAATCCTCACCTGATACAAAAACCCTCTTATATAAATCAAGCCACTATTTTAAAAACATCCATTGTGAGACATGTTACTTATGTTTGGTAATTTAATCTTAAAACTTTAAAAGGTAAAACAAAACAAAAACAAAAAAACTTTTACACTAAGACCTACTCCTTCCTGTAACTGGGAACATTGCACTTACCAATTTTACACTTAAGGTTGGACTAATCCTAAATATCCAGAAACAGACTAATTACCAAGAGGCTTTAAAAAGCATTGTGTGTGTGTGTGTGTGTGTGTGTGTGTGTATCCTTAAGCTTATTTTTATATGTCAAATAAAAAATACTTTGAAGTTCACCAGGTGACAAAACTCCAAAATGAAATTTTAAAATCTTAAAGAGGAGTAGGGGGACTTATATTTCAAGTTATTAGGGCTACTCTCACCATCTTCTGAAAAAAAATTTAACTTTACAAAATGAAATTTCTACATTATTAGCATTGTATTAAAGGTTTCATCAATTTTTGATTCAAATGTAAAACAAGGCTGTATGCAACTAGGCATTTCCTCACTAAATTTTCTCAGCAATTGGGAATTTGGGAACCAATCTTTTTCCTTTTAGTTCTGGGCAAGTATTTGATAAATTATTATTAATCCTAAAGTCCTATACCTTCTCCCTTCCTCAGTCCAGCATGTCCCAGTGTGTACAGGGACAGTGCCCAAATGCTATTTATCCCTGACTTTCTCATCTAGATCCTGGCAGAACATATTACTGTAGTCTATGAGGCAAAGATGGGGCAGGATAAAAAAGAGCAAACACATTCTTCTGTACGTACAGGGGATGCTCTCAAAGCAGCCCAAGAAGAGCTTCTGAGTCACGCCATCCACATTAAGATAACTAACACCCTCAGACAGCTATCAACGCCTGGCCTGGCACGTGCCAACTAACATGTTGCTAGACAAACTCAGCTAGAGAGCTTGTAGAGGAAGAAGCTCTAACCGTCTGGAACTTTTACTCAGCTTAAGTATCTCATACACAGTAACAATGAAATGTATTTTACCTTCCTAAATTTAAAGCTCAAAATGTTAAGACACTCAAGGAAATAAAGACCTTTGAATGCACAAGTGATGCTCAGCCCCGACAAAGTTAGAAACCATGCAACACTGCGGCTTGCTTACACAGGTGTCCGCTTTTCTTTTTTTTTAAATCAGAAACTTCTGAAAAGAAGCCAGATGGTGAAGAGCAATGAGGACATCTCCAGTTTCCAGTTAGACCTCTATAAGACTATTTTAGATCTCTGATGATTTGTCAATGTCAAAGATTTATTTATTTTATGTATATGAGTACACTGCAGCTGTCTTCAGACACACCAGAAGAGGGCATCGGATCCCATCACAGATGGCTGTGAGCCACCATGTGGGTGCTGGGATTTGAACTCAGGACCTCTGGAAGAGCAGTCAGTGCTCTTCACCTCAGCCATCTCTCCAGCCTCATTTCTTTCTTTTAAAATCCTGAAACTGAAATTTTTTTTCTTGGACCCTCCCACACCTTGCCCAGTATCTGAATCACTGTTCTTTTCCCTACATTAACAGACTAAATTTAACACTGAAGAAAAACAGAAATAGTAAACACATGGCGCCTGACTCTGTGACGGCATTTTAACTCTGGAATAATGTTGTAAAGCAAATTCTGCCAATCAAATCCTGATTCCAAGGGAAGGAGAAATAACTTATATTTAAGCTACAGATCTCAAAGCTCTTTCTTACTTGACTTTAGGAGTTCATTTTTGTATGTCAAGTCAACATTTTTCCATTTTTGTTTAGATTATTTCTACTACATTAAAAAAAGAAAGAGACTTTGTAAACAGCAATTTTCTGTTCTTAGTCTCAAATGCCTATCCGGATTTATCAGACATGGCTGAGCATATCAATTCAAACTGACTAAAAAATGTTAATTTATGACCTTAACATCGAAAACCCACAACACCTACTATTCTGAGTGCAGTGTGGGGGTAGGGAAAGTAGGGGGAGTAAACTAGAGCAATAAAAGCATCCAGGTTTAGAAAACAGAGTTCAGCCTAAAGGCTAGGGATGCAGCCGGGTGGCAGGGCACTAACTAACCCAGACAAGGCTTGGGCTTTAATTCCTATCACTAGAAATAACAACAACAACATGCTGCTTGAGACAGAATGTCTTTAAGTGTCTGGGTAAACAATTAAGTAATTATGTTAAAAACCCACGTAGCTGTCTTCTAAGGTATTATTACAAACTCCAGATTATAATAAGTGATCTTCTAGCAATGAGGTTGGGAAGGAATAAACAATATCAGAAAGGCAAAGAACTGCTTCAAAAACGGCTGCACTACACGTCACAGCAATGGACTTAGGGGGCGGGCCAAGCTGGACCCTTTCTTTGTATAAATACCTAAACAGTTTGATGGCGTGAGGCTCAGCCAGAGATTTAATCTTCATCTCTTATTAGATCCTAGAATGTTCTACAGACTGAACAGGCTGTAAAAAGAAAGGATTCCCCCTTATTATCTATAACTGCCTTTCTTCAATTCACACGTTGTTTCTATTGAAGTTTCTAATGAGTCATAATCTAAATCCAAGCAGAAGTCTCAAACTACTATAAATCAAGTTTTAAAAGAAGTGAATCCATAAAATTTTTACCACTAGAGTACAGACACAATTTGGATAAACTTAAAAAATGAAAACAGACTCCAAGAAATCACATCAAAATACTCCACAAATAATTTCTTTATAGCCACCAATAAACCTCGATTCAGATTTTGGCCACTTTATTTTTGTTTTAGCTCATTCAGTTTGAGCCAAAAAATTGTGAAAAACTTTCCAATTGAAAAATTACTCAGGTTTTAAAGCCCAGATATATCAATTGGGGGCACTAATTCCTGAAAAAAATTTAATCCCTTCAAATATGAATTCTTAACTACTTTAGCTCATTTTTATTTTTAAATTATGCTATAGAATTCTTTATTCCTTAAGTTAAATCATTTGACTTGATACTGGTTTAAGTTTTTAACACTGTGGGTATTTATTGAAAGAACTGAGCCCTGAATTTAACCAGCTTCATGTTTGCCATACTTCTTTAGACCTAATTTACCTGAGGCCCACTCTCTAAGATTATAGTATTGCACAAAATTATATAAAGAACTTCAAACTATTTTGCAACAATGTTTTTTAAAAACAAACAAAAAGCCATGGCTCTATCAAGTTATTATGTTTGACCCAATTTTTAAAAGGAACTGTTAATGGTCACAGACTAGCATTTAACAAGCAGCTGCCTTCCTACTTCACTTCCGCCTCTCCTCTTTGCCCCTCCCCCAGCAGACAGTAACCTTCCTGACAATACATGAATCAGCTACAAGTTTATAAGCCAATAGTCAGCAGCTGATTCTTTATGCTTTCCAATCACGTGTGCTTTAAAAAACAACACAACACAACACAAACTTCCTAAAGAATTAAAACCCACCAGCATAAAAAAACAAAATAAAACTAAACGGGTCAAGGTTTATGAAAGAGGCTAACAAGGGTAAACCATTAAACTGATCTTGCCAAGAAAATAAGGACGGGTAAGCAGGACCCAAAAGTCAAATCTGCACCTAACGCTCCAGGGTGACACGATCATACAAACTTTCCACCTGTCATTCACCTAACTTGAATAAAAGAACATGGTGGGCACATCAGCAGTAATAATTAGACTTAATTAACTATGTAATTCCAACGATCAGAAAAACCAATGTACCAGCTTCTTCCCCTGCACAGTATATACACACACCCAAGTGTATTTTCTCTTTAACAAACACATTGAGTATTTTGAGTGATATAAAAGTATATTTTATTCTTAACACTAACAATATAAGGCTCCTATCAACAGCACTAAAAGCAGGAAGAGCTTTACATTTTTATAAAGCTTAAATTACCAATTGTTTCAAATGACATTTATTAAGTATGACTTAAAACAGTTAAAAAGTTCATAGCTTACAATCATAAACAATTCATTCTTATTTATAAATTATATAAAATTTACTTTCAAGCCTCTTAAGATCAGATGCCTATAGTTATCAATAACCTAAAATAAGCATAAATGTGAAACTAAGAACAAAAGTGTATTTACCACAATTATTCCCAACAACGTTTGAGAGATTTCAAGTGCGCCTCTTACCACAATAGCATGAGGAGAATGCACTAAAGGCTTTAGTTCATTCAGGTCATTTTCTGCCTGCAAAAAAATTGATATAAAAGAAAAACAAGAATGTCACAAACTTCCCATCAAATCCATAGCTTCAGCAGCAGTCACACAGCTCTACGCCCTACTTTACCTTATCCCAGTCTCCTTCCATGACATGATTTCGGAATTTGGTAGCAGAAGGATGCTCTAAACGACATCCTGACTCTTGCATGAGGAGATCAACAGTCTGGCTGCAGGAGAGATACAGTGTGAAAAAGACCTGACCAACTTTAGGGCTTTGCTCTTCCTAATAAACTAGTATCTTCAACTTCATGAACAAGAAAAAATAGCTTTAAAACCCTTCATTAAGTAAGTGATTTAAAATGCCACCTACATTTCAAATTAAAAACCTTTCTTGAAACTGGAATTAAGTAAGCTCTTGCTACTTTTGCCATTTAATGTTTCAGAAGTTTAAAGGAGTATGCGATTTCTAAAAATGTGCTCTAACACATTGGTCAAATAAAAACTAGGGTGGAGACATGATCTGTGGCACAGCACTTTGAAAGATAAAATACAAGGTGACAGATGGCTGTATTAGGTAGAGCTCTTCCAGATATTTTGCTGGTATGGAAATCCTGCTAGGTCAATCTTTAAAATTAAAACAAATCCAGCATTTCAAACCCTTTCCTTTCTCTTCACACTAAAAATAGCCAATTTACTATGCTGTAGGCTCCAAACAGTCACGAGTTATTTCCGCCTGCTGCTGTCAGCTTGCTGCTTCCCTCAGTAATATATTCTGTTAGCATTCACAAAATTTATTTTCACACTTATCCTTTTCCTTGGAGACTAAAGGGAAATCTTTCTAGATTTTTCTTTGGGAGATGTTCATGGCTTTAGTTAGGTGTTTCTTTAGTGTTCCCCATTTTTCAGCTCAACAGTGCAATTATCAGGTTGGGAGTCAAAATACTTCTGTCACGCTGAGTAAGTGCAGTTCTCCCCCTTTCCCAACAAATGCACACACACACACTGGAGCTCGCACACAAAGCAAAACCAAACAAAACCAAAAACCCAGGTCGCCTAAAAGTTGAATTTAAAATTCGCCTTGCCGCTAGGAACTGTTGCATGTTTATTCTGTCAGCTCCTGGCTCCACCACCTTCATTCAGCTCCAGGACACTCCCACCAACCCTACTTCAACTCCCTCAGCTTTTCTGTGTACAAAACAGTTGAGGTTTGGTTGAACCAGCTGTCGTCTACCTTCACCCTAAGTTAAAGGCCACCCAAACTGTATTCGAAAACAAACGATTCACCAGACCAGACATCACTTTTTCAAAAGGCAACCTTCTGGGTTTTGAAGTGGGATTTTACTAGTGCTAGGCCTCTAGTACACACACACACACACAGCCTCTGCATGACTTCCACTTGGTATCTGACTTCATTATTCCCATCAGATTTACTCGACAGCCTCTCTCCAAATTATGCCAGCCCCTTAGTTCCCATAAACACTTGTAGGCGACTGTCCTTCCTGATTGGTAGTTTGCTCGGGCTGTTGTCGGTCAGGGGTGGGGGTGGGGAGGTGTCCCACAAAGATGCCTCTGAGACACACTTGAAAAACAAATCCTCCAAGGTTCATTATTTCCACCGCTCTGATCCACCCCTCCCCCAGCATAAACACCCTCGGTCCTTCTCGGACGGACAATCCAGCTCTGGAGGTGCGTGGGGAGGGGTCGCTCTGGGCTTCCACTCTCCCTCCCCAGCCCAGACGGTTCGGCTGGTCTCAAGACATCAGGCCGATTCCTTTTCCTCGACCTTCCCTCCGCTCCTCCCAGGGCTGTCTGTCCGCCGTCTCCTGCGCACTGGGCCTCGGGGTCCCCGCAACCCACCCGGTGGCTCGGCCCCGGCCTGGCCCTCACCAGTTGTAGGACGGACACTTACTTGAGCCCTAGGCCATTGAGGTGCTGTCCTATGAGCCTAATGACATCCTCATCGGACTGCGAGAGCCGCTTCTTCTTCTTGAGGCTGCTGCCCAGCTCGGGGGTGGCCTGGGCGGCGGCGGCGGTGGCGGAGGCCGCGGCGGCCCCGCCGGGAACCCCGTTATTGACACTCAGGCTGTTGCTATTGTTGCCAGCGGCGGAGGGGGCGACAGGCAGGAGCCCGTTGGCGTGGGCTAGGTCCCCCGCGGACGTCGCCGACGGGGACGACTCCCCGTTCTGCGCCGACAGGCAGGCGAGCTCCGGGGTCTGGCTCTGGCCCCCGCCGCCCCCGCCGCCGCCTCCTCCCGCCCCGTTGGCCTGCATGGTGCCGCCGCTGACCAGGCTGTGGCCGCTGCTCCGCTGCGGGGCGGCGGGGGCGGCCGGAGGCAGTCCCACCACCACCACCACGGAGGAGGAGGCGGCCGGCGAGGGCGAGGGCGGGGGGGGGAGGCCTGCTCGGCCGGCCGAGGCCCCGGGCTCTCCTGCTCCCTCCGCCGCCGAGGCTCGGGGCTTCTTCCGCGGGGGCGGGGAGGCTCCGCCGGCGTCCGAGTCGGAGGAGGAGGAAGCGGAGGCCAGAGTTTCCTCGCCGAGAGAGGCCGTGGTGGGAGGCCGGCGGGGCGCGGCGGGGGTCGGTGGGGCGGGAGGAGGGGGAGAAGGAGGACCGGGCCCTTCCCCCCCCCTCCGGAGGCGCTCGCGGCGCGGCCCGGGGGCTCGCGGGCACTGGGGGGGGCGCGGGCCCGAAGCTGGAGCCCCGACGGCGGCGGCGGAGGCGGCGGCGGAGGCAGCGGCCGCCTCGGTGCTCGGTCCGTGCCGCTCCGCTCCCTGGTGTGTTGATTCTTCCCCCAGCTGCTGCCTAATGGAGTCCGGGCTCTGGCGTCACAGGAAATGCCTATACTGCCCTCCTCGCTCACTTCCGGCAGCAGGTATGGCACCTATAGGGGGCTGTCACCCGGCACGTGTGTGTCCGGCAGCCGGGGGAAGGCCGTGGGGTGAAGGCGAGGACCGCTGGGGGTCCGGCCCCGGAGGAGGTGCGACACAGCACGACCTGGCCCGCCTGTGCGAGGCCGCCCTGGCTCCCGGGCCTGACGTGTGAGCTCGGCCCGCAGTAAGTTCGCAGCCACCCTCCGAGGCCCTGCAGGGTGGGAGGTAGAGATCGTGTCCGCGCTGCGCACCCGGAGTGACCCAGAAAGGAGCGACCAGCCGGCGTGGAGGGGCCGCAGACGCACTGGCACGGGCCAGGGTGGGGCCGCCGGCGGCCTGCTTTTGCAGCTGTAACCTCGAGCACAAGGGTGTGCTAGGCCCCTGTCTACTGGCTTCAGGCTCTGCACCCAGGATTTAACCACTACCTCGTTTTAGAGTGGAAACATTTGATCTTCCACAGCCAAGCATCAAACACAGTTGTTGTATCCGTGTCACCCCAGGACAAGGGAGATGACAGCAGAGCACAGTGTGCTCCACCCTGGGAAGGCGAAGTCGTCTGTAACTGCCTTCCCTCTGGGAGGAAAAACAACTCGTGGGGGCAAGAAGTTTCAAAGGCTGAGGGTGTGAAGAGGCGCTTTGCTTTGGAGTTTTACTGGGTTTGTTTTGTTTTTCTTTTAAGTGCTCGCTCAGATGTCTTGTTCCTGGTTCCTGCTACCTCTCTGACGGGGGATTGGGGCACCTGTTCAGATTCTGGTTTGAAATTTTCAGTTGCCTGAGTTTCACTGTCCCAATGCTTTACGCGGCTTTCTTAAGTGGAGAAACACAGCAGCAGAGAACTGAGCTGTATGTTACTCAATGGCAAGTGGTCCACGGACCCCTAGTCAGTTACATGTAGTTGTGTGGTAGCATGTAGACCTGATGTGTACAGATTATTTTCCCTGACTTGTAGGAAATCCTTGGTGACTTCCCTTTGGGAGGAAAAACAACAACAAAAAGAACAAACAAACAAACAAATCTCAATAGCCTCCAGCAATACATCTTATGTCCCTAAATGTACAACACTCACGGCTCAGTAATTTTGAGGTCTTTGGGGACAGCCCTTTTTAATTTAGAAGTGTAATAAAAATTAGCCTATGATTTGTCAAGAATCCTGAGCTCTGTTCATCTTGAGGCTGGGAAGAGAGACGGGAAGACCAGGGCAGTCTTACAGAGATTTAGCTTTGTGGCTGTCATGCTCTCAGGTGTCAGCTGTAATTGCAAGGTGACTCACATACTGTATTTGTATTCACCTGAGACAGACCTTCCTTTTAGCTGAGGTTCATAGGGCACAGACAGTATACCCAGCAGAGCCAGAATTACTAGATAGTTAATGCCCTCATAGATCCCTGTAGAGTAACTTTAGAAATCTCATTATCATTAAGGTTGTTATTGTTTAGGCAAAATGGTTTATAGTAATCTACTAGGTTCCTAGCAACCTTCAGATGGATCAAGTCTGGAGTTTTTATAAAGAACCATGTAACTGCAGGCCAGGCTCACACTCATCAACCAAGGGAGAAGGTGAAAAGGAGCAATAGATAGGACTTCACTACGTCCACACTCAGTATGTGTATCTCAGCTTTTCCTCCTGGGTAACCAAGACTGCTCTTAAAAGTTTTTGAATTTATGAAATCCATGTACATGTACACCTTCTTATCTTTAGTAAAACATTGGGAACCTGTTGTCTGAACTCTAGGCCTTTTTTTTTTTTTTTTTTTTTTTGGTTTTTCGAGACAGGGTTTCTCTGTATAGCCCTGGCTGTCCTGGAACTCACGCTGTAGACCAGGCTGGCCTCGAACTCAGAAATCCGCCTGTCTCTGCCTCCCAAGTGCTGGGATTAAAGGCGTGCGCCACCACTGCCTGGCAACTCTAGGCCTTTTTAGAGACAGGTCTCAGCTCCACTTGCCCATGAATGATTTTGAAATACTATTCTGCACATTCAGAAACCTTGAGTAACCTCATGTTGCCCACATGTATAAAATGTATAATTAATTGTCTTGCGTTCCCTAGTGGATCTGGTCTTATTTCAGTCTTTATTTTTGGCTAGCTCTCTTTTTAAAAAGCTTTTTATTTTTATTTTATTTTTAGTTAGCTCATAAATTATGTGTTTCAGATTGGACAGTGTACCTTTATGGAAAGGTTTTAATCTCTTGCCATCTCTGTGAACCCTTTGTCACTGTCACCAAATGTGCTGGGCTTGTTTCTTCTGAAGACCTCCTGTCTTCTCCACCACTCTGATTGTGTGGAGTTTCTCTGTCAAGACTCAGCTCCCTGTGAACGTCCTCAGGGGAGCACGTCCCAGCTTGTAGCCTTTGCTCTGAGTATGATTTGTTGGGACTCTCCAGTTCTGAAGATTGTGTATGATCTCATCCACTGACACTCCTGAGGTCGCTAAGGGGAACTTTCTAGACCTCTGTCTCCTGGCTTTATGTCATCTATGCTTCTACAAAAGACTAAGCTGAGTCTAGGATTAAGTCAAATTGCCTCTTAGGAAAAAGTTGCATGTATATTTAGTTTAGGTGCTTACTTAATTTCTGTACTATTATATGGGACTCTATATGGAAGCCCTATAGTTGGTGCAAAATGAAGGGAACGTCTTGTCCTGTCTGTTTGGCAGTGGTAGGGAAGCAAGGGTTTTCTGTGTGCCAAGCTGTACCGCGTCACTGAGCTTTACCCCCTCCCACTAGAAAGCAGAAGCTTTGGTTGTGTCACCTTGTCAGGGTTGCTGCAGAGTATGCTACTCAGTAGGTTGTTGAAGTACTTGGCACTAAGGCTTTTGCCAGTCTCCAGGCTCTCTTGGGACTGTGTATATTTGAGACTGACAGCAAGTGTAGGGGTGCCTGGAGGGCAGATCCCTGTGTGTTCATCTTAAGGCTGTGTTCTTCAAAGTATGGGTCATAACCCATTTGTGAAATCCATGTACTGAGCCATAATGGATTTTTTTTTTTAAGTAAAGTAGAAAATTATGCAGGCATGAATACTCAGGTAAATCACTTGAGGGTGGTGTGGTTTATTTTGTGAACCTTTTGTTTCAGTGACAGATACACGTCTGGGCTTCATAAAGTAAATGCATTTCTTCTCTTCTCAGAAGCGTTTGAGGGCAGAAGAGATGGCTCAGCAGAGCACTCGTTGCTCTTGCAGAGACCCAAGTCTGATTCTCAACACCTGAACCATCTGTAACCCTGGGTCCAGGAGACCCAACAGGCATGCGTGTGATGCGCATGCATGCAGACAAAACACTCAGATAAAGGAAAAATAAGTAAATCTAAAACAAAAAAAAAATTGTTTTGGAGTTTACAAAACAGCTGGGTGTGGTAGTGGTACACACCTTTGATCCGAGCACTCAGGAGGCAGAGGTAGGCAGATCTCTTGAGTTCAAGGCCAGCCTGGTCAACAGAAGGAGTTCCAGGACAGCCAGGGCTACACAGAGAAACCCTGTCTTGAAAAACTAAAACCAAAACCAAACACAGTAATGTAGCGGGTGTGGTGGCACACACCTTTAATCCTAGCCCTTGGCAGACAGAGGTCAGCCTCATCTACAGAGTGAGTTCCAGGACAGCTAGGACTGCATATAGAGACCCTGTTTCAAAAGCCAAAAAGAAAGAAAGGGGTGTGGGGTGGGGCAGACTCAGTCATCTACCCCAGTCCTGATTGGCTAAAAGGCAGCTCAGGAAACGGAAATGGCAGGTGGCTGGTGTATTCCAAGGCAACATTTCTCATCCTTAAGACGAAAAAGATCAGCTCTCAAAAGTTGAGATGTTTTGAATATAAAGGTGTTTATAATCACAAAAGTAAATTTTCACAGGTGTTGGTTAAACTGGTAAAAATCATATTTCTGTCAATATTTAAGTTTAGGATTTGGGAGTAGAGCAGTTTAACATGCAGAGCCCAGGCTGGCCTGGAACTCACTATATAGCTCTGGCTGACTTGGAACCTCTCCTCTTGCCTTACCTTCCGGAGTGCAGGGATACCAAGCATGCACCAGCATACCAACTCTTCCTACCTTTGCTTTGTTTGAGGCTGTAAAGCGGCAGGCTAGACTTGTTGGACTGGGGTAGGCTGGGGAGATGCGGGAGTGAATATGGAAGCGTCCTGGAGTCAGAGTACCTGGTCAGTCACCTGACTCTGAACAAGCCATTTGACGTCACTGCCCCTCAGACACAATGTCATTTTTATTTTAAATTAGATAATAGCCCCTATTAATTTGTCTAATGGAGTTGATGGATGGGTAAATGGGATTGGAAAAAGCAAACAAACAAGCAAGCAAGTAAGAAGCGTGTTAAAATCTTTTAAAATAAGTTTAAACCTTCAATCATTTAAGTGTCTGAGGCAGCTGTGTGGAGATACCAGGCGGCTTTATTACTGGGATGAGAGCTTGAACCGCTTCCCTGCCCTGCTTTGCCATCCAGCCATGGTCATGCAGCCATACGCAGTCATTCCTGTCATACCTCACCTCAGCCTTTGTGAGGAGGGAGGGCCCAGCCACCAAGCAGTTTTAACCACTGCCCTGTGCATGTCTTTCCACACAGGGAAGGGAGTTGAAGCACCGGGTGCATCTCTTGGGAAGACCGAGGCCTTTGAACTCACAAGTGAGCATGCACCTACCTTTGTCCCAGAGAAAAGAAGCCTTTCCTCAGAGGTTGTCTCCAGCCGGCCAGGGACCTATTTGGTATAAATGTCTAGGGACATTTTCTGAAGGAAATGACAACACTAACAACTTATTTTTTTTCCTACCACACAGCTATGAGAGATTGCTTGGAGTGGTTTTATAATTGCTATACCAACCTTGTGCAGCACCACGTTTTAACAATGTGACACTAACCTGGGGGTACGGTGACGCTCGTTGAAGCACAGTGTCTGAAAGGAAGAGGAATTCACCAGGGCTGGCAAGGACACAGGCCAGGCACCGGTAGCGCTGCATAGGGAAGGAATGTTAAACACACGTGTACGGGCTCTTCTTGGGAAATGAGCAGGCACACGCACATGCTTACATTTCTGGTAGGACAGACATGTGGACAGTGGCTTTCTGTGAAGGGACTAATGAAACTTCCCTCACTTTAGATTATCTAACTATCAATATATTTTTTAAGTGTCAACAGAGTTTATTTGGGTTATAAAGAAAATAGATAAATTTGCTTTTTTTGTATTAATGTTACGCTTTTAAAACTCTAGTGTTTCTAAAAGAACTCTCAAAAACATCAATATGAGAAGTTAACCCTAATAAAAACATGACAGATAAAGCAGTGTGTGTTCTGTATTTGTTCTTTAAGAGTCTCCTCTCGAGCCTGGCAGTGGTGGCGCACGCCTTTAATCCCAGCACTTGGGAGGCAGAGACAGGTGGATTTCTGAGTTCGAGGCCAGCCTGGTCTATAGAGTGAGTTCCAGGACAGCCAGGGCTGCACAGAGAAACCCTGTCTCGAAAAACCAAAAAAAAAAAAAAAAAAAAAAAGAGTCTCCTCTCCGTAACCTGGCTCTCCCATATCCTCAGACTGCTGTCTCCCCTACACACCCTGACATCACCTCCCAACACGTGCGTGCGCGCGCGCGCGTGCGCGCACACACACACACACGTGGCCAAATTCATCTGGGGCATAAAGAGCAGAAAGGCATTTCTATTTATTAACTTTAAAAGTAGATAAATAATTAATATCCCAGGGAGTCCCTGCACAGATTTTTACAACAGGCCCTTTGGGCCACTTCCTTATTCACAGTTCGACTGTCCCTTTATCCCTCTGGCATTATTATAACTCATAAATAATGATGGGACAATTATGACAAGTAAATTCTGGTTATTAAAAATATAGTTCACATAGAGATACTGGACCAGTAGATATTTCAAACTGGTCATCTTTGAAGCAGGTTTTTAGAAACTTGAATGGGGTGTGGTGGTGAATTCCTTTAATCTCAGCAATCAGGGCGTTGAGGCAGGAGGATCCCTCTGGAGTCAGACCAGCCTGGTCTACAGTCTACCCACATACGTATACCCACAGCCACCTAGTGAAACCTGTCTCAAAACAATTACTGAAAAAATATCTAGACTTTCTAGCTTATTTTTATTTTAAAATTGCTAAGGGGCTGGGGAGACAGCGCAGCAGTTTAGAGCACTTGCTCTTGCCGAGGAACCTGGCTCTATTTCCAGCACCCGTGCTGTGGCTTACAACTGTCTGTTACTACAGTTCCCGGGGAGTCTGCAAGGGAACCAGGCACACACACACAGCAAAGCATTCATACCCATGAAATAAAAAGTGTAAATCGATTGCTGGATTTCTAGGCCAAGTGTTAGAGCAGGTTTCAATCCTTGAAAACAATCCCCAGCACCAAAGAAAGATTTTAAAGTGCACCCTTTAATATTAGCTGGTTTTAATGATATGAAACTCATAGGCAAATGTGAAATAGAATAGCCTAAATTTAAAATTTTGGCTGTTGAATGAGAGACCATTAAGCCATCTGGTAGCTATGTCTATAATCCTAGCATTTGGGAGGTGGAGGCAGGATCACAGCTTCAGAGTCCTCAAGTTGCTTAGTGACATGGTGTCAATCCACCTAGACTACATGAGACATTGTTCTACGTGCTTTACATGTATTGTCCTATTTTAATCTGTCTGTGACTTTTTAAAAAAAAAAAGAGAGAGGCCATAATGCTGGTGATTGGCCACAAGAACAAACCAGCCTGATACTTCTTGAGGCTAGCGGAAGAATCCCACGCCAGGTCAGACTAGAGATCTGCAGATTCTGTTTAGCAGTGATGGCAGTTGCTTCTTCTAAACACAAACTTTCAGTGTATTGTTTTGCTTTTGCTTTTCAAGGTAGGGTTTCTCAGTGTAGCCCTGGCTGTCTTGGAACTCGCTCTGTAGGCCAGGCTGGGCTCAAACTGCCTCTGCCTCCGAGCACTGAGATTAACAGTGTCTCCAACACTGCCTGGCCACAAATTTTCTATGCACATTTCTGAAAGGTGAGAATGCCCGTTTCCTGATAGCCCTTTGATCCCTTATCTCATACTGTCTGCTTCCAACGCTAGGTCATCGTCAAATACTATGGCATAGAAATAGATGCATTGGTAAGAATGGTATTGTTTTCTGGTGTCTAGTGGTTCTACTCTTTTTCTTTACTATATTTATTTTGTGTGTGATAGGGAGTGTGTAGGTCAGAGACAAACTCAGGGAGTCAGACCTTTCCTACTATGTAGGTAATGGGCATAGAACACAGGTCCTCAGGTTTGGTAGCAAGTGCCTTTGTCCCCTGAACCATCCTGCCAGCCCCTGGTTCCATTTTACCCTTTCTTTCCTGTGATGAAAGCTGTCCAGAGCAGGCTTCCATAATCAGTAAGACTAAGAGCTGACACTCTTGGCCAGGCATTGTTCTAAGTGGCATACATATATATACTGTATAATTTTACTCTTCCCAGCCCCTTATGAAATACAATTAGCCCCATTTTACAGGTGAAAAACTGAAACCCAGGCAATTTGATGTCACACAGTTTGTGTGTGGCAGAGCTGGGGACTCCTGATAATGTTACTTTTCAGAGGTAGCTGTTGGTAGAATATGAAAGGAAGCCATTGTTGAATTCCTTCAAGGTTAAAAACAAATAGAGCAAGTCCGATAGGTTAATTTTTGTGCCTGGTCATTTTGTGTACATGAGGCCTTGGTCTTTCGCCTTTGATGCCTGTCCCATTTCACCAGACTGACTGATCAGTCAGGGTACCACTGAGGGACACTGAAAGGTTTTTCTTCCTTCAAAAGCTACCACAGGGGGTGCCTGCAGTGCCTTTTTGGAGATGCAGCTCACTCCTCTAAGGAGTCCTGGTTGGAATGCAAATGTTCTGCCTGGTAGAGATTATACACAAAGTCAGATGTAACCTGTAGGCTTAACCAACCAGGACACTACACCAGAAAGTGACAATGTGAGCAGAAAGGAATTTTCTTCCCTGTAAATAAGAAGCTCTCACAGCTGAAGTCCCCCTGAGAAACTGGAAGGAATTCCTGAGAATCAGGTCTACTTTGCAAGTGCATCTGCCTAGACCTGGGTTTGGGCTGAGGATTCTGGAGTTGCAAACAGCCAGACTAGATTCATTCAGGAATTCATACTTGTTTTCTTACTGTTAGCACCTTCAACCAGGTCAGCTTGCAGAGGAGGTCACAGACGCGTGACTGAGATGAAGTTACTTAGCATTCTTGATGTATAGGGCGGTATGGAGCCTAGGTCAGCTCCAGGAAGCTGTGGGGGCTGCGGTCCAGGGAGGACAGCTAGATTGCTCAGAGCCCTTAGATTGGTGCACACCCCGAAGAAGGTCTTAGTTTGGTTTTTCTATTGCTATAATTAAAACCATGATCAAAAGCAACTAGAGGAAGAAAGGATTTATTTTATCTTACAGCTCACAGTCCATCATTAAAGGAAGGCTGGGCAGGAACCTGGAGGCAGGAGCTGAGGCAGAGGCCATAGAGGGATGCTGCTTATTGGCTTGCTCAGTTGGCTTTCTTATATACCCCAGGACCACTTGCTCTGGGGTGGCACTGTTTCCAGAAGGCTGGGCCCTTCCACATCAATCACTAAACAAGAACACGCACCACATAAGCTTGCCTGCAGTCCAGTCTGATGGGGGCATTTCATCAATTGAGGTTATTCTCAGATGACCAGCTGTATCACATTAACACAGACAGACAAACAAACCGTAACCAGCACAGGGTCATTTTTTTTGTCATGTCTGGATGAACTCTTTAAGAAGAGGCACTGACACTGGGCAGTGGTGGCACACGCCTTTAATCCCAGCACTTGGGAGGCAGAGGCAAGTGGATTTCTGAGTTCGAGGCCAGCCTGGTCTACAAAGTGAGTTCCAGGACAGTCAGGGCTATACAGAAAAAAAAAAAAAAGAGGCACTGTGCTACTGACCTACACTGTGCAGGTCAGTGTGCAGTCTGGTTTATGTTTTTTCTTCTATTTCAGACATTTTGAAAATGGGTAGAGGTAAAGATGCATTTTAAAAAGAGTTTATTTTTAGTTTATGTGTATGACTGTTTGCCTGCATATATGTATGTGCACTATGTGTGTGTAGTACCCTCAGAGGCCAGAAGACAGTGTCTGAAGACATAGGCAGTCATGAGCTCCCTTGTGGGTGCTGGGAAACAAACCCCGGTCCATTATAAGAGCAGCTAGTGCTCCTAACTGCTGAGCGGACTGTCTAGTCTCCCAAATACTCTTTCTTTTCTTCTTTTTATTTTTTTATTTATTTATTTTTTCCTGAAACAAGGTTCCTCTGTGTGGTTCTCCCTGGCTGTCTTGGAACTCACTTTGTAGATCAGGCTGGCCTCAAACTCACATCGACCTGCCTGCCAAGTATAGGAGCTAAAAGCATGTGCCACCACTGCCCAGCTTGCTTGCTTGCTTCCTTCCTTTTTCTTTCTTTCTTTCTTCTTACAGTGATATCTTACAGGATATCACTATGTAACTATGAAGCCCTGGCTGGCCTGCAACTTGTTCCATAGACTAGACTGGCCTCAAGCTCCTAGAGTCTCTGAGATACACCTGCCTCTGTGCTGGGGTTAAAGAGAGCCCCACCACCCCGGTGGTGTTTTTTTTTTCTTTTTTAATTCAGCACTATGAATTGAATCTAGGGTCTTATACATGCCAGGCAAGTATTCTACCACTGAAGTCTATTCTTCAGCAAGGTTTGTTTTTTTATTTTGAGACAGGGTCTCTCTGGTTTGTACAGGCTGGCCTTGGATTCACTCTAGAGCCTTAGTCAAGCCTTGAACTTGAGATCCTGCTTCAGCCTCCTGAGTAGCCTGCTTTTGTAGAATGTTGGAAACTGTGAGTTCATTTCCCATTACTGTCAGAAGCAAAAAAGAAACCATTGCCATAGTCCCCTTATGACACCTAAACAGTTAAGAACCCCTTAATTATCATCAAATGTACAGTTAGTGTTCAGAATCCCTCCTACAGCCATAATTCTTTTAAACAGTTGGCTTGTATGAAGCAAGATCCAAACAAGGCCCACACATCACATTTCTTTGAAGTAGTAAGTCTCTGTCTTTTTTAGTAATGATTTTAATTAAAGTACCATATATAGAGAGGAGTATATAAATCCTTAAGTGTACAACTTGGCTTTTTTTCCCTTCAAGTGACTATGTATGCAACCATCACCCAGGCTGTGAAATAGAGCATTACCCAGATGCTAGTAGTAAATAGTTGTAGCTTCAGTTGGCGTTTCTCTTACTACTAGTGTTGAGACTATATACACACATAAACATGTATGTTTGTCTTGCTGTTAGCACATGTTTATTTTTCTTTCGTGAAGTCTTTTTTTACTGTCTACCTCCCCTCCACTTTTTTCCTTTTATTTATTTGTTTGTTTTTGAGACAGACTCTCGCTACATAGCTCTGCTGGTTTGGAACTCGGTATGTAGTCTGGGCTGTGAGCTCAGAGGCTCTTCTGCCCTTGCCTCCCAAGTGCTAGGATTAAAGGGGTGTGCCACCGTGTCCAGCCTTTATTCCTGCCATTTAAAAACTGTTACCTTATGGGGCTTCTTAACTTATGAAGTTAAAAAAGACATATTATTTTTATTTTATGTTTATGAGTGTTCTGTCTTCATGAATGTAAAGGCACCACATATGTGCTTGGTATTCACAAAGGGCAGAAGAGAGTGCTGGATCCCCTGGGACTGAAGTTATAAACAGGGACCATGTCAGTACTGGGAATCCAGCCCAGGTCATCTAGAGGAGCAGTGCATGCTCCCCCTGATTTGTGTGATTCTTTTTTTTTTTTTTTAAAAGCAAGGTCTTATGTAGCCTAAGCTGGTCTTTAACTTCAGTGTAACCGAGGATGACTTTGAATTCCTGATCCTCCTGCTTCCACTTCTTGCATAGCAGGAGTACAGTGCTAGCATTGCAGGCGTGAGTCACTATTTCTGGTTTGGGGTGGTGCTGGGATCTAACCCAGAGCTTACTGCATACTAGAAGAAATGGACTACAGCCCTGATTCTGGGAATTCTTTGTATGTTCTGGGTTTGAGTCCTTTTGTAGATTTCTTCTCCCACAGTGTGATTTGCTTTCACTTTTAATGATTTCTTGGTGAATTCTTCATTAAATTGAGTTAATCTCTTGTTGCTCTAATGGTTTGTGTTTCTTATGTTCCACTTTAGAAGACATTGCTATGTCGTCAAGGACATGAGGACAGCCTACTACCGTGTCCTCTATGCTCCGTGGTTTTTCCTTTTTCGTCTGCAGCCTTTATGGGCTGACTTTTGGGGGGGGGGGGCGGGAGGCAGGTGTGAGTTAGGAACTCCACAATTCCAGCTGAGCATTCCATACTTTTAGAAAAATCTTCCCCCCTGTGTCTTTCAGTGCAGTTCCTGTCATAAACTCGGGGCCAGTACATGCTCGAGCATGCTTCTAAATGCTTCGTTATTTCATGGGTATGCTCGTGTATCTGCAGTCGCTGGCAGACATCTGTGCCCTGCCATCCTGGCTCAGCGCCTGTAGTTGTCTTAAGTTTTGCACCCAGTAGTGTGGGTCTCTCCACTGGTTTTCCTTTGAGATTATCTTGGCTATTCTTAGTCCATTGTGTTTCCTATAAAATATAAAATCATCTTGTTAATTATCACAAAAACATGCTTGGATTTGATTGCAATTGGATTACATCTGTAGATAAATTTTGGGTAAACAGGTTTCTTTGTAATGTTGAATCTTCATTTAAGAATATGGAAGGCTAGGTGGCATGGCACACGCCTTTAATCCCAACACTCGGGAGACAGAAGCAGGCAGATATCTGAGTTTGAGGCCAGCCTGGTCTATGGAGGGAGTCTTAGGACAGCCAGGGCTACACAGAAAAATCCTGTCTCCAAAATCCCACACCACCACCACCACCACCACCACCACCACCACCACCACCTCCACCACCACACCAAAAGAATACTAAATATTTCTCTGCTTTTATTGTTCTCTTCCTCCTTTTGTTTGTCTTCCTCATTTCTCTTTGTTCTTATTTTTTGACTAAGTATTACTATATAGCCAAGCTCTCAGGAGCCGGGATTTCAAGTATGTACCCCTATGCCCGGCTCTGTGTCTCTCTCTCTCTCTCTCTTTTTTTTTTTTAACACAATCTTTCCTTTTTCTTTTATTTATTATTGTTTGTGTAGAAGAGGGACATACATATGCATGCCAAGATGTGCTTGTGGAGGTCAGAGGACAACTTATGCAAATTGATTCTCCTTTTCTACCTTTCTGTGGGTTGCAAGAATTAAACTCAGGCCATTGGACTTCGGGGTTCAGCAGCCGAGTCATCCCGCCAATCCCACACTTCCTCCTGGATGCTTTGTGACTTTTCTATTCAGGAATCTCACATCTTTTGTTGGATTCATTCCTATTTACTGGTTAAATGGTATCCCATTTGGATTTTCATTTTCTTTCCCCTGTCTTAGTGCTAGCCTACAGACAGGTTCTTCCTCATCAGGGCGCATTAAAAGCCTGCATCAGGCCTGGTTTTCAGTCTTGACTGAATGTGTTTCAACAGTTCGTGATTGTTTCCCACTGCCAGTCTTCAGTACAGCTGGTGCCTGCTTCTCCTCTAAGCCACAGAGTTCAAGTCACCTTTTAAGGAGGTTGAGAGAAGAGACTCTGGAGTCTGCTGAGGATGACGGAGGACTGTGGTGGGCGAAAGTGCATCCTGAGGGAGCTGGGGCCAGGCTCAACCCACTCGACCCAGGTCAAGATTTAGAAAAGGGTGGATGTCATGGTGTGTGTCCCTGGTGCCCGTCTTCTGGCCTGGGATGTGTGGACTTCTGTCTTTCTTGGGTCTTCTGGAAGTGGGTGTCATGAGAAGGAGTTTCGGGGACAGGGGGTAGCAGATGAAAGGTCAGCTGTCTCAGTAGTGATTCAGAGCACTCCAGATATAAGCTGTTTGTTATCCCCTTGGTATAGTCCTACAGAAGGGAAAAGGACATTGGCTTTTACTTCCTGATGACCTCCTAGAGCTTTGGTACCTGATGGCAGGACCCACCAGAGGCACCCCAAGACCATCAGGTACCATGGTAGTAGCATAGTAGCCTGTGTTTATTGACTGCCATGTACTGGTTTTATCTACTTTATGAATATTGATTATCACAGTTACCCTCATAAGGTAGGCCAGTTATGTGTATGTATCTGTGTGAGAGGAGGCCACATATATTGTGGTGTCCAGAATAGGGTACTGGGTCTCCTGGGGCTGAAGTTACAGGGAGTTGTGAGCTGTCTGACATGGGTACTGGGAACTGAACTCAGATCTTCTGCAAAAGCAGCAAGAACCCTCAGCCACTGAGTCATCTCTCCAGCTCCCAATATTATTCATTTAAAACATCTTTTTACTTTATGTACATCGGTGTTTTGCCTGTATGTACATCTGTGTGAGGGTGTTGGATCCCCTAGAGCTGGAGTTATAGACAGTTGCGAGCTGCCATGTGGGGGCTGGGAATTGCACCCTGGTTCTTTGGAAGAACAGCCAGTGCTCTTAACCACTGAGCCATCTCCCCAGGTCCCCTCCTCCTCCTCCTCCTCCTCCTTCTCCTTCTTTTTTAAATGAAGGCAGAAACTGCGCCTTAGGCTAATGACCAAATCATATAACTCATAAATGGCAACACAAGTATTCAAACCTGAGGTGGCAGGTCCCAGAGCCCATGCTGCTCAAATTAGATGACCGTGCATGGTAGCTGCAGATGGAGGCTGGAGGGGGGGGGGGGGGTTCAAGGATCCCTGCAGTGTGTCTGCCCAGACACCCTACTATGCTTGCTCTGAACTTAGTGCTTGTGAAGTGTCTTGTGAGGATTGTCAGGAATACCTTGCACCTTGCATTGGGCTGAGGCTGTACGGAGGTCTAAGAGTGACTTTATGATCACACTAAGGTCAAGAGACATGAAACACAGGTGAGGTAGTCCTAGCTTAGTCGTCAGGTCAAATCAACAGAAGTATTAACATCCATTGACTTAGCAGTTTTATCACCTTAAGATTTCCTTGAACTAGCTGGAAGCCTGACTTCTGGTCTTTTGTTTCTCCGAGGTTGCAAGCATGTCTATATTTAGATCAATAGTCACGCTTCTGTGGTGATGGACCAGTGTGTGCCTCCAGAAACGGCTGTGAGCTGAAACCGCATGTGTGTCCTTAGCAGAGAAGTCATCAGCTCTGTAGGTCTGGCACAGCCTCGCCAGAGGGACTGCTGCATAGACTCGCTTAGTAAGCAGATAAACAAGCTTTGTGCTGGGCACATAGTTAGCCACTTAGGCCAGTCTCCACTGGCTCATGGAAGCCAGGGGCGCAGTCCCACAAACACGATAGACCTAGAGCTTCAGAGCCTTTTATTTTGAGGAAAGCGTCAAAGCTTCTCTCACTGACACAAACTGGATACTGGAAGTTTCTTTCACCTTCTCCTTGTTCCCTCCCACGTGTCATGTGTCACTGAGCTTTGTTGATTTGCTTTCTTTTTAGCTCCCGATCCAGCTCTTTTCTTCTGTCATCAGCATTGCCATTAATACTTTGCTTTTTTTTTTTTTTTTTCTAATCTGGATTAGACGACAGCCTCCTAAATGCTTTATGCTTTTTTCCTAATTAGTTGCCTTTACTGCTACCAAAATCATCATAATAAGGAATAAAACAACATCACTTGGAATTATTTGGATGGTTCTCCATACATATAAGCCACAATCCAATGTCCAGAGACTTACAAGTTGGCCTCTTTTGTATGGCCCTCTGTCCCACACCGGCTACACCAGACCTCCCAGGGCTCTGTGCTTTCCAAGTTTGTGCATCTGTTGTGATTTTCCTCACATGATGTCTCCTAAATTTCCAGATAGGAGGTTGTCCTCAGAATCAACTTGGGAAGAAACAATTCTCTTCCCCTACCAAGGTCTGCCTTTGAGGAAGGCCTTACTGCAGTCTCAGTCTACCACAGGTACCTAGCAGGCATTTGGCAAATGGATTCTTCTGTCCACCCAGCTCTCCGTCCAGTGCCACTCAATGTTTAAAGAGCTTGCCGCATATCTAAGGCACTTTTCTAGTCCCTGAAAATATGTGGTGAACAAGACAGACCCTGAGTTCCTATGGAGCTTATGTTTTTATAGGCTTATATCACTTTCATATCACTGTAAATGCTCATTTTAGATTCTGTCTTCTAAGGAAGACCCAAAATAAAGAAGAAAGAAACAGGAAATACATCACATGGTGTGCGGTGCTAAGCCGAGACTTTAAGTTGTGTCCCATGACGCAGATGCTTTGCGTTGGATGGTTAGGCAGGGCCTCTCTGAGCAGCATCCTGAGGGCTGAGATCTGCATCAGCTGCTCTCAAGATCAGGTTAGAGAGCATGCCAGGCAGAGGGGGGAGGACACAGAGGCTTTAGAGAAAGCACAACCCAAGCTTTTAGAACAAGCACCCTAGTTTCCAAAAGACAGGCAGGAACAGAGCAGAGTGAGAAAATGCCTGTAGGGCGTTGAGAAGTGAACACGTGGACTGCAGCTGGTTTGGGGACCAAAGGTAATCATCCTTTAAAACCCTGCATTCTTGCTGGCAGCTGCTAATAGCAAAATAAAAAGGCCCTGTTGTTCCTAACTGAGGCACAAAAGCTCTCAGGAGCAGGGTTCCACATGCCCTCTTCTGTCACCTGCAGCCAAGTCATCATGTCGGAAAGGCCCGTGTGAAGAAGGTACCTGATTATAATTCACACAAGTTTCCATCATTCCTTGGGCCTTTATTTTGCCTAAGATCCATGATTAATAAAACCATGAGAAAATGAATACTTTCCTTTGTTCTGCTTATTGTATCTGCTACAGTAAGAAGTTTCCATCTTAATATTTCTATTTCTTCCTATGTTCTTTGTATAACAGGGTATCACTTCCTCCATCCACCTCACTTGTGTGCAGGCCGAGCCATGTGCTTAATACCCATACCTCAGATCACATGAGCCTCTCCTCTCCTAGTGTAATTGACCCCTGCCAGAAGTCACCAAGTGACAGAGACAAAGGATAACACTCATCACAGGTAGGCTGGCATGAGCTGCCAACCAGGAGGCCCAACTTGGGGGTAGCTATTGGTCAGATTTGCTCTGTCTCACATTCCTTTGAATCTTTGGAATTGGCCTCAAAATGCCCAAGAGGGTCTGTCACGTGGAAGGAGACTTATACTCAGCGATGGTGTGCCCTGATGGGTGGTAGGTATCCTCCGGATCTGGGCTGATGAAAGCGAGTCTATCCCTGTGGTCCTGAAACCAAATGTTTGCCACACCCAGGCCATGTCTCTGCTGTGGTGCAGGGTCCAGGTTTTGTTTGTTTCCCTTCTACCATGGTCCTAGATTTGCTTATGGGAATTGATGTCCTAAAAAGAGTTGTTAGTCAAGCTTGATAGTGATTAAGGATCGGAAGGAGTTTTGGACTGGTACACTTCTGAAACAAGGCAGTTGAGGTACAAAACAATGATGTGTCTTGCTCAGGGGAAGCGTGGGCTGGTATCAGAGCTGGATCTACCAGTCTTGGGCTCTTAGTTTCCAGGGTGGTGGTTCTGTTTCTACTCTTATTGCTGCTAGCCTGTAAAGACACATAGCAAAGTAGTGACCAGATGAAAACAGCCCGAGTCCACATGTAGACACTGAGCGAGTGTGCAGAAGAACTCCTGACAGGTGTGTGTGTGTGTGTGTGTGTGTGTGTGTTCATACTTACAACCCCAACACTTGGGAGATGGATAAGGGAGGACAAAGAGTTCAAGGTTATTCTTGGCTGTGTAGTGATTTTGAGGCCAACTTGGACCACTTGAGACCATCTCTGTCAAAAAAAAAAAAAAAAAAAAAAAAAAGAATTTGGATTTCGAGTTTTTCTCTTCAAAGACTTGAGTACAAATTTCTGCAAGGCAAATGGCTGAGGTAAACAGAGGCTTCTGCCCTTAACGGTGATGTATGCTTCTGTTCACCTCAGTCTCCACTACTCCTTGCCCTCCAGACCTCAGAATGACTGTCAGCTGGTATTTGTGGCTAAGCTTTTGTATTTCTGATGGCCAGAGTAAGAAGAAAGTGATCTATTTCTTCATCGTGTCTCTATTAGATGTGGGCTATATTTCAAGAAGGAGTGGGTATTTTAGAAAGCACGGTGTTTGGCGGCCAGAAGAACATAGGATATTTAGGATACCCGTGTGAGTCCAGCTATCAGGCACCTATCAAGTAAGTGCTGAAGGCTGTGACTGTCATTAATCCACAGCACCATGATCAGAAGAGAGAATCTGAGCACTTATTTATTTTCATGGTGAGGTCCTTGACAAGTCTTGAGAGCTTTTTCTGTAGCATGGGAGGAAGAGGAGTAGAACAAGGAAGATGCGGGGCCTTCTCCTCTGCCTCTCGCCCCAGGCTGTTAAGACCTGAGATCAGTTCATTCAGACCCTGGATAGATAGGGCTATCCAAAAGATGGCGTAGTGAGCGTCAGAATTTAGATAGGATCTGCTCAAGCTGTTCTATTGTGATCCAGCCAAAATCCCCAGGAAAGTGCCAGAGGGAATGAAGTGTATTACTCTGAGACGCAAAGGGCACCTGAAATGTCCGGCTGACATGGCTCCTGGAATAAAAGATGCTTTGCTCTGCCCGTCCACATCGGAATACTGCTGTTTATGGACCTGTTTTAATGAGTAAGCTCCCCCCATCTCTGCTTCTATCTGTCCTTCAACTCCTCCAACGACATCTCTTTGTAAAAGCCAGTTAAAAATAATCCAGCTGTATTGTATTGAACCGAACTGAAATGTAATGAGCCCCATGGGGAGCAAGGGAAGCCACCCTCTCCATCTCCATTGGTGTAGTCAGTTTGCCTTTCTCCTGGCAGGTCAGGAAAGCTTGAGCCCAGAGACCTGCTAAGGAATGCATCCTTCTTGCTCTTGTTTGTAGGGCAATAGACATAGCGATTTGTCACCACCTCGGAAGCTGCTTGGCTGTAGGTGAGGAAGGCCACGTGCCCATGTGGGAGGGGTGCAAATGACCTGAGTGTTTAGCCTGACCTCCTTGTGTGCCAGGCTGGCGTCTGATGCAGGAAGTGTTGTTTCTGTATGTTCACCTCAGCAATTTCCTGACTCACTCTCTAGAAGGGACACGCCCCATGATCCTGCAGAGGAAACTTTGAGGTTGCAAAGCTGGCCTTGGCCTGGCTGACCATGGGGCTTGGGGGTGGAGTCGGTTCAGGAAGAAGGATTAGGAGAGGATGGAGCTGTTGTCTTTAGGATGCCACACGTGACAAACTCAACATGACCACCCACCTCTTGGATGATTCACAGGTCTGAAGCCTGAGTAACTTGGTGGGCAAGCAGGTATTTGATTCAGTAGGGCGGGGCTGAATCCCTTCCTCTCCCCTCAGCACCCACTGCTCCCTTTCCAAAGGATCTGGAAGCCTGGAGGTTCAGGTCCAGGTGAAGTCTCTCTTGGCCTGTGGAAATCTTGTCATTTGAATGGCTCAGTGAAGTGGCGCTTGTGACTGGAAGGGAGGCTTTTCAGAGAGCTGGATGCTCTTTGGCTTTCCAGGCATCCAGCTGGTCCAGTGTTATCCAGGGGTTACTAAGCAGTTGAAACAGTCGCCAACAAGGGGGACAGCTGGATTGGCTCAGCCTGGAGCACATTCTCAGCACACACCCTCAGGCTGGAGTGGGGGTGACATTACGGGAGCTTCTTCCTCACACATGTCATACGTCACCTGGGATAGGATAAGGGGGAGGGGATCTCTCTGTAAGCCACATCAAAGCAACAGCTTCCATCCCGCATGGTAAGTTACTGTCCATCCCAAAGTAAGCGTCATCACCCCTTTATACTATTCCATGAAGCACTGGCTCATACATTATGTATGGGACATCAAACATCCTGGATAATCTTATTTGACTGTGAATAGAACCTATGTTTTAATAATAACCAGCATTTTTACTACGTGTATGGCATCACAGATGTGTCATTTTAAATTATGTATATAGCTTTTAAAATGTGTAGTGACTAAAATAATTGCGGTTGCTTCATGCGGCCTATATAGGATATGCCAGTTTAGCAGATATGGACTCTCAACTCCCATAAAAAGGTCACTTTAACTTGCCTGATAGGAAGCATGGAAGTCACATCTCAAGTAGGACAGGAATGATCATAGCCTGATAAGGGCAGGACTCTTCTTACAGCCTCCCTCCCATCCCACCAGCCCCGCCCCTTCCACAGGCATATGGAGAAGAAAGTCCTGCCCCGGTATGTGGTGGGTCTGAGTTCTGTGTGAATCTTTCCATCAGCCCAGGTCCAGAAGTGGGATATGGTCCAAGGAACCCCCTAGACAAATGCTCACTGGGACACCGCAGAATGATTTGCCTTTCTCTTTGAGACATTTCTGTTGTTCCCCTCCAGGGCCGATTGTGCCTTCCCAGGATGAGGTCTCTCGTGCTGGACCCTCTCTGTGTCCTGTCCACCTTGGATGCTGGCAATCTAGGAAGGTGCGGGAGGAAGCTTGCTTCCAGGAGTCTCTCTGTATCCCACAAGGTGTCAGCTCCATTGAGCGGGGTGCCCCTGGCCAGTCGAGAGGAGGAAGGAAAAGCAGCAGTGTAACTCCCTTGGAACAGCAGCCTGAGAGTTGTGAACGGGGTGCCCCTGTGCTCCCTGCAGGGGTTGGCACTTCTCTCCAGCATCTGGAGATGGCAGCCTGGGCCTGGACAGGAAATGTGCACTGAGTCAACTAGGAAGTGGCAAGAGCTGGTGTTCTGCTTACACAGCGCTGTCTACTCAGAACTGGATGTTCCTCCTGAAACAGGATGGCATGGCTGAGTCCCCTCCTGGTCCCCAGCCTTAGACAGGAAAGGTCGACTTAAAACAGAGGCCTTACGGTGACAAGAAGGCTGACCACGTTTGAATTTCTCACTTAGATTTGACAGTTTTAAACAGCTTCTCTAGAGACCCAAGGGAGGTCAGCCGAGTGTGTGTGCACGGCCTGTCACCCCAGTGTTTTCCCGAGGATCCCTTTCCTAGACCACCTCTAAGCCAGCGGGTGAGACACTGGGCCAAAGGGCCAAAGCAGCTGCCTAGGGAGGAGTCACCCACACGGTCTGTGGACACTGTCCCTCTAGTAACTTTCCAGTACTCCAGGGTTCTGGCTGGCAGCTCTGACGCCTGGTGGTCATTTCAAAAACTGCACTCTGGAAGAATTGTCCATTTTTGTTTTTAGCAATTTTAGTTTTCTGCTTCCAAATTTCAATATAAATAAGATGGACCTTATACATTAGCAGTCATTACTGTTACTAAATGAATTATTTATAAGTAAAATTCTTGCAAATGCAATCAACAAAATATACTTTTGTAGATGATTATGGGAAGATAAATCAGAAACTCTGTGATGATCTCCAGGGAGTACCGCTGTGGGACGGAGAAAGATTTATTTTACTTTATATATGTGCTTCTTTCTGAAATGTATTTTACGTAATTTTCAGTTTTAAAATTTTTTTTCTTGGCCGGGCAGTGGTGGCGCACTCCTTTAATCCCAGCACTTTGGAGGCAGAGGCAGGTGGATTTCTGAGTTCGAGGCCAGCCTGGTCTAAAGAGTGAGTTCCAGGACAGCCAGGGCTACACAGAGAAACCCTGTCTCGAAAAACAAAAACAAAAACAAACAAACAAAAATTTTTTTTTTTCTTAGTGCTGAGCATGGTAGCACACCCCTTTAATCCCAGCACGGTGGGGGCAGGCAGATCTCTATAAGTTCAAGTCCAGCCTTGTGTACAAAGTGAGTCCAGGACAGCCAGGGCATCACAGAGAAACCCTGTCTCAAAAAACCACACACACACACACACACACACACACACACACACACACATGTTTATTATTTCATGTTTGTGTGTTTGTGGGTGTTTTGTCTGCATGTAGTGATGTGCACCATGTGTACGCCTGGTGCCTGTGGAAGTCAGAAGAGAGCATCAGATCCCCTGGAACTGGAGTGATTGTGAGCAACTATGTGGGTACTGGGAATCCACCCTGGGTCCTCTGCAAGAACAGCCAGTGCTCTTAACAGCTAAACCATCATTCTTGCCCCTGTTTTTTAGTGATTTTTTTTTTTTTTTTTTTTTTTTGGACAAAGTCTCTCTCTGTAACTCTGGGTGTCCTGAGCCCACTATATAGTCCAGGCTGGGCTCAGATTCCTAGATCTGTCTACCTCTGCCTCTCCAGTGTTGGGATTAAATGTGTGCACCACCACACCCAGCTAACATCTATTTTAAACAAAGGCAGGTAATTACAGTTAAGAGCTGACTCTGGGCTAGCCCAAAGTCTAGGATTGGTCCTTCCAGGTCTCCAGGTTTTGTGATCAGAAGCCTCTGGAGTAAGAGAACAGAGTATGCCTGAATCACTCTGGTCTCACTCACTAACAGCAGCAGAGGAGAGCAGAGCTGAGCAGGACAAAGTGGCTCCCGGGAGTCCTGGGGTCAGAGAGCCAGCAACAAGACACTCTTCACTGTTGAATAGATCCTCCCACCTACTGCCCCCCCAGATACCCCACCCCCCAGATACCCCATCCATAGGAATGTGTGGACACATTAACACGTTTTAAAAACATGGTCATAGATAAGAAGTCTTCTTTCTTTTTCAGCCCATAGCCTAGAAACAGTGTGACTTTGTGTGCTCACAGCCCACTCGCTGCACATGTTCAGAGAAGGTGAAGGTATTTGAGGCTGAGTGAGCATCAGTGCAGGCTCCCAGGGCTAGTTTTCACCACTGCCCTGAAGGCTGGGCCACAGCATGGCAGAGATGCTGTTTTTTCAGCAGCTAGCTCTTTAGGGAAAGAGAAGCCTTAGCATCCAAAGATGGGGTCCTCATCCTGGAACTGTGCTGTTTCAGATCCTACCTGTTTCTGAGTCTGCCCTGTCTCAGGCTCAGATCAGCAGGCCTGGTAGAGAGGTCGCTGCTCCCTCCTTACTTGCAGCCTGCCTGTGTCTCCTTAGGTGATCAGGCAAGTCCCTTAGGCACCCCCTCCTAGCTTCCTACTGCCACTCAGAACAGAACTTCTGCAGCTATCATGTGACCTTGAAGATGGAAATCACATGCCAGAGAAGACAGAAGGCAGAGACCCTGATAACTTCAAAGAACCAACCAAATAGCACCCAACTGTTTACTCCTGGTCCTAGTAAAGTGAAGAGAGTAAATCCTTGCATGGAAACAACTAGATTTTTTTCTATTGCACGCAGCTGAGCCCGACTAAGACAGACAATGCAGTAGCTGAGTGTTCTTCTGTTCTCATCTACACTTGCAAAAGAGCAGAAATAACTTATGACCGAAGTCTCTGCTGGGGCCTTCCCTCTGGTGGAGCTCTGCACACACTGTAAAGTCTGTGTGCTGGCTTTCTTACAGTTACTGAACTTGAAGTCTTTCTTAGGAGGGGAGTGGGGACAGGATGAGGAGGGCTGATAAGGATTCAGAGTGGGGAGACAGGCTGCGCTGACTGCCTGTGTGAAATGCACATTTGGAGTCTGCAAAGCCCTGGCGAGGAGCTCAGAGAAGCAGGGTGGGGCCACACTCTTGGTTCAGTTTCCTAGCACAGCCCGGATGGCAAGAGGAGGTGAAGTTAGAATCACATATTTCTTGATCCTGGAGCCACCCTTTAAAATGAGCTGTTTTGGGGTATAACTGACAGGCAGCAAACTATAAATGCCTAAGGTATATAATCTGGCATTTTTCCTTATGGGGAAGTATCACTACAGCCAATAAAGTGTTCATAACTATTAAGCCTCTGTAATCTGTCACCTTTCCCTTGGCAACTAATGGACTGGTTGCCCTCTAGGACTATGAATTAATGTGTATTTTATTTTTTATTTTTTGAGATTATAATTATATCATCTCCCCCTTTCCTTTCTTCCCTCCAAACGCTTTCATATCTCCCACCTTGCTCTCTTTAAATTCATGGTCTATTTTTCTGTAATTGTAGTTACATACTAAGTGTGCGTATGTGTGTGTGTGTGTGTGTGTGTGTGTGTGTGTGTGTGTGTGTGTTTATTCCTAAATGCAACCTTCTCAATCTGTCTAATATTACTTACATGTTTCTTACGTTTTCCGGGTCATTATAGTATCATACAGAATAGTTCCCTGCCCTGAAAACCCATTGTGCCTATGCTTAGCACATTTGTCTATTTGTTTTTGAGACAAGGTCTCTCTGTGTCATCCTTCTGGCCTGAAGCTAGCTGCGGAGACCAGTTACCCTCAAACTCACAGAAATCTGTCTGCTTCAGTTTCCTTAGTGCTGGATTAAAGGGTGTACCAACATACCAGACCTGTGCTTAACTTTTAAGGAAACTTCTTAACCGTTATTGTAAAGTGGCCGGCTGTGCGAGTGCACAACTCTTCCACGGTCCCATTTGCCTGCTTGCCTTTTGAGGCGCTAGGGATGAGCCGCAGGCCTTCGCAGGTTAAGTGTGAGCTCGCTTAGAGCTCACAGCCAAGAGCTACAGTGGCAGCCTCCTCTGCATTATTTGACATTTGGGGTGGCAAGACTTTTTAATGTTAGTCGTGTGATGCAGTTTAATGTTGCCTATTTGACACAGGCATTGAAGTACCTGAAGTAGATGGTAAAAAGGACTTTCTTGAAAACCCCTGGCCCATTTTCACATTCAAGCCCTCCCTCAGGCATTTGCTGCGTGAAGATCGTCTCCTGGCTCCTCTGTCGTCTCCGTTCTCTCAGCCGTAGCTTTTATTATTTATTTTTCTCCTGTTGTTTGTTGTTTTGGGGACAGATTCTTGCTGTGTAGCTCAGGCTGGCCTTAAACTAGAACTTCTGCCTCAGCCTCCCTGATGTGAAATGTACTACCATGCATGTTAGTTTTAAATTTTGATGGTTTGCTTTATCCTTTTAATTTTTTTTTTTAATTGGAGGTAGGCCATGCATGTGTCACAATATATATGTGGAGGTCAGAGGACAACATCTTAGAGTTGATTCTTTTTTTTTTTATTTTCACCATGTGATTTCTTGGGAAAACAAGCCGGGTCAGGTGGGGGCTCCTTTACCAGCTGCACCACTCCATTGCCTTCCTTCAGCCTTCCTGGGCAGTGGTGAGGGGTTGAAGCCAGGACCTCACTTACATTAGGCAAGCCCTGTTCGCTGAGACATGCCCAACCCCATTTCTCTATTCTGTTCATCGATGGGCTTTTCTTCTTTTTTTTTCTTTTTCTTTTTTTTTTTCACCAAGCACTATTTTGATTCCTTTAGCTTTTAAATAAATCTGGAAGTCAGGCCATGGTGTTCTTCAAGGCTGTTGTGGCTGCTCTGTAAATTCTTTGCATTATCATATAAATGTTAAAATTAGCTTGACAGTTTCTATGCAGGAACTCAGAAGCCTGGGGATGGTGGCACAGGCTTCTAATCCCAGCACTTAGAAGGCAGAGACCTGGAGAATTACAAGTTGAAGTGTGAAGTCAGCCTGGACCACACTGGGAGGCCTTGCCGTAAAATAAAAAGAACCAACCAGAGAAACAGAGAAACCGTCCCTGAGATTTAGGGCCTCCAGTCAGGGCATATGATGTTTTGAGCACACAGCATATCACAGTTCAGGTACAGGATGGAACAGAGCCACTCACTTCATGGCCAGAAATAAAAAGGAGGAAGGTGAAGGGACCATGACCCCAATCCCCTTTAAGGGCATACTCAGTCACTTCAAAGCCTGCCGCCAGCCTCTCACCTTATGCTGGGAACCATCCCCCAGTCCCAGCCTTTGGGGAGGGCATTCTGCAGGCTCTGAGCAGAGCCTCTTCCTCCTGCTCTCTTTTAAAGTATTTTATGTATCCATGCTATGTATCAGATTGCTGGAGGTGGTTTGCTCTTTTGGGGGTTATCTCAGGGCAGGCAGTCTTATCCCTGGCTCATCACAGCCTGCCTCCAGATGACTGTTATTACACCTTGTATGTTATACTCGTTGGGGTGCACCTCGTTTTCCCTTACATTTTTATGCAGCTGTGCCCACACAGTTACTTATACATTTGTTACAACTCTAGATTGTTATTTTTCTAGGTGGAAAGATGACCTTTCCCTATAAATTTTGTAATAAGATTGTTGATGTCTACAAAAAAGCTTTGCTTTCTCTCTCTCTCTCTCTCTCTCTCTCTCTCTCTCTCTCTCTCTCTCTTAGAGAAGGGTGGGTTTGAGGCAGAGTCCCTCTATGTAGCTCAGGCTGGCCTCATCTAGCTCAGGCTGGCCTCACCTTGCAGTTCTCAGGCTCTGGATGCTGGAGTTTGCAGGCCCACACTGAGGAGCTGCCCTGTATTCTCTGCTGTAAAGGAGAGCTGCTCTCTTTCCTCCTGGAGTCTTCTGCTCTTGAAGCGATGGGTTATTCTTCCCAACTTCTCTGTTTTCAGGTATCACCCTTTTCTCGTCTTAGGCGAATTCCCGTAAGTCTTTCTGCCTCCGTTATCCTTTCTTTTACAACTCCACTTAGGGAAAAATTTAATTGGCACAAAGCCAACGGGTACAACGCACACCTCTGTCCAGCAATTATGAACCTGTGAAACTGCATTTCTCTAATTCTTCTACAGAGGAACGGTGAGGAAGGGAACATACAGCCCTCTCCATCTTGGGTGTATGTGGACGCCATCCCTTTGAGGCAGTTTATTATCTACGATAAGATGCATTCAATATGAAAATGTAAGAGTCCCCAGTGATTTCCAGTAGTTACCACAAGCTTTCACATTTTCTCTTCATGTTTTATGTATGGTCTTTAAGTGTAGCCTGTAGCCTTCAGTATGTGTTATTTAGTGTTGAGATGATCTGAGCTCATTACAACACTCAGTAAAGTTTATGCTCTCTTCAGTTCCCATAGGATACATACAGGGAAAGCTATCTGTCACCTATCGATTGCCTACCATTATCTATCAATTTATCATCTATCATGTGTCTCTCGTCTATCTATCCATCATCTGTCTGTCTGTCATCTATCACCTATCATTATCTATCAATTTATCACCTATTATTCATCAATTATCATTTATCAAGTGACTATCTTCTATCTATCTAGCATCTGTCTATCATCCATCTATCTGTCTATCATCTATCTATCATCTGTCATCCATCATCTGCCTGTCATCAATCACACTCTTTATATCTCAACTATGCTTAACAAACAAACAGCACAGGAGCCAGAGTCAGCGAGAGGCAGCTAGAGATCCTGGAACCACCACTTACTAGCTAATGTGGCTGCTCAGGCTCAGATCCAGTGTCATCATCTGTAAATTGAGCAATACCCACTGCCAGATGGTTGTTAGGATTAGAGGCAGAGCCTGAGGACTCTGGGGACACAGAGCTGCTGGGCAGTGGACAGACAGCAGAGTGCCACCTCTGGCTGGGCTGGCTACAGGCACACCAGGGGGACTGAAGCCACTAGAGAACCGTGACAGATTCAAAGTCAAGCTCATAAATACTACTTCCCTGTGGACACCCCCAAATCTAATTCCTAATAATCATATATCTTTATGATTCCATTCTATTTTATAACAGAAACAGATATTCCCAGCACGTTATTTCCAGGAGATTTGCAAAGTTTATGGTCCAGGCATTGAGTCTTAGTCCTTGCGCCTGAATCCAAGAGCTTATACCAAATGAGCCTTTCAGATTAGCACATCGCTGTCAGGGTGCTCTGTGGAGTTTGTCTGTAGGCAGATGTGTTCTCAGCACCATTAGAGTCTTATGGAACCTGACTGACTGAATGACTCAAGGGTTCACACAGAAAAAGGAGTGTTAGGGTCTCGCTGGGTGTGAATGTACGCCAGTGTGTCTTTAGAGCCTCTCTCTCTCTCTCTCCCCCTCCCTCTTTCACACAGGCACACACCCATGACAGGGATGCTGTCTCAGTGCTTGCTGCATAAGCTTTCGGACCTAATTTCAGACTAAAAATCCCCTTGTGTCCTAAGTCAAGATGGGAGGCAGACAGGAGGCTTCCTGGAAACTCTTGGCCCAGCTAGCTGGTGTACACAGCAGTAAACTGAGGTTTGATCTTTTGATATGTATTGTAATGATAAATACTGACACACACACACACACACACACACACACACACACACACACACCCAAGGCCTGGTCACTTCCAGGAACGAGAAAATCCCCACCTACAATGTGACCTTGCTCCTTAATTTAAAACTATTGGTTAAATAAAGATTCTGACAGCCAGTAGCTGGGCAGAAGAGACATAGGCGGGGGTGGGGTGGGGTGGGGTGGGGTGGGGGTGGGAGGATGGGGGTTAGGGGGTGAGGGGAATGTTCCTGGGCTTGGGATCTGAGGAAACCATGAGGAGAGGAAGGAAGGTGGAGAGAGGAGAAGACACCATGTGGTAAGAATCTTAAAATCATGGCCAGGAGGGCTGGCCAATTGGAGTTAAGAACAGCCCAGATGGAACATAGTAACTAATAACTCAGGGTTATTGGTAGAAAAGTAGGTTCTAATAGCTTAGAGGGTAGATATCTGCCCAGCTTTAGTGCTGATAAAGGCTTATTATAAATTAAAGGTTGGGTGTGTCTTTTATCTTGGAATTAAATAATCAAAGGCGGGATAGAAGCCCCTGATTGAGATTATATATATATATATATATATATATATATATATATATATATATATATATATATCTTTACAACTGTAACCAAACAAAGTGAAAGGTGACAACAGACACCAAGGTTGTCTTCTGATGTCTACACACACACTGTGGTGCAGGAGGACCCACAGTCACACACACAGAAAAGGCATGTATGCACACAGCTTTAAAACACACAAACACACACACACACACACACACACACCCCACTAAAATGGTAGTTTATCAGCTTTAAATGTTTGAAAGCCGTCTAAAAGGTAAAGGCAATATCAAGCAAAAATAATGAAGCTGGGGATTGGGACCTGAGTTCAAATCCCCAGTGCCTATCAAGAAGCTAGGTACAGTGGAGACGCTCCTGTAACCCCACTGCTGAGCAGGGAGGGTAGAGACAGACAGTCCCTCGGGCCCTGCTGGCCAGCCAGGCCAGGTGAAACAGTCAGCCCCAGATTCAATGAGAGTGCCTGTGTACAAACTAAAGTGCTGCAGAACAAGGGTGGAAGGCACTCCACATGGACCTCTTGCCTTCACATGTACACCTACTGAGTGCACAAATGTGGGTGCATGTGCATGCGGGAGCACACACACACACACAGGTACACACATACAGAGGCACACAAGACACACAGGCACACACAGACACATGCACACACATGCACACACATACACACATATACACATACATGTACACAGGCACACATGTATACACACATAGGCACACACAGGCACATGCACACACACATGCATGCACATATACACACATATACACATACACACATGTACACAGGCACACATGTATACACACATAGGCACACACAAGCACACGCACACACACACACATGCACACACGCACACACTTGTGTGAATTTGTATAGAGAAGGCTTTCCCTTCTGCACTGAATGAACACAGTCAGGTGAAAAAGGACCATCTGAAGGCCTTCCAGGAAGAGGTCTCGGTGACTGGCCTATATTGATGAGACAGGCCTTTTTACTCTGAACTCAGTTTGACATTATCTTTTTTTTCTGTTTAGTTTCTCTTATATGTATTTCTAAAAGATTTCATTTATTTTATATATGTAAATATGCTGTTGCTGTCTTCAGACACACCAGAAGACAGCATCAGATCCCATTACAGATGGTTGTGAGCCACCCTGTGGTTGCTGGGAATTGAACTCAGGACCTCTGGAAGAGCAGTCAGTGCTCTTAACCACTCACTACCGCACTCAGCAACTAAAAGTAATTTGATAAGATTGAATAGGTTCCTGAAACTGGTAGTTTTTAAAAATTATTATCTAATATTGTTAATTATATTTATTTAGTTTTAAAGATTTGTTGTTTATATTTTGTATGTTTGTTTGCCTGCATGTAAGTCTGTGTATTATGTGTCCAAAGTGCCCTCAGAGGCCCAAAAAGGGTGTTGAGAAATCTGGAACTGAGGTTACAAACAGCTGTGAGCAACCTTGTGGCTACTGGGAGTTGAATGCCAGTCTCCTACGAAAGCAACAAGTGCTCCTCACCACGGAGCCGTCCTTCCCGAGTGCTCCTAACCATGGAGCCATCCTTCCAGAGTGCTCCTAATGGAGCCGTCCTTCCCGAGTGCCCCCAACTACGGAGCCGTCCTTCCCGAGTGCTCCTCACCACGGAGCCGTCCTTCCCGAGTGCTCCTAACCACGGAGCCGTCCTTCCCGAGTGCTCCCAACCACGGAGCCGTCCTTCCCGAGTGCTCCCAACCACGGAGTCGTCCTTCCCGAGTGCTCCCAACCACGGAGCCGTCCTTCCTGAGTGCTCCCAACCACGGAGCCGTCCTTCCAGCCCCAGCATTGTTAACTAAAAAGCAAAACAAAACAAAACAAAACCCAAAAAAACTTACTTTCCATGCTTTTCAGATTAGGTAAATAATCTATTAAGCCAAGTTCACCAACTCTTTTGTTGTTATGCTCATTGGATAATTTTTAATTAAAACTTTTTTGTGGCATTTTATGTGCATGAGTGTTTTGCCTGCATGTACACATGTGCACCATGTGTGTGTCCGGCGTCTGCAGAAGCCAGAAGAGGGCATCAGACCCCCCAGAACTGGAGTTACAGATGGTTGTGAGCCACCATGAAGATGCTGTGAATCAACACTGGGCCCTCTGCAAGAGCAGCTGAGCGCCTCTCCAGCCCAAATACCCTTTTCTTTCTTTCTTTCTTTCTTTCTTTCTTTTTCTTTCTTTCTTTCTTTCTTTCTTTCTTTCTTTCTTTCTTTCTTTCTTTCTTTCTTTCTTTCTTTCTTTCTTTCTTTCTTTCTTTGTCTTTCTTTCTTTCTTTCTTTCTTTCTTTCTTTCTTTGTCTTTCTTTCTTTCTTTCTTTCTTTCTTTCTTTCTTTCTTTCTTTCTTTCTTTCTCTCTCTCTTTCTTCTCTCTCTTTCTTTCCTCTCTCTCTCTCTCTCTCTCTCTCTCTCTCTCTCTTTCTTTCTCTCTCTCTCTTTCTTTCTTTTTTAAAAAGCGTTCCATTCCGTCTTTGGGTGTGACATGCTCTCCCGACCCCCACTAAGGATGAGCTGCAGCTCAGCTGGGTGTGAGTTGTTTCCCCATGGTGGTTTCCTTTACAGTTACGGTCACGATTCCCCTGTCTTGCAGACTTGATTTCATCAATGTTGAGATTTTCTGGCTCAGTACAACCTGTTCGTACTTCTGTTTTCATTTACACAATGTATAGAAGAAACAAACACAAAGAAATCCTTGTTATAGATTCATAAAACCAGGGCCTCTGCTTGAGGCTTAACCTGCCATTTTCCCACAGTCTTAATGTACATTTATGCATTGGGCCGAGTACTGAGTGAAACAGAAGAAACACTCAACCCCTTTCCAGGAGGCTCTGTCTGTGTTACCCATAAGGACACCATTTGTCTGATACCCTCGAGTTTATCACTTTCCTGACATCCTGGGGGATTAAGGGGTGTGTGTGTGTGTGTGTGTGTGTGTGTGTGTGTGTGTGTGTATGTGTGTGTGTGTGTTTTGACAGAGTTTTATGTAGCTCAGGCTGACTTTGAACTTCTGATCTTCCTGCTTCCTCCTTCCAAGTGCTGGAATTATAGATTAGTGCTACCAGGCCCAGTTTAAGAAAATTCTTTACCTACTACCTACAAAGCTGATATCTATGACATCAGAGTAGTCTCATAAAACAAACCAACCAACCAAACAACAACAAAACGGTTGGCAAGGTGGCTCAGCAGGTGAAGGTGATTGCCACAGAGCGGCATGGCTTTCCTTGATTCTCATAAACCCATATGGCTGAAGAGACCTGTCTCCTGTTAAGGGACAGCTGACTCCATTTTTATTTTAGTTAAATGATGTTAGACTTTGATCATGTCCTTGTCTAGAGGTCACCTTGGTTTTTGTTTGTTTGTTTGTTCTTCCTCAATAATCTTGTGAATTACATGTTGTAAATTGTTTCTATTTCTCTGAGGATTGACTGACCATAAAATGTTTCATGATATGTTAATTGTCTAACCATAAACCCATAATATGTACCTTTCTTGTGATCATGAAAATAGCTGAAAAATCTTGTTTTGTTTTTTAATCACCTGCTCGCTTGATACAAAAAGGTCCTCTTGCCTCTGGTCTATGCTGCTTCATTTTCTGTCAAAGGAGAATGTAAACCTAGCCTGGCCATAAAAATAAAACTTTGCCTTACAGCATCTTGGTGTTAACTCCTGGTTTCCAACACTATGATACTTCAAATGAACTCTGACCTTTATACCTGTGTGTGTGTGTGTGTGTGTGTGTGTGTGTGTGTGTGTGTGTGTGTGTGTGAGAGAGAGAGAGAGAGAGAGAGAGAGAGAGAGACAGAGACAGAGAGAGAGAGGGACAGAGACAGAGAGAGAGAGAGAGAGAGAAAGCCAGACTTTCTCTGTCTGTCTCTGTCTCTTTCTCACACAAATAAATAAGCTAATGGGCTTCAGACTAGGCTCTAGGAGTGATATACAAAACTGCTGAGTTTTGGCTTGCAAGAACTGATTTTATAAGCTGTTTATTAAACATGGTCACTAATAAATATTGAGCCTCATAATTTACAATGAAATACATTATATTGAAAGTGAGGGCAGTATGTGCTCAGCACTTATCACTTGGAGGTGATTGGACAGCAGTTCCTCTTCCCCCTGCTCCTGGATGTTTTTGCAACAACTGTATCTCTCCGGTAACTTCACCGAGATGTGACTGCTTCTCTCTTCCCAGGTCTACAGCCAGCTGTGCCTGTTGAAATCGGCCACAGAGGAGGATTTGTACCACAGAAACTGCCCTGTGCTACAAAACACCACCTTTTCTTCTTTGGTAGAGCCAGTAACCACTTGCCAGTCGTTTCCATGAGAGACCTTTCCCCGGTGCCTGCAAGCACAATCCTTGGTCCTTAGTAGTGGCTTGTTATATTCAATTAAGCAAGGTTTGTTTCTTGGTTATTGTTACAAATTTGGTTGATTCAGCTGAATTTTTAGAAGAATGTATATCTATTAAGCCTAAGTAAGTATTTATATAATTGTGAGAAAGAAAAAAAAAAATGACTACATGAAAGCATTTGGAGAATTTCTGGGTGTGCCTGTAAGCCCAGCACTTAGGAGGCAGAGGCAGGAAGGTGATAAATGGCTACATGGAATGTTCCAGGTTGAGCTGTACAATAAGACAGTCTCTTCCTCCCCAAAAGAAAACCTTCTGAATAACATTTCATAGTTGCTTTTGGGTAGTTTGTAGATAGTCTATTAATCTAGGAAAGTAATATCTTGTGGTTTTGTTTCCTAATTTAAATCACATACCAATACTAAAAATGTTCATAAAAAGTGTCCTCCCCGGCTCCGTTTCTGAGGAGGAGTGTGGGGTGATCAAAGCATATTTCATTTCTGCTTGCACAAGTATATCCTGCTATGTTTATAATTAGACACAAAAAGAAAGAAAAGGACTTTTCCCTATGAACCAATGAGACATAGAGCATTAGTTACGTGTAAAGCTGTTCTCTTAACTGTCGGAAGTTCACTTTTGTTTCATAAATCTTGGGCTGAGCAGTCTGCTTTCATGAAATCACCTGTCTTCTAGGAGTTGGGGGTCCTTGCCCCGGTGCCTCTTGAGTTGACTTGTGTGTGTGATATGGTATCAGTCCTCCTGGCAGGCCAGGTTCTGAGGCTGTCAGTCAGTCCTCCTGGCAGGCCGGGTTCTGAGGCTGTCAAACCTCCTCCTGCTTCTCTATTTGGTTTTTTCTTAAAAGGTTGCTATTCTTTTCTGAGTTTACATTCTCCAGTCAAACTGGAGGGGAAAGCAGACATCTATTGATAGTAAAACTGAATTGCTTTGGGTATTTTAAATATAATAGTCAGCAGTGTCAGAATGGTGACAAGCCAGGTCCTTGAGTCCAGAGGAGCACAGGTAGGGTTTCATAGGTGACCTGGAGCTGACAAACAGCAGGTGAGGTGGAGGCCTCCAATTAGAAGAGAAAGCCCCTACATGGGAGTGTGTGGTCTTGCTGGCTGCATCTGGGCTCAGTTGTCAGGCGGCTCTCTGGTCACTACTTATAACAGTAAGGCAGGTTTTCAAGAGACGGACTCTTGCTTCCATCGGTGTGAGCAGAACATGTTTGTATGTTCTATTTTTAACTTGGGGCTGCACGTGAGTCCAGGGCCTCCGTTTATGTCTGTCTGACTTTGTGTGGAACCACAAACAGGTATGGTCCCTGTGGGCCTTCTCAACTTCTGGGTGGGCCCAGGCTTTCCCATAATATGGGGATTTAGTTTACTGACTCCCCTGGAGAGTGAGGGCACTGATCCCAGGCCCTTAACCACCTCATAAAATCTTGTCTTGCTTGTTAACAGTTGATAAAGATATTTCAAGCTTAGAAATAAAATCTTCCCACTTATAAATCTTTTATTTTTGCCACGACTCGGGGTTTTATCTAGGCCTCAGGCATGCAACGCAAGCACTCTGTTATGGAGCTACGTCTTCAGCCCTTCGGTTTTTTCTTCAGTTTTTAAAATATAAAAAAAAAATTTTATTGGATATTCAGCCCTTCATTTTTAAAATTAATTATTTTATGTGTATGTGTGGTTTGCCTACATGTATATATGTATATCATGTGTATGTCTGGTACCTAAGGAAGTCAGAAGAGGGTGCTAGATCCCCTGAAACTAGAGTTATGGATGGTTCCAAGCCGCCATGTGGGTGTTGGGAATCAAACCCAAAGCACCCAGGTCTGCTGCAAGAGCAACAAGTGCTCTTAACCACTGATACAGCCCTCCAGCCCTCCTCAATTTTTTGTGTTTTTGAGACAGGCTCTCTCTATGTATCTTTGACTCTATAGAATAGTGTGGCCTTGAACTCATAGAGAAGCTTCTGCCTCCCATGACGGTATAACACATGCACCACTAGACCAGGATTCTTAGTTGTTTTTTTTATTTTTTAAGGAATTATTTTACTGAAAACTCTTTAGCTAAGTTTTGTTTATAAATTTGATGTGGTAGGCAGTAAAGAGGTTATTAGACACGCAACTGATTTATGTGATAAATATCCTGAGACATTTTTATTTGTTGAACATATAAAGATTTGCAGGCCACCTATATTGCCCATAATTGTCTTGCCTGTGCTCTTCTGGATGCAGTCACATTGCTATTATTTCTGGACCCAAGCCGATAATTGTCCAACTTTAAAAACAGAATTTACTACAGGATTATAGTTTGTGTTTTAGCTTTAAATATTAATTTATAGACTGTAACCTCCCTCTATAAAATTATGTCTATAAGTGTGCCTGTGTGAATTTATGTTCACTATATGTGTACAGTTGCCTGAGGAGACCAGAGGCAGGCTTGGGGTCTCTGGAGTTGCAGGTGGTTAGGAGCTGCCTGATATGGATGCTGCAAACTGAACCTGGGTCCTCTGCAACAGCAGTTTGGGCTCTTAACTGCTGAGCCATCTCCCTTGCCCCTTACTTAGTAAAGTTCGGAGAGTAAAATAAGAAATAACTTACATTCCGTTCCCTCCGTGTAGCTATTGACATTTTATTAAATTCTACTCTGAAATTTCATCATATGTACATAATGTTATTTAAAAATGTAATCATGATTCACAAAGAAGCTTGAGAGGAATGTTTTTCTCATCACACCAAGTCATGAGCATTTCCCGTGTTGCTCAGGGTCTTTGTAGCCCTACGTTTCAGTATTTGCTCCCTGCAGAATTTCTTGCCTTTCAAACATGTGCGGTTGACAAGACTTCAAATGCACAGTTTTTCAGGAACACAGGTAGCTACTGTGTGAAGTGAACTGGAACCACGAAGAGGCTAAAATAAAGCCAGCCAGCCCTTTGTTAGCAGGGAGTGGTAGCACAGACATGCACAGAGCACATGAAAGCATTAGACAACGTGACTTCTCAGGCAGGTGGGCAGACAGCAGGCAGGGCTTCCCAGTGGCTTAGTTAGTTGTAGTAATTTGGGGGTGATTTGCTTTGATTATAAATTGAGTACGATTGAGGTTTCCCCCATTCCTGGCATCTTACATGCTTTGTGGCTCCATGGTAGTAGAGGGAATAGAGCTAGGTATGTGGGTTGGAGGTGAAGCGACCGGGGAGGAGACTGAAGATCCTGCAGGTCAGGGAGGCCTGGCCAAGGCCCCGGAGCCCTGCTGTGCTTATCTCTGCCCAGAAGCAGCTTCTCAGCAGCACCGTGCAGACAATAAAGTGAATGAACGTACTGAGGGGTGGCAACAGATGCAGCAGCCTGATTCCTGTGTGCGTGTGTGTGTGTGTGTGTGTGCGTGTGTGTGCGTGTGTGTGCGTGATTGTGCGTGTGTGTGTGTGAGAGATTGTGTCTGTGTGTGCCTCTCTCTCTCTCTCTCTCTCTGTATCTCTGTGTTTGTGTGTTTCTGTCTGTGTATTGATGTGTAGAGGTTACACGTCAACCTTGGGCAGTGTTCCTCTGCTGCTGTCCACCTTGTCTTTTGAATCTTGTCTCTCATTGGCCAGGAGTTCCCTAGTTAAGCTAGACTGGCTCCCATCCAGTCCCAGAGGTCTTCCTGCCATTGCCTCCGCAGCACTGAGCTCACCAGCCGGGCACCACCATGCTGAGCACCACCCTGCCATGGCCTTTTCTCATTGGTTCCTTGGATCTAACTCAGGGCCTCATACTTGAGTGGTAAAGGTCTTTCCGGGCTGTGATATCTTTCGAGCCTCTTATCTTGTTGTTGTTGTTGTTGTTGTTGTTGTTTTAATGAGATAAGATTTCACTTTGTTGCCCAAGCTAGTCTTGAACTCCTGAGCTCAAGGGAGGCTCCTGCCTCAGCCTCTCAAGTAGCTGAAACTCAGGACCCACACTGATGTTCCTGGCTCTTGGATTATTTTATTTTATTATAGTTACTTTACACTAGAGGACTCTCAGGTGCTTCTGTCCTAACCAAAGCTGAACTCCATTCTCCACGCACTAGAATAGCAGGTGACCCAAGTCTGCAGCAGGTAAAGAGCACATTTGATCACAGTGCCCACACGCTTTTCTGTGCTGAGTTTATATAATGCACCTTCTGCATTGTTTTAACACTGACTCTCTCCGAGGCTTTAGAGAGATCACGTTGGCTTTCTGTTGCTGTGACAAATTACCCAAGACAAAGGGCTTACATGGAAGAAAAGTTTACTTTAACTCGTTGATCTGTGGACAGCTGACTATCATGGCAAGGAGCATATGCTGGAGTAGAGCTGCTTGTTGTGGAGGCCAAGCAGAAAGGGACAGAGTGTGTGAGGGACCAGTACCCCACTTGGAAGGGTATGTCCCCCAGTGATATAACTTCTTCCTATGAGGCCCTACCTCCTAAAAGTTTCACTACCACCCAAAAGGGTTATCAACTAGGAACCAAGCATTCAATACACGGGCCTTTGGGGGACACTGAAGATGTGAAGCAAAACCAATGTCTAGGAAGCACCTGGCTTTCTTCTGTAGCTTCTGCCTTTCTCTACTCTCCCAGTGTTGGACACCCATGTAAGCCCCACAAGTACTTCCTCTCTGCACCCAGAGTTCAGATACATACTCAGGCATACTCACACGCGTGTGCACACATACATACTCAGGCACACTCACACGTGTATATACACATACTTACTCAGGCACACTCACACGTGTATACACACATACATTCTTGTCTTGGAGACCTGGTAGACATGCTAGGTGGTGCTAATGGCTCCAGTGTCTCTTCCTTTTCCAAGCCTGTATCAGACTGACCAAGTCTTACCTAGAACAGGCCTGATCTAAACACACTGTAATGAGTACAGTATCACAGCAGATAACACTTTCGTTATGTAGATTTGCCCATATTCCAAGTATACAAAAACCATAGAGATTCCAAGAAAATTGAAAATAGACAGCTACACAAAAATATGAACCTGTTCATAGCAGCGTTCACAAAAACTAAAGGTGAAAGCAACTCAAGTGGACGTTGATAGATAGCAGATAAAATATAGGGTAGCCCCAGGCTGGAATACTATCCAGCCATAAAGAGAAACGAAGCACTGAGGTGTGCTACAGCATGGGTGGATCTTAAAACAATCCTCAGACACAGAATTTCTCTCTGAGGAATGTATATGAATACACCAAAGCTTCTTCACAGTGGTGAATTTCAAGTCATCAAAATAACATTTAAAACTTTCAAGTCTAGCAATAACTTATGCTATGATAGAATATAATATCTTAGCTCCAAAAACTTGGGTCAGAATTCCCTGTGGGTCCTGTCTGCAGCATCAGGAGCTGTACTTACTAGGATGTTTGAGAAAGACAGAGTGTCCCCATGTCCTGCAGGGCCTCGGTCCTGGAGCCCGGCCTAGGGGTGCCGAAGGCATGAAGAAAGGACACACACTTGTACAGTGCAGTTAGAGTCAGGTGTGGTTCTCCAACACTCCAGCTGCCTCCACAACCTGGGAAGTACATCGTGGGGACAGCTATTCCCTCAGAGGAGGAGCTACAGGTGCTAGTCAGCATATGTTGATTGATCATTCATAAATATTCAGACTTGGTGATGCTTTTCTCTGTTATCAACTTGGCTTCATTTGGTCGGGTAACTAAAAATCCAAGCAGCTGGATACATCTGTGAGGGATTTTTGTTAATTAAATTATTTAAAGAGGGAAGACTTACCTTTAATCTAGATTTTTGTTTTTTAAAGAGTTAGAGTTTCTCTGTGTAGCCTTGGCTATCCTGGAACCACCTCTTTAGATCAGGCTGGCCTTGAACTCACAAAAATTCACCTGCTTCTGCTTGCCAAGTGCCAGGACAAAAGGCCTGCAGCACCACTGCCAGATCTTTTGAGGTAGGATGACACACCTTAAATCAAGGCCATACTTCGTGGTGGCAGCCTGTATAAAGGAAGAAGGAAGTGCTTGCTCTTTGCTTGCTTGCTTGCTCTCATTCTCACTAGCAAGTCCATTCCTTCACTGCCTTAGAGCCTACTTCTTTGGGATTCCAGCATGTACAGTAGACCAGCAGAGATATTCAGCTTCATGGACTGAACAACTACTGGCTTCTTGGACTTTCTGTTGTTAGGCAGCCATTGTTGGACTAGCTGGACCATAGCCTGAGATCTACTCTAGTACATTCTCTATCAGTCTGTTCCCCTAGAGAACCCTAACTAATACAGACTGCCAAGAAAAGCTTCGACGTTTCTCTTGAGCCTGGTCCCTAAAGATAACAGCTTTACCATTTGGTCTTGGAGTCCTTAACAGGTTATGTCTCTGTCAAAATACACGCACACTTAGGACTCATTCAGAGCTTCCTCTACTCCCTGCTGAAGTGGAAACTTAAGGGTTCTTTGGAGAGTCAGTTGTGTTGATGGTGTTTTGCTGGGGCAAACACGTGAAGGAGTGTTTTCCTGAAGTGGACACAGGTGAAAGACTAAGGCAGACTCGTGAGGAAGCTGAAGCAGGCACAGGAGAGAGGATGTCCTTCTGCTAAAACAAGCATGTGAAAGGACCCGTGATGAAGGATTCTTCACTAATGACACACATGTATTGGTCCACCTTACATTGCTTACTTGAGCTGCATATGTCAGGACTCCATGGAGAGAAACACACACACACAAAAAAAAAAAAACCAAAAAAACCCCAAAAACCTTCTGGTGGTGTGTTGCAGTTTCTTGCTGCTTCCAAGGACTCAGGCTGATTGGCAGAGCAATGTCAGCTGAGACAGACTCAGGTGCTGAGGCAAGACCCATGCTGAGACAAGACCCGTGGAGGACGCCTGATGTCTGGAGGGTATAAATAGGACTCAACAGACAGTGACAGAGGCTGAGTTAGGCTTGCTGATACAGCTAGCTGTGCAACACTTTGGGTCTCGAGTCTTTGCTGATCGTTGCTTCCCTGAGAGAGGCACAGCTGAGAACTTCTGGCTTTCCTCCTGGTCCCTCTCACTGCTGACTCTTGCTGAGGCTGAGGCCTGGCTGTCTTTGCTAGGTAGCGAGTGCCGCCACTGCTGATTCCTGTTTGCTGTCCCGACTCTACTGAACTGGACTGCTGGCGTATCCATGAAGTGTTGGTGAGTGGATCGAGCTGCCGCTGCTAACATGTGAACTGAACTGCCAATTTCCAGACAACACAGGCGGGAATTTCTCCAAAGGACCTTTCTAAACAGGTCCACTTCCCCATATCCTTTCTTTCCCACTCCCTCTGGTGAATGGTGGGCTAAAAGGGAGGTTAAAGCATCTAAGAACCATCATTAAAAATAGGCGTTTAAAAAAAAATTAAAGTTACACTCTACAGCACCTGTGAGAACCACAAGGAAGCATGGCAGTGTTCTTTGTCAGGCCTGTGACATGCTGGGGACCCTGCTGTCATCCCCTGGAATCATCAACAGAGCAGATCTGGCATTGCTGTTTGCCCGGGCTACCACAGGGATCTTGAAATTAGAAGACATCTCTAAGATCACCTCACAGCAGGGTGGAAAGGAATTCTCCACTGACATTGCTGCCATGTTTGGGCCTGGGCAAGAGGGTAGCTGCTTCTCTCTGGCCTGGTGGTCTTTGCAACAGTGCCTTAGCATCCCACCCTCTCCCGTCTCTCACACGATGAGCATTTGCCCAAATGGGTTCATCACATCCACATTCTAGGGCACGTGTGGCCCTTTGGCCTGTTATCAGTGTCTCATGCTAAGATCAGAGGCTGCCTGGGGGAAGGTCTTCTGGCCAGAGGCAGGTGGACACAGAGGAGGTTCCTCTGTAACTTACGGCTTCTGGTTTGGTCTCCTGCCCTCAAGGTCAACCCATTGTGTCCCGTGGTCCCTGATGCCCGTCTGGGAGGTTCCAACTAAACCTGGAGACTAGGGCAGCTCGCAGCAGCCACCGTGGTACCAATGGCAAGGGTGTCATGCCACTAATGAGTCACTGCCGGGCCTGGTTCTCTGTGACTCAGACAGGAAGCCAGTAGCCAGTGAAACCAGAAGCTTCTGTGGACCTCTCTGGGTTGGAAACCCCTGGGTATGTTTTAAGCTTCTATTTCTAGAAGCCAAAGGGGAAATCGACATCAGACTGATTTACCCATATTCGGCCGTGTGAGAGACAGGACTGGGAGAGAGTGGTTGTGAGCCAGGGCTCTTGTTTCTTAGTCAAACTAAAAAATATCCTCTAGGAGTTTACAGCTGGAGGAAAGCAACTGGAATTATGCCAGTGGGACAGTCTGGAGTGCCGGTGGGAGGCTGTCCTGGGGTAAGGGAGTGAGTGGGGCTGAGCGGTGGCTACGGCCCAGGGCACAGAGAGGGTGGTGGTGCTGCACAGCCCTGCCAGTGTCAGCCCAAGGGAGGCCAGAGCAGTTGGAACCACTACAGCAGGGAAGGCAGGCCCTGAGTCAAGAGTTAAAACAAAGCAATTTGAAGTCCTTTTATCTGATCACTTAAAGGAAGGCAGGAGAAGTCATCCTGCACAGTTTAAAAAAGCTGCAAGGAATTGCTTTAAAATGTAAAATGGTGAGTTTCCCATTTCTTGAAATGTTTAAACAACTGGATCACATCTTGAGTGCTACTGAAGTTGTTGTTGTTGTGTTTTGGTTTTTTTTTTTTTTTTTTTTTTTTTTTTTTTTTTTCGAGGCAGGGTTTCTCTGTGTAGCCCTGACTGTCCTGGAACTCACTCTGTAGACCAGGCTGGCCTCGAACTCAGAAATCCAACTGCCTCTGCCTCCTAAGTGCTGGGATTAAAGGTGTGTGCCATTAGGGCAAAAGCCTGAGTTCTGACAGCCCAGAAGACGTGGCTCCAACCTCTGCTGTCCCCAGAACACCAATTAAAAAGAGTGACAGTGAGAAAGAGAGCTGGATTTGTTTAGTGGGGCCACACTGGGGAGAGGAGCAGATAAGGGGCCCAGTGACTGGGGGGTAAACAGAGGGAGAATTACCACAGGGGCAAGCAGTCTGCACAATGGAGCAGTCCTGGTCAGGGTATGGGTTGGTTGGCTAAGTCCTGGTCAGGGTGTGGGTTGGTTCATTAAGTCCTGGTCAGGGTGTGGGCTGGTTGGTTGGTTAAGTCCTGGTCAGGGTGTGGGCTGGTTGATTAAGTCCTGGTCAGGGTGTGGACTGGTTGGCTAAGTCCTGGTCAGGGTGTGGGCTGGTTGGTTAGTGTCTCCGTCCTGTCCTGCAAGGTGGTCTGAAGAAGCCCCCTCTGTGGGGATCTGGCTAGTTCACCTCTGCCCCAGGGGCAGTCCCCACATCATGGACAGTTGTCCTCATTGGGAGATGATCTGTCTTTCCAGGTTTTGCTGTTCCTGGTGTCCCAGGTGACTGCAGGTTTCAGACAGTGATTTATCTCTGCGCCTTCAGCCTTGAGGGCAACAGAATAGGTTAGACACTTCTGGAGACCAGCAGCACAAGCAGGTGCCAGCGAAGGCAGGGATTCCAGGCTCCCTTCCTGCTTTCAGTTGCTTTGTAAGCCTAAGTGAGCAGTCCATGCTTTTAGCAAAAACAACCTCTAAGCGCCCATTCTCTGAGGAGCGGCGGTGTGGACTTTTGACTTCTCTGCTAGGTACCACAAGCTCTCAAGGGAGAAGAGAGAAAGGCCCTTGGCGCGGATAAGGTTTTGCTAAAGGAGCTGCCTGCTGGCCCACTCCCAGGAGTCCACATCTGTGCTTGTTTGATAAAATACCTAGGCTTATTACTTAACCAAAACAAGTTTTTGGCCAGGAATGGTGATGCATGCCTTTATCCAGAGCATTCAAAGAGGCAGAGGCAGGTGGATGTCTGTGATTTGGAGGCCAGTCTGGCTTACATAGCAAGTTCCAGGTCAGTTAGGGCTATGTACTGAGACCTTGTCTCAAACAAAACAAAACAAATCAGCCACAACAACCCAAAACAAAAAAAACCCCAGTTCTTTGCTTCAGGTCCCCCTCCCCATCTGCCATGCTCTGGCCACCAGAGCTAACTTTCTAACACAAATCCTGTCAGGCTACATTTTTTTTTTTTTCTTCCTGTTGCTGCATAAAGTTCAATATTTCTGCTCAGAGCAAAGAAAACCTTTGACGATTTAACCCTCAGGTCGCCAGCCTCACCACTGACTGCTACACTTGCTTCACAGCTCTTGCTGTTATGCTGATTCTGGGTTGTTTCCTGAACATAGACTGAAAATCAGAAGCTCAGACTGACTTACAGAATGTAGAGGGGTTTATCTATTCTTAGGTGTGTGTGTGTGTGTGTGTGTGTGTGTGTGTGTGTGTGTGTGTGAGCCTACAATCAAATCAGGCTTCAGGCAAGGCTCAATCTAGCAGCCTAACAGTTTCCCCAACAATCAAGTCTCCTTTTATCTGATTCTGGTCCCCAGAAACTCTTGGGCTGCTTGGTCTCTGAAGAATGACTCTGCCCCAGCCCTCCTAGTGGATCTTCACTCTGATTACACACACACACACGCACACACACGTCTACCCCACGTACACTGCTCCCTGTGGCAGTGGAATGAGGCGCGCTGACTGGCCACTTGCCACAAGGCTTCTTTCGAGCCTGGCAGTGGTGGCACACGCCTTTAATCCCAGCACTTGGGAGGCAGAGGTAGGCGGATTTCTGAGTTCGAGGCCAGCCTGGTCTACAGAGTGAGTTCCAGGACAGCCAGGGCTACACAGAGAAACCCTGTCTCGAAAAACCAAAAAAAAAAAAAAAAAAAAAAAAAAAAACCCAAAACAAAACACAAGGCTTCTTTCTCCTGAGTTTCTCCAGATGAAGGGATAGGAAGCTCCTAGGCTTGGCACACTGCACAATCTCTTCCTTCCTGCAGCTGACTGACAGCGTTCTAAGTGTCCATTTCACGAGGCCACATTAAGAACAGAGCAAGGGGCCAGTGACCTGCTCCCCCATCAAAGCCATGCTAGTAATGTCAGTGCTAGTATGGCTCAAGGTGCTTTCCTGGAGGAACATCAGGCCCTTTTCCTCCTCCTCCTCCTCCTCTTCTTCCTCCTCCTCCTCTTCCTTTAAAAACTTCAGGGTTTTGTGTTCTGGGACAAGAAATTGGACAGAGACATGTGGACACTAAGTAGCAAATAGGAAAATTTAAGGAGCATATTAGGAGCCTGGCGTGGTGGTGCACACCTTTAATCCCAGCACTCAGGAGGCAGAGGCAGTCAGATCTCTGTGAGTCCCGAGGGTAGCCTAGTCTACAGAGAGTTCCAGGACAGCCAGAGCTGTTACACATGTTACACAGAGAAACCCTGTCAAGAAAAACAAACAAGCAAAGGGATTATATCACCAGAGGTGGACGTGGAACAGAGGAGAGGAAAGCTCCAGGCGCCACAGGATGACACAATGTGTATAAATGATAGCTGAGTTTGTGTCACATTTCCTGGACTTTTTGGGTCTTAGCTTTTCATAGCTTTTTGGTGCATGCTGTATCTGTTACATGTAGTTCTACATATAGTCTCCACTTGGGTGTGTGCAATTTAAGAATATATTGGGGCTGGAGAGATGGCTCAAAAGTTAAGAGCACTGACTGCTCTTCCAGAGGACCTGAGTTCAGTTCCCAGCAACCGCATGGTGGCTCACAACCATCTGTGATGGGATCTGATGCCTTCTTCTGGTGTATTTGAAGACAGTTACAGAGTACTCATATACATTAAAAAAAAATCTTAAAAAAGAATATACTGAACTATGGGTCCCTATAAGCACTCTGGATGACTCTAGCAGATGGGATTGGGGCTCAACTCTTTCTCATATGCTAATTCTGCTGTTGGGTCAGGCCTCCTGGGCCTCACTCTGCCTTTCCCTCCCACTTCATTAGGTTTATAGCTCTGTTCAGGGGCTGCCTAAATGCTCTGAGTCCTCTGTTCATAGCTTTCATTTTCCTACTCCCAGAAGCAGTCCCTGATTCTTTCTCTCTGTAATGGTGCTTGTTCATTCTGCTTTTCTTTTCTGATGGTGCTAGGGATGAACTCAGAGCCTCCAGTTCTCCCACCAAACCACAACATTAGCCCGATTCTGTTTTTCTTTATGCCTAGTTGTTAGTATACCCAACTGTTCTTTGAACAGAAAGACTCTTGAGGCAGGGGGATTCATACTTGGTCATTGTAGGGGCCCAGGAATGTTGTCTAATGACTGTAGGCAACCATTGTTGACAGCTGCTATGTGAAAAGCACTGTAATAAGAACTCTGCTTTGGGGCTGAGCGTAGTAGAGCATCTGGAGGCGGAGGCAGGTGGATTTCTGAGTTTGAGGCTAGACTGGTCTCTGAAGTGAGTTCTAGAACAACCAGGGTTACACAGAGAAACCCTGTCTTGGAAAACAAAAAAGAAAGAAAAAAAAGGAAAGACGTTTCTCTCCAGTTAAGAATTAGAAGTTCTGGTGCAGTTAACAAAACTGGTGGCAAGGTGAACTCCAGAGAGACAACATTCATCTTACATAGAGGTGTAAGCATAGAAGCAGCGGTGACCTTGCTGCAGACAGAAGCAGGTTCGGCCTTTCTCCCTCTCAGCTGTAAACCTGCAGTTTTCGAGGAATCTCACCAGAAACACCATTTATAGTAAGGGACAGGTCTTAGCCCCTTGCACAACCCCCGTGGCTCATGGTTTTATCTTTCTCAGATAGCAATCCTGCCCAGGTGCCACTGAAGCCACACATAAACCTCGTTTATCGAAAAAGGGGAGGGGGGTCTTAGTGAAGCTTTGACACGTAACTTGAGAGCTACCAAAATTGTATTTGTGGCAACCACTAAGACACTGCAGGGAGACTCCCCCATGAGAGGCCCACACACCTGTAGACCAGTGTGCATTATCTCTGACCTGAGCCCCTCTTTTTCTTCAAGCTGATATATCTTCTTAATAGCCCCCAACTGTGTGTCACACTGGCTTACCCTAAAATTTCTTTCTGCAGTGAAATCAAGACTCCCACCTTCACTTGAGTGGCAGCTGAAGAGTTCAGGCAACAGTGGAGGTGTCTCAGGCCAGCTGCCAGGGACACACAGTAGCATGTGCGATGCCGTGGGCTCCATTTGTAATAGAGAGCAGGTGAGGAATCTGGACTCACTCTCCTTTCATATGGGCAGCCCTCTGGCCTAGATGATAAATCCACAGGCAAGGAACTTGGAGCATAGCATGATTAAGTGACTTGCCCAAGGTCACATCATTAGCAGACAGTGGCTTAGAAGTGTGAGCATATCTCTACTCTAGCAAGTGATGTTTTAGTGCAGAAGTCTTTCTCAGCGTGATGCGTTCTTGCTACATATAGGAGGTTCTATAGACGCGGGATTGGAAGGAGGTAGAGTAGGAGCACAGGCAAGCTTGGGTCTTCCTGAGGACAGGCAGGATGAGCTGAGGTGTGCAGAACTTCCTCCTGTTCTGGGCGATTGCCAGCGTGATTGTGAGGAAGAGACTTCCCCGGGGTGACCCGCTGTGGGCAGATTCCAAGCGAAGTGCTGAGAATGAGCCTAGAGACACAGGCTCTTGTCTTCCCCAGGCCCTCAGAAGTTGGAGTCAAGCAATTTTATTTGCTGGAAGAAACGGAAATTAGGGTCTTGCTCAAACTCTGCTGGAATATACAGGTGGCATGAGATAGCAGCTGCTGCTGCCTGTGGGAACGAAGCTGGTCAGGAGGGGGTTTCTGATGGACACGGATAGAAAGCAATAGCGCCACCCTCTTAGTAAAAAGTCCCGATCTCCCGGCAGGCACAGGAGAGTTGTGAGCCTCGGCTAACTTCAGAAGCCTTCTAACTCAGAGAAGGGTATAGACAAGCCTTCCAGCTGGCCTAAGCTGCCAGCCTGCCAGCCTGCCAAAAGAGGAGGAGGGGGAGGGGACAGGGGTAAGACCCCGGGCAGTCCATCCAGAAGACAGCTGGCGGGCGGGCGGCAGGCGGGTGGAGGTTATCGGGCCACCCCTCCCCCTTCCCTGCCGAACCCTTTTATTGTCTTTGCCACTGGGTGTTTTCTGAAGTAATTTAAACACTGGCAAAGACAAGCCTTCCATCCTTTCTCTAGCCATTGAAAGGAAGCGACAGACTTAAAAATCATCCGAGTGGTGAGGACAGGGCCAGGGAGACGGGAAGGGTGGAGGAAAGGGTGAGACGATGGTGAAAGTATGTGGTTTGGCGGGTGGGACCAGGCTTGGGTGATGGGCCGAGACCTGCGGCAAGCAAGGGAGGAGTGCCCAGGCTTTGCTGGGCGGCGACCTCAGCGGGCAGGAGGCTCTGGGGAGCGCACGGGGCGGGGACAGGCGACCTGCCAGGGCCTAGTCACCCCCCTCTGTGGGAGGAGGGCAGGAAGGAGGGCGGCCTTTATTCTGTATTAAAATCCTCCGCTCTACTTAGGACACGGTGTACTAACCTTGCACGGTATTTGATCCTGTGCAATCAGTCTGCACTTGCCAGGCAGTCTTGGGGCCTCACACACATCTGCCGCACATGCAGGGCATAGACCATTGAGCCTCCCCTCCCCCCTTGCTGGCTTTGGTCTTCCTCCCCTCTGCTTTCCCTTCCGTCTGACACCATCCCACCCTTCCATTTCCTTCCTCGGGTTCTGCTCTAGGAGCGCAGAACCTGCCTCCCTTAATTCCAGTTTCTGGGTGAGGAGGTATCACCAGTCCTAGCCAGTACCATCCGGAGGGTGTCGCCCCGGGACCTACACAGGGTGGGTCTTCCCTAATCTTGTCTCCGCCCAACCTGTTGATTGTACAGGACAGCGGGTGCTGGGTTTGGTAATCTGGAATATTTCTCCCCAGGGCTGTACCACAGCTGTGGAACGTAGATAGACAGACCCGGGCTGCTGGTGTGTCTGCCCACGGCCAGTAGCCTGTCGCCTCCTGCAGGCTCTCTGTGCTTCTCGAGTCTGGAAGTTGGGACACAGTATCCGGGAAACCTGGTTTAGCCATGAGCAGAGTGAACCTGCTAGGGTTCATACTCACTCGGAGCCTGTCCACCTGCAAAGCGCTAACAGTAACCTGCTTGCTTCTTTAGGTCGTTTGGGGACTGCGTTTAAGCGAGTCCTTCCCGAATTAGATCTGGGCTCCAACCCCACTGCTGCCACATGACAACTGACCTTGGCCTCTGTTTCTGGGAGGGACAGTAACAGAACCACCCTCATTGGGCCCGCGGTGAACTTGGCTCAGTGCAGGATTTATAAGTTGCTCAACACACACACCTGTCGGGACATTTTTGTGCAAGTAATTTGTAAACTGTGGTGTGTTCTTTAGAAATGTAGGTGCTTACGCGAATTCTGGGTTCCTGCCCCATTTTCTAAGGGAAATCCACCCACCCTCTCCCCCCTGGAAGTTCCCCTTCCTCAGCACTTCTGGGACCTCTGGGTGGGAGAGAGGTTGCTCCTGGGATCTCGCTCTATTATCCATTTTACTTCCTTTTCATGAACTCCCGGCAGCTCTGGTAGGCTCTAATCCTGGAATCCTGTCCTTAGCCTCTCTCAGAACTGATAGTGGACCTGGATCAGGTCCATCCTGTTTCTCCTAGAGAGTCCAGCTCTATCCTTCCAAGACGTGGGGTGTCACCAGCCCACCCCATGTAAATCTTCCTCTGAGTTCTCCTACCATAGAGTAGTAACTAGCCCTCTGCAGAATCACATTGTTGAAGTTCAAAGTCTACTTGGAAGATAGATGGATGGCACAGGCCTGTAATCCCAGCACCAGGGAAGCCCCGAGACAGGAGGCCCATGGATGCCAGATCAGGGGTGTTACATACTGACATACATACATACATTCAGGCCATTGTGAGCTTTGTAGGGAGACCTTGTCTTAAAGCAAAACAAACAACAAGCCCACCTAGAGCTTTGTGGTGTTTACGGCCTTGCTGAGCCTCAGTTTAATCATCTGGAAAATGGGAACCAGCAGCAAATGTTTCACTGCTTTGCTAGAAGGAATTAGAGGAGCCTGCTTTTGAAGAGGTGATGTGAAGGGTGAGGTGTCAGCGGAAGCATGGTGCCTGGCACAGCACACCTGGAAGTGAGGTACAGTCTGTACGCTGCTGGATGCTTTACATACGTGTCCAACCTCTCCTATGAGCTCCTTGACATAGACATGCCTTCTTATGAATCACAGATGCTCGTGCACATGCCTTGGGTACTCAGTAAGGTGTGACCTCATTCCCTCAATCCCAGCTCTCTGCAAATGGGCAGAATATTATGTAACAATAATGACTTGCCTCACGTTTTTTGCAGGGGTAAGACCTCCGGAGCTCCGTAGGTGCCAGGTCCTTTCCCTGTTATCTCAATGAACTTGTACAAGACAATCAATTTCCTGGGGCAGACATTAAGTATCCACTTGATCAACAAGAACACTGCAGCTCAAGGAGATTGATCAGACCGAGGGCACTGAGGGAAGTGGGTTGATCTGTCAAAGAGATTTGTTTCCTTTTTTTTTAGTTTATATTGTTTGCCTTTCAAACCAGATTATAGGCACCCCTGTGTGTGTGTGTGTGTGTGTGTGTATGTGTGTGTGTGTGTTTCTAGTGACACCACACAAACCTCTGTTGGTCAGTAAAGCTGATAAGCTGATAATTGATTTTTATAAAAGTCTCTAGGTGCAAAGGACTTTGAAGAGGCCAAAGCTTTAACTGTAAGCTCTTCGATCGATCCTGTGATCTCTTACCCTGGAAGTCTGGCTATTTTCTTGAAATGATCGGCTTTAGGGTTTAATCTCACTTGTTACTTGGAAAGCACACTCCCCTTTACTCCCCCATAAGGAGTAAAGGTCCACAGGCAGGTTTTCTCTATTTTAAGGACTCTCGATGACAGAATTTTGGTCTTTTGGGAATGAATCTCTCAGGGCTAGTGAATCTTTAAGGGATGGAATTCATTTATAACAAAGGCAGCTGGTGTTAAAGGAAACCAGATAATGGCCTATGAGGTAGTGTGATCATCAGACAGAGGCCACACTCTGAGGGCCGTACACACATGTACTGGTACACAGAGTGTCACCTCTTTGTTCAAGACTCCAGGCAGTGAGAAAGCCAACACAGTTCCCGTTGTCTCCCCGCTTCTGCCGTTCAGTCGGCCTTTGCTCTGCCATCCCCTGGGCCTCCTCTCTGTAATGCCCCGATGACCGGCGCAATAGAGGGTCTGCCCTGAGCTGTCAGCTCTGCTGTCCTGGGGAGTGGGCTGTAGCGCCCAGTGTGACCCTGTGGAGCGTTTGCAGGCAGGGAACGGATGCAGAAGGAAGAGAGCATTGTTTCTAATTAGCTCTGATTGAACCTTTCGGGGGACCCAAGCAGCCTGTGTGCAGCTGCCGCCCTTAGCAAATGAATGTGGTTGTTTTGCCATGCTAAGGTCCTTTTCTGTACTGAAAACTTTTATATAGGTTCACCGATGAGATTGTGCCCACCACTGGACCAGAGAGAAACATGATCACCATGGGATCTTCACATAGCTCATTATCTAAACAGGAAGTCCTCGTTTGCATAAACAAGGGAGGTACCAGGTAACAAAAATATAACAAGCAAATGTGCTTCTACCAGGCCAAAGAGAGAGCTGGTGTAGCAACCCAAAACACGAGTCTACGAGGCTAGGCAGATCAGCTGCCATCTTGAGTTCGTCACTCTATGACAGTGACCTTGGGCAAATCAAGCACTCTGTCTGTGCCCCAGTCTTCCCAACAGCAAGTGAGGGTGGTGTGAGTATCGTATGGGGCTTGCCATGAGCACTGAGTAACATTTATGAGACAATGAACATGGTGCCTAGGCCACAATAAGTTCTCTGATATATAATATACGCATCAGTATATCTCAACGTTAGATGCTGCGGGTGTAGGCTGGAGGTCCGTCTTGAGTGTCTTTCTCTGCTGCACTCCTGTGGGGACCAGATGGAGTCCTGAGAGAATGTGTGTTGTTGACTTGGGCATGGCCTTATCAAGGACCCTAGAGCCTCAGAATCATGGGAATTGGCAAAGCCTCCCTCCGGTTTGTGTGCCGATGTTGGCTGTGTATGTGGAAACTAGCATTCTTTGTAGCTTCCTCCTCCCTGGTGATTGCGATCTGAGACTTCTCCCCTACAGAGACCTCCCGCCAAAGCTAGCTAACTCTTCCTCCTCCTCAGGTTGTATGCCATAAAATGCATTGAGTTTCCGGGTTATGACATTTAGGTGCTCTCCTTCAGAATGAGCATAGTCCATCCAATCTCAGCTTCTCTCTCTCACTCTCGCTCTCGCTCTCTCTGGCTCTCTCTGGCTTGCTCTCTCTGGCTTGCTCTCTCTGGCTCTCCCACTGAGCCAGCAGCTCATTGCTTCACTCGCCTGGCTGAGCACTAAGCTACAGGGATCACTCTGTCTCCGCCTCCCCAGTGCCAGGATCACAGTGTGCCACTGGGCCGGCTTTTCACGTGGGTACTGGAGATCTGAACTTAGGTTTTCCTGCTTATGCAGCAAGTGCCTTATCCATGAAGACTCCTCCCCAACTCTTAATCCCAGAAATTCACCCTCATCCCTGTTCTGTAACAGGACAGTGGCAAAAAAGGGTAGCCGGTGTCTGATTCTGTGGTAGTGCCTGCTGATATTCAGAAAGATAGAACTACCATTGAGGGAAACTGATTTATACATCTTATACTTACATAGACCTGTAATCCCAGCCCTCTAGGAAGCTGAGGTAGGAGGATTGTGAGTTCAAAGCTACCCTGGGCTTCACAGTGAGGCTCTATTTCTATAAACCCAAACCAACACCAAACAAAAGAACAAGAAACAAGTTATGATTTCTCATTAGGCCGGATCTTCAAGCATTCCCATTCAGAAGTGTTAGTCTCTGTGTCTCACTGTGGTGACCAGACAGTGAGCCAGACTCAGTCCCTGCTCAGGAATGCTGTTCTACAGTGAACTGGATGCTGCCAGGGTTGAGCTTGTCTGCAGATACAGTCCTTTCTCTCTAACAGCAGAGTCTGTTTCCTGACTATCTGGAGAGGGTCCTCGGCCACACCCAGAAGCAGACGAGGGGCACCTCCCTCCTCAGCTCCCATTTGCTTGTACTCTGTGAATCCGGGCCTAAAGTGTGCTTGGCAATGAGGAAGTTTATTGAGCAGAAGCTTCAAGGTTGGAGATAAAACATACCCCTCTCCTCTTTCCCGTCAAGTGGACTCCTTTCTCTCTGAGTCTGCAGACATGTTGTTCTTTCCAGACGATGGTCATTAAAGCCAGATGTGAGCCTCTTCAAACTCACAACCTGGCAGAGCTGAGTGCTCTTGGCATCTACAAGAGCGAGATCTTCTAGTGAAGATGAAAGCATTTAAGCTAGCACAGTTGGGTTTTTATACTATGTTTTGAATGTGTCTTAATTGGAATTCCTTGGTATTTTTCTTCTTTCTTTTTCTTTTGAGATATGGTGTCACTGTGTCGACCTGGTTAGATTATTGAAATTCTCTGTGTAGACCAGGGTGGTTGCAAACTCAAGAAACTCTGCTTGCCTCTGCCTTCCTGAGACCTGGAATTAAAGGCGTATGTATGCCCTTGCTTCTGAGGTACACTTTAAAGGTCATAGACTTAGCTTCCAGGCTACAGACAAGGGTCGTGGGTTATTATAACATGTAGCAAAAGCCTGTATGATAGTTTTGCTTATTAATGTCATTTCCATATCCCCCCCACCAAAATCCCCTTCCCCCCGCAGCCAGTTTACTTTCTCTAAGCATATTTCTGATCAGATTTCTCTCTCTTCTGTAAAACTTCAACAACCTCCTACTGCTGTCTTCAGTATCCTCCAGAACATGGCTGAATTTCTCCCGCTGACAGCTATGGCTAGTCAAATTATATATATATTCATGTATTCTAGCCATGAGGCCTCATTTCTTATAAACCTGTCATATGTGAACTACAGTGTTAGGATCTGAGGGTCTTTTGTTTTATGTTTTGTTTTGTTTTTGTGACAAGGTCTCCTTAGATAGCCCTACTCATCTGGAACTTGCTTTGTAGACCAGGCTGGCCTCTAAGTGACATTTCTGCTAAGATTACAAGCTTGTAAAACCAGGATATAAATTAGATTCTTATTGTGGAATAACTTACAGTCTCATAGTGGAAGTTGTCATCTGAACAAAAGACAGAAACAAAATGTTCTCTGTGGTAGAGGAAGGCATTTCTACTGTCTACTGTAGAACAAACTTCATGGCTAACAAAAGCCCAGTGACTCTCGGCCATGGGTGATGTGTTTATAAAAAGATAAAGGGGGGGATATGTTCTATGGAGGTGTGATGAGGTGTGGGGGAGGGGGTGCCTCAGGGTTAGGGATCCCTTCCCTCGGAGGGACCAGCCACAAGACGGTATAGTATAGAATAGAGTTTAGTTGGGGCATGGGGAGGGGAGTTAAGAGGGTAGTAGAGGCAGAGAAAGGCAGAGAGAGTAGAGAAGTAGAGAAGTAGAGGCCGGCCATGAACATGTAGAGAGAGAAGGGGGAAGGAAATG